>JARYHS010012519.1:222456397-223026492 GCA_031002005.1 Vandiemenella viatica | reverse complement strand
CAAGGGAGCAGGAGAATCTTTGATTTGATGTTTTATAGAGATTTGTAGAGATGCTATTTGAGTTTAAAGAGAGAAAGTTCGTCGACGTTCAAACGACTCTAACTATCAAACACAAGTTCCATTGGTGTTCACCGTTGACGAGGATAGGTCAAGCGATGACGATACGTCATGTCCAATTTGTGGAAAGCGTTTTGCCCAAGACAAGCGAAGAAATAAATGGATGATGTGTTCAAATTGCTTCCAGTGGTGCGAGGAGTCAAATTCATGGGTGTTTTTTTTAATAAAAATAAAACAAAAACAAACTTTGTTTACGATTCTTGCCTGCGTGGGTAAATAATGATCTAGTAAAATGTGTAAACGTGTTTTATATATTTATAAATTTACCATAAGAGATCTTAACACTGTTTTAATAAACTTTTCTAAAAAAAAAAACATTAAATGAGTAGATAATAAATGCAACTGGAGAACGGAATTAGGACACAGTTTTTTTTTTCTTCAAAAATCAATATTTGCGTTCTTTTGGTTATTTGATATTTTTTTTAAAGAAACATTTATTTAGTACAAAAAACCAAACAGGACTAGTAGATATAAAGGTGAGTTCTTAAAATCAATGTTTTAATTATAACTCTGAACCATTTTTCAGAATTGAGGGTAGACTTAGGGGAACTGTCGATGGGCACTGTAACATCCGTAAGAATCAGCCCTTTTATTAAATTTTATTTTAAGAACTGCATACAGCAAGATAGAAATTGATTATTTGTGGATTTGTATATTTTCCGTGTGATTAATTGTGAATTTGTGTATATTCGTCATGTAAATGAATATTGTTTTATGAAGAGAAACCATGTAAATGATATACAGGTATAAGTCAATCAACGACAGTATTAGATATGAAACATTAGTTAAAAGTTTGTAATTGTAAGTGTTGATGTGAGCGACGATGTTTGTAGGAGAATTTTCACTGTATGGGCTGGTTTATGTTGATAATTTTCTTGGTAAATATCTACAAATAGCTTTAATTTCCATTTAAAGCTGTTTTCTATGATGTTCACTGATTTTGTAAAATTTTTATTATTTTTGTATTTATTTGATTGTTCACGCTCGAGAAACGCCTGTCGGCATCGTTTGTGGACTTCTGGATGGTTTTCTGGCGCCTATTTAAACCGCTTAGATAGCGAGCTGATTCAGTTGTTTTCGGATGTTGTGGTATTTGTTTTTGAGTCGTAAAGCAGTTTTACAGTCGCTGGTGAGTGTAATCGCTGGAATATTTGTGTATTTGTGCTTTAGTATCTTTGGACAAGTCTGGTGCCTTATCAAGTGTAATGTTACTATGGAGCTCAATGAGACATGAATACTAATTGAAAAGTGATTCGTTGGTGTTACCATTTCATAGAACTATTCAATCCATTCAAGGCAGTAGTCGTTAACCTCTAGGAAAAGGTAAAACTTTCTGGTAACCAATGGCAATAAACTGTGAATTGGAGGACGAAGCAATTAATGATAATCATCATTAATTAAAGACAGGACGAATTATTTAATTCCCGAGGTGTATATCAGCACTTTCCCTTATTGTAAATCCAAATAAAAGAGGTAACAAAAAAAAAAAACATGAAAAAGAATATGGGTAATAAACAACAAAATTAAACCAAAAACAACATGCGATACTGTATTTGTGTTAATAATATTTGCAGCTTAAAATAATTCTCATGTTGCTGCCATCCATTTTGGAAATCGCGTCACCGTACCTTTGATCTGCACCTTGTCGTACCGTATAACCATATTAAATATTGATTTTTCGGTAATTGCACCTATTAAATTCTTAATAAATTGAGACGGCGCAGGAAGGTAATCTTTGAGCTGTGTGCTTCCTCTTTGATCAGACTCCACTTCGCCCGCCTGGGCTCTTCTGTACTGGCCTGATGGAAGCATGTTCGCTCACTCGCTCACGCTGATTAAAAAGAAAAACTTCCTTCAGCTGATTTGAGAATAACTCTTTCAAATATTGAATCTCCGACGTTAAAGAGAAGATACAAAACTTCTCTTTTTACGAGAAACTTTTATCTCGCATTCCGAGTTCTGTAAAAGCGTTCTGTTTACCTCCAGAGGTGACGTCCGGCAAGTTTAGTAATGAAATTATTTTCAACGCGCAAAGCTTTTGCCATTTCAAAGATTGCTTGCTTTACTCCGCTTATTCGAGTACAAATTGTTCGCTACAAATCATTTGCCCGTATTAGAGGTTATCAAATTTCAATTCAATACAGCTTCTACACACTTTCGGATGAAACAATGTATCATAATATTTAGACAGTATATGTTTGAAACTAGGAGCTACTAATACATTTTCAATCAATTTACGCAATTATTGGTATGGCTGTTGAAATTAAAAGAGTATCTTTCGTAGAATACATTTACCCACTCCGGGTTCTAGTAGACCAAAACGACAGAAGTTAGCACATCTCATTATTTGAATACGTAGATTTTTACTGTCGAAATCTGAAAATAACTGTTTACTACGCAGCGAAAATATGCTTTTGGTGGGTTGTACTTAATCCTCGCATTGCTTCACCACAAAAATTTACTAAACTACAAAATCTCACATATTACTTCACAATAAAGTAAAATTAACTGGCCTGGGAGAAATTTAACAATCCACGTTACTGATGTTCTGCTACAATTAAACCTCTCAGTACTTTTCCATAAATTCCAGCCACTCATAAAAAATATGTAGAGCAACACTGAAGCTTCATAAAAAAACTTTCTAGTTCCACATGTAAGAATACTATTTCTTGTTATTAATTTTTATTCTTACATTTATATATTTTCTTTATTCATCACTCAGTTTCTACATACTGACGCTAACACTTTTTCTTGTTACCACATCACGACATAACAAGGATACTCTCTGCGATATTATAACACAATAATAAAATCTATGGTCCAAGGATATTAACTCACCATTAATTTTTCATAACTCCTACGTACATACTTATATGTTACTCTTCACACAGCAAACACATAGTGCGTCTACCTAACACTTTTATAATCACGATTTGTCTGTCGGAATAAATCAATATCTCTTCTTTCTTGCTAAGTGTGTTTCTTTGGTCAAAACAAAACAAAGTCTGCCAACCGTCACATTCTTAATTTTACACTCATTGCATCAAAGATTCTATATCACAAAATAATTATACCGAGCTGTAAATCCGCTAACACTAAGCATATTAATTATTAATACTTAAATAAAAGTAAACAGATCAGTATTCAGATAATAATAATTATAAATGGTGTAGTTATTAAGTTCATAAGGTTCATAACTGTCGCACTCATTCGAAGTACAATATTGTCGTACATTATTTGTATGTGAGATTTCCAGATCGCTGTTTTCTAAATTGTTTTTACCAGTTTGTTATCACTCCTACTCCTCACACGATTAACTGTTTCCTACTATTACAAGCGTCCTCTAGATGATTCAGAAATTGCATTAGGTGATGTATGACGTCTGCGTATAACAACAAAAGCGCTGACAGTCTTTTCTGCAACACTAACAATTAATTAAACAATTTAAATCTTATTAAAAAATTAAAATTTGTTCAAAATCAGATAAAATCAATTGGAAACAATTTTCAGTGAAAGAATCAAAATATTTACAAGTATTTATCATCATACTGATGAAATTAGGAATAAGTGATCATGAAGCAGTTCTGATGGATATTAGAGGATTCAGTAAACCAGCAGCCAAAATTGAAGGGGGAAATAGGTACAAATATAAAAAGGCACAGGTTTCAAATTTGAAGAGATATTTCAGAGAACAATTCAGTAAATGGAAGGAAGGCTCAGGTACAGTAGAGTCAAGGTGGGAAGAGTTCAAGGAGATAAAAAGAAAGGGGGAAGAAAAATTTATTCCAAAGCAGAAAATAAAGAGAAGTAGAGAACCTATGTACTATAATAGGGAAGTGAGGAGGTTAAAGAGGTTGGTAAGAAAAGAACATAACAGAGTTAAGAGACAGCAGGGTTGTAGGGAATATTTAAAACACTAAACAAGGACGTAATAACAGCAAAGAAAATGGCTAAAGATTGGTTTATGAAGAGTATTGTCAGTGCAGGAGGACCATTGACTGATGCATCTAGAAATTTCTTTGGCTATATCAGGAAACTGAGGGGAAGGGAGGGTGTAGAGACACTTATAGATAAGGATGGAGAAGAAGTTACTGACGATTTGAAAAAGGCAGAGATTTTAACTAACTGGTTCAGTGAAAGCATTAGGGACAATGAATCAGAAACAGGAGGGTCTAATTCGGAAAAAAGAGCTTAACAACACAATTAGAAATGACGATAGTAAAAAATTTGATATCCATCCTGAGGAAATCATGAAGGAAATAAGAAAGCTGAAAAAAAATAAAGGGGCTGGTGAAGATAATATTACTACAGATATCTTAAAGATAGCCGGATGTGAGATTGTACCTTATCTTGAAATATTATTTAAATTGAGTCTAGACACTTGCTGCTTACCACAGGACTGGAAAAGTGCAATAGTAGTACCGGTACATAAGGGAGGGGTGAGAAATAGAGTTGAGAATTACAGGCCAATCAGCTTGACATCAGTGGTAGGTAAATTAATGGAAAGATTGATATGCAACCACATCAGAAATATATGTGAGGAACGTAAGTGGTTTTCAAGCAGGCAACATGGTTTCAGGCAAGGATATTCATGCGAATCTCAGTTGGTGGGATATATGCAAGATATTTCAGATGAAATGGACAAGGGAGGCCAAATTGATAGTGTAGCACTAGATCTGTCTAAGGCGTTTGACAGAGTAAGCCATAAAATGGTAGTAAATAAGGTAAAAACCATTGGAGTGGATAAGAAAGTCATTTGCTGGGTAGAAGAATTTTTAAAAGGTAGAAAACCGAAAGTTAGGGTAGGAAATGTAGTATCAAAAGAAGTGGGAGTAAAAATGGGTGTGCCACAGGGTAGCGTATTGGGACCATTGCTATTCATTATTCTAATAAATAATTGTGTTGATTGTTTACTATCTGAAATTAGATTGTTTGCAGATGACATAATGCTGTATAAAAGAATCAAAACGATAGAGAATTGTAAACAGTTGCAGGGTGATCTGGACAGGATATCTAATTGGGTTGGTAAACATGGAATGAAGATAAATGCAAAGAAGAGTCAGCTAATTAGATACACAAATAAAAAACAAAAGGTTAATTATGAATATAAGGTGGGGAAAGAATTGCTTGCTGAAGACTTGAAATGTAAATATCTTGGAATTACTTTTGATAACAAACTTAACTGGGCAGGACACATAGGACAGGTGGTAGGAAAAGGTTTCAAAGTTCTGCACTTGTTGGAGAGAGTGATGAGGGGATGTACGAGAGAAGTCAAGGAATTGGGTTACAAAACTTTGGTCAGACCATTGCTCGAATATGGTAGTGTAGTATGGGACCCTCATTTTACGTATCAAATACAGGAGTTGGAGAGGGTGCAAAAAAGGGCTGCTAGATTTGTTTCTGGAAATTATCGCAGAATGCAATCAGTGACGGATATGACAGGAGGAGAATGAGGAGGGTCATGGGAGTGTACAGGGCATATACTGGCGATGAGGCATGGAAAGATATTGCAATAGGTATGAAAAGTAGTGCATGGCGCTCGATTTCTGGCACAAGGGTGTAGGAAGATTCTCTTTTTTAGGTAAGGGTGTCAGGGATTGGAATGAGTTACCAAGAGAAATGATGAATAATTTACCGAAAACTTTTAAAGAATTTAAAGATAAAATTTGTAGAGGGCAATTGTAGGTAGGTGCAGGATAGGGGGAAGATGGGTGTGTAGGGAAATTGCCACCGGAGCCTCTGCTCCATTGCAATTAAATTAAATTAAATGAAAAAAAATTAATCATTTCAAAACAGTCAAAATTACACCTTATGCGTAATGGCTAGCAAGATATTACCAATTACAGTTTCCTTAATCAATGTACCAGGCACTGTAATTACTTTAAAACATTTATAGCTATTCAACTGATTTAAATAATTTTCGCAGAACATACACATTCGTGAAGTAATATTTACAACCAATAACTTCGGTTCTTTATTCAACATAAACCAAGTCGATTACAATAATGGTAATTAATGGGAACTGCATCTTAGCGGAACCACAATTCCTCGCCCAAAATTGTTTAATTTGGAAGATACCACACTTCACTAAAACTATCATTTAACCCTTCACAGATTTGGATGAACGCTGCTAGATTAATATTAACAGTTTTTATCGTACCTCTTTTATCAATGATTACTCAAAGACAAATAGACACAGCTCATTAATCGACCACAACCGGTTCTGTTAAAATGAAATACAGCGTTTTGTGTGGTTACTGTAATATTAGCGTTTATGAATTTAAGCACTAATTACATCAGATATGTCCGGTGTTTGCTATAATTTAGTTAATTTTTAATCGTGCATCACCGCAAATATTCTAAAATACTTATTTAAAAACTACGTGTCAGTTTCGATGAATATACGTTCTGAATCCTCTTGTCCCACGCTATTATTTTTTTGTTGTACGAAAACCTCATTGCAAATGCATGTGGTGTCCATTTTTAGTGCCACAGTCACCTGTAAAACAGCCAAACGTGAATTCTTTCGTTCATAATTTTAGTCGAACAGGTCTTTTGAACAGAGGGAATATGGTGCACAAGGAACGGGAAGAGGAAAAAAACCAAAGTGTTTATGAAAATCCTGGCATTCACAGGGAGTGATTTCTGGAATCTATGGAAATACAAACCTGGATAACCGGACTAAAAATCGAACCCGCATCCACTAGAATATTGAAGTCAGATGTCATTAGCAAATAAAAAGCTCAGCAGTAGAGTGTGGAATGCGCTGTAAGTGAACAGGCAGTTCTTTTGGAAACAACTCAGGTTATAAGCAGAAAATACTTCACAACAGACGGGGAAAACCGATGATACTGCTGTAATTATTGTAGTAATCTTATCTATATATATATATATATGAAAACAGACCTTTGTTTCCCTATATTTCACTTTTCAGCCACCACTAGCTAAAACAGATCACTGGTGTTTGTGTGTGGAAGTAGCATGGAGTTTCCTGTCGTGCTCAAGGTTGGCCGAATGCCGATAACTGTGGAGATGTGGGAGATATGGTGGTTGAAAGAGGCCGATCCACGGTATTTTCATATTTCGACGAAAAATTTGTGTCTCATTATACTTCTCTTTCCTGCCACAAATATGTAGGATAGACCATTGATGTTTGTGTGTGGTAGTAGCAGTGAATCTCCCATCGTGCACTCTGGTGGTTAAATGTTGGTTGCTGTGGGGGTGTGGGAGAAATGGTGGTTGTTAGTGGTCGACATGCGGCACTTTCATATTTCTGACAAAGACATATGTGTCATGGTGTATCACTTTTCAGCCAAAACTATCTCGCGCAGATCACTGGTGTTTGTGTGTGGTAGTAGCACAGAGTCACCTTTCGATCACAACGTCGGAAGAATTTCGGTAACTGTGGGAGTGTGGGAGATATGGTGCTTGAAATTGGTCGATCAAGGATATTTTCGTATTTCGACCTAAACTACATATCGCAGACCACTGGCGTTTGTGTGTGGTAATAGCATCGAGTCTCCCATCGTGCACTATGGTGGCAGCATGTCGGTAGCTGTCAATCCAAATTCTTTACAAACACGAACGAAGTCGTGGGCACCAGCTATTATGAAAATAAATATTAAGGTGATTAATATCAGATTGTATTTAAGGAAAGGTACGGAGTTACAAGAAATAATGAGAGTGGAGAATGACCAACAGCAATATGTATAGAGGGTATTAAAAGAAAGTGTAAAATATTTTAGAAGGTGATAGTATGCATCAAACTAAGACAAACATGTCTAATAAACATTGGGTCGCTAACGCATAGTTTCTGAGTTAATAACAGGACCGCAATGTGACGACTGCCCATCGTGTTGAATGCCTGCACCTTCCAGACAGGTTTCCCACCGACGCTCTTCACGAAGCTACAGGTGTTCCAAATCTACATGACAGATTCCTACAACTGGCGAAGTATTTTACACAAATTCAAACCGAAGCAATAACCCAGAAGTAAATAACATTGTTCATTATGGCGTCACCATTGACCATCATAAGAGACCATTAAGCTTACTCATTTAACAAAACCAAACACCACTGAGAAGCCACACCAACAGACAAGCCTTGCATCACCCAAATACTGCTCGAGGCAATGACCACGGACAATATCTCCACAAAACTCCTTGCCTGCTACGAAAAGGCAGTAACGGTGCCATGTGCTGGCGTAAGGAATCAAGCACTCTTTGAAACTGTCTTGGTTGGCCCTGTACCTCTTCATTACATGTACTCAGGAAAGTGTGTTAAAAATTTCTGACCAAAGGGACATTTGCTTCTAGGTACGCCCTTGTTGCACCGTTACCTATCATTTTTCACGTAGATTTAATTTCTTATAATTCATATATTATATTGCGTTAATATATATGTCTAAAAAATTCGGTCCTTAGTATGAGAACCAAATCTAAGGTAACAACAAGGGTTCGGATCGTTATGACCAAAAATGAAAGAAATATGCATGCAATTATGACCATAAGAAGGGTAAATATGACATAAAATGACAAAATATGAAACTATGACCAAAAATTTAACTTTAGTATACATCAAAACATGCTGAGTTATACATCATTTACAGTAGTGTCGCTTTTATGTAGACAACATAATTTGGTTCCGCGCACTCACTGCACCATTCGAAAATTAATTTTTAAATCGTTTTGTTGAATCACTTCGATTTTACATAATTTACAGAAAATAACTCTTTCGTCTGTACTGAAATAGTCCTCCGCAGATTCCTTTATGTAACCCAGCAACATCGCACTTTCTGAAATTTTTTTGAGCATTGCGGTACTCACTGATCCACTGCAGATTTAACACTGACTGAGGATTATTTTCTGTAGTATTGGCGACAGTGAGACATTGATTGAGGCGGATCGACACAGGCATGCTGCTGCTGCATTGTCGAGATTAAAAGGCTGGCGGAACAATAACGTTTAGAGCAGGGGTGGCCAACCCAAATGATCTTGCGGGCCACTTTGGAAATACATCATAACTCCGCGGGCAGCATATCAAATTATGTATTCGCAAGAATATTATTATTTTTTCGTTGAGGCCACGTAAAGCCTTTGTACATTTGGCAATGAGTTTCATTTTCTTTTGGGCCCAGAACTCCTTCATTCTTTTTGAACGCGCCTGTTTACGCTCCTCTGTCCAGAGTGTACCGCGTCTTCTGTTGGAGTGTTCGTCTCGGCTTGTCCCACTTGTCATTAACTTCTTTCGAAATATATTTCTACTGAAAGGATCTTCTGGTTCTAGCCCCATCAAATGAAGATCTTCTTTAATATTTACGAACCAGGGCATTACAGTTTTGGGTCTGGAATCAAATAAATTAAAGATTTTTTTTTTTTTGTTAGTCTGTTCTCCTCCATCCGTTTGAGGCGGCCACAGAAGAATATTATTTTAAAATTAAAGTTAATTTTTTCTCATGATTTCGACAATTAATTACTGAATATATTGATGCACAAGTTTTTGTTAATATATTGGTTTTTCACATTATAAAATTATAGAACAAATATATTTTGTAAAAGTGTGATGAATCTCGTGGGCAGGAAAACTGTTTAAGGCGGGCCGCGGGCTTGGCCACCCCTGGTTTAGAGAGTTACAATAATGTATAACTTTAATTCTTGTCATGAATTCTGACCAATTCAGTGAAAATTAGTTGTTTTTTTTCCTCCAGTGTATAATAGGAGCACAGTTATCTTAATTTCTTCTCATCTCTAGCTTCTAGTGAATTCCCGGTAGTATTACAAAATTACCGGATTTTTTTCTAAATTTATAACCATAAATACTATCGTAATATGACCAAAACTAGAAAAATTGCCTGAATATGCCACCCACAATTTTGTGAATTGCAGAGTACCTGTATATATGTAGATGTAGATATGCTATATAAAATACATTAAAATACAACCAGAAACATTTAGCCAGAGTTTAATTTAGCAATACAGCTCGAAAGGAATGCAGGAAAAAAATACGACTTGTCCTAAAGGTCCAAACCCTATTAATCAGGGACGTATCCAGGATTTTGGTTTGGGAGTGGGGTCTTGGTTTTGGGGAGAGGGGCTTGAGTCGGGCAAAGGGTAGTCTTTATAGTCTCCTCGCTCTTCGAATCAGTAAAGCTAAAAATAAAAAAGCATCCAAAATTACAATGTCGGGGGTGGACCTAGATACTTTTAGGGGGGAGTGTTGAGCCCTCTAGCCTCCTCCCCCTACCCCTGGATCCGCCCCTGCTAGTAATAAATGAAAGATAAGAAGTTTTTAAATGAAATTTACGTTTTATGCTTGTCCACGTTAATATTTGATACAAGAATAAAAAGGAAAAATCATTTATATAAATGGCAATGTCCACGTACGTGAAGCAGCGGGCAAAAGCTAATGCACCGATAAACGCTATTGTGAAGCAGTAGGCAGTAAGTGGACGCGTGATGCTTTAGTTGAGGCTGCGGCCGCGTGCAAAGTGCCCCTGCTGCGGCGCTTGTGAACGTCAGGCGCGCTGTCCGATATCAATCACAGGGGAGATCGAGGAAGCTCCTCGGGAATTATTTATGGAGTACGTGGCCAGAATGAGACGAGGGCCCTGCTTAAAGCAGAGCTACGGCCCGCCTCCACACATAGCGAGCATTCAGAACCCCGAAAAAGATTCTCTCTTCAGTTATGAACCGAATCACCCCTTCAGAAGCATAGCACCAATGTTTTCAAAGAAGGGAGTACTCTTTCTTCCACTCACACAAACACACAAACACACACACAAACACACACACACACAAACAAACACACACATACACTTATCATTCAAAAACATTATGACCACCTGCT
This sequence comes from Vandiemenella viatica, assembly GCA_031002005.1. Classification (NCBI taxonomy): domain Eukaryota; kingdom Metazoa; phylum Arthropoda; class Insecta; order Orthoptera; family Morabidae; genus Vandiemenella; species Vandiemenella viatica. Next base: position 223,015,530 of record JARYHS010012519.1, on the reverse strand, counting down.
TATTAGTATGTTGGTCCATCTTCGGAGCGCAATACAGCAGCGATTCGGCGTGGCAAGGATTCGAAAGATCACTGTTAGATTTCCGCAGTTGTCTACGCACAGGTCACTCAGTTCCCTTAAATTACTGGCCGGTGGTTTGTGGGCGCGGCACCTGGGAACGAGCATCTCGGAATCGTCGAGGTTGGTCGGTTGCTTAAGGGGACCACCCCCTGTCTATCTAACGACATGTTAATTTAAGCAAGTACTTGACCCATTTGTGGAAAAACAGTTTGATGCAGGACCTCAATATTTTTACTGATTGCTACATGATGCTAGTATAGTAAACTGTAGTAATATCTACTTTATACGTTTTTTTTAGTTTTTAAGAAATACTTTTTTAAATTTATTGTTAAAAATATTACGTTTTTTTCTCCAGAAAATGTTTTTTTGTGAACATCCTAATAAGGGAATATTAATGCTTATAGTACCAGAGGTGGCTTTTTTTTGTTATGCAGAGTCTCTGAAAATTTCATTCAATCATCTTTGATAGTTCCTGATATAATGGGACATATGTACTGAAAATTTTAGTTTGCGGGAAATTGACTTTAAAGATAACAACTTCTCGTAACCGCACTAAAACAAAATTAACAGCGTGTTTCAAGGTGTGTTGTTTACAAACAGCAGAAACAAGAGAATACCATCCGTTGCCCTCCAACGATAGCCAACACACTCAGTAGTCAGAAAAAAATCCCTAACGTACAATGTAGGGGTTATAAAGGTCTAAAATATATGCAGAAAAGTGGGCGTGGCACCGAAATGCACGTGGTAGGAAAATGCTATAAGCCCGAAAAAAAAATTTTTCAGCAAAATCCTTTTCAGAGTAGGGGAGACCGGGGCAAGTTGACGAGCGGGGCAAGATGAAGAATGATTTAATTTAAATTCCCGCTTCTATGTAGCAGCACTGTATTCATACTACTAGCTCTCTATACGACTAGGAACTAAAATATGGAGCACTGACTCCGCTCGTGCTGTATTGTTTTTCGCTATTCGCTGATCGAGAATTCTCTGTGACGTGATGTAATTTTCTACATCTCTGAATTAAGACTTCGCAGACTAACAGGTAAGATATTGTTTTATACTTTGTCATACACGAGTAGCTTAAACAATGTACTTTTCATAAAGGCCGTGTATTTGTATCTCATTCTTTTTTAAACTGCCGCAATAATGGAAAGTTTCGAACATTGTCGTTCGGGGCAAGTTGGCTGGGGTAAGATGACGACCTCGTCATCTGGCCCCAGATGACTTTCGCTGTGTCTGTTTCAGTCTTTGAGTGCCTTTTTTGTGTTTTGTGTAAGAGTCTTGACTTGCATGACTCACATAGTTTCTATTAAAATTTGGAAGGGCGCTACTTTACTTATTCATGACACATTATGATCCAGATATGGTGAGAACTTATAAAAAGAAGTCCTCCAGAGGCGAGTGGGACCGAAATGCTTTGGCTGCTGCAATAATTGATGTCAAAGGAGTAAAAAAATGTCCTGCTTGGGTGCAGCGAACGTTTACAATATCCCTGAAGCAACACTACCTCGCCATTTGAAGAAAAGAGATGACGTAAGAATTGGATGTTTGTTTCATACGCACAGGCTCGGGATGCAAGAAATTAAAGTTTTACTAAGAAACTGACGTTTACCTCTTCTGAATTAAAGGAAAAAAACCGAGTTACAACAACATCAAGAAATGCTTCTGAAGAAAGTTTAGTTCAGAGTCCTGGATGTGATGAGATCTATGAAGACCCTCCATCAGAAGACTGGATACAGTGTTGCATGTACTTTAAATGGTGGCACAAAGACTGTTCAAACTGTGAAGGAGGAAAATTTGTATGTGACTTCTGTTAATGTTTGAACATCAATGTATACATATTAATGTATAACAATAAAAATGTATTACAGTTTCATTAAGTGTCATCTTGCCCCGTGGTTAAAGTCATCTTGCCCCAGTCCTGGGGCAAGATGACAGTTTTGCATTACTTTCTAAAATTATTTTAAAAACTTTGATAATATGAAAATAAAGTTATATATAATTACGAACATTTCCATAAAAGACCAGACTAATAATATTTGCAATTAAAATATATTTTCTTCAAGAAATGAATTTATTAAAAATGTTTAATCGTTAACATCGTCAACTTGCCCCGGTCTCCCCTACTTAAATAATACATTAATCTACGTAAACCACGGGGTGGTCCCATTAAGTGCTATTCTAATGACCATCATTGCAGAGTGGTTGAAGGACGGTGAAACCACGACTGGGCGACAAGGTGGTGGACGTCCACGCCTCATCACAGAACGTGGAGGTCGGAGGCTTGCCCGCTCTGTAAAGCGGGAAAGGCGGCGATCTGTGGCAGATATGACAGCAGAGTGTGCTCCGAAACACTTGTGCCTGCACCAGCGTTTTACTCCCATTTTTACTTCAATTTCTTTTGGTAATGCATTTCCTACCCAATTTTTTTGTTTTCTGCCTTTTAAAAATGGTATGTTTTCCGCGTGACAAATGGTAGTCACATCGAAACAAAATGACACTTGATACTTTCATGTTGTTATGTTCTTGAGGTTGTTTGCTACAAAACGACATATCTATGGATTCTGTAAGTTATCTCAATAAATTTCTATATCTTTCCAAAGTTTTAAAATCGTTATTGACTCGCCCTGACATAAATTGTGCTATTGTCTCGACGGTTCAACGTAGACTTCAGAGATACAAATCGATAATTACAATGAAATGTTGTTTGATATTTGGTGCTAAATACGGAATTTTTCTTCGCATCACCGTGATTCAATAGAAATCAATTTTCGGCAAGAGCATCTTAATATGTAATTGCATATACCTGAAAACTATAACGAAACAATAATGCAACACATCTAAGAAACCAAATCTAATACTAATCAGTCAACCAATGTTGTGTGTCTATATACATTATCTTTCTCAATAACGAGTTTGATTTTTTTTTAAAAAATCACTTGTTAGGCGCTCTTCGGGAATTGAAATCGGTCTCATCAATCGGAAAATTCAGGGGTTTATTACGTTTTTATTTTTGAAAATAAAACACTACCAACGGTAATAACACAAGTTAAACAGTAATTATCATAAATAAGCATAAATATTTAATTCTAAATTAGACGAAATATAATGCGTTTCCTTACACATCACCCCCTTTCCTTTGTCTCGAAAAGTAATAAAACATTTTCTCGAGACATCCACAGTGTCGATAATTTTGAGAAATAATGAAATGAGCTAACATCGTTGGACGAGATAGCAGAGGGTCTTTTGTGCAAAGAGTCTACAAGAGAAAGACCTAAACGTGCTCCTGCCGTAGGAGATGATAGGTTCTTACTGGATTGCCTAAAATTTTAGTTATGTTGAAATCGAGTTGACCAGGTACTTTGTTATCAACAAACACCAAGAATGGTGTTGATATACATGGTGTCCAGGAAAGAAAGGAGAATCCTGCAACCTCATATAGGTCACATCATTTCGTACGATATGACAAAATTTTATTTTAGTAAAAGTCTCGCCATTCTCAAGATATGACTCATGTGAATTTGTTCAATTTATTCCATGCCATTTCCAAAAATTAAGACTTTTTGAACCCCCTTTTTTTAAAAATTTACTCAAAGATATTTGACATTAAAGAAAAGTTATAAAAATCTAAAATTGTATAACTAATACTTTAAAATGATTGTTTTATTCTAGTTCAATCTGCTAAAGAGACTATTGTGCATTTTAAACACGTAGTAAAAAAAAATTGATAATGATTTATAAAAAAGATTTTTAAAAGTTTATTATAAAGTTTTAAGAAAAAAGAACATTGTTTTATATGACTCAAACATTTCTAGTAAATTAAAAGAGTAAAAAAAAATCAGGGTTCAAGAAGTTTTAATTTGTATAAATGGCATGGAATAAATTGAACAAAGTAACATGTTACGAAAAAATTCAATATCTCGAAAATGGTGAGAGTTCTGCTGAAATAAAATTTTGCCTTATAGTAGGACATGGTGGAACCTATTTGCGGTTACAGGATTATACTTTCATTCATGTACATCTTACATAATAGAAATAATCTGATAACGTAGAGCAAAATTCATCCATTCGGCTGAAAATAATCCTCTTCTGCCACAACCGATTTTTATTTTTCAGTTAGCCGATAGGTTGTCACTCGCCCTCAGCACTATTCTAGCTGGCAGTTTTAAGGTAGTGTATGGCTTAAGGCTTGGCTGAGACTCGTTCATCCTCTAAGAAGCGGCGCCGTTTCCTTTTACTTCAGTTTGAAGCCCCTGGCAGATCGATCGCGTGGGAAGTGCTGTGTAGCCCCAGGCGGCGTTCATAGCTAATAACAAGATTAATGTTGCACTCTGCACAGGCCCTCGGGAAGCCATTTTAAAATGGATTACGCTCTGTCCGACATCGTTCGTCAACATCCGGGGAACTGGCGTCAGAAGCGGGCAGCATTATCAGAGGGCAGATAACCTCAGATAGGCACCGGTATAGTAAGTACTGCAACTTCTTTTAGTCTGACTCGGCAAACCTTACATGGAACTGAACTGAATTCAGTTACGACAGAGTGCATCGCTTTCCTATTTTTGTTGTTGTTTATTATCTTACATCCTATGAGTGATAAAATTCCTTCGCCAATTCCTTCTAATTTTCAATCTTTTGCGGTTTTGGTAAATTATTCTTCACTGCAATTATTTTTTATTTATTTTATTTATCAATCTTGTTTCATGGATCCGTGCTGAGGAAGGACATGTGGAAAGTGAAACATGTCATGGTTAATACACATACATACAATATGAGTCATAATCATAGCGAAAACAATCATATGTTACAAAGACAAATAAAGAGAACAAAAATAAACATTAATTTTTACAGCTGAGTTTTGAAAAAGGTTATACTGAATATAATTAATTATTTTGTTCTAATTCTTGAATGGAGTATAAAGGAGTTTATAGTATAACAGACTATTCAGAGAATAATTATTCATAGGAAAAATCGGATGTTACAGAGACCAGAAAAAAACAACGAGAGGTAGGTTTCTTTTTTCCTGGCGAGCGACTAGACAAGGTTAGTTCGCATTTTGGCGATGAGTTGAAATAAAAGTTACTGTCAGCTAAGGACCTGGGTAATTCTTCGATTTGTTTGTAACTGAAATAAGGCGAAATAAACGTCAAGTGAAAAATAATATTATTATTATTTGCCACAAGAACTTAAAAATGATTCTGTACTCCTGACGATATATCAATCCATATTACTTTTAAAACAGAAAGGAGTTAATAAAATAGAACATCGGCGACTGAATAATAATACACAACAAGTTGCCAATAAGATAATTTCTCAGTTTTAAGTTCATCTTTATTATCTGCAAACTGTTTTATACTCTTGGGAAGTTTATTAAACAGACGTGTCCCAGAATAATTAACTCCTCTTTGTACCAATGACAGAGATTTGGTAATGTAGTCCAAAACCGCACACCCTTACGCACAAAATGAAATTTTCCCACTCCCATATGCATGAAAAAGAGCGCCAGTTTATGCGCATGTTCGTCTTTTCCTTTCCAAGTACCACTCCTAATTTTTTCGACCAATATCTTTCCAAGCTCCATCACCAAAGTATGTCTTGTACATTCCAAAAACTCTCTTCACCCTCCTCCTGTCCTCCAATTACTCCTAGTCCAGCTCCTTTATCATATCATTTACTGACTGGGTTCTGCGATAATTTCCATAAATCAGTGGTTCCCAATTAGTGGTAAGCGTACCTCTAGGGGTACGTGAGGTTTCTTCAGGGGGTACGCGCGGTAGTCTCTTGGCTAAGGTGATCACTAAAATAACTGAAAAAAATCCACTTTTATAAGCCAAAAGAAACATTACTATCACCTAAATATATTTTAAGATAAACTGTGTTTGTGTCAATTATATTATTGTAATCCTGTGGTTGTGAGAAGCACTCTACTGGGATGAACGAATTCATTTATTTATCATTTCAGATGTAAGGGGTACGCGAGGTTGAGCTTCTTCTTGCAGTGGTACTCGGGAAAAATAATTGGGAACCACTGTCATAAATAAATCTAGCTGTTCTTCTTTACACGCCCTCCAACTCCTGCATTTGGTACTTAAAATGTGGGTCGCCATATTCGAGCAATGAACAGACCAAAGTTTTGTAACACAATACCAACACTTCGCTGGTGCATCCTTTTATCACCTTCCCCCGTAAATCAAATATTTTGTTATCTTTTCCTACTACCTGCCCAATGTGTTCTTCTCAACTGAATTTACTATCAAATTTTATACCAAGACATTAACACTTCAAGCCTGCAAAAAGCAATTCTATCCTCACCCTGTAATTAAAAACTACCTTTACTTTATTATTCGTGTACCTAATAAAATGGCCCTTTCTTAGTATTTGTCTTCATTCCGTGTTGACCTACGCTGATAGGTAATTGTTACTGTAATCTTTTCTTCAACTAGCTAAATCTATATAAATTAATATAAATGATCCATTTATTCTAGTATGTAAGACTGGTTTGTTAACGTGTAGTAGATGGTTCTGAATATTATGTGAAATGCTTCTTAATGAGTGTACCAGACTATGTAATTGAACCATCTGATAATGATATTTAATATTATAATTGAAGGACATCGATGCGTATAATATTTAAAATTAAATTGAACATGTTTACTGGACTGTTATTAACTAAATTATTCACTCCCATTTAGAGTGAAGTTGATTCAAAGGAACATAACTTTACAATCGTTGTTTTATTTTAAATCGTGGCTATTTCTTACATAACATAACTTTATGGTTGAAAATTCCACCAGTTTTTTTTTTTTTTTTTTTTTTTAATTTTCATTTTTCAAACAACTTGATTACTCTTATTTAATGTAAGCGTTTTATTTTACACTCGGATATATACATTTTGCTGTAGCTAATCTGAATAACTAACTCATATTATTACTGAAAACAAAAACAAAATCTCAGTGGCTGTGAATTGTATACAATGTATGAAACACCCATATATACGTAATCCATTGAGGTTTTACGTTCTATAGAAATTGATGTGGCTGAAAATAATTTCGATTTTGTGTGATATTCGATACTGACACAGTAATAAATGCCTCTGTATCAGAATTCTCTTTGTTATTTCATACTGTTTCGGTACTCACGTGGACGGAAAGGGAGGTGAAGTGAAATGAATTCCAGGAAAGATTTTTTTTTTTTTTTTTGTTATTCTAAAACAGCTGTAGCTGTTTATGGTTTCCTTTGGTCTTTTATGTCTGTTATTCTCAAAACCGACCATCATTATCGTTTATGTCAAAAATGCGCCCAGCACCTTCATAAAACAACGCTCACAGGAAACAAAAGAAACATTTTCAAGTATAGCACTAATACAATTTCTTGGACCCTGTCTCTTCTTTTTTTTTTCCGTTTAATCATGTCTGATGCTGGAGTACATTGTGCTGTGACTTAATTGAGTGCTAGCGGATCTTACGATTTTAATTAATTTAATTTAATTTAATTGCAATGGAGCACAGGCTCCGGTGGCAATTTCCCTACACACCCATCCTCCCCCTATCCTGCACCCACCTACATTTGCCCTCTACAAATTTTATCTTTAAATTCCTTCAAAGTTTTCGGTAAATTATTCATCATTTCTCTTGGTTGCAAGAAAATAACTAAACTAAAAAGAAATAGTCAAAATCATTTCTAAGGGAGCGTCCATAAACCGCGTAGCTCCATTTTGGCCTCCTGTGAACCCCCTCCTCCCCCCTTAGTCCGACGTGGCTTTTGCCTCTACCTCCCTCCCCTCCCCCTTCCTCGTAGCACGTAGATTATTTCCCTTTTGATTCCAGAAGACATTTTGTACTGTTTTCTCTTGTGAGACTATTGTAAATTTCATACGGAGATAATTAAATGAAGGAAATAAATAATCACGTGCTGTTTTGAGTTTTGAACCTTATTTTAAGTGTGAAAAATGATATGAATGGAAAGCTACGTGGTTTGTCTCCGTAACCCCTCCCCCCACGTAGCGCAGCGTAGCCTTCCAGCCAACCTCCCCCCCCTCCCCAGAGCGATCCCCGTAGCAATGATGTAATAGCGGTACTGCCTTTTACGAATGTTAAATTCCTTCAGTGTTTCTGGCGAATTATTCAGCTCCTATATAGGCAATTAGTTGCAATCCCTAATTCCCTTAACGTAAAAAAAATAATCTAATTTCCTTACTCCTAAAATCAGTCGCCATATTGTCATGTCTTCACTTCTATGCACTATTCACGCAATTGTTGTTCTCATCTATATCACCAGAATGCGCCTTGGTCACTACCAGCACTCTCTTCACTCGTCTATTGTCTTCCAATGAGTCACAGTCATATTAGTTTTTTTTAATTTAATTTAATTGCAATGGAGCACATGCTCCGGTGGCAATTTCCCTACACACCCAACTTCATTCACCTTCATTTGCCCTCTACAAATTTTAACTTTAAATTCTTTTAACGTTTTCGGTAGGTTATTCATCATTACCCTTGGTAACTCATTCCAATCCCTGACACCCTTACCTAAAAAAGAAAATCTTCCCACACCCTTGTGCCTGAAATCGATTGCATCATATCACTTACTGATCGTGTTCTGCTGTGATTTACATAAACAAATCTATATTCCCTCTTCTGCTGGCTTCAGATAAAGCATTTCACACCAGAAATGTTAATCACATATTCACAGTCATCTCCCGTTTGCGTATAACAGTGTCTCGTTGGAAACCTTATATTTTAAATCATAAACACAGTTACTCGGTAAACAGTGAACAGCAAGCAACGCGAGGAAGGGAAAAGGTGGCCATGACCACAAGCTGGCACTCGATTTAAGGCGCAAGGGTGTAGGAATATTCTCTTTATTAGGTAAGGGTGTCAGGGATTGAAATAAGTTACCAAGAGATATGATGAATAATATTCCAAAAAACGTTGAAAGCCTGTAAGTCTGTAGCGGACAAATGTAGGTCGGTGCAGAAAAGGAGGAAGATGGGTGTGTAGTATTATGACATACTAGGAATAAATAAAACACGCACAACGATGACAAATCACTGTCAATTGTACAGGAAGAGATAACACTTACTGGAGCTTCCTTATTCAATGTCTTACCAACAGAAATTAAATGTTATCTACGAAAACCCAACTACTTTAAATCTAAATTGAAAGAGTTTCTGCTTCAGAACCCATTTTACTCTGCGAAAAAAATTTTCTTCTTGGAATTTGGTAACTAATAATGGCTGAGGAAATACTATATATGGTCTATGGAAGGGAGATGGGTCAAAGTTGTCCACAATTACTAAAATGGTAGGCCTATATGGTTTTTCTTTTTATTGAAACTACAGTATTGACAAATGAAGTAATTACACTGTTTACAAAATTCACTCATATACAGTAACTAACATGGAATAGTATGCATTAACAAATTGCAGTGGAAAATGATCATACCAACAGGTTTTTAAGTGATAGACTGGTTATCAGTTGTAGGTAATATTACTGATATTGTTAATAAGTATTCGTACTGTTCCACATATATAGTAACTAACATGATATAATATGTAGTTGCAGATTACAGTGGAAACTTACTATGGTAATTGGTATGTAAGAAAATAACTGGTTATTAGATGCTGGTAACAAGTGTATACACTGTTCCATATATGTAGTAATTAACATGGGATTGTATTTGCAGTTTAAAATGGATTTTGATTATATTAATGGGTTGTTAAGTAGCTAATTTGTTATCAATTTTTGGTAAAATTTTTGATATTATTAATAAGTTTAGGTAATGTTCTATATCCTATAGAATATTCTCACATGGGATCAAAGCGAACATAGCTATCTATCTATCTACAATTAAAATTAAATTAAATAAAATACTTCCAATACACACTAACTTTTGGAACTCGAGTTATTTCTATGCTTCATAATTTAGCAGTAGTAGGAAATAATGGGTCTCCTCCAAAACAAAGATACAATATCCATCTGTTCTGTTACTACAGATACAAAACATCGCGTTTTGCAAGGAATAAATATTCCTGATTAAACAACCATAACGGAGCCACTGAATTATCGGAAGCTAATATTCTTTCATTGAACTGGTAGATTTGGACATTTTTTTCGGACTTTCAGTAGAATTTTATTTACACTAGTAGTACACAAAAATAACTATTCATTCCTGTCTTTAGTTCGGAGATTAATGTATCTGGATATATCTTGGTCATGAAAGTTTGCGCATTGTATCTTTAATGTAATTTAAACGCAATCCAGCGCACGCTGCGGTGGCAATTTCCTTACACATCCATTTTCATCTTTCCTTTACCCACCTACTTTTGCCCTCTACAAATTCCAGCTTTAAATTGTTTCACAGTTTTTGGTAAATTATTCATCAATTCCCTTGGTAACTTATTCCAATCCCTGACACCCTTACCTACGAAAGAGAATCTTACCACGCACTTATGACGGAAATTGAGTGCTAGCTTGTGATCGTGGTCATTTCATCCCTTCCATGAATTACTTTTAATTCCTACACCAATATCCTTCCACGCCTCATCACCAATATACGCCTTGTACACTCCCATGACTCTCTTTATTTCCAGTGAATCCCATTCCAGATCTTTCACCTTAGTGTTAAGTGTCTGCCTCTAGGACTTAAATACAGTAGACTATAACGCTTTTGTAACACAGTGCTTATCAGACAACGTGATTTTCTTTGAATACCAGAAAAAAGTCTGATATATATTACACTGCTGTGATTTCATTTCTTTTATGCCTGATAGCATGCTTTGTCGGTATTCCTGTTCCTCTGATTTATGTTCATTGCGATATAACTCAGAAACTTGACGATAATATCCCTGCATCATGTGCTTGCCCAATACAGCAGCACGGTCTGATTCTACAGTGAACGGAAATCCGTATCGCGGAGGCTCCTAAATGTTATCTAATCGCTAGCATCTTGATTTGTTGCACGGGAGTTGTGCCGTCTGTCTCCCTTTGTGTTGGCTCCTGCCTACCTTCATTTTATATGACAGGTATCATCTCTATGGAGAGACTTATGACGTGAAATATACATGAAAACTAGAAGCATCACAATTGTGCGTAACAGTTAGCTTTCAGAAGTTATTGCAAGCAGTACATTTATAGTGATACTTCTTTGAATGACTTGTTATAGCATTTCTTACGGAGTTTCGGAGGAATTAACGCCGCTACATTGTTCAGAACCCAAACTAGTTCGCTTCCAGGAAATGAAAACTGATTGAAAATATCCGATAAGTAACCAGTACTTGAATTTGTCAATCCTACTTTCCATCTTTAATAAATTCCAGCGGAGTTCCCGGCGTTGCCCGGTATAGTTGGCGTAGATTTTCCCCTACGCTATATTTATTCCCGCAATGAGAAACATTTGTACAAATTTTCATAAAATTCGCGCCAACTTTTTTCGGAATTAAAGCTAACCTAGATTCACAAGCCCCCTACAAGGAAAAGGGTGGGTTGAAGTTTATTTGCACGTATACTATTTTCAATCGTCAGAAAGCATTCATGTATATCAAGCTTCGTTAATTTGACTAAGAAATTGCATTACTACATTACTGAACAACGCTAGATTATGTTAGAAACTCACATTTGATTCAATTGATATACTTTTTGCTCGAAACGCCAGATACTTTAACTCCGCAGATTCAGCCTTTTACACAAATATCAGAAGTGAATCCAGAATAATAATATCGTAAATAAATAATTAATTTGATTGTGAACAAAATAATATTGCTGATGGCCAGAGACATTGTAGTTGTAACTGCCAGAGATCATGGTTAAAGAAAATCTCTGTTGTTTTTTACGGCTATCTATGGTGATTAGAAATTGAGTTTCCCGAATCAAAGGAAAGAATACTATAAGTTTTGTTTAGTGTGGAAAATAGTTTTATTGTAAAGTTATCTTCTTGCTTTCACTAAACGTTATGGTCAAAGACATTTTAGTTGTGTGTTCAGTGCGAATTATGCAACATCTAATCCTTCCATCTTTGGGATTTGTCATCATACATTCAGAATTTCATTTAGTGCTCCTGCGTTATTTAACGTTGAAAAATGAGACATGCCAAAAATACTGAATTGAGATTCTAAGTTTTAAAACAGTGAAAACCCCATCGAAATCTGCTCAGTAGTTTCCGACTTTTTATAAGACAAATTTATCCGGTTTTCGTTTTATAGATATAGATAGATAGATGTAAAAGACATAGATCGATGCAAATAATAATAGTACACAATGAGAATTCTGTTTAAAAAAAAATAAGTGATAGATAATTATTTCTAAAAACTTACTGAGTGTATCAAAGAAGAAACGTGGGCAACAATAGATAGTTACATGAAAGAGTGAGTTTAAAAATTATTAATTCTAACAGAGCAACTATAATTAGAAAATATTATAGATCTGGTTGGGTTGGTTACATGTGGCATATATGTCACATAGTCCATGGGTGGCTCAAAAGAAAAGAAAATAATAATAATAAATAGTCCTTAATAGCTATTGTACATCCTTAATGAATTTCGAGTTGATCTAAAATTATTAGCTACAATTAGATCCACACTGACAAACACAAAATCAAAAGTTAAGTTTTTAGGATGTCTGTCAATTCCTTTTGAAGTCACAACTGGAGTCAGGCAAGGTGACGGTCTGTCTCCACTACTTTTTGACCGTGTTGAAAAGATCATTCGAACCTGGCGAGCGAAATTAAAGAAAATTGACTACAGCCCATCAAGAATAGGAATTAAATCTAAAGCGATCACAATATACACTATGGCTTTTGTTGATGTCATCACTATCCTATCAGATGACTTGGAAACTGCTAGGATCCAAATTGATTTGCTGAAGGAAATTGCTGATCAAACCGGTTTACAGATATCTTTTGAGAAAAGTAAATTAATGACTAACATCAAGGATGCTCCACCGAAACTTTAAACCAAATACGAAGACAATAATCAAATGGAAAAATTTAAGTACCTGGGTGAGATTATTATGAAAAATTGATTGGACAAAGAAGTTATTCGGGAAAGGATTCGCAAATTAGAAATAGCCTACCAAACTTCGCGAAAGGTCTCCAATAAAAATGTCTTTCACAAATACTAAGATACGTCATTATGAAACAGTTCTGAAGCCAGTAGTTTTGTATGCAGCTGAAACCTTGTCTCTGAACGCCGAAAAGGACTCTTGGGAGAATTGGAGAAAAAATAGAGAAAAATTATTAGAGGAAATCTGGGTTCCAACTTCAAGAATGGCGTCCATAATAAGAGATCCAGCAATAACGTCTACAGCAAAATAGAGAAAATCACCGAAACAATCCGCAAAAGACGGGCACGATTCTATGGCCACCTCAAACGGATGGAGGAGAACAGAATAACAAAAAAATTCTTTAATTTATTTGACTCCAGACCCAAAATTGTAATGCCCTGGTTCGTAAATATTAAAGAAGACCTTCATTTGATGGGACTAGAACCAGAAGATGGTTTCAAGAGAGATGTATAAGTGGGACAACTAGAGACAAACACGCCAAAAGAAGACGCGGTACACTCTGGACAGAGGAGCACAAACAGGCGCATTCAAAACGAATGAACGAGGAAAGAAGATGAAACTCATTGCCAAATGCACAAAGGCTTAACGTGGTCCTAGTTGGCCGCAACGAATAATATATATATATATATATAAATATTATTGATAGAGTATTATTTGTCCTGGCACCTGTGAGAGCATCAACATAACCGATTGTTCTTCTCGTGTGTTGCAGGTCCGGCGTTCTGGGGCCTCATCAACCCGCAGTGGTCGCTGTGCAGCAAAGGTCGACGCCAGTCGCCTATCGATATCGAACCAGATAAACTCCTGTTCGACCCCCTCCTCCGCCACCTGCACATCGACAAGAACATGGTGGGTGAGCTCGCCTCGCGGAGGCGTATTTCTTTGCGAACGCATTCTCCTCCGTCCATTCGTCAAATTACCCACTCGACTGGAGAGTTGAGCGAGTTGGCTCGTCTCTCTCAGTCGTAATGTGAGTTATATTGCGGACGTCCTCCCCCTTAACGATCCTTATTCCAGAAGATTGCGTAGTCTTCCATGCTGCATCTGTAACCATTTTTTTTTTTTTTTTTTTTTTTCGTTTTACAGCCAATACAAAGACTAACAACAGATGCGTTGTTAATGTTCTCAATTTTCAGTGCTTGTTAACCGCCACAAGTGCCATGCTAGATTTTTTTTCCACCTAATCAAAGACAGTTAGTACAAAATTAATACAACTCTCAATGTGAATGTCATATTAAGTTTTTCAATTTTATGACACAAATATACAATTATTCTGCCAAGACCACGTGACAATTTCAATTCCTCATCCTTTGTACTTTTTTCTTCCATTCGATCCAATAGGCCATCGTTCCAGTGTGTTTCTTCCTTCTCCCCTCAGACGACATCGTTCCGGATTTCGTATTTCTCCTGCTTTGGAATCCTTCCATACTTAAGACCTTTTTCCTATAAATCTTTCATAGTTTCTTGTATTAATTCTTTCCAAATCTTTCTTGACCTCTTGAATTTAGCTCGTTTATAATTTTTCTCCCAAAGGTCTACATCCACATCTACATCTATACTCTGCAATTCACAAATATTGTGGGTGGCAGAGGGTACTAAGCACTAATCCTAAATTCGTGCATTCCAATCCCGAATAGAACAAGGTAAGAAGGAATACATAAAAGCATCAGTACGGCATCTTATTTCTCTAATCTTATCCATCCTGTAATTGTGATCTAAATAGGTTGGTGGAAGAAGTATTTAATTGCACTCGTAAATTAAAGAATTTCGCATATTCTCCAATAAATTCAAACGAAAACTACTTCGTCTGTCTGCCAAACAATCCGATCCCAACCTATGTATCAATTCTGTTACACTTACGTAAGCAGTCACGAATCGAGCGACTCTTCTTTGTACTTTCTCTAACCTGTCAATCAATCCCTTGCGATACGGATCCCGAACAATAATCCAACTGCAGACACACTAGTGTTTTGTACGCTAGTTGAATATCTTTTTAGTAATTCATTACATACGTTTGAAAAAGCAGGAAACTCCTTTTTCTCATTGTTTCTGTTATATTTTCTATGTTCTGATATATTTCGTTTTCCTCCTTAATTTCAGTTATTAATACTAGTTAAACAAAAAATATAGACGGAAATTATTATCGTTCTGGAAATAATGTCTAAGGAACATTTAATTACAAAACCTAATAACGATTAATTGTTTTATTTTTTACATACTATTTTAATCAACAAAAATAACAATTTTATCACGTACTTATTAATACACTAGAACTACTTGACGGTTTTTTCTTTTTTTTTTTTAAATAAAAATAAAAAAAAACACAGTTTTGAACTCCTCATCTTTTCCGAACTCAAGGGATGATTTAAAGTCAAATTTCTACTTTTGGCCGCACCTTCAGTCCATACTCCATCTACGTGTAGTATATCAAAGGAATCTTTGTAGTAGTTTTTGATTAATGACTCAAAAACCTTGATTTCTTGATCGCTTCCTTCAATACTGTTTTTGGTAGATTCTAAATATGAATTCAACCTGATTAAATGCTCTCGGCTAACTAGAGGAATTAACGAAGTGTTATCACACGATATTTCGGCGATCACAATCACTGTCACCATCTTCTGGAACTTCACCAGAAGATGGGGACAGTGGATGTGATCGCCGAAATATCGTGTGATAACACTTCTAGTTACCCCAGAGCATTTCATAAATTCTCAACGCCTAGATAAACTTCGCTCTTAAGCGCCCCACACACTTACAGTTTATCTGAAGGCACTGGACTGTCAGTTTATCGTTGTACACACACATACAGTCGATATTAAGATCGTAGACTGCATATATTGCGTAACTGTCAGTGTGTGGATTGTTGAGATCGGGGCCTGAACTGCCAGCAGTCCGCAGTTAACAATCTTTGAAGTTTACGATCTCAAGGCCAAAACGGACACACACTCGCAGTTGGACTGCAGTCACCGCGCCTCACAGATACGTTTTTCTGTGCCTGACGACAAGCCACAGATCTTTCGCGCTGTTTAATCTGTTTTGGACTGTCAGGAAAATGGACAACAAACCGCAATCATTTTCTCATTTATTGAATTATTTCGGCAATTTCCAAGTTTGTGGAAGGTAAAAGATGAGTCATGTGCAAATAAAAAACAAGACCCTGACGCTTCAGAAATGTCACAGTTTTTGATTTATTTTTAAAATGCAATAACTAACTGTATATGGAATTGAGCGAATTCTGTCTATATTTTGGTTATAAGTTACGTTTTCTATATATTTCTATCTTTTCCGTGGTTTATTATAATATAAAAAGTTACTGAACAATAAACAAAATAAAAATTATTCTTACCTGTATCTAAAAATCCTTGAGAGTCTGGTAAATAAATTTGGCAGTTTCTGGTATTACAAGTGCTAGTGATGAAATTCTCGAAGGAAACTTTAAATCTTCAAAACTGTGACCCGTAGCCAAAAATCTCAAGGTGACTGTCGGTCTTTCTTCTGCAGTAATTGCTTGGCGCATTCGGGTGTCTGCCTTTGTGATGAATGGACTAATTAAACTTCACAGTTCATTGAAATTTCCGTCACTCATCTTAAGTAATTAATTAAGTCATCCGAATGTGATTGTCTTAGTTCACGCAACAATGTCATGTGGGAACGATCACTCCTTTCTTGCAACCACTGTTTCATCCAAAACCTCTTTTTGCGTCCCGGTGTTGAAAGTAATAACATATTATTCAAGATCGCAATCGCACAACGTTTTATTCGTAATAAAATGAGACCAATTATGAACGTGAATTATGTTAATGAAACAGTGAATTTAAAACGAACAATTACACTGCATCCGCGCAAGTTCATAGATTTCGAATGACAGTCCGCTGGACTGAAGTTAAAAATCTTCAGCCCACTGGCCTGAAGTTCACGAACTCCAGTGAGTGGGCAGCACACAGTCCATGGCCTGTACAGACCACCGCCTACAGGCAGTTGTCGTTTATGTGTATGTGGTGCTTTGAGATTTCAGCCTACAGTTCTTCGTCACAGGCATCGGCCTGCAGTTCGTCTGTAAGTGTGTGAGGCGCTTTACGAATTTAACTCTTTACAGTATAATTTGACATCCCTTGAAAAGTTAAAAAGTACTAAAAAGATATATTTTTACGGAGATTTCACGGAGACCGGGGGGGGGGGGGGGGGGAGTGGAAACGCTTGACCTGGCATTCGAGAGGTCGCGCTTCAAATTCCGGTCTGGCCATCTGGATTTCTGTTTCCCTTGGTTTCCAGAAATCAATCCAGGCTAATGCCGGGATCGTTCTTTCAAAGGCCGTTGCCGAATCCCTTGCCGTTTCTTGGCTTCATTACTCTCTCGATTCTAATGAACTACGGGAATGAAGTCACGAACGCGGCAACAACAGATGTGTGGTAGGGGAGATGCGCAATCGTCTACTGCGCACGCCGCTCACCTGCCACTCGTCTGGTCTCTATGCTGTGCAATCGGAGGTTGAAAAAGAAAAACGCCACTCGTAGAACCGAATCACCCCTTCCCCTGCACATGGTTTATTCTTAACTGCCAAAGATGCTTTCAAAATTGCCATTAATATATCATATTCACAAATTATGTTATTCATAATCAACAACATTTCTATATTTATAAGCTGGCGTGAGATATGAGCGCTACCACGTGCAGTGTAGTGGTCGGAGTTGTTTGCATAACCGACCTCTGGTTGACCGCTCACGTGCTAAGATGCTAATTCTCAGCGCACTCCAAATTCATGAGCCACGCATCAGTTTATCATCGTAATATACATCTGCAAGCCCTGAAACGAGCCTGAGAACAAAATTCTTGTGGCTGAGCTTCTAAACATAGAAAAAAGGGTCCAAATAACAATTTAGATGAAGTGTTTTTTTATTTAACAAATTTTCTCTCATTTCAGTTTAAAAGCTGATATTAAAGTAATATTCTGTTAATACAAGGGGTAATCAAATGAAAAGGTACGAAACGAAACGGTGGGTACAAATGAAGACTTTATTCAAAATATACACCATAGGCCTGAGCACAACGATCCCACTGACGAACAAGCCGCAGGATTGCTTGTTCCCAGAATTCCTGTGGCCGTGACGAGACCCAGTCCTTCACAGCGTCCTTGAGTACGTCGTCCGAGTTGAATCGCTTCCCTTTCAGGTGTTTCTTCAGTGGACCAAATACATGGAAATCGCAGGGCGACATGTCCGGATGGTCCAACGTCTACCACTTGAACTTGGCCAGTTCCATGTGTGTGACTCTGGAGACGTGTGGACGCGCGTTGTCATGGAGCAGAACCACACCCTCCGTGAGCAGCCCCGGTCTTTTGTTCTTGATGGACCTGCGTAGGCGTCGGAGTGTCTCACAGTACACATCCCCCACCTGTACGCCATCCTGTCCTCATACGGACTGCCGCATCATTTGGACGCCGCTTTTGATAAGAGCCTCTGCCCTCTACTGCGCATGCGGGCGCCCGCGCATGCTCCGATCCCAGTCAGAGACTCCAATCGCATCCCGAAATGTCTCGCTACGTCCTCCCATGGCGGAATATGCAAATATTTAACTGTTACGTTTTTACGTCGTTTCGTACCTTTTCATTTGTGGCGCCAATTCCAAATGTGTTATTAAATAATTTTACCCAAGTTTGGGGCACTACACTATAGTCTAATCATCATGTGAATAATGCTATAAGGAATACGTAAATCTACATATGTCTACATCTACACATATACTCTGAAATTCACAAAATTGTGGGTGGCAGAGGCAGCTCTGCACCAAAACTAATCTCTTTGCTGTGCATTCCAATTCCGAATAGCACGACGGAAGAAAGAATTCATATAACCATTACTGCGACATCTTATTTCTCTAATGTTATCAATCCTGTCATTGAGACCCAAATAGGTTGTTGGACAAAGTATTTCACAGTCCTCATAAATGAAAGTGGGTGTACAGACGTTTACCAATAAGTTCAAATGAAACGTGCGTCGTCTATCTACCGGAGACTCCCAGCCCAGTCTACTAATCAGTTCTGTGACGCTTTCATAAGGACTGTAGCAAGCGGTTACGAATCGAGCGGCTCTTCTCTGTACTTTCTCTATACTGTCAATCAACCTCTTACGAAACGGATCCCAAATGGCACAACAGTAGTCCAAATTTGGACGCACGAGAAATTTGTAAGCTATCTCCTTTGTTTGTTCATTACAATTTTTCAAGATGTGACCTATGAATCGCAGCCTAGAATTAGCTCTACATATGACCGAATTTTATTCTGCAAGTCTATTTCGTAATGCTTTATAGTATTACTGCCAAATACTTCACGGAATCGGCCACATCAATAACTGAACTGTTTACTTCGTATTTGTGAACAATCGGATTCTTTTTGTTAGTTATGCTCATTGCCTTGCACTTTCTACAATTTTGTGTAAGTTACCGTACGTCGCACCGTGCCGAAACAACAAACAGATCGCGCTGAATTTCTAATCAATCGGCCGAATTCCTTACCGCATCTACATCTACATAGAGTATCCTTGCGATACTCTTTGCTGTTGGCTTTCAAACGTAAAAACAAAATTTTATATTTGAACCAATGAGTTTAAAGAAAATGTAAGATAGGTGAGACATACAAAACTGAAATCCTTTGTCATGTTTAAAGACCGATGACACTTTAACCGTAGATCTACTTCCACTGTGAAAAACAACACTGCACAGCACGAAGATGTCGAGGGAAACAGCCCGTTGTTTAAGCAATGGTAGGGGACCGTCCTTAAACTACGTAACTCAATTTTGGCCTCTTGTGAACCCCCTCCTCCCACGTAACCCGACGTGGCTTTTGCCTCTACCCCCCCCTCCCACATGCTTGACACGTAATTTTTTTCCTATTGATTCCAGAAAACATTTTGTACTTTTTTCTCTTGTGAGACTGTCATAAATTACATACGGAGATAAATATTCACATGCTGTTGTGTGTTCTGTACCTTATTTTAACTGACACAAATATTACGAATGAAAAGCTACACGGCTTCACTTGGAAACACGCCCCCACCCCGCCCCATGTAGCTCAACGTAGATTTCCATTCAACCCCTTCCCCTCTCTGGACCGAGCTATGTAATTTATGGACGCACCCTTAGATTCAGTTTCAGAAGGTCGCATTTCTATTTTCTAGCGACAGGCTGGGATTGGCGTAACAAAATAAGGCGGAAATACATCGCTATTGTCTTGCTAAAAGTAATTATGAGATAGGGAGAACATGAACCGTGATAGAACCGGATTTGTCAGATTTGGAGCATTTAAACTCTGGTATCCCGGCCCGACACCGTCACATGCCCGGAAGAAGAGATGGAGGTGAACAACCGATAAACGGCGTTAGCAACAGGTCAACTAGCGCCACGGCATAGCAGGGTTTCCGCCGTGGCCAATCAGAAGCGACTGGCCTAGTATAAATACAGCCACGTGGTCTCACTTAAGACAGTACTGTGTTTATAGCTATTCAGTAACGTTACCGTCTCTCAGTGGATCTCATCTCGGACTTCGATCAACGCACGTCTCGGCTTACGTTCGGTTACTCCTTTGGACTCTGTGCATGACATATTGGACTCGGATCAGTGCGCGTCTCGGTCTACGGTCGGTTTCTGCTCAGCTCATCTTGGACTTTGCTTCGGTTCTCGCTTGATCGTCTCCAGGCGACCACCCGTCCGCCGTGTTGACATTTCTGCCGCCGTGCGGACAGATCATAAACTATGTTTTGTTTACGAGACGCAGACCCAGAATTTGCCTTGATGATTGCGGGAAATAGCATAAAAACCGCAATCAGGACGGCCGTTAGGCAGGGCCAGGACTCGAAACTGGTCCCGTTGCAGCTCCAACATCCAGTGTGATGGCATCTTAACGTTCGCAGTCACACTAGCAGGTTTCACGCACATCATTCAGTGTCGAGATCGGATTTGAGCCGGCAACCTCGGCGAGACAAGTGAGATGAGCCCTACGATGCCAGTGCGAGTTGATTTGGTGGAAAATTCTAGCTGTTATCCATGACTTCTTACGCGTGGAATTAGAATTTTATTGCTACAATTGTATATAGAAAGATGGAAGTTATATAGAAGGTGTCCCAAAAATCACACAGTCGGGATAACACAACGCAGAAGCCATCACCATACCATTCTGCCACTGAACCTGTCTAATGAAGGAAACCAATGTCCAACATGTTTAAAACTATGAAAAACCTAAAAAAAAAAAAAGGAATGGTTAACGGTGGGAGATAATTGTCGAAGTTAGAACGACAGTCACGTTTACTGCGAGGCATATATAAAAAAGAAAACAGAATGTATTGATATCAAAAACTTTTACGTAAACACAACATAATAGTCAGGTGTAGTGCAAATCCTGATCTATGCAACGTAATAGGTTGTGTCTGTACATGAAATTTATGAACAGATCACACTCAAACTGACTACAAGAGAAACAAAGCCTGAGCGACCGATATAACATTATAGTGTTTTACACACGCTATCCATCTGTCTGTCACCATTTGGTTAGTTTAAAAATTTCATTATAAATTTATTTATCCACAAAAAAAACCATCCTATGTCTTTCTTATTGATACATTGTATTTTCTTGAAAAATTTCACCATGATCGGTTTATCCGTTTAGGCGTGTAAACGTAACAAACAGACAGAGAGATAGAGATAGATTCCGTTTGCGATATTAGTGTAGATAAATTTCAGCTTAACGCTAAGAGTTAAGTCTAATTTTGCTGCGCAGTTTGGCAGTCTGTTACGGAGACGGTGTGAGTCTAGAAATATTTGGTTGTGAATAACACCTTTCTACAGGTTGTATAATCTGTGCTATTTTCAACGCGATATGTCTGGGTGAGGAGAGGTTCAAGTAAGCTACGACTGTGGACAGCCTGAAGGCTACGTGATGTAAATAAAGTATGCTTAGTGTCTATCATCTCTTTCATCTCGCTCTAAACATAGAGTTATTTGTATACCGTTAGGAGAGGAGCTGAACTGGTGCGAGGTTATATGTGACGTCATACGCTCTGATTGGTGTTTCGTGTCACATGACTAACAGCTGTCTTTTTGCGTTTTTATTTTGTTAAAAATAATATGTTTTTAACTATAAACCAACAAATAAAGTTGATTTTCGGTATTCTTACAAATTTATCATTTTAAATTAATGGATGTATGAGTGGAAACTTTCCAGGCGTACTGATGTAACAAAATCATCTCGGGTGTCCAGCCGGATGGTGTTGTAAAAACACGACGTTTCGACAGCTAGCTCTGATATCTTCATCAGTCGAGGCAGTGACAGTCAGCTTGCGACAGCTAGAAGATACCTGATGAGGACAGCAGAGCTAGCTGTTGAAACGTCGTGTTTTTTCAACACCATCCGGCTCGACTGCCTAGAGGATTTTGTTGCATTTTAAATTAAGGTTTCGTAGTTTCCTTTTTATTGTCAACTGCCCCATTGTCCAGCATAGAGTACGCGGAGGATCATAGCATTAGCACTTTCGGTTTTTTAGAAATATGTGATTTCGCTTGAGTGGATTACATATATCGACAACTGCAGGCAAGTGACTATATAATAACTGGATCCCATGCACATATATTCACGTGAAACTACGCAACGGGTTATGCTACTGGCTCGACCAGTGCTGCCAACTCTTAAAAAAAAATTCATGCCAAATATACGTTTATAAAGTGACAAAAATGCTATAAAAGAATGCCAACAAAATTAAAGGTCATATTAACATGCCCGCCAGAAAAATTTCTACCCAAAATAAACCCTACCACTAACCAGTCTATCATGAATATCACTATGATTCAACGCTCTTATCAAAATGAAAATCTATCAAACAATAACTGTACCAATAAACAATTTAATTTAATTTATTTTAATTGCAATGGAGCACAGGCTCCGGTGGCAATTTCCCTACACACCCATCTTTCCCCTATCCTGCACTTACCTACATTTGCCCTCTACAAATTTTATCTTTAAATTCTTTCAAAGTTTTCGGTAAATTATTCATCATTTCTCTTGGTAACTCATTCCAATCACTGACACCCTTACCCAAAAAAGAGAATCTTCCCACACTCCTGTGCCTGAAATCGAGTGCCAGCTTGCCGTCATGGTCATCTTTTCCCTTCCATTCACTACTTTTCATACCTATTGCAATATCTTTCCATGCCTCATCGCCAGTATATGCCCTGTACACTCCCATGACCCTCCTCATTCTCCTCCTGTCTTGCAATGAATCCCATTCCAGCTCCTTTATCATATCCGTCACTGATTGCATTCTGCGATAATTTCCAGAAACAAATCTAGCAAGCCTTTTTTGCACCCTCTCCAACTCCTGTATTTGATACGTAAAATGAGGGTCCCATACTACACTACCATATTCGAGCAATGGTCTGACCAAAGTTTTGTAACCCAATTCCTTGACTTCTCTCGTACATCCCCTCATCACTCTCTCCAAGAAGTGCAGAACTTTGAAACCTTTTCCTACCATCTGTCCCACCACCTACAATTCTACCATATGTTATTTCTACCCTGTACCACATCTACCATTTACGAACACCACAGCATGAAAACTCTACCACAAACATTTGTACCACGGAAATTTCCACCAAACGCAATATCTACTTTAAATATGTCTACCACTTTTACTACCTACCAATCACAAGCCTATCATTAAACTGTCAACCAAATCGTAAACCTACCAAAATAAAACTTTGCTAGGATAATTTTGTACCCCCAAACATCTTTTTTTAAAAACCCTACCGTAAGGTAACTTTACGATTTTCTAACTCCTCCGAAAAATACTTCTACCAGAATTTAAGTCTACCAAAAGAAACCAACTTTTCTATGTATCATGAAATGAAAAGAGTGGAAAATATTAATTAGCTTTAGCGTTTGTGACACATGTTGTGATACGTGAATTTTAAATTAAAAATTATCTGAAACAAAATTTAAATATATATTTCAGTTTAAATTAGGAATAGACAATACATGTTTAATGTTTCATAACAACTGAATTATTTAAGTTTTTTTAAAATTATTTGCTAAATACTTTTAAAATGAGCAAAACAATCAACTTAAAATTAAAAATAATTAATAACAATTTGTTGAGACGGATTATTCTAATAAATAAATCAACAATTGTGACATTTTATCACTCCAAAAATATCGTTGACATATCTGTAAAAAATACTAAACGGTATACTATATGCTAGACTGAACTTTTTTCTCGCTAAATCACTTGAAAGTATGCTAAATTTAGCCATAAAAATGCTAAATTGGCAGCGCTGGGCTCGGCTCCTGTTCGTCCGTTGTCCACCCCTATCGTCGGCTCACTGCTGTGTCCCGTCCACCATGACTCGTGTGGTCGTAATGACCTGGTGACAGGACTTTTATTAGTAGCGTTTTCCGGCCCTACTGAAGCTGCCTTAAACTAACCCGGTTATACTACCGGGTATGGGGAACCTACGGTTTAACCTGTGATTCGAACCACGCAAACTTTCTAGCGTACTTCACGTTACATAGCAAAATATGCCAGTAATGTAGGTCGAGTTAAGGACATTTGAAAATTTCAGTCAAGACAGGGATTCAAGGCAGGGACCTTAAGGGACGTCCATTAATTACGTGAGCCTCCATATAAAGGGGGAGAAACCCACAAAATGTCATTTTAAGGGAGGGGAGATCAATAAAAATCCCATGTCAAATTTCTCATCGTATTTCTACTCTTATTCGACAGTACTAACGTATTAGGTATTTGGTGGCATGAAGCAAAATGTATGAATATATCAAATAATTTTAATTATTTTAAAATAAAAATATAAGGAAAATCTCACGTAAAGGAAGGAGGGGCAATCACATCCTGCCAAATCTCAACTAGGTTGAGAGGGGGGGGGGAGAGCAAATTTAAGAAAAAACAGCACATTGCTCTTTTGCTGCAACAATTGCGTAAGTAAAAGAACGAGTTGTTTTGAATTATAATCTTAAGATGGATCCTTTTCGTATATACTACAACTTTACTATACATTTTACCTTCTTTTATATTGTATTCTTTCAATGAAACATGTAGATGAGTTATGGTCTAGTGAATGCATAAAGTTATTTCACATGAAATATTTGAATTGGCCCTTCTGTAACATCGACGTTTTTGAGTTACGCCACTTGCATTAAACAGCAAAGGAAGCATCCATAAACTACGTGGCTCGATGTAACAGCCCTAAAACCTAAACTTAAATGGAATTGTATTTTATGAAGCATTTGTAGTAAGCTAGAGTCTAACGGACAATTTGCTACAGTTTGAAATGATTTCTGTGAATACTTTTGTGTTTAAGTATCTTTAATTTCCATTTCTGACCTTTTTGTATTGATTGTAAATGATTATGAATTAATTCTGGTTGTTTTTAATATGTTTTAATTGTTTAAGTATTGTTAACGTGCGAGAAATATCTGTCGGAATCTTTTGAAGTGTTCTAGAAATTTCGATGTAGCTTATACAAAAGCAAACACCAGAGACAGAGAAACAGTTGTCACCGACTCAATTTACGACGGCCAAGGACTATATTGTCTGTGGAAGAAATGTTGCATACAATCGCTGGATTGTATGTATGCATGTAAACAGTATCTTTGACATCGTGTTTATGAAAATAAAAGGAAGTTTAAGGTGAACAGTATAGCGGACCGGTTGTTTATCATATTAATTAAACCACGAACAATCTGATATCGGTCTAAGAGGAAGGGGAGAGGTTGTGTAGAAAGCTACGCTAGGCTACATGGAGGAGGTAAGGGTGGTTCGGAGCCATGCCACGTAGCTTTTAATTCATATTATTTATCACAGTTAAAATAAGATATAGAACACGCACCAGCCTGTGAATATTTATTTGAGTCATTTAATTATCTCCGTATGTAATTTACGATAGTGTGAAAAAACAGTACAAAATGTCTTCTGGAATCTATAGAGAAAAAAAAGCTACGTGGCATGTGGGGGGAGGGAGGGGTAGAGGTAAAATCCACGTCAGGCTACGTACGGGGAGGGGGGTTCAGAGGATGCCAAAATCAGGCTACGTAGTTTATGGACGCTCCCAAATGAGTGACGTCCCCTTAACCAATGACTGCTACCCTTGTTACCACACCAGCGCCAATGTCGCTCCCCCAATAAGACATTGTTAACTCCAATCTGTTTGACTTCAGCCTAGCTATCGGAAGGCTATACGGTGCCGTGCACCGGGGCCCCCTAAGTTCAGGGGGCCCCCAACTCAGGAAGCTCTCTGCTAGGAATCCTCACGTCACTTGGTAGAGATAAAAAAGGTCGCCCACCTGGCCTGGGGACAAGAATATATATATATATATTGCACCGGTTCCCTTGTTAACCTAGTTACTCCACCTGTGTCACTTTAGTCGACACAAGGTGAGTAGAGACTAATGTCAGATGTTGTGTGTGCAGGTGAGCGGGACGCTGCACAACACGGGCCAGACGCTGGTCTTCCGCGTCGGCAAGGACGCCAAGGCGGTGCCTGTGAACATCACTGGCGGGCCGCTGGCGTACCGCTACCAGTTCGAGGAGATGTACTTCCACTACGGCAACGACAACAGCCACGGCTCGGAGCACCGCATACACGGAAACTCCTCCCGGGAGAGGTGAGTGCAGCCTCCACCACAAGCGGAATTCGAACCTCGTCCAACTAGGGTTCGGTACCAAGCCAGACCACCCCGTTGGCTCCGTTGGATGCAGCACCGTGATAGAGTTTAATTTAATTTAATTTGATTGCAATGAAGCACACGCTCCGGTGGCAATTTCCCTACACACCAATTTTCCCCCTATCCTGCACCCACCTACATTTGCCCTCTACAAATTTTAATTTTAAATTGGTTTAATTTCCGTTGGTAACTCATTCCAATCACTGACACCCTTACCCAAAAAAGAGAATCTTCCCACACCCCTGTGCCTGAAATCGAGTGCCAGCTTGTGGTCATGGTCATCTATTGCTTTCCATGAACTACTTTTCATACCTATTGCAATATCTTTCCATGCCTCATCGCCAGTATATGCCCTGTACACTCCCATTACCCTCCTCGTCCTCCTCGTCTTCCAATGAATCCCATTCCAGCTCCTTTATCATGTCTGTCACTGATTGCATTCTGCGATAATTTCCAGAAACAAATCTATCAGCCCGTTTTTGCTTCCTCTACAACTTCTGTATTTGATTCGCAAGATGTGGGTCCCATACTACACAACCATATCCGAGCAATGGTGTGACCAAAGTTTTGTAAACCAATTCCTTTACTTCTCTCGTACATCCCCTCATCACCCACTCCAACAAGTGCAGAATTTTGAAACCTTTTCCTACCACCTGACTAATGTGTCCTGCCCAGTTAAGCTTGTTTCGGCGCTGACACGAGGTTAGCTCGTTCCAGTCGTTATGACGGAAGAAGTTTCGTGATCAGGACCTGGCTGGCAGATTTGGTGGTCGACCAGATTGTGCAGCAAGGTCCTCTGCGTAGTGTGCGTTGAGTGTGGACACAAAACACTTTTGATGGTGGTTGCTCCGTCGGATTGGGATGTTAAGGCTGTGGGTCCAAATCGTGTGTTTCGTAAAAGTTGGCCTCGATGAACCGACACCTGGTTCCACCATCTCCATTGTTTCATCTTTCATCCTCAACAATCCGCACTGGACACACACACTATCACACTCGTCGACACCTACAACAATACTTAGGAGCACTGTCACACTGAGAAGGTCAACAGGAATCCAGCCCAGATCATCTTCCCAGACGTTGCCTTGGGACAATCTTAGAGGAGAGTGTAATTTGGTAGTACAGACCAAGTTTCGCTGGCAGAAAAATTAGTTTTCAGTGTTAGATAGAGGAGTTGCACTCAATAGTTCAACTTCAAACGGTATGCGCAGTGATTTCTTGGCTATTGTAATCATTACGATTTTTTAAAAAATACTCAATACTTATTTCACATAAAGATAGCAAAACAGAAGAGAGATTAATGATATTATAATTATAACCGAAGAACAGGACTTATAAGCCATTTATGTCAAAACACGGCACAGAATGTTTCTAATTCAGTCAGGAAGTTACTAAAGAATATATAAAACCGTAATCTACACTGATATTATAAATATGAAATTAGCTCTGTCTCTCCGTCTATTTGCTATGTTTTTATGACTAAACGGCTAAACCGTTCTACTATATATTATATACCATTAGGAAGGACACAGGATACTTTTTTTCAGGATAAATAACATATTTTTTCACTAAATTTTAAAAATTAAAAATTAACAGACGGATAGCGTGTGTAATGTTATGTCAATCGCTAAGGCTTTGTTTTTCTCGCAGTCAGTTTCTTAAGAACGCCTTTGACACACTGCTTTTCATATCCAGTTCTAACAATAAAATTCTAATTCCACGCGCACGAAATCGCGTGCAACAGCTGGCAGTAGCATAATTTTGAATTACTTAGATGCGGTCAAGGGTAGTAAGCGGTTAGTAGTTTAATAAAAAAAAATGCGTAGTAT
The DNA here is from genome assembly GCA_031002005.1 of Vandiemenella viatica. Taxonomy (NCBI): domain Eukaryota; kingdom Metazoa; phylum Arthropoda; class Insecta; order Orthoptera; family Morabidae; genus Vandiemenella; species Vandiemenella viatica. Next base: position 222,986,874 of record JARYHS010012519.1, on the reverse strand, counting down.
TGTAGGATAAGGTTATAACCATTTCTAATATATTTTAAGACAAACTGCGTGTGTGTGAATTACACTACTGTAAAGTTGTGGTTGTGTGAAGCATTCGAATGGGATAAACGTGTTTTATTTATTTATCATTTCAGCTATAGGGGATACGCGAAGTTGAGCTCTTTCTTAAAATGATGCTCGGGGAAAACGAACTGGAAACTATTAACTTAGATGGAATGCCGCATGCGTCTAGCGCAAACTACCACTCCGCGTTTAAAGTTTCTTAATTCATGTCGTGTGGCTATAATTACGTTAGAATACCTTTCAAACGACTCAAGAGAGCACAAATGAAAGTCCCTACACTGCATGGCAGATCTATATGTTTGTTGAGCCAGTTGAGGCAGTTACAGTCAGCTTGCGAAAACTAGAAGATACCTGATGAAGACAGCATAGCCTGCTGTCGAAACGTCGTGTTTTTACAACACCATCCGGCTGGACACCCGAGAAGATTTTGTTGTATATGTTTGTTTCCGGTGCCACCACCATCGAGATATTTGCCACGTCGTAACCAATAATTTTTTGCACTTCAGTGTATAAATATTGTAATTTACGACCAAAGAAATGTAGGTCGTAGTAACGAGTGATAAGAACAAACGGCTTCACGTGGGGTATCGCGCAGTGTGGATCAGAACTGCCTGTATACACGTGTATACCGTGTCGGCCGTTCATTATCTGGACGAGTAATGAGTACATCAGGGTGGTAAGCGGCGCGATTTATTGGGCGAGCTCACGGAATAGCCGCAACAAGGGCGTGAAAGCCGCGGCGGAACCATTACGCCCACTTAATTGTTTACCGGTAATGACCGAAGCCCTGAGATCGATGGCAGCGTGTCGGGGCGGCGGCCGGACTCCTGAACAAACACTGCCGAGGACAGACCAAGGAACCTCCTCACAGCAGAAATACCACTCGCTTCCACAACTACCCAACAGTGGCAGAGCTCGTACATGGACACTGAGTATTAATTTAACTAATGGGTTAGTTATTGATTGATTAAATGGAGGATAATTAACAATAAGCATTAGTAAACATCATTAACAGATTAAATAAGTGGTTGCAACCAACAACAAATTTTTTAATTAACTGCTAACCGTTTACTACCGTCAACCATATCTTAAGTAATTCAAAATTATGCTACTGCTAACTGTTACCCGCGACTTTGCACGCGTGGACTTAGAATTATTGTTAGAATTGGATACATAAAGCAGTAAGTTAAATGTGTCCTTACAAACTGACTGTGAGAAAAACGAAGCCTGAGTGACCGATATAACATTACAGAGACTTACGAACGGTATCCATCTGTCTGTCACAGTTAGGTTAATTTCAAAATTTCCGGAACAAAATATGTTATCCTATATATCCCATGTCCTTCCTGGTTATATATGATATATACTAGATCGGTTTAGCCATTTAGTCTCAAAAACGTAATATTAGTGGAGATTACCTTTAAATGTATTTTTTGTAACTTGCTGACAGGATAGAGAAACATTTCTTGTACTCATATATGGCTTTAACTATAGTTCTCCGTTATAATTATAATATCATTAATCTCTGTTCTGTTTTTCTTTCTTTATATGAAACAATATGCATGTGGCCCATATTTTAGGTAACAAATACAGGCGTTGTTGCGGTTTCATAGAGGATCTGCCAGATTTGACTTCGGAAATTGCTGCAGAACACAATCAGTAACTGATATGATAAAGTAGCTGGAATCGGATTCACTGGAATACAGGAGAAGGGTGAGAGAGTCATGGGTGTGTACAAGGCGTATATTGGTGATGAGGCATAAGAAGATATTGATGTAAGAATTACATGAGATCCAAAAAAAGTAAATGCTGGCACACGATATCAGGCATAATGTTGAGTGGAAATTTTCTTTCGTAGATAAAGAAGTCATTGATTGAATAAAATACCGGGGAAAGTTATGTATAATTTACCTAAAGTGCTGAAAGAATTTAAAATTAAAATTTTAGGGGGCGGGGGTAGGGGAGTAAATTGGGCAGGTACAACAAGAGGGAAAAATCGGTGTTTAGAAAAATTGCCACTAGATCTCGCGTTCAATAGTAATTAAATTGACTTTCATTATAACAAGTGTTTAAAGGGATTTCGGTATTATGTTGTTGGTTCCAGTATTTTTTTGAACAAGCTAGCATCGAAACTACTACGTGTGCTATGGAAGCACATTGTTAAGGCACACTCTCTGAGAACTCGTGGCCCCGGCTTCAGATCCCGGAATGTGAAGGAACTTACACAGGCGTTAAATGTTACCTTCAGGTCTGCTTGTACCTGAAGTGCATCGTGACTGCTACGTAGTTCGAACTCCACATTAAACTGTAAGTTGTGTCAAAAACGACTGTCCACTCATATTGAGGACACAAATGCTTTACCAAATCACCAGCTAGGATTCCGTCACGGCCACTCAACTACTCAGCAGCTGATGAGGGTAACAGAAGCTGTCACAAAAGCATTCAACCACAAGCAATACTGTGCCATGGTGATGCTCGACATCTCACGAGCATTGGATTCCGTATGGCACTCGGGCCTCCTACTCAAGCTATATGAGCAGGGTATCCAGGGACCATACGGGAAATTAATAAGATCATATCTGACTGACCGCACATTCAGTGTTCGAGTCGACAGAGCCTTCTCAAGTGTAAGAAAAGTGAAAGCAAGAGTTCCCCAAGGCTCAGTTCTGGGTCCGACTTTATATTCATTATATACTGCTGATATACCCACATCCAATGGAGTTTTGGTCGCAACATACGCTGACGATACAGCTTACCTCGCAGCCAGCCGCTGCAAAATTTTAGCCACTCGCCGTCTTCAGGAAGTCCTCCAGGTAACGGAGGCCTGGGCCCGAAGATGGAGGATTGACATTAACCCAGCCAAGACTCAGGCAATAATAATCAGTAAAAGACTTGGGCCCCGTCGACCACGTCAACCGGACCCCGTTCTTCACCTTCACGGTAAAGACATACCATGGTCAGCTACTGCCCGCTACCTAGGAGTGTTGCTAGACAGGAGACTTACCTGGCAAGCTCATATAAATGACATCCACAGGAAAGCAAACGCGAGGCTTCACAGTCTCTACTCGCTTCTTAACAAAGACAATAATTTAGCCCCAAGCACTGGCATTAAGATCTACACGACCCTAGTAAGACCTATTAATGAGTACGCCTGTCCAGTGTGGGCATACGCTGCTGACAGCCATATACTCTCACTACAAACTATACAAAACAGGGCACTGAAAAGAGCCCTGCATCTTCCAGCCAGATTTCCTACCTATACACTCCATGAAGCCACTGGAGTTCCATATCTCCATGACATGTTTAAACAACTAGCTGAAGATTTCTACAAGAGTTCAAATAGAAGCAAAAACCCCGAAGTCAACAACATCGGTCGCTATGACACAACCATTGACCGTCATAAGAGGCCTTTAAATCTAATCAACTAATATACACCACCGAGAAGCCACACTAACAGAGAAGTTTTGCCTCATCCATATACTTCTGGAGGCAATGTCTTCGGACAATATCCTCCACCTCCATCTGCCTACAAAGATATAGGCAGTGACGATGCTGTGCTGCTTCATAGGCTGAATACCTGGCGAATCGCAACTACACTGCCTAAATTGTCATACGTATCTACTTTTATTACCCAGTCTATGAAGGCGAATTTTACTCGGGGGATCACAGGCTAACTTGGTTCGGCTAATCTACAGTGTGCAAGTTTCTAATATAGCCATCACTTAAGATAAGAAATTCGGTGAAAATGTAGAGCCAACCACGAAATAAAGGAAACGTAATTAACTAGCTTAAACACTATGCTTTAGCAAATAAAATAATGCAGATACTTTTTTGACGTTAAGTTCCTTTATTATGAACTAGCTGTGTACCGACCATCTGGATTTTGATACTTCTGTTGTCAAGCCACTGATATATTATTTAAGAAATATTGGCTATGTAGAAAATGCTCAAGACGAGCAATATTATTTCCTCTTTCTTGGATCGCGCCTTCTCCTCTAGATTTAGGTTCCATACAAATGTTTTGAACACGTGTGTGCGCATCAATTCTTCCTACCTGACTCTATTCAAAACTTCCAATATCAATGCTGCTCGAAAATTAAGCCTTTTGTCTTAGCTGTGTATGGGCAAAGAATTTAACAAAAACACCTACATCGAACGAAAATAATTAATTAATATGTTAGTGGAAACTTTCCCGGCGTACTGATGCAGTGTAATCCTCTCGGGTGTACAGCCGGAAGCTGTTGTATAAACACGACGTTTCGACCGCTAGCTCTGCCGTCCTCATCAGGTGTCAGGTCTCTTCTAGATGTCGTAAACTGGCTGTCACCGCGGCAAGTAGAAGGCGGCACACTTGGGAAAGTCGTGCTCAGGCAGTGTATTTGGCTTAAGAAACACGTATTCAGGATAGCACTTGCGGTAGTATATCCGGCTCCTACCTGCCCAAATTCCCCCCCCCCCTCCTTTTAAACGGTACACTGGTAATATGTTGTTTCGATCGTGACGTTCTCTCACGCTGGGTAAACACCACTTCAGTTCACAACGCGATGACAGCCAGCTTGTGAAAGCTAGAAGAGACTTCACACCTGATGAAGACAGCAGAGCTAGCTGTCGAAACGTCGTAGTTATAAAACGTCATCCTGCTGGACACTCGAGAGGATTACACTGCAACAATTAATTTGTTAATTTCAACTCAATGCGTAAATTTCTTTCAGTGTTTTGCAGTTCATCTCTTAGCGGATTATTAACTAAATAGAAATATTATTAAGTAACGCGCATCCTCTGGCCATTGTAGCCCGCCAACGAAGGCCGGGAGCGTGTCGCCAGAGTCACGTTGTTCAAGCTTAGCCTTTTATCAGTATTGACAGATTCTATTACGGAACCATCAAAATAGCAGACAATTATTTTTTTTTTTTTCATTATTTTATTTCTCGACGTGTCGATGCCATACAGAACACAAGCAATCACTAACTTGACATAAGCCCCTACTACGTACGGTTTGCTTAAAATGGTTCTATTTTGCTCATCCATGCACAGAAATACTCTGTGGGAAAGAAGAATGTATTTTGCGACTTATCACTGCTTTGACCACTATCCTGGCAGGTTGAGCCAAATGCGAGCTGCTACTGCTCCCAATAATACGGCTTATTGTGGGTGGTTGCCCCTCTCACTTCCTCTAACACTGCAAGCCGAACAGCTCTTGTTTTTAATTACCGACAGTCAATTAATATCGTGCTAGCAAATATCCCCAAGATATTCAGGATTTCTTAAAATAGCTTCAGGAAATCAAAACACGCAGTTCAGTTAATACTGACGTTCAGTTTAATACTCTTAAACTGCAATCTCAACTTTACACACAATATATATTCCTCAGTATAACGTTTTCTGATTATACTCTCAACAAATGCAGCTCACGGAGCTCATACCCTTTTTTAAAAAAAAAAAAATAAAAAAAAAATATCTCATGCGCAACTCCACTCAATTAAAGACACATTATTACTAGACTTACCAACTGAGATGCTATTACTACCACGTTCACTAAACATACTACAATCCATGGAGCCCTATTTACATTTCATTGCAATTATTTACATAATTGTACTCGGAACATTGTTAAACACATAGTATTAATACAAAAATACTTATTTACTGAACAGAAAAATAGTGTACAATGAGATTAGACATAAATATCAAAATTTCAAATTATTTCCAGGACTATCGCGAACTAAACCTATAGTCAAGAGATGACAGTTATTAGGTGCATTTTGCTGAGAGAGGAAAGCGAACGGAACTTGGAAACAGGGTCGGTATCCGTGACCGGCGGACGTTAGTGTTTCGACGAAAATGCAGATTGATATTCTGGCGGAGCACGCAGGCTTCCATACAACACGCTGTCTCGGGAATGCCACGGACCTACGCTATGAGCTAAAGTGGTGTTTACCCCACATGAGGGAACGTCACGACCGAAACAACATATTACCAATCTCCCGTCTAAAAGCGGGGAGGGAGGGTGGGGAAATTGGGGCAGGTAGGAGCCGGATCTACTACCGAAAGTACTATCGTGAATACGAGTTCCTTCAGCCAAATACGCTGCCTGACCACCTCTTTCTTAAGTGTGCCCCTTGCTACTTTCAGTTCTGTCCTGTGCAAAGGCTACACGAACTCACTGCGAGCGAAACAAAGCCTGAGTGACGATATAGTATTACAGAGACGTACACTATGTATCTAACTACCTTTCGGTAGTTTTCAAAATTTCATGGCAAAATGTGTTATTATTCCAGAAAAATTTATTTCATGTCTTTTACATCTACATCTACATCCATACTCTGCAATTCACAAACATTGTGGGTGGCAGAGGGTGCTAAGCACCAATCTTAATTCTGCGTATTCGAATCCCGAATAGCACGGGGAAAGAAATAATGCGTAAAAGCATCAGTACGGCATCTTATTTCTCGAATCTTATCCCTCTGGTCACTGCTACCCAAATAGGTTGGTGGAAGAAGTATCTCACTGCACTCGAAGGTTATAGAATTTCGCATATTCTCCCATAAATTCAAACGCAAATGACGTTGTCTGTCTTCCAAACGATCTCAGCCCAATCTATGTATCAATTCTGTGACGCTTTCATAAGGGCTGTTGCAACCAGTCACGAATCGAGTGGCTCTCATCTGTACCCTCTCCACTGAGTCAATCAGGCCCTTGCGATACGGATCCAAAACTACACAACAATAATCCAGATGCGGACGCATTAGTGTTTTATATACTATTTCCTTTAAAATTCCTCAGAATACGACCAATGAATCGTAATTTAGAATTCACTTTGCCTACGATGGAAGTTATGCGCAAGTCCCTTTTCGTGTTGCTTTGTACTATTACTCCCAGATACTTCAGGGAATCAACCGTGTTAGCAACTGAATTGTTTACTTTTTACTCGTGAGCAAACATATTCTTTTTGTTACTTATTCACATTGCCTTGCACTTTTTGCAATTAAGTGTAAGCTGCCGTTTACGGCACCATTCGGAAATACCATCCAAATCGCGCTGAATTTTGAAGCAATCGTCAGAGTACTTTATTTCCCTATAGATAACTGCATCGTCGGCAAACAATCGCAACCAGCATTTAACGTTGTCACCTAGATCGTTTCCAATAATTAAGAAAAGAAGTGGTCCTATTACACTACACTTCCTTGAGGAATGTCAGAAGTAACATCTACTTTTCTGAAGACACACAGTATTTCTTAGTCAAATTTCACCAAGATAGATTTAGCCGTTTAGTCGTGATAACGTAACAAAGGGACGGAGAGAGAGACAGAGTTACTTTCAGAATTTTGATATGTGTATAGATTTAGAATCTATACCTGTTTGAGGTCGTGTCATATTACTTTCTAATTTCACTTCAAATATAATTGTTGGTTACCTGGTGCAGTGATATAATGCTGCGAATCGAATGCCGGAAAAACGTGGGCCATTCATTGCCCGGTCCATCGCACCTTCTCTGCATAACAAGGGACTCATGTCCCGACTGCTTCTCGTGAGAGAGAGAGACAGTGCAGCTTAATCTTCACAAGGAGTTTATTGTGAAGAAAGGTTTGTCTGATGACACTTCCTTCAGACGTTAAAAACTGTGCCCACTGCCACTTTTAGTTCTGTCCTGGGATTTATTGATGGTCATCGCGAAGGTTACACGAACTCACTGCGAGCGAAAGAACGCCTGAGTGACCGATACAGTATTGCAGATACGTACACACGCTATCCGTCTGTCTTTCACCTTCAGGTAGTTTTAAAAATTTCATGACTAAATGTGTTATTAATCCCGAAAAATATATTTTATGCCCTTCCTGAAGACACACAGTATTTCCTAGTCAACTTTCGTCAAGATAGATTTTGCCGTAACAAAGGGACAGAGAGAGAGAGTTAATTTCGGATTTTGATATAAATATAGATTTAGAATCTATACTTGTTTGAAGTTATGTCATATTTCTTTCTAATTTCACTTCAAATATAATTTTTGGTACCCTGGTGCAATCATTCAGTGCCTGCAAACCGAATACTGCAAAAAGGTGGGTCCGCGACGAAGCCGTCGCACGTTCTCTTCATAACAAGAGAGTCACGTACCGCCTGTTTCTCGTGAGAGAAAGAGCCGGAGCATTTGCTGTTTAATCTTCGCAAGCAGTTTATTGTGAAGGGTTTATCTGATGACACTTCCTTCAAACGTTAAAAAGTGTGTCCACTGCTACTTTCTGTTCTGTCCTGGGATTTATTGATGGTCAACGCGAAAGCTACACGAACTCACTGCGAGCGAAACAACGCCTGAGTGACCGATATAGTATTACAGATACGTACACGCGATATCCGTCTGTCTTTCACCGTCAGGTAGTTTTCAAAATTTCATGACAAAATATGTTATTAATCCCGAAAAATGTATTATTTGCCCTTCCTGAAGACACACACTATTTCCTAGTCAAATGTCGTCAAGATAGATTTTGCCGTTTAGTATTGAAAAAGTAACAAAGGGACAGAGAGAGAGTTACTTTCGGATTTATGATATGGGTATAGATTTAGAATCTATGTTTGTTTGAAGTTATGTCATGTTACTTTCTAATTTCACTTCAGATATAATTGTTGGTCTCCTGGCGCAGTGATACAGTGCTGACAAACGAATACCGCAAGAAACGTGGGCCATTCATGTGCGAGGGCCGTCGCACGTTCTCTTCATAACAAGGCAGTCACGTCCCGCCTGTTCCTCGTGCCTCGCTTAGGGTTCATACGCTGCAGACGCTGCAAACAGTAAGAAACCGAGGCAACTGTTGCCGCTTTTTTTCCGTAATATCCCGGGAGAAAGACGGGGATAACAATTTCGTCCCTTTTCGCCGACACAATTTCGTACGAAGCTTTCAGCGGCAGCCGCCCGCCTCCGCGTTACGTATTCACTAGAAGTAATATATGTAAATTATTTTTGTAAAAAAAAAAATGGCGTTCGCCCAGCTTGCTGGCACTGAACACGAAATCGTGACTTGCGTGCCGCTGCATTCATTTCGCTTCAAAGAAAATATTATCTGGCTCTGCGAGGCCGTAATGACTATAATTAACAGAGGCTTTGGCGGATTTTCAGATCTTGTAGTAGTGATGTCCAAGTGACATAGAGAGTCTCATTGCAGTCGGTTGGACGCTAAGCTAGTATTCATGTCACGTTGGGGAAAAAAAAATGGCACTGTTCTCTATTCATTAGGAGATAAAGTTCGCTTTGAAGGATACTCATCGCAAACATCCGGCCAGTTTTTTGAACGAAGCTTATCGTATCCATGCGAGCCCAGAGCTGCGAAATGAGGAACTTCGCCATTTTCTGCAACATGATATGACATTTGAAGAGAAAGTAGTCCCGAATAAATTAGAGAAACATGCAGCAAAGAAACCAGGGGTCGCGTAAAACACCATGTCTATTAGTTTAAGTACAGTGTAACAGACCTCAAACCTAAACTTTAACTAGAATTGTATTTTATGAAGCATTTGTAGCAAGCTAGAATTTGAATATGGTCTTGTATGTTTGTCTTGCAATTTACTGTAAATCAGTGTAAATGGATTTTGTTTTGTGGAAAGAAATTATGTAAATACCATTTAATATGTTTAAGGACAGAATTATGCAAGAGAATTGCTTAAATGTTTGTAATTCCAAGTATTAAGGCTAGCTACGATGTTTAAAGGATAATTTACTGCTGTTAAATTGATTCATGTCGATAATTTTGTGTTTAAATATCTTTAATTTTCATTTTTAAGCATTTTGTAATGATTTTAAATGATTATGTATTAATTCTGATTATTTTTAATATTTTTAAAAATTGTTTAAGTGTTGTTAATGTTCGAGAAATATCAGACGGAAGCCTTTGTAGTGTTTCAGAACTTTCGATGGAACGTATATAAAGCGACCAGCATAAACTCAGAGAAAGTATTTTGGAAACAGATTACGTCGGCCAAGGACAGTGTTGAACGAACAGTTTTGGTAGTATTGTCTCTGGCCGAAGTGTCGAATGTAATCGTTGGAGTGTTGCGTGAGATTTGGTGAGATCTGGTCGGACCCCTCTCCCCCCCCCCCTTAAGATGACGTAGGATTTTGAAGAGACCCCTTCCTCACCCTGATGATCTCCCTCACAGTTTTTTTAGACTTTCTTTTAGCTCCCCTGCTTCCGTAGTCGGTAGCCGCTTAGTTTCTAGACCTTGTACCCCCGCTCCCCTCCTTCCTAAAATATATTTTTTTTTAACTCTACTGTCCTTCAAGAATTTCAAAACCCAACGTGAGATTTCTATCGATGATATCCTGGTGCCCCCCCCCCTTGGTGAGATTTCGCAGGACCCCCCGCCCCCTTTATTTCACCTCACGTAATTAATAAACGCCCCCTTACAACAAAATCGAGAGTCTAGGGGTTGTTTAATAACAGTTGTTTTCAGTTTTACCGAGCATGGTGGTTGAAATGGTTCGCGTTCTGGCCTCGCAGTTGGGAAGACGCCGATTCGAATCCCCGTCCAGGCATCCAGATTTGGGTTTTCATGGTTCCCCAAAAACACTCCAGGCGAATTGCCGGGATGCTCCCTTCAGAAGGTCATGGCCGAATTCCTTCCCGTTCCTTGTCCCCAGTCCTGTCCTGCCTCTAATGACTTCGACGTTGACGAGGCGTAAAGCCATAAGTAAAAAATATATGTATATTTAAGGGATTATAAAGAAATTAATTACCATATCACTGTAACAAAAGTGTATATTATGTTTAAATCGGCATATTAGCTATTAGTCCGTTTTGTTTATTTATGTCAGTTCCCTGTAAATTCTTTCTGTTCCAAGTAAACTAAAAAATATTTACAATATGAAACCATTTTTAAGATTTTTGGCGTTATTTAATAACAACTGTATTCAGTTAACCAACCTGGAAGAAATGAATTGTCAGAATACTGCCTTCGACACGTAGGGAAGATGGGGGGGGGGAGGAGGGTTGCCAAATAGCTACGCCGCCCGAGGGACGATACCGTGACTCTACACAGTTGGAATTACTGTTTCTCCTAGAGTTGGAAACAACCAGTAAGTCATATTATACATGCGCTGGATTTCGGGTCGTTGGAAGATAACGGAAAGGTGAAGAGAGTTCTACGAGTATACATGGAGTATATGGGTGAGGAAACTTGAAGGAATATTCGTAGAAGAATCAGGAGCATGGAAGAGAAGACATGACTGTGTACACAAGCGTACACTTCATTTCAGGCACAAGGGAGAGAGACAGGGACTGAAATAAATACCCAAGGCAAGTGAGAAAACGCTGAAAGAATTTAAAACAAAAACAAGTTGGTTGCGAAATTACACTTGAATTGCACTTGAAGAATTTTAGATTTTTGTATATACGAGATATATATAGTGAATGTGTAGGGAAACTAATAGCTGATGTGAGTGGAGACTTTCCAGGCGTATCGATGCAACAAAATCTTCTCGTGTGTCCAGCCGGATGGTGGTGTAAAAACACGACGTTTCGACAGCTGACTCTGCTGTCTTCATCAGGTATCTTGTGGTTGTCCTCAGCTGACTGTCTCTGCCTCGACAGTCGAGGTAGAGGCAGTCAGCTGAGGACAACCACAAGATACCTGATGAAGACAGCAGAGTCAGCTGTCGAAACGTCGTGTTTTACACCACCATCCGGCTGGAAATTCCAAGAAGATTTTGTTGGAAACTAATTGCTTTATGCGTCAAATAACGTCTTCATTCTCCCGACGTTTCGATCAATTCTTAAATGTTATTACCACGGGGCAAGACTTATGGACAATACTTGTGCAGTCTCGGAAGCTCACTTGTATCCCGAGGAATACCATAGACATTGGTCGAAACGTGGGGAGAAAGGAGGCGTGATTGGATCGTAATTAGTGCTTTAAAGTGGATATACAGTATTTAAACAAAATAATAGTTCTTCTGATTCAACCTAAATCTGAAATTTTTCAGAGTAAATCCTGAAATCATTGATGCAATGTCGGTATGCTAATCCACAGTATTGACATGTCAACTGGTAATCCGAAAAAATTCATATGTAGTGTTTTAAAAACGAAAATATTCTAACGCTTTGTCGTAATGTGATGATATGACTAACAGATCCGATACATTTACTTGGATTGTTTGACGTTCCGGAATTCTGTGGAACAGAAATCGCTGTTGAGTGCAAAAAACATTCCTGGCATTGTCATATCAATTTTAGGCCAATTCGAGCTATTTGCCTCGGAAAACCCTACTTCTTTTTCACATATAAGTGGTTTAATTGGTTTATAACCAGCACTGAGATCTTAAAGACCTTAAATATATGACGCACAGATTGTCAACAGATGGTAACTCATGGCAGCTAGACAGGCGCGAGCTGATTGGTGACGTCATGAGCTCTGATTTGTGTTTATTTGACAATCTCTTCTCCCCTCCAAATGTTTTGCAGCAAAGCAAACGTTTATTGAGATCTCCTTCAAATATTTGAAGAATGTAATAAAGGACGATTGATTACAGAATATCATCGTTCGCCCGCACATCTACATATATACTCTGCAATTCACAAAATTGTGGGTGGCAGGGGGTGCTCAGCTATCTCTGCCGAAACAATGATATCCCTAGTAGCAGTGTGTGGCAGTATTATCTCTGGTGAAGCCACCATGTCTCTGGTCGCTCCCTGTGGCAGTTGCCGCCACCGATGCTCATTTGAGCCGATAATTTTACGGCAACCATAACGCCAGCCAGCATGGGCTCTTACTCTGCGCCTGACGTTTAATTGATAGCTCTTTGACTTCCCGCGGCATTAAATTACATTGCCGTCATACCTCCAGTTAAACATGAGCTGCTGGTCCAATTATCGGGCTGTTAATTAGTCGGAAACCCCAACTGCTACAGTAAACGCCGCAGATTAACCAGTTCATCTCTGGCCTCACGCGGCGTATTTACTTCAGGCAACGAATCCAGGCCATCGTTCACCAAAATTTTTCAATCCGATGAATAGTAAAATGCCTAAAACAATTCTGCAGACCAGTAAGTTAAATAGGCACAATTTTTTTACCTGAAAATATTGTAACGAATACTTCGGTGGAAGTTGGTTTTCACTTATAAGAGACACCTTTGACCTCGAAGGGCTCTGAACCGCACGAAAATCTTTATATATAAAGATGAATGTATGTTTGTTTGTTTGTTTGTTTGTTCTTCATACAAATCCACAGTTTTCATCCGATCTCGATGAACTTTGCACACTTATCCTTTGAAACAAGGAGAAAAATACTGTCTACATTTGGTTGAAAAATTATCTTTATAAATAACACACGTTGTCTCATAACTGCTAAATACGGCGATAGACAGACACGTTGGATGTGGACGTCTCCGTACCGTGTTTCCGTGTAGTGGACTGGCAGCTCAGTGTTAAAGCGCTTCCTTATGAACGTCGTGGTCTCCGGTTCAAATCTCCGTGGAGACTAATATTTTTTTAAAAAAAAAATTTTCATCGTAAGAGTCAGTCCTGGGGCGTAGTTTATTCGGATTGAATGTTAAAACTGTAGATATTATAAAGTTAGGGGTGCAATGCGAGGCAAATCGTAGGCAGTCTTGCAATGTTGTAGGTGTTGTTCGCAGTCAGTGTGTGAGTGTGAACCACAGTAATACTAATATAAATACGGAAGTAAGTCTCTGTCTTTTTGTTACGTTTTGACGACTGAATGGCTATATCGTTGTGATGGAATTTTATAAGGAAGTCTGTATGAAGGGCGCAGGATATTTTTTCTAGTATGCTTATAATAACAAGCGATCATAAAAAAAATCAGTGGTGTGTGTCATTTCCATGCAAATCGAATACAATGCTGTAACACAATATTTTAGTTGTCATTCTGCTACTGGCTGCATTACAACCTAACCACAACTTCCGCTAATATTGCCGTCCGGAAATCACTTACATCACCGCTTACGAATACGGTCACTGTACCGTCATCTAAATTTGACCACTGCAACTATTTAAATGCGGTTGATTATGACATCAGTCATAAGAACCAATTAATATGTTAATTTAAACGAAATACAATAGTTCAATTCAATGTTTCGGCGTTTAATTTCTTTGAGTTTACAAGAACAGTGACATAGAGGATAGCGGTAACATCCATATCGAATACAAATACCTTGTAACCCCCTCTAAAATGACGGTTTGGACGCAGTGAGTCAATTTGGTTCATATTTTTAGTTGACTGTAACACCTGTGTCTCTGAATAGCGTATATAACAAAACATCTATCAACATAATATAAATAAACAGCCCGTGACATCGCAATAGCCCAGAAATAGATCGAACTCTTGATAGAAATAGCAGGAAAAAAACACTAAAATACATAGGTACACAACATAGAACAATGGAACGATTCCCAAACTTCAAGTATCTCGGCGAAACAATGCAACAGAATGGAACCGAAGCAAAAGATAATGAAATTAGATGCCAAAGGATGGAAAGAGCTTATCGCCTAACACAAAAAAATCTCCAAGCACACAAAACTGAGACATTACAATACAGTTATTAAACCAGAATGTCTCTATTGATCAGAAACACGTATTGTGAACAGGAAAAGAGATATAGAAAACATTGAGAAAAAATAACATAAAATTACAAGGAAAATTTTGGGCCCAAAACTTATACAGAATCAAAAGTAATTACACTGATATTATGAAACACAGACTAAAACTTTACAGACACATCAAACGAATGAACCATAACAGACTGAAAAGACAAACAGCTGAATTCTATGAAAACCAAACTAAAGCAATATCAGATACAATAAAATGGACTAGTGAAATCAACAAACACCTCAAATTAGAACGAATCGCTCCAAAAGATATCGAAAACAGAGATAAATTTAAATCCAAAATTCACAAGTGGCAAGTTGGCAGGAGAAAAGAGTAAAGAAAATACCTGGAACAACATAGTGAGATGAGGGAAAAGAAGCCCACAGCAAGCGTACGAAGGAAATATGGGCACAACGGAAAGCGAAAAAAACGCTTCTAAGTACTTTTCTTAATCCTAATGGGCTTATGCGTAAATAATAATAATAATTAATATGTTCATTTTAATGAAATATCTACTTCCCTTTCAGTACTTTACCAATACATTTCTTGGCGGATGCTCAGCTATATAACGCGCATGACCTCGAGTGACATCTCTGGCCGTTGTTAGTTCGGCAACTAAGGCGGCAAGCGTGACGTCACAGTGCGGCGGACATGGTTACACAGCGACCAGGCTTAGCGTATTATTAGTGTATATAGTTAAAATGATTTACCCCTGGTGTATTTCGTAATTTTTTGTTACTTCTATTGAGCTTCTTTGGTTGCGTAATATAAACTACGAAAACTCGCGTTTTTTTAAATATATACAGTGACAATATGAGCTGAGGTTCTTCATAGTTTTAAAACCTGTAGTATGCAGGATCTTTGGATAGGCTTCATTTATTATTTAGAGGTACAGCTCTCGTTGGAGAACAACGCGTGAGCGCCGAGTTTTATGACGATTTGCAAAAAGCCTTGGAGCAGGCTCCGCCTTGGCTCGTAACAGCTGACTCGTTACCCAGCACGAGGTAATGACACGCCTGGTCCGCACGCGTGTCAGTCGATATTTGTTACACGCAAGCGCCCATTTTGATGAGAATTAATGCCCGCGTGGCGCACGGGGATACCTTCCCGTCGGATACACAAATGATACTGTAATTAAACCAGCGAACATCAAATTCAAGTATCTACTGTTATTGTGTCTACGACATTCCGTTGGAAATTAAACCTATACTTTAAACGATAGAGGAAGAAAATCAGCGATTTATTTTTCAAACATCATTTTTTTAAAATGTTTGGCTCTCTGTTTTATGTAGTACTGTAAAATATAATGGTTTACCAAAGATACTACTAGAGACTGATTTTGTGGGTTGTTAAAAGACGAGAGTTAATATTAAAATCATTAGATGATATAAAGATGTATTCACCAAATGATGGATTGTGTATGACTGGTAGTATTAATGAATATTATTGTCAACGTGCTATTCTACCTATCATTAAACATTCAATTCACGCCGGAGTATCAACGTTAACAGAAAATCACCACAGCTTACAACAGATTTCCTACCTGTAAGAGGACACAGTTCAAGGGTTTTGAATATAATACATAATAATAATTCCTTGTGGTCGTAATGACCTGGTGACATGGTTTCTACTGGCTGCACATTTCGCCCCTGTCGTAGCCGCCTTAACCTAACCCGGCAATCCTGCCGGGTACAGACGACCTACAGTTGAACGTGGAATCCGAACCACAGAAGCCTTCTGGCGTATTTCACATTACACACAGCAAGCTGTGCCAGAGGTGAAGGTAGGGTTCACGGTCAATGAAATTGTCCGCCAAGACAGGGATTCGAACCAAGGACTTTTCGTTCCCCAGACACACACTTTAACCATTGAGCAACCAGACCGCTACACATACGCTTTTAACATTAGCATGTCGTGACGCGAACTAATAAGATTTTTTTTTTTTGCTGTCGTCAGTCTTTAGACTGGTTTGATGCAATCCTCCATCCCTTCCTATCCTGTGCTAACCTCTTCGTTTCTACATACCCCTTACAACCCACGTCCTCAATTATCTGCTTCATATATTCTAATCTCTGTCTTCTTCTACAGTTCTTACCTTCAACTGTTCCTTCCACTAACAAATTAACTAATCCAGCATGTCTCAAAATATGACCTACCCGCCTGTCTCTTCTTCCTGTAAGCTTCTTCCATAAACTTCTTTTCTCACCCATCATTTCCAAAACTCTGTCAACCTAATTTTCAGCATTCTTCTGTAGCACCACATTTCAAATGCTTCAATTTTTTTTCTTTCCGGTATTCCTATTTTATCAATCAAAACGACTAAAAAAGTTTTCACTTAGAAAACTAAACATCTAACTTGTCCACAACCCGGAGGTTTGTCGAATCTTCCATAAGAAGATGTACCAAGCTACTGTGTCTCAATTCCTATCCTCAGTGGCCTACGGTTTAATGCAGGATCAGAACCATGGAACGTTCCGGCGTAGCTCATATAATCAAATACAACTCCTAAAAATTCACCGCGGGATTTGAATCCGCAACCAGAGAGAGTAATTTTCGGAAGTAACCGCCTTAACCACTGAGCTATCAGACCGCCTTCTTTTGAACTACACCTGTGCTAAGTACTACCAAAATCGGATAAAAACCATCCGTTTTATAAACAACGGTAACAGAAATTAAGGAGAGATGGTTTAAAGTTTTGGTAAATCAAATTTAAAACAGTATTTATCTCTTTGTTTTAAAGTATACATGTTCACAGTTCCATCAAAATCGTATAAAAACTATTTTGGTATGAAGAACACGAGCAAAAAATAATAATAATTCATTGTTATGTATTAGATACAAGTGTAATCTACAGGATGATTCACGAAGATATGCAAATATTTTAATATGTTATTCTACAAGTAAAACTAGAGAAAAACGTTAATATAAACATAGGTTCGCAAATGTTTAGTTACGGAGTTACGGCTAATAAAAGATTTTGCCTGAAATTTAGTAACCTCGCTAATATGAAGCCATCGCAAAACTGTACGAGGTTACAGTAAAGCATGATTTCCATTTATTTTGTTGTTATTGATCTGGTGAATGTAATAAAACAAGCCCCAGACGTGTATCTGCAGTAGTTTTGCAGAAATTCCAGAGAAGCAAAGAAACAATTTGCGAAATTTGTAATTTATTAACTACTTGGCCCACTTGTATAATCTCTGGAATTTACTTGTATAATCTCTGGAATTTCTGGAAAATTACGGGACTTGATTTATTACGTTCTCCAGATCAATAACAACAAAATAAATGGAATTCATGCTTTACTGTAACCTCATACAGTTTTTCGTTGGCTTCATATTAGCGAAATTGCTAAATTTCAGGCAAAATATTTTACTAGCCGTAACTCCGTAAAGAAAAAACATTTACGGACCTATGTTTATATTAACGTTTTCTTTAGTTTTACTTGTAGAATAACAAATTAAAATATTTGCATATCTTCGTGATTCACCCTGTATATTTTCACTGCTGTCCAAGCGCAACACGTCTACTTATAGCTACAGATATACTGCTAACATTAGCATGTTGGTGACGCGAACTAATAAGGTTTTACATCGCCTAACGCGCTTATAGAAGTTTTCACTTCAAAAATCCTAGAAATTAATAAGCGTAGCGTTGCCTTTCTGGAGGCCTTTTATTTCTAGAACCGAGCGTGGTGGTGTAACGGTTAGCGTTCTGACCTCGCATTCGGGAGGACAGCGGTTCGAATCCCCGTCCGGGCATCCAGATTTGGGTTTTCCATGGTTTCCCTAAATCACTCCAGGCAAATACCGGGATGCTTCCTTCAAAAGGCCATGACTGAATTCCTTCCCATTCCTTGCTCCCCATCCTTTCCCGTCTCTAAAGACCTCGCTGTTAAGAGACGTTAAGCAGTTTAAAAAAAAATTGTTTCTACAAGGGGTGATCAAATGAAAAGGTACGAAACGACACGGTGGGTACAGATGTAGACTTTATTCAAAATATTCACCATAGGACTGAGCACAACGATCGCACTGATGAACAAGCCGCAGGATTCCTTGTTCCCAGAATTCCTGTGGCCGTGACGAGACCCAGTCCTTCACAGCGTCCTTCAGTACGTCGTCCGAGTTGAAGCACTTCCCTTTCAGGTGTTTCTTCAGTGGACCAAATCACAGGGCGACATGTCCGGACTGTAGGGCGGATGGTCCAACGTCTCACACTTGAACTTGGCCAGTTCCATGTGTGTGACTCTGGAGACGTGTGGACGCGCGTTATCATGGAGCAGAACCACACCCTCCGTGAGCAGCCCCGGTCTTTTGTTCTTGATGGACCTGCGTAGGCGTCGGAGTGTCTCACAGTACACATCCCCCACCTGTACGCCATCCTGTCTTCATACGGACTGCCGCATCATTTGGACGCCGCTTTTGATAAGAGCCTCTGCTCTCTACTGCTCATGCGGGCGCCCGCGCATGCTCCGATCCCAGTCAGAGACTCCAATCGCATCCCGAGATGTCTCGCTACGTTCTCCCATGGCGGAATATGCAAATATTTATCTGTTACCTTTTTACGTCGTTTCGTACCTTTTCATTTGATTACCCCCTGTAGTTCCTTCATTGCTTTGCTACTTCTAAGTAACGTTTATAATTTCTCTCGATACTAATGATACATACTTTCAGTAAAATTAAATGAAAAGTGGTCTTCAAGTTTGAGTCGCTACAACGTCGAGAAAAAGCCCGGTTCTCTTTCTCGCTGGCTTGATAGTCTATAGTTGCTGTGTATTTCTGTCAGCTCTCCTCTGCACTTCCCCGTTCACAGCGACCGGTGTACAAGTTACGAATACCTCCACAACATAATACGGCATTTACTGCTCTGCATACGCAGTCGTAAAACTCACAAAGCGCCGGTTCCCGCCTCCATAAATGTTCGAATGTCACCTTACATTCTGAAATATATTTGGTCGCAGCGAGATGCGTTACGGGATTCCGGGCAGCAGTAATGCGATCGTAAACGACACCTGCAGTCTGGTCGGCTGCGGAAAACATATTTTCCCAGCTGTATCTCTAGTTTTATGAACTGGGCTGTCCGTAACACTGTCGCAGCGAATAATAGAGCTCAGGCAGTCTTTATATAAGGGAAATTCACGTTTTATTGAGTAGTTACATTCAAACACATTATCTAAGTAAAAGAAAAAACCTTTGATATCTGGAAGTTGTGGACCATTTTTCTCAATTGCTGATAATACCGGTAAATAAATACTGCCGAAGCAATTTTTTTCATTCGTTTTCCGAATTCATATATAGCAGCATCTTAACTGTGTATATATATTATATTGTGGTTATTTTATTACATTTTTTACATTGAAGTTGTGATATAATTAATGTTATTATTAATTTACTTGCTCCGATGGCAATTCCCCAAGCCTGTAGTTCTATCATTACCGTGGGGCCACAATCTGATGATGAATTCTAGTAGAACTCGACGAAACAAATTTAAAATAAAGAATAAAATTTTTCGATATTCCGCTTGGTTTTCGGAGTATAGCATGTTAAAAATCAATTACAGGTATAGTTAATTGTGCCTTTGGTGCCCTTCCTTCTGGTCCATGTCGTATTACAACCTAACAAGAACCACTAGATAGAAAATAAAACACCTATAGTGCATTTCTGTCGTGTAGCTATTGTGGTTTCGTTTATTTTTTTTTTATTTATTTTTTTTTTTTTTTTATTTTTTTTTTGTCCAGGCCGGATCTCAACCTAACCTCCTTACTTTTGAGATACAAAATCTACAAAACTAGGCGAGATATCGAAAACATTTATTCTTTATTTTCGATTTTTCTCGTCGAGTTACATACGAATTCATAATACACTGTAGCTATGGAGAAATATTGCTTCTGGTCCGGGCCGTATTTCACCCTAACCACGTCAATTTTGTGACACAATATCTCTACAACCAAGCGAGATATGAAAAAATTGTATTCTTTACTTTCAGTTTTTCTCGTCGAGTTACATAAGAATACATCATCAAATTTGGGCGCCACGGTTATCGTAGAATTCCCCCCGCGCCTAATCATATAATTACCCTGTATTATATTATTTTTAAAAATTTCTTTTGTAGTTGCAGTGTTAAATACGTCTGTCATTTACTTTTCTGATTTACAAATTTTAATTTTAAATTCCTTAAGCGTTTTTAGTAAATTATTCATAACTTCACTGGTAATTTTTTCCAATCGCTGACTCCCTTACCACAAAAAAAAAAAAAAATCCCACTCCCTTATGCATGAAATCGAGCGCTAGCTTGTGTTCATGGTCGCCTTTCCCCTTCCGTGCACTATTCCTAATTTCTTGACTAATATCCCTCCAAGCCCCATCAGCAACATATGCCCTGTACATTCCCAGCACTCTCTTCACCTTCCTCCTTTCTTCCAATGACCCTAATCCAGCTCCTTTGTCATACCAGTTTACTAACTGGGTCCAGCGACTAAAAGTTACAACCTACTTACATTTTGAGTTTCATTGCTCTGCCTACTCCATTATCGGCAACGAGCAGAAAATGACCTGCTACTCGAGAAGGAAGCAAAAATCTCTGAAACCGAGAATGGAGTGTAAATAGAGATATTTAAATAAAAATGTAAGTAAGTAATAATTTATATCATAAGTTCATTATACACAATGTAATAACGTAATGACATTATAACATGTGTACACAACTAAGATGTTTCCACTATAAAAAAAAAAAAAAGTGAACACGTTCGGAAAACAAATAAACGAACAAAAAACTAAATTGCTTTGGCAGTATTTATTTATCAGTATAAAAATTTGATTCCTTTATATTAGCGAAAATTATTTGCATAATTAGCTCGAATTAGTCGTAATTATATTACAATGTTGCATTAAACGTGACACACGACTGTAAAATAGACTTCCATTTTATTTCAAACGGCACTCTATTTAACATTAATATTTTCATTCAATTTGAATTAAAACCCTTTTTCATTAAAAACTGGCTTTTAACTCCTCAATATAATTCCGATATTATTATTCTTAATTTTAGCTTTGCGCTCTTTCCTTCCGTGACTCACATACTCTCTCCTCTTTTACAACTCTTTTTCACTCATCTCTGGTTCAAAGATTCTCCTCCACCGCAGAGGAAAGTAACTCCTTTCATCGTTCTTCTCTGTTAAACGGCTCTCTGAAATAACTCGTATTAAGGGACTAAAACAGAATTATTTGCATTTACTCGATATTAACTGACACGAGTCAATATGTCCGAAAAGTTTAATTTAAGATTTATGAAGTCGTTTAGTGCGCGTGTAGGCGATTTACTCCGAATTTTTTTATTGATCCGCGCTGATGATGAGCATATTGGGTGTGGAAAATGAATAAGTAATAAACAAGATTATTAATAATCATAGTGAAAAATATTGTTTGTTAGAAACAAAAAAAAAAAAATTTACACCTAAATTTGCAAAGAAGAGTCAGCTTATTAGATACACAGATAAAAAACTAATGGCTGATTATGGTTATACGGTGGGGAAAGAATTGTTTGTTGAAGACTTGAAATGTAAATATCATGGCATTACATCTGATAACAAACTTAACTGGGCAGGACAGAATTTGAAACGTAGTTGAAAAGGTTTCAAAATTCTGCATTTGTTGGAGAGAGTGATGAGGGGATGTACGAGAGAAGTAAAGGAACTGGGTTACAAAACTTTGGTCAGACTCAGACCATTGCTTGAATATGGTAGCGTAGTATGGGACCCGCGTTTTGAGTGTCGAATACAGTAGTTGGAGAGGATGCAAAAAAGGGCTGCTAGATTTTATTCTCGAAATGATGAGGCATGGAAAGATATTAGTGTAATAATTAAAAGTAATGCATGGGAGGGAAAAGATGACCGTGACCACAAGCTGGCACTTGATTTTAGGCACAAGGGTGTGGGAAGATTCTCCTTTTTTTGGGCAA
This sequence comes from Vandiemenella viatica, assembly GCA_031002005.1. Classification (NCBI taxonomy): domain Eukaryota; kingdom Metazoa; phylum Arthropoda; class Insecta; order Orthoptera; family Morabidae; genus Vandiemenella; species Vandiemenella viatica. The sequence goes on along the minus strand of JARYHS010012519.1, from coordinate 222,964,266 downwards.
AGGTGTCAGGGATTGGAATAAGTTACCAAGAAAAATGATGAATAATTTATCAAAAACGTTGAAAGGATTTAAAGTTGAAATTTGTAGAGAGTAAATGTAGATGGATGTAGGAAAGGGGTAAGATGGGTGTGTAGGGGAATTGCCACCGGAGCGTGCGCTCCATTGAAATTTAATTAAATATTATTATTAACAAAAAGGGTCCCGAGTGAGATCCTTGTGGAATGCTGTGTTGTATTCTCTCTGCAGTCTGATGAAGCGTCTTCGCTGATCGCAGTTTCTGCGATGATACATGTCGGGTGTGAGAGCAGCAGATGTGGTGGCAATAATCTGGAGGGACGCTTATCACGGCGATATTGAGTCGCCGCACTTCATCGCGCGCACTCCAGGGCCGAGCCCTTTTCTTGGAGTGGCGGGATATTGACGCCGAGAGGGCTCAAGTGAAGCGGCGCAGATATTACTCGCGTCGCCCTCGCCGCTCCGTAAACAGGAGTCGGTCCTAATACCCACAGGTGGCCGTGAGAGAAAAGGTGCAGGTGTGCAATACCCTACTACACCTCACCAGCTGCAAATATTCTTTCATATTTATTCTTCAAGATGGAATGTATAATCTCTCATGAAACGTATCATTACATGCAGTATCCACAACTACATCTACGCTCCACAGTTGAAAGGAACTGTGGGTAACAGAGGACGCTTTGCACTAAATCTTATACATACATATAAATAGACGTGTGTTTTCATATATTTCACTTTTCAGCCACCACTACCTAGCACAGATCACTGGTGTTTGTGTGTGGAAGTAGCATGGAGTTTCATGTCGTGCACAATGTTGGCCGAATGCCGATAGCTATGGGGATATGGGAGATATGATGATTAAAGTTGGGCAATGCAGGGTCTTTTCTTATTTCGACCAAAAATTTGTGTCTCCTTATACTTCTAAATCCTGCCACCACTACATAGCATAGACCAACGGTTCCCAACCTTTATTGGTACACGACCCACTTTTAAGTAAAAAAAAAAATTTCGCGACCCACCTAATATGAGAGTCTATCTAATATCAGAATGGGAAATGTTGTATGACTTCGATACGCTATCGACTATCCTATCCTGCAAAAAGGCAAATTTGAGTACAAAGCACATAATATCAACAAAAACAAGGATTGATAATACATAAAACAACAAACATATTATAGACCGGGAAGCGGCTTCACAGACCATCACCTCATCAAGTTGACTGCTGAAATTCCACGATCAGAAGTAACTATATCAGCATATTAAAATGCAACTGGTTTGCCATGTCGCATTTTTGTGGAAACCAGCTGCAGACCTGATTTTAGTTGTTGATTGGTAGCTTAATCATTGTGTTTTACTGCACCCAATGTATGAAAATATGGAAGACTGGGAGTAGGAAAAACAGAATGGTAAACTTACCAGTCAACCACTAAAATGGTTTTTGTAGGTTTTTCCCACTAAGATATGACTTGGCACATTCGTGTCATTTTAATTTGCAAATCGAGTTTTAACTAATCCTGGAATTTCAGCCGTCAACTCGATGAGGCGATGCTTTGTGCAGACGCCTCCCGCTTTTTTACAAAGATAATGAAAAATACGTTTGATTATTATAAAAACATCTTTACAATCAGTGAGATTTCTGGCACTGGTGTTTGCTGATGAGGGCATCGATATCAGGGTTAACATTTATTACTTTTAACCTTAAGTCACTTTTTACACATAGTTTAATTCTGTATTGTTTTTCAAAACCAATAATACATATTTTATGGTAAAAACCTCGATTTTTCCGCGACCCACCAAAACACACGCCACGACCCACCAGTGGGTCGCGACCCATAGGTTGGGAACCGCTGGCATAGACCATTTGTGTTTGTGTGTGGTAGTAGAATCGTGTCTCCTGTCGTTCACTATCGTTGTTAGATGTCAGTAGCTGTGGGGGTGTGGGAGATATGGTGGTTGAAAGTGATCGACATGCGTCAATTCCATATTTCTGCCAAAGACGCGTGTGTCTAGGTGTATCACTTTTCAGCAAAAATTATCCATCGCAGATCGCTGGCGTTTGTGTGTGGTAGTAACACAGAGTCTTCTTTCGATAACAACGTTGGCCGAATTTTAGTAACTGTAGTATTGTGGGAGATATGATGGTTGAAAATGGCCGCTCTAGAATATGTTCGTATTTCGTCCAAAAGACATGTGTGCCCGTAAGTATTACTTTGCAGCCTGAACTACATAACGCAGATGACTGGAATTTGTGTGTGGTAATAGGATCAAGACTCCCATCGTGCACCATGGTTGTTAGATGTCTGTAGCTGTCAACTCAAATTCTTTACAAACACGAACGAAGTCGTGGGTACCAGCTAGTATTTTTCTGTATTATTAACTCGAGGCTATATCAACATACTGTATAACATCTACAGTACTTCCACTGCCTTTGTCAACATCGCTGAAGCCACCAAAGAGTTCCCAGTAGAAAGAGGGGTAAAACAAGGAGACTCTATATCCCCCAAGCTATTCACATCAGTCCTGGAGTTGGCAATGTCAAGAATCCAAAGGCAAAATGGAGGGTCGAGAATAAATGGAAGAAGTCTCAACAAATTAAGATTCGCTGATGATGTATATACGAGGGTCGTTCAATAAGTAATGCAACACATTTTTTATTTTTCTGAAACAGGTGTTGTTTTATTCTGCATTCAAATACACCATGTTATTTCCCAATCTTTTAGTTACACAACGTTATTTTTCAGCATAATCTCCATTCAATGCTACAGCTTTACGCCACCTTGAAATGAGGGCCTGTATGCCTGCACGGTACCATTCCACTGGTCGATACCAGAGCCAATTTTGTACTGCATCAATAACTTCTTACTTATTGCTTTACGCCCCGTCGACGTCGAGGTCATTCGAGGTGGGATGGGACTGGGGACAAGGAACGGGAAGGAATTCGGCCATGGCCTTTTGAAGGAAGCATCCCGGCATTCGCCTGGAGTGATTTGGGGAAACCACGAAAAACCCAAATCTGGGTACCCAGACGGGGATTCCGCTACTGTGGTTAGTATTCCACGTAAAACTGAATGTCGTGTATGGATGGCTGAACGGTTTGGCAGTGAATTTTTTCGTGGAAGGAATTCAAAATTTCGTGTCACCATATATCAGATTTGTACATGAGAATATTGACTACGCGGAAACGTAACATTTATCGTATTTTACAAAATTTCGTTTCTTTTACAATCAATCGATTCTTGCTTTGTGGAAGCCGAAGAAAGAAGTGTCCGGCATAAACAAAACTCTTCTGTACGTATGAAATAATAATTGAAAGTGTACCTGAAGCCACACACTAACAGCTGATTGTTTCTGTAGTGTCTAACAAACTATCGTCTTCATAAGAGTTCTCCTTTTCCTCTTAGCTGCCTCCGTAAATCTCTCTCTTTGCGGAAGCTCAGGCCGACTTAATTCAACCACCGCGGGGATTCCAAAGTTTACGACGCACGTAACGTGCGAATGGCTTAAGAGAAACAGTTCCACAGCCACAAAACTTGCGATTAGGATGCTTAAAACTAGGCTTTCAAGATCGAAAATAAACCACAGAAGAACCTTTATTATTGCAGTATTATGAACTAACACACATCGATAACGAAAACAAAAGTAAATAAATTCTGTTACTTAGGTACTAAAATTACAACTGATTCCTGAAGCAGAAATGATGTTAAAATCAAAAATGCAGTAGCGAAAAGAGCTTTCTTGAAAAAAGTTTCAAATATTGACGTAGGACTCCGAAAGAAATTTCTTAAATTGTATGTGTGGATTACAGCGCTAAACATCAGGATATCGTACTATTGTTCGCTGGATGGCGATTTAGAGTATTCTCACATATCAGTTCTTACGAGATTTTAACACAAATCTTCTTTAATTTTTAACTGGATTAGAAATCAACTTGGTATGGTTCAGTCGCATTAAAATAGAATGAACACTATGTTCAAACTAAACTCACAAATTCCTTCTTTCCTTCTCAATTTAATTTTTAATTTAATTGCAATGGATCACAGGCTCCGGTGGCAATTTCCCTACACACCCATATTCCCCCTATCCTGCACCTACCTACATTTGCCCTCTACAAATTTTATCTTTAAATTCTTTCAAAGTTTTCGGTAAATTATTCATAATTTCTCTTGGTAACTCATTCCAATCCCTGACACCCTTACCTAAAAAAGAGAATCTTCCTACACCCTTGTGCCTGAAATCGAGTGCCAGTTTGTGGTCATGGTCATCTTTTCCCTTCCATGCACTACTTTTCATACCTATTGCAATATCTTTCCATGCCTCATCGCCAGTATATGCCCTGTACACTCCCAAGACCCTCCTCATCCTCCTCCTGTCTTGCAATGAATCCCATTCCAGCTCCTTTATCATATCCGTCACTGATTGCATTCTGCGATAATTTCCAGAAACAAATCTAGCAGCCCTTTTTTGCACCCTCTCCAACTCCTGTATTTGATACGTAAAATCAGCGTCCCATACTACACTACCATATTCCAGCAATGGTCTCACCAAAGTTTTGTAACCCAATTCCTTGACTTCTCTCGTACATCCCCTCATCACTCTCTCCAACAAGTGCAGAACTTTGAAACCTTTTCCTACCACCTGTCCTATGTGTCCTGCCCAGTTAAGTTTGTTATCAAAAGTAATTCCAAGATATTTACATTTCAAGTCTTCAGCAAGCAATTCTTTCCCCACCTTATATTCATAATTAACCTTTTGTTTTTTATTTGTGTATCTAATAAGCTGACTCTTCTTTGCATTTATCTTCATTCCATGTTTACCAACCCAATTAGATATCCTGTCCAGATCACCCTGCAACTGTTTACAATCCTCTATCGTTTTGATTCTTTTATACAGCATTATGTCATCTGCAAACAATCTAATTTCAGATAGTAAACAATCAACACATTTATTCATTAGAATAATGAATAGCAATGGTCCCAATACGCTACCCTGTGGCACACCCATTTTTACTTCCACTTCTTTGGATACTACATTTCCTACCCTAACTTTCTGTTTTCTACCTTTTAAAAATTCATCTACCCAGCAAATCACGTTCTCGTCCACTCCAATGGTTTTTACCTTATTTACTACCATTTTATGGCTTTCTCTGTCAAACGCCTTAGACAGATATAGTGCTACACTATCAATTTGGCCTCCCTTGTCCTTTTCATCTGAAATATCTTGCATATATCCCACCAACTGAGATTCGCATGAATATCCTTGCCTGAAACCATGTTGCCTGCTTGAAAACCACTTACGTTCCTCACATATATTTCTGATGTGGTTGCATATCAATCTTTCAATTAATTTACCTACCACTGATGTCAAACTGATTGGCCTGTAATTCTCAACTCTATTTCTCACCCCTCCCTTATGTACCGATACTACTATTGCGCTTTTCCAGTCCTGTGGTAAGCAGCAGGTGTCTAGACTCAATTTAAATAATATTTCAAGATAAGGTACAATGTCACATCCGGCTATCTTTAAGATATCTGTAGTAATATTATCTTCACCAGCCCCTTTATTTTTATTTTTTTTTCAGCTTTCTTATTTCCTTCATGATTTTCTCAGGATGGATATCAATTTTTTACTATCGTCATTTCTAATTGTGTTGTTAAGCTCGTTGTCCGAATTAGACCCTCCTGTTTCTGATTCATTGTCCCTAATTTTACCACGCTTTTAATAATACTCTTACTTTGTTTTTGTCTCCAAAGATACTCCATCTCCAGAATCGGCGTTGTCAGTTTAACTTTGGTGCTGACAGAGATTCTAACTCCATACTTCACACAAAAACATTCATTTTACAAGGATTATAAAATATGAATACATTTTAAAGGGAGGTGACCACACAAGTGTCACATTTTAAGATGTAGGAGATATTTTAAGTTGTTAATGGAGGTAACAGCTTGATGAAGGAATTTCAGTGGCGAATTTAGGAATTTTTAGAGCCGCGGTGAAAAGTATGACATTGCCGCCCATTCGAATATTATTATTTCGCCCCCCATTGTCGCCACCTCGATTGTCGCCGCTCCCACTGTCGCCAATTGTTGCCACCCAATTGTCACCGCCAGGGGCAGAAGTGGAGCTAAACAAAAAATATCGCCTTGACATAAATCGTCACCCTCCAAACACGATTTTGATGCACCCTGAGGAAGTTACCACACGGGCAGGTGCCGTGGTTTGCCCCTCTCTAAATCCGACACTGAGGAATTGTATGGGAGGACAACACACATAAAGGTCGGGCCACACTAGACCGCACCGAGCCCACACCGCGTCCGAGCCAACACTCGGCCGAGTGTCGGCTCGGCCCCCTCGCGTCCACACTGGTCCGTAGCACGGCCGTGTGACGGACGGGTCCCTTCGCGGCCTTCAGTTTCCTTTAACGTATACACTTGGTTGTTTCACGAAATTAATCTTTAAAAAAATACCTTAAGAGTAATTTGAGGATCGTAGATGCGGCTACTACCCGTACATTATTATAGAGTACTATACTTTATTTTGCATAGGCGTACTTTATAATCTACGAAAGTAATAAAGTATGTTCAAATACTTTTTTTGCCTGACTCCTGTTATCACCTCACTGTTTGATCTCTAATGCACAAAAATAGTATTCCAACGCAGTTTTAAGAAATGATTGTCACACTGTACTGAATTGAAAGATTCTCGTGTATCTCTACATAGTCACAATGAAATGTCAAGCGTCTCTCACTTCACATTTAAAGTGTTTATTTTTGTTTGCGATTACTTTGGATTCACTCAATATTTTTTGAACAAAAATAATAAGATTGTTATACATTTTAATTTAAATACAGATTGCAAAGATTCTGTAAAATAATAATAATTTCATGTGATCTAAAAATTCCAGTCACAGAGTTTCTTATAAGAAATGCATTTAAGAGCCGATGCGGTATTTCGATTGTTGGCAGTACTTTCAAGTTTCATGTTCAGCTATGGCTCTTTTGCGTAAAATCTGATAAACCTGAAGTGAAACTGAAAAAAAATGACACTTTTCTAAAGCAATCAGTAATGCTAAAATAATATTTAGTCGTAGATGACCGGAAATTTCCGAACTCTTTCTATACACTTCATATCGACCAGGCTGACAGCAGCCCGACACCGACCCGCACCGTCAAAAAATAAACCAAACTAATCGCGGCCAACACACGCGGTGTCGTTTGAACTCCCTTCAGTCGAGTGAGCGACAACAATAAGAAAACTGACGGTGCGGTCAAGTGTGGTTCGACCTTAATTGCGATTCTACGCTGTAATGAGTATTTTCGGATCAACAGATAAAACTAGTCGAAACGATGATGAAAAAGAAAACAAACCACAAAAACGCAAAAAATACAAAAAAAATAAAAAAAGACAAGGAGGAAAAAACCCATCAAAATGTATTCACTTGGAAATATGAGCTACCAGCATTAAAACGAAACTTCATTTTTAAAAAAAATAAATTAAACAGTGTGGTCGGTACATAGTCCCTGTCCGGGCACCTGGCAGATCAGGGTTGCCTTCTACTTTGCGGCTGAGGTCACGCGAAGCTTGCGGGAGGTCAGCACCTCTTGATGGATAGCGGGGTCAGAAGAGAGGGCGTGACCTTGTCTGTCAGACCAGACTCAGTAGAAACCGCCCAGAGGCCAAGGCTGCAGACTAGGAATATCACAGCAGCCACACGACCTGCTTTACTCAATGCCGCCCCACACAGTACAAAAATAGCTCGGTGACACCCGTTTTATATAGTAGAATAATAAGATTTCTCTATCGGTTCGCCTGGGTGGCCCTAGGTATGTGCAAGAACGCGCATACGGTTTGTGTATGGATTTTCGAGGATCAATATTACCCGAGGTTGTGCTCAGGGGCGTAGCTACTATGGGGCTAGGCGGTGCAGTGCACCGCGGCCCCTACGCTCAGGGGGCCCCAAGCATACCTCAGGGGGTCCCCAAGCGCAGTTCAGAGGGCCCACTGGGCATTCACGGCTAACTGGCGACCTTTTTTATTAGCTCTACCGTCGTCTAAAGGGGCACTTGCTGAGACACAGGGAGCCCCCCTCACTAAAGAACTCACTGCTCAGGGGGGCCCCCAACCACTGCTCTGGGGCCCCATTCACAACTCAAGGGCCCTCAGACTCAACTCAGGGGCCCCCTACCAGGAACACAAAGGTCGCCTGAGGGCCCAAAATATATATATATATATATATATATTTATTTTATTTTTTTTGCACTGAGGCCCTTGTTGATCTAGTTACGCCATTGGTTGTGCTTATGTTGAAATGCAGCCTTGACCATAGTGACAACTGACATTCTGTATTACATCATACTGCATTCATATTTCCCGTAGCTTGCCCGTGTTACAGTCACCTTGCTATTAAAAAAAAAATCCTAAATGTTATGTAAGCATATTACGCGGTCCTTGCTTGCAACATTCTTATAGAGGGGATTCTTTAAATCCTCTGAAATGTTTAATTTATGTTTATTCTGTATTTGAACCAATTATATTTCAGAAAATTGAAGCTATCGAAAAAATCAATACTAAACGTAAAAAAAAAAAGACAACAACATTTTTGTCGTAGGATCGTAATTTTTCACGGCGTTGAATATTAATATATTTTTCTCGGTCTTCCAGCCGTGTTAAGATGTCACATTTGCGGGACGTTTCGAAGGCATCCATCTCTGCCTTCATTCTCAACCAAATGTCAATGATTAACTGTTTGTTTATTCAGCCGCTGCTACGGAAACGGTGGAAGACAAAAACCAACACAACGCGATTACCTCATCCGCTCTTCTGCTCGTTACCGACGCGAAACCGTTTCAGCATTTTAATAGCCGGGTTCCAGGCCGCACTGAGTTGATAACCACTGTCCCTGTTGACTAATAAATCAGTTAATCTTATTTCTACAGCCTCTGTAATAACGCTGGCCCAAAAATCTTTGACCCGGAGTAAATTGGTTGTTTTTTTTAAATTCAAAAGTGTGACCCTCTTGCACACTATGTTCGGCCACAGCAGATTTTTCTTCTTGCCCAAGACGAACATTTCTGGCGTGCTCTACACATCGCTGCACAATGCATCGCTGCGTCTGTCCGATGTAGCCACGGCCACATTCACATGGTATATAAGACAATTATAGACCATCCACTAAAATTAGTAACTTGGTCGGCAGCGTTAAAGATGACCTTGGTTTACGAACCCCTGGTGTATATTATATACCATGTGAATGTGGCCGCGGCTACTTTGGACAGACGCAGCGATGCATTATGCAGCGATGTATAGAGCACGCCAGAAATGTTCGCCTTGGGCAAGAAGAAAAATCTGCTGTGGCCGAACATAGTGTGCAAGAGGGTCACACTTTTGAATTTGAAAAAACAACCATTTTAGCCCGGGTCAAAGATTTTTGGGCCAGCGTTATTACAGAGGCTGTGGAAATTAGATTAACTGATTTATTAGTCAACAGGGACACTGGTTATCAACTCAGTGCGGCCTGGAACCCGGCTATTAAAATGCTGAAACACTTTCACGTCGGTAACGAGCAGAAGAGCGGATGACGTAATCGCGTTGTGTTGGTTTTTGTCTTCCACCGTTTCCGTGGCAGCGGCTGAAATAAAAAACAGTTAATCATTGACATTTGGTTGAGAATGAAGGCAGAATGGACGCCTTCGAAACGTCCCGCAAATGTGACATCTTAACACGGCTGGAAGCCCGAGAAAAATATATTAACATTTTTGTCGACTAGATTGATGATATGCTCCATCCTTTCCTATCTTGCGCTAACCCCTCATTCTCAATATACATTTTAATTATCTCCTTCAAAAATTCTAATCTCTGTCTTCCTCTGCAGTTCTTACCTTCAACTGTTCCCTCCACCAGCAAATTAACCAATCCCGCATGTCTCAAAATATGACCTACCAGCCTGTCTCTTCTTTGTGTAAGACTCTTCCACAATCTCCTTTCCTCGCCCACCATTTCCAAAACTCGTTAATTTCAACTTTATCTGTCCACTTAATTTTCAGCATCCTTCTACGTCACCACATTTTAAATTCTCAATTTTCATTCTTTATGGTATTCCTGAAGTCAAAGTTTCAATACGATGAAGTGTTGCGTGTTTTAAAATTTTTTTTCTGATACCTAGATCAATATTCGAACTAAAAAATTTATCTATCTCATGAAGGATCTTTCCGCTACGATATTCAACTTTTAACATCATTCCTGTTTGGCCGTCAGTTGTAATTTTACTTTCTGAGTAACACAATTCTCTTACATCTCCTATTGCATCCGATCCTATTATTATATTTATTCTACTAGTATTGCTAACATTTCTGCTACATTACATCACTTTTGTCTTGCACAACTATGGTAATAGAATCCAAAGCGCAAAGTCGAAAGTCCATCGTCACTGAAAACGGAAGTTCAATCTCGTGATTTCTTGTAACCATAATTTTGTATTTGTCATAAGAAATAAATATTGGAGCAAAAAACCTTAAATGACCTTGGTATGAATTTTTTGTCTTATCTGAATGTTTATCTTTGGTGTAGTGTGCACCGTCTAGTTGGAATCTAATATCTTCGGTGGGTATCTTTTGAGATTAAGAGCACGTTATCATTTCCAAGCTTATTTTGATTTCTGCTCCACCAATATATGACGAAGGGTGGATACTGATACCTCTTATTTCAATACTGTGTATAAAGTCTGAAATTGTGAAACACCTCATTAATATACAATCAGTGTTTTTCGCGTTATGTCAGATTAAAAGTTTGCATTTAAGAATAGATTTTAATTCCAGTTCCGGTACCACGTTATAACGTGTATATAATGTTTAATTTCAATCCAAAAAACCTTCAAACTGAAAAAAGCATCAAAATATGCTAATTATTTTTTGTATTATAATGGAACAAACAGACATAGCTCAGTTACTGATTTATATTCGTGTAATGCCAGAAACCTAGTTTTTAGCAATAATGTGAAGTAGCTTTCCCATGCGCCATGAAACTGTCGTCTTTGGTTTATATTTTTACTGGTCGTATAAAGTCATAATACATAATAATTTTAAATCTGATTGATAGCGTTTAAACTGACCAAACTCCATGAAAATGTGTTGAGTGGTTTTTGCTGTAGCAAACAAACAAACCATGAATTTTACATACAGACAGATGAAGAGAAGGGGATATGCTGTAATATTTTGCCTCTCTTGCTTTGAAATCTGGCGATTTTTTTAACGCGCTGTACGTGTTTTTGTTGACAGATTCAGTTGTACGGCTTCAACGCGGAGCTGTACCACAACATGAGTGAGGCGCAGCACAAGTCGCAGGGCATCGTCGGCATCTCCGTCATGCTACAGGTGAGATATGAAACACACTGTCCTACGACCAGCTGACAGGCTACTAGAAATGAGATAGCTAGATGATACACTTTAATAAAATACGTTGTGCCGGACGCTGGACGAGAACTCCATAGCTCGGCCAACTTCGGGGAGTACGATGACACCCAAAGTCTTAGTTACACTAGCCGCCACCGCAGCGCCGTTTGACTAACCAGTAAATTCCAAATAAATAAATAAACAACTGCATCTGAGTGATCACAGACACTACGAAAACAATATATAGAATAATTCTAGCAGACTGAACCTATAGACGTGCAATACTATAATATGAATATATGTATATAACTAATGCACTTAATCGCATACACAGATATAATCATGATATTATGTTATTTGTAACAACTGACGATGCCCCACTCCAGAAGGGCGAAACGCGTCCGGTAGATGAAAATTAATAATAAAAACAGTTATTAGAATACGGATTTTTATTCAAAAACATAAGTGCATCTGATATTATTTCCACTTAAAATGAAATGTAACTGCGATACCATTTAAAAAGCACCCGTCTGTTTTGGAAGTAACTGCACAAACATATGAAGGGCAGAGATAAAAATGCGAAGCAGAGATTATAATATTTACAGTGCGACAACCGTTTAAATTTACATGTTGCTTTTTGTTTATTTGCAACGGTTATTAGAATAAATTCGTATAAGGAAAATAGTATCCCACATTTACGCTGTATTATCTGAAAAACATGTATGCATATGGAAAAAGTTATCTCTAAAATCAATTGATGAATTGCTGTTTTGAGATATTTAAAGTTAAAGATTTGGTTTACCTTCAAGAGCAGAAATATTTAAATGGCTGTCAATCGTACAGTACTTTGCTTAAACACGCATAATTCCCACACTGTCAAAGATATTTATATAATTTTCCACCAACGTGAAGTAAAAAGTAAAAACTATTTTTGTGAATCGAAAGAAAAAAAATATTTTTATGAAACCTGATAACTGCACCTACCTCCTTAAACGGCATTTAAATATTTCTCCTTTATCTTGAATTCGAAGACCTGAACTTATTTACAGAACACGAGGCTCAGGTCAAAGATAATTTCGTTTCATCCAGTCCCTGGAAAGATGGATTAGATCACAAAATACTGGGAAACGTGCAAGCTTCGCTGTGTTACGGAACCTACAGCAATCACAAGAGCAAGTTAATTACGGAATTCCCATCCGGCGTTCACGCAAACCGAGTTTTCTTGCGGTGTGGCAGAATTCTTTCCGCACCGGGGCCCGAAAATAGCGGCTCCATGAACAGCCTTACAACAGAGTCAATCTCTATGTAAATTCATTGCGAGCCGAGCGGAGCGCAGCCGCCGAGTTCCCGGCTAAAGTATAAAGCGAGCAGCACCGCACAATATCGGCTCCGCACCACCTGACACGACAAGCGGTGCGCCGGCAGATAAGAGTCCCGCCGCACCTGAGTGCGCCGCTGGTAGCGACCTCAGAGGGGCGGCCTCGTACGGTGGGGCACCGCGGCAGTACAGTATGTACCGTGAATCAACTGTATCAATAAACCAGGCGGATAGACAAAAATAAGCCCTGAGGATGGACTCGGGTTGGTGCCGAAACGTAGGCAATAACAACACAAAATAAACGCAGCGCAAACCCCGAAAAAGACAATTAACATAACCTGTTAATTTACGTACAAATCTCTTGCGCGTCCACATTTGGATTATTGTTGTGCCATTTGGGATCCGTTTCGTAAGAGGTTGATCGAAGGTATAGGGAAAGTACAGAGAAGAGCCACTCGATTCGTGACCGCTTGTTACAGTCCTTATGAAAGCATCACAGAACTGATTAGTAGACTAGGCTGGGAGTCTCTGGTAGATAGACTACGCAAGTTTCGTTTAAACTTATTGGTAAACATGTGTACTCCCACTTTCACATACGAGTGTAGTGAAATACTTCGTCCACCAATCTATTTGAGCCGGATTGACAGGAAAGATAAGATTAGAGAAATAAGGTGCCGCAATGATTCTTTTATAAATTCTTTTTTCCCTCGTACCATTAGGGATTGGAATGCACAACAAAGAGATTAGCTTTGGTGCTGAGCACCCTCTGCCACACACAATTTTGTGAATTGCAGAGTATATATGTAGATGTAGATGAACCTCCAATATCGCAGCACGGATGCTTAGTGAATTTCTTCAGCTTGATCATAATCTAACCGTTAACATCCAAATATGTTGACAGAAATGACGTTGACGTTAGCGTAAGCCTTTTAAAAGCTATCATCTTTTTTACCTGTTAACTGTTGGTTTTTTATTTTTTGCTTGTGGCTTTACGCCTCGTCGAGGTCATTAGAGGCGGGGTGGGAATGGGAACAAAGAACGGGAAGGAATTCGGCCATGGCGTTTTGAAGGAAGCATCCCGCCATTCGCCTGGAGTGATTTTTGGGAAACCATGGAAAACCCAAATCTGGATGCCCGGACGGAGATTCGAAACGGCGTCCTCCCAAATGGGAGGCCAGAGCGTTAACCGCTCACCCACCACGCTTGGTTGAACCGTTGGTAAAGATCTGTTAAATTACGAAGAATTCACTTTTTTAAAAAAAAATGCATTTAGAGCAAATATATACGTATATTTATCGAATATATATTATGCAACATATGAAATTGGATACTGATTTGCGTTCGTTACTCCAAATAAAATCTCGACAAATATCGATCTTTTATCAAAAATATCGATAGTTCGATATATTTTGCCAAAGCCTACTCCTTATGGACGTCGAGGTCATTAGAGGCGGGAAAGGTCTGGTGGCGAGGAACGAGAAGTAATTCAGTCATGTCCTTTTCAAGGAACCATCTCGCCATTTGCCTGGAGCGATTTGGAAAAAAAACGAGGAAAAACCGAAATCTGTATGCCGGGACGGGGATTCGAACTCGCGTCCACCAGATTGTGAGGCCAGAGCGCTACTCCGCTTTGTGGCCTGATTATGGTTTTAATGCTACCCGCCAGTGTGGCTACATACGTTAAGGCGACACCAAACTACACAGGAGAGCGACAATGGGATCAGCTATCCTGTATGCAGTTTCAGGCAACAACCCTGACCATGACAGTGTAGGGCCTAACACGATTGCCTCGCATTGTAAGGGTCGTGGCTCGATTCCAGTCTAGTGCTTGGGTGGATTTAACTAAGGCTTATGTTAGCCTTGTGACGACCTCACTAAGATATATATATCAATCAACAGGGTAAAACAGTTTAAATATCTACGCGAAATCATAGAACCAACAGGACTAGAAGGGAAAGCACAGGAAGCAAGAGTACGGAAAATGAAGAAAGCAATGGGGTTAGTACAAAATATTTACAACAAAAATGTATTTCAGACAACACCAACATAAGACATTATAATACGGTAATTAAGATAGCAGTTACATACGCAAGTGAAACATTAGCAACGAACACAAAAAAGCAACAGAACAAATCAAGAAAGAAGAATGAAAAATTATCAGAAAAATCCTGGGAACTAGAGTGAATGAGGATGGACAGTAAAGACTTCAAACAACAAAAACTACACAGAAAATTTCAAACATAGAATCAGACATGGACATCTGACTACACTTCCGAAGGAAAGAATCTCAAGAAATTATTTTAGAATACACACAAACAGTAAAAACAACAACCATGTATCAAGGAGGTGGAGAAAGACCTGAAGTCTTTCTTTGAAAAAGAAAGTGAACTCATGGGAAGTTATTTCAGAAAAAAAGGAAAAATCTAAATGCATGTGGACTGCTGAAGAAAACCGTCAGTGAAAGATTCAAAAAAATATTGCTCCGACAATTTTTTTTTTTTTAGCTGCTTAATGTCTCTTAACAGCGAGGTCTTTCGAGACGGGAAAGGATGGGGTGCAAAGAATGACCTATGACCTTCTGAAGGAAGCATCCCGGCATTTGCCTGGAGTGATTTGGGAAACCATGGAAAACTCAAATCTGGATGCCTGGACGGGGATTCGAACCGACGTTCTCCCGAATGCGAGGCGGAACGCTAACCGTTACACCACCAACCTCGGTTCCGACAAGAAGAACATCCCAAAGTTGAAATTTGTCACATTTTCGAGGTGTAGCCCTGAAAGAAAAGACAATGGGTTTGACCCTTTCCGTTCCCTAATCTTTCTTTCAATCACAAGACACTAAAATGAACTTAAGGGAACTCCATTAATTACGTGAATTAAACTAAGTGAAGTGCGTTCGAAAAAAAATGTTATCAAATCTCATTTAAAGCGAGTAAGGATCAATAAAAATCTAAAAAAAAAATTATATACCTTTTCTCCTCTTATTTCACAGAAAAAAAACGTAGTACATTGAATAAATCAGTATTGACGCATAGATACATAGTAGCAAGAAGCAATATAAATGAGCATATACAATAAATTTAATTATTTAAAAATTTAAATTATACGGTAAACATGACGTGACACTGGGGGAGGGTTACCACAAAATCTCACCAAGCCTCGTGAAGGGGGAAGGGGGGTCCGAATTTAAGAAACTACACCTCATACACATTCATCCACACATAACAGGGAGGAAAAAGATGAACATCACCACTGGCTGACACTCGATTTCATGCATCAGGGTATGGGAATATTTTCTGTTGTGGCTAAGTAACTCAGGTACTGGAGTAAATTACCAAGAGAAATATTGGGCAATTTACCAAAATGGAATGGAAAAAAATAAAATTGAGATTCGTAAAGAGGAAAAGCAAGTGAGTGGGAAAATTGCACTGAAAAAATTTACGACAAAAAGACAAGAAACGGATGTATAGGTACGTAGATCAATTCCCACTGAGGGCATAATAAGCTCCATGATTATTGAATTAAATTAAATCTGCACTGAATGAAATTCCAAAGCAATTGCGGTGTAAAAGAACTGTGAAGCATTAATTCACGCAAGATCGATCAACAGTTCCGTAGTGAGAGGCACATACAACTATATTTGTACAATAGTCTCATTTCTTTTCTTAGAAAAATCAACACTTTCGCACCACTAATGATGAAAAGCTACGTATTACCGCTAAACTTCTAAATATTTCTGTTGCAGGTGGCGGACCTACCGACGGAAGAACTAAGAATCATTACGAGTACTTTCAATCGTATCTTCTATAAAGGTGAGTCACCATTTTCCCTGACGAAGACTTCGTGGGGTAATTGTTGAAACGTTGCTTGTTAAAGAGAAAGATCCGTCAAGACTATGTGTTACTCACTCATTGTGCGAATGTGTGGAACTTTTCCCTCATTTTTGTTGATCATCACACGTTATTACTTGAGAATAAGTGTATTTTCCGGTTGACAGAAAACTAGTTTGTTTTCGGCTTCTATAAAGCAACCATATATCATTAGACGAAATTCGAGGTTATGCCCACAATTTAATAGCTAAGCGACTGCTACTAAATTAATTGCCATAATACATCCATTATTTTGCTTTTCCTACCATTTCATTGTTAAAACATACCGATAAACTTTACAGCTGAAAAAAGTGGAACTGTTTTTAAGTAACATGTTGCTAATGAAATCAGCATCATAAACTAGGAAACTTAAATCAACCACGAATGCTAGTTGTCATGGCGGCCTAGGCTAAATTTCAATTTATTTAAAACTTTCGCTAATGGCGCTGCTTAACCAAAGTTTATACATTACGGTTTATTTGCTTTTTACGTGTTTTATTGACCGCTTCGTTGATGGTCCTTGTTTATGTTCGCTCTACGTGATTTATTATTTTATTTAAAGTGGAAATCAGACCGAGTATATTACAGAATCGAACATTCTGGCAATTCATTTTATAAAAGGGGATCTGTATTAAGTTCTCTGTCCGTTACAGACACTATGACCAAAGATTACATTATGAATGTTTTACCAGCCTCAGTAAAACACAGCATGATGCTTTCGAAGGAAACAGGAATTCATCAAATTTTGCAAGAGTGAACTTTTAGGGTCAAATACCAGTTAGTATTTCAACAAGTTCGAGTCAACGACCTTTGAAACAATTGTTCGATAGCGCGATAATCCCTGTCAGTGTGTAATACGTCTAGTAATACTGCTGAGTTTTTCAAGCCCACAGGTCAAGTTCGTATTTGGACAGATCAGGTAATTCTGTCATACACCTTGACTCTAAAAACTGAAACTGTTCTAGACCCATGATGATATGCAAAAAACGGTAACGGGAGTACGCTAAATCAATTGAGGAAAACATCTACATCTACATATATACTCTGCAATTCACAAAATTGTGGGTGGCAGAGGGTGCTCAGCACCAAAGCTAATCTCTTTGCTGTGCATTCCAATCCCTAATGGTACGAGGGAAAAAAGAATTCATATAAGAATCAGTCCGGCACCTTATTTCTCTAACTTTATCTTTCCTGTCCTTCCGACTCAAATAGGTTGGTGGAAGAAGTATTTCACTACACTCAAAAGTGAAAGTGGGAGTACGCATGTTTTCCAACAAGTTTAAACGAAACGTGTGTCGTCTATCTACCAGAGACTACCAGCCTAGTCTACTAATCAGTTCTGTGACGCTTTCATAAGGACTGTAGCAAGCGGTCTGTACTTTCTCAATACTTTCGATCAACCCCTTACGAAACGGATCCCAAATGGCACAACAATAGTGCAAATGTGGACGCACAAGAGATTTGTGCGCTATCTCCTTTGTTTGTTCATTACAATTTTTCAAGATTCGACCTATGAATCGCAGCCTAGAATTTGCTCTACCTACTAACGAATTAATGTGTATGTCCCATTTCATATTCCTTTGTACTGTTACTCCCAAATATTTCATAGAATCGACCATATCAATAACTGTATTGTTTAACTCGTATTTCTGAACTATTGGATTCTTTTTGTTAGTTATGCTCATTGTCTTGCACTTTTTACAATTTAGAGTAAGTTGACACTCAGCGCACCAAGCCAAAATAACATCCAGATCGCGCTGAATTTCTAAGCAATCGGCCAAATTTCTTACTTCCCTATAAATAACCGCATCATCAGCAAACAATCTAAAAAGGCTTTTCAATTTGTCTCCGAGATCGTTTATAAAAATTAAGAAAAGAAGTGGTTCAATTACACTTCCTTGAGGTACACCCGATGTAACATCTAGATTAGAAGAACTTTCTCCTTCAACGACAACATACTGCGACCGACCAGTTAGAAAATCCTTTATCCATTCACAAAGCTGATCCGATATACCGTACGCTCGAAGCTTCGCTAAAAGGCGGTTGTGTGGCACAAAATCAAAGGCTTTCGGGAAATCTAGAAAAATTGCATCTACTTGTGAACCTGCATCGATAACTTTCATTACGTCGTGTGTGAATAGGGCCAGCTGTGTTTCACATGATCTTTTCTTCCGAAATCCGTGTTGATTTGTTATAAGCAAATTATTATCATCTAGAAAATTCATAATGTTCGAGCATATAATATGCTCCATAACTCTACTACAAACAACACAAGAATTGAGCGGAAAGTGGATCTTCAAATAAAATCTCTATGTTATAACCTATTCTATTGTAAATCTAAGCGGCATGCGTGTTTTGTTGAGTCATCACATTAGAACAACCTAACTGTTATGGTTGGGATGATCACAAGTGAATGCTTATGGTCTAACCTAAGTCTGCAGTACATCTTATGACTCTACGTGATCCAGAAACGGAGGAACAAACGACAATTCGCTCGTTCCGAGAACAAATATGCTCCACAGATCACACTGCATCATAGATGAACACACACATTTACGAGATACCCACCAAAAATGACACCTAGCGTGGTGGTGTAACGGTTAGCGTTCTCGCCTCGCATTCGGGAGGACGGCGGTTCGAATCCCCGTCCGGGCATCCAGATGTGGGTTTTTCCATGGTTTCCCAAATCACTCCAGGCAAATGCCGGGATGCTTGCTTCAAAAGGCCATTGCCGAATTCCTTCCCATTCCTTGCCCCCCCCCCCCATCCTTTCCCGTCTCTAAAGACCTCGCTGTTAGAGAGACATTAAGCAGATAAAAAAAACGAAAAAAAAAAACGGAAGGATTGAGCGAGGAAACTTAGGATCCGATAGGAGCAGGTCTCTATAAACCGCTCAGACCATCCTGATATAGATTTTCAATAGTTTTCCCAGATCGCTCCAGGCGAATGCGGGATGGTTCCTAAAAATAACCCATGGGAGCCTGCTGCCATATCCCGTATGTTCTTTCCTATGCGGTTCCTATGCAAAAACGTTTACACATTAGGAAAGGTTAAATGCACCCTCCACCACCCCCCACCTTTAGTGATAATAATAGAAGTAATACAGAAGACGTTGATAAAACCTCTACCTCAAAGACTAACACCAAAATAGTAGAAATTAATTTACGGAGAAAGTTGCAAGGATGGTACATTAGAAACGGTTGATCGAGCGTCGTGGGTGAGTGGTAACGCTTTGGCCTCCCATTTGGGAGGACGTCGGTTTGAATCCCCGTCCGGGCATCCAGATTTGAGTTTTCCATGTTTTCCCCAAATCATTCCAGGCGAATACCGGGGTGTTTCTTCCAAAATGGCATGGACGAGTTCCTTGCCCCTATCCTTTCCCGCATCTAATGACTTCCACGTATACGAGTTGTAAAGCCATAAGCAACAAAAAAAAGTTTAAGCTTTGCTATTAGAAGAAAAACAAAAAGCAAACGCCAAAAAGGGTCTGCAAGGGTCAAGCAGAGGTGAAATGCTAGCCTTATTATACATTGAACTACGCCTCATAAAACCTACAGTTTTGTACCTGAAACGACTCTGAAGTAGCCTACGGTAAAATTATTATAAACTTCCAAACCAACAAATAATATTTTAGTAAAGCAGGCCCAGAAGATTGGCTCAGAATGAATGCCTTCACCCGTTTAGGGTTTTGGTCACTGCTGCAGCAATAGGGCTCAAGGCTGACACATCTCACTCACACGGAGTAATGCTCACTTTGGGATTTAAGGCAGTGAGGGAACCTATTCATCGGCCAAATCAACACAACATACACATCAGCCTAATACCTCTGCTACGGCAGTCTTGCAAAGAGAAACGCAGCTTAGTTCGGTAGAAGACAGATATTTCCCTACAGACAGCTTATGTTACAGTCGCATATACTAACAACTCATCGGTACGTCAAACGTAACATCTCCACTGAAGCTGTTTTAGGGTCTTTGTAACAGTGTGAGAGGTTGTAGTATTACGAACACCGAGTTGGTATGATATGGGCATACAAATACAGTCACAGCGTCTGAAAAACGCATAGGCCGAAATGGAGATTATATACAGAAGTAGATAAAATGTTGTAGGATCGTAATTTTTCACGGCGTTGAATATTAATATATTTTTCTCGAGCTTCCAGCCGTGTTAATATGTCATATTTGCGGGACGTTTCGAAGGCGTCCATCTCTGCCTTCATTTTCAACCTGATGTCAAAGTTTAACTGTTTGTTTATTCAGCCGCTGCTACGGAAACGGTGGAAGACAAAAACCAACACAAGGCGATTACGTCATCCGCTCTTCTGCTCGAGACCGACGCGAAACTGTTTCAGCATTTTAATCGCCGGGTTCCAGGCCGTACTGAGTTGATAACCAGTGTCCCTGTTGACTAATAAATCAGTTAATCTAATTTCCACAGCCTCTGTAATAACGCTGGCCCAAAAATCTTTGACCCGGGCTAAAATGGTTGTTTTTTCAAATTCAAAAGTGTGACCCTCTTGCACACTATGTTCGGCCACCGCAGATTTTTCTTCTTGCCCAAGACGAACATTTCTGGCGTGCTCTACACATCGCTGAACAATGCATCGCTGTGTCTGTCCAATGTAGCCGCGGCCACATTCACATGGTATATAATATACACCAGGGGTTCGTAAACCTAGGTCATCTTTAACGCTGCCGACCAAGTTACTAATTTTAGTGGGTGGTCTATAAATTGTCTTGACTCCGTGTTGTGATAGCAGTCTACCTATTTTGAAACTTAGGTTTGTTTGTTTGTTTGTTTGTTTGTTTGTTTGAACGCGCTAATCTCAGGAACTACTGGTTCGAATTGAAAAATTCTTTTTGTGTTGAATAGACCATTTATCGAGGAAGGCTTTAAGCTATATAACATCACGCTGCGACTAATAGGAGCGAAGAAACAATGGAAAATGTGGAAAAAAACGGGGAAAATTATTCATCTTTGAGGGCTTCTGTTGCGTGCGCTACGAAAACGGTTCATTCGAATTGAAAAATTCTTTTTGTGTTGAATAGACCATTTATCGAGGAAGGCTTTAAGCTATATAACATCACGCTGCGACTAATAGGAGCGAAGAAACAATGGAAAATGTGGAAAAAACGTGGAAAATTATTCATCTTTGAGGGCTTCTGTTGCGTGCGCTGCGAAAACGGTTCAAGATACCAAAAAATATGTATGAAAGGATTATTCCTCTTGAAATGATCTAAAAAAATGTCCGCGACAGTATATGTCTATCTTTTGAGATTAACTCACTAGAACCGTTTTTATGGTAATCAAATTTGGTCGAAATTAATGCATTATTACCAATTATTTGTTAGAGTTCTATCAACATAATAATATTAATCTTTATCCAAATAAATGTGTTGTTGATTAAGAGTATTTAATTGTGAACAAAATTGTCTTTGGAATCACTTAATTTCAATGAACATCTTAGAAGATATTACGCGTGGTCGGCTCCCTTCTGAACGGTTGTATGCAGCGAATGCGTAATGAGAATCAAGATATGACATTAACATAAAATAATGATATATACAATGATGGACTAATCAAATTGAAGATAAAATTCATGAGATTTGCGATAAATCACTAACCGATTTTGGGCTAACCTGTATCAAAAAGGATTAATTCACTTAATCATCTGGATCCGTTAGAAGTAGCGTTGCGAAAACCGTATGATCTAAATGAATTAAATGAGTATATTACTCAAAATGAACCAAAATTAGTTAATGACCAGGTGACCGCGTATAATTGTGTTATGCGAAGTGTTCGTTTTAATGAAGGAAAAGTATTTTTTTGGATGCTCCCGGTGGAACCGGCAAGACCTTTATTACTAATCTTATATTAGCAAAAGTAAGGTCTCAGGGAAAGCTAGCTTTGGCAGTAGCGTCGTCAGGTATCGCTGCAACTTTATTAGCAGGTGGACGCACAGATCATTCCACTTTTAAACTGCCCCTAACTGTTTCTTTACAGAAAGATAGCGTGTGCTCTATACGTAAAAATGGTCCTTTGGGAAAAGTTTTACAAGATGTCAGTTTAATAATCTGGGACGAATGTACCATGATCCATAGAGCTCATGTGGAGGCTCTAGATAGGACTCTTAGAGATATTAGAAGCTGTGATAAAATCATGGGTGGGATTACTGTTATGTTTGCTGGGGATTTTCGACAAACTTTACCAGTAATAGTAAGGGGAACTAGAGCAGACATTGTAAAGTCTTGCCTTAAAAGTTCCCCATTATGGAAGTTTGTTAACATTTTAAAATTAACTACAAATATGAGAGCACATTTGGGAAGAGGTAGTATAACTTTTCCTTCAAAGTTACTTTTAATAGGAGACTGGAAAGTACCTCATTTTGAAAATAAAATTGAAATTGATCGCGATTTAGGAGAAAGAGTAAGTAACATTGAGGACTTAATATCGAAAGTTTACCCTGAAATCAGCGAAATAGAAAATAAAGATCATCAATGGATGTGTCAAAGGGCAATATTGGCGGCGAGAAACAGTAGCGTGGACGAAATTAATGACCTAATTTTAAGTAAACTTCCAGGAGACATAGTTACCTACACATCTATTGATAACGTAATGGATCAAGAAGATGCGGTACATTACCCACAAGAGTTTCTTAATTCTTTGAACCCAAGTGGCCTTCCCCCATATTCCCTCAAGTTAAAAATAGGTGCCCCAATAATTTTACTTAGAAATCTCAAACCACCAAATTTATCTAACGGAACCCGACTTCAAATTAAATTTCTACGCAATAACGTGATCGTTGCAATAGTTTTGACTGGTCCAGCAGTTGGTCAAACAGTGCTTATACCTCGCATCCCAATGATTCCAAATGATGTACCTTTTAATTTTAAAAGAATTCAATTTCCCGTTAAGCTATCTTTCGCCGTTGCAATTAATAAATCACAGGGGCAAACATTTAAACACGTAGGAATCGATTTAACGTCAAGACTGCTTTTCACACGGCCAACTATATCTCGCGTTGTCAAGATCGGGTTGCGGAGAAAACCAATATGTTCTTCTGCCACAAGAAAATAAAACTAAAAATATAATTTACGCAGAAGTACTTTAAAATAATTATGTTCTTTTAAAAACTTAAAAACTAAACTTGCAAAAAATTGTCTAAAATAATAACAGAAATTGAGGCGGACAAAGTCGTGGGTAACTGCTATAATTTATAAAGCTGAGGAGGTTGTTTGCAAAAATAAATATGATGCCCAAAATAACTATTCCACGCGGACGAAGTCGCGGGCACAGCTAGTAATAATATAAATAGAATATTACTATTTCAAAGAACTATGTTTTTAAATATTAGAATTTCTTGCGGTTCTAGCCGTGGGCTGAAATTAATAAGGAATATTGTTCATGTCAACACAGACTCACTCTGAAATACGCAGTCTTACATTAATAGCTATAGTATCCAAAATGGTTCGAAAGGAATTTTAGATTTATTAATTAATAAAATAACGCCAATGCAACTGTATTATGTAGGTTTATTGCCGTACCCGTTTCGCCTCTCATCGAGGCATCATCAGCGACGAATCTATTTTAAAATTTACATTGTGTTTACAAACTTATTTGACATAACGCTAAATTGATACATTTTCTTATTATTTACACTTACTATTTACATTAGTGGATTTCAGGATAGTAACCACACATCTTTGCTTTCTCTCCAAGGCATGTTTGCATTACAGACATTTGTCTTTGCTGTTGTGTACAGGATATAAACATTGCGTCTTCTACAATTCGCTTGTTTTCGGTGGCCATCTTATTTTCTTACTGTCAAAGGTGGTGGTGCGCTGACGGCGCCAGTTTTGAAATTGCGTGGGAGATTTTATTTCTAATTTTATGTAAGTGTGTGAGTGCATGTATTTGTTAGGTTTATTTCTTTACTGTAGGTTAATTGTACGTTTACCAGTTAGAACAGTGTCTGATTTGTTAAGTTTATGTGGTCATTCAGTACCTGCTTGCCATTTTTTATAGTTTTTTGTGTGTGGTTATTTTCTTGTAGAGTGAGGGTATTGTGTCTGTAATTGTTGATTGTGAGTATTTGCATGTCTTTGTTAACGTGTGTTGGTAAGTGATCATTTTCTATTAGATGTTCAGCGAATGTGGAATTGTAGATTGCTTCATATTGCAGTTTGGAAAGTTTTTATTTATTTCCGCCAGCCTTTCCTTTCCTCTTTATCCGTCATGGTGATATGCGAGTGACAGGGAACTATCTGCAGCCGTTGCGCGTGACGGAACGACGTGCGCGCGACCGACAGGCAATTGTCGGCGTGGTCACGTGAGGCGCGCCGCCTGTCCGTTGTTTCGGCCGAGATTGCCGCGTGGCGCCATTGCGTATTCGAGCCGGCCGCGCCTCGTTATTAAACGACCCCCGCGCGCCCGGAAATGAAGATTCCCGCGCCGACGGGCCGACCCGACTTTTTTTTCCTCGAGTTGCTCTCCTCAGATTTGTTGAGACTGAGAAGAGCCGCAAGGAAATATCCGTAATTCACTCGTCCTGTTTCTCTCCCCTTTCTTTTCATTTTATCGTTTCTTATTCGGTACAGGCATGCGTATATATTTCATTTTTCGCAGAGTTATTGGTTTTCATTAACAACAGAACATGCTGTACTCGAATAAATAAAGGATTGTACGAGGCATGTTTTTTAAGTAAGTACCGTTTTGAAATTAGAAAAAGACGTGCAAATATATCTCAATAATTTTATTTTTACATGAAAGCCTGTACCTTACTCTACTTTTCTATATAATTCCCTTCGATATTGAGGCACTTGTCATAACGTAGTACCAGTTTTTGAAAACCCTCCTCACACAAGTCTGCCGTCTGACTTGTTAACCACTGCATTACAACTGTTCTGACTTCGTTATCGTCTTCAAGATGCTGACCAACCAGGTGTTTCTTCAAGTGCAGGAACAGATGGTAGTCACTGGGCGCCAGATCAGGGCTGTACGGAGGATGATCTAGAGTTTCCCATCGAAAAGATGTGATGAGATCTTTGGTCTGATTAGCCACATGTGGACGGGAAATGTCATGCAGCAAAACGATGCCCTTGCTCAACTTGCCACGTCTTTTGTTCTGGATTGAACGGCGCAGATTGTTCAATATCTCACAATAAGCTGCTGCACATAATTTTCCGGGCAGAAATCGTTTTCTTGAACTTCACTTTTTTGAGTGAATCTGAATGCCACCATTCCATGGACTGTTGCTTTGATTCAGGTGTGACGTAGGCCACCCATGTCTCATCGCCCGTAACAATTTGGCTTAAGAAATCGTCACCATCGTTGTGGTACCGCTCAAGGAAAGTCAATGCACTGCCTAAACGTTTGGTTTTGTGCACATCCGTTAACATTTTCGGTACCCAACGTGAGCACAATTTTCGGTAATTCAAGTGCTCGGTCACAATGCCATACAAAACACTACGAGAAATATTAGGAAAGTCATCACACCAGGAGGAAATCGTAAAGCGTCTGTTTTCTCTCACCTTATTGTCCACTTTCTGCACCAAACTTTTATTAACGACCGAAGGATGCCCACTCCGTTGTTCATCATGCACATTTGTGCGGCCATCTTTAAATGCTCTCACCCACTTTCTCACCTTTCTATCACTCATAATGTTTTGTCCGTAAACTGCACAGATCTCACGATGAATATCGATCGGTTTTAGGCCTTTAGCACAAAGAAACCTTATAACAGCCCGTACTTCATAGTCGGCGGGACTCACGATTATCGGAGGCATCTTAAACAGTCAGTGAACAAAGTAAACAAGGAAGAATTAGACTGTAATGGCTTCAGTGCATAGGCAAGAGATGCAGGTGCCCAGTGCGCATGCGCGGAACGCCGACCGTAGCGCTGCAGCCACGGTGTGAAAAAAAGGTACTTACTTAAAAAATACGCCTCGTATCTGTTTCCTACCTCGTATAACACGTTTTGTGTTCTAAATACATAATGTAATACTAGTGTAAGCCCGTGGCTATGTTTCAGCCAAGGTCACGTGTCTAGAATAGTTCCAGAGAACTCATCTATAGACAACATTACAAAACATAAAAAGCAAACTAAAACGTAATTTATAAAAAATAGTTGCTATGGGTTTTAAATATGGTAAATACTGGAAAGAAATACACTTATGATGGTCCAGTATACAATCAAACACACACAACGTAAAAAGTAAATAGAATGTAATTTAAAAAATCACCAGAGATTTTATTTTTAACTAGCGGAGTTCCCGGTGTTGCCTGTATGGTTGGCGTAGATTTACCCATACCATATTTTTATTCCCGGAATGAGAAACATGTGTAAGTTTCATAAAATTCGCGCCAACTTTTTTCGGAATTGAAGCAAGCTTAGATTCACCCGCCCCCTACAAAGAAGCGGGTGGTTTGAAGTTTATTTGCGCGTACACTATTTTCATTTGTCCGAAAGATTATGTATACCAAGCTTCTTTAATTTCGTTAAGAAATTTCATTGCTTCTTTACTGAACAACGCTAGATTATGTTAGAAACACACATTTGATTCAATTGCGAAGTGAATGGATATACTTTTTTCTCGAAACACCAGATACTTTAACTCCGCAGAGTCAGTTTTTTATACAAATACCAAAAGTGAACCCGGAATAATATTATTGTAAACAGAAGACTAATGCTGAAGGCCAGAGACATTGTTCAGAGATCGTGCTTAAAGAATATCTCTGTTGTTTTTACGGCTATCTATGGCGTTTAAAAATTGAATATCCCGAATTAAAGGAAAGAATACTTCAAGTAACGGTTATCTATTGCATTTAAAAATTGAATATCCCGAATTAAAGGAAAGAATACTTCAAGTTTTGTTTAGTGTGCAAAATAGTTATTATTGTAAAGTTATCTTATTGCTTTCATTAAAGGCTATGGTTAGAGACATTGTAGTTGTGTGTTTAGGGCAAAGTATGCAACATCTAATCATTCCATCTTTGGGATTTGTCATCATACGTTCAGAAGTTCATGTAATGCTCTTGCGTTATTTAACGTTAAAACACAAGACATGCCAAACAACTGAATTGAAATTCCAAGCTTTAAAACGGTGAAAACTCTGCTCCGTATTATCTGAGTTTTCATAAGACCAATATATCCGGTTTCCGTTTCATACACATGGATAGCCATAACCTCAATTCTGATGTAAACTCAAGTCTGATGGCTAGTGTAAATATATAAAAATGGCCGATTAGCAGACATTAATGACTGAAAAGTGGCAACTAGGGGAAGAACTTTTTGAGTCGCAACATACAATTTTATTCCACGTTTTTTTCAGCTATAAAGTTTTACCAACTGTTTTTAACCAAATTGGCGTATTTAATTTAAAATGAAATGCTACGAAAAGCAAACTTAACGAAAATATTTTGAAAATTCATTTCTCGGCAATTAAAAAACGCTCATTAACTCCAATTCGTAGTAACATCTATGGCAATTGTTATTCCTGAAACGAATAACGGGAGCGTGACGTCACGCGGTGACAGCCAATAGCTACCGAGAAGAGGACGGAGTGGGGCTATGAAATTGTATGTTCCGGTCTGTAGCCAATCCCTACAGGTGGACCAATAGATTAACTCCGCAATTAAAATAACAGCCATCGGACGGACTTCCAGTGATGTTGATGAGAGCAAATCATTCCAGCTCGATTTCCTGACCACACTCCGCATAATTTTGTTTGTGGGATTTCCTCAGATAAAACATTTATACCAATGAGGAGAGGATACGATATGCTTGTTCCGGTATTAACTCTAAGTAATTTTGCGTACATATCAATCTTTCTTACAAAGAATTACCAAATGCCTTGATTTAGAAGATCATTGTTTTAAACATTTATTATGGTGCTATGATCAAACTATCATCTTCTTTGTTATGAAAGATAATACAAATGTGCTGAGGTAGGATTTCCTTTGATCGAAGTTTGTTTTGTGAATATCTGTGGAACGGACAGCTTAATTAAAAAATAGTCGGTATTAAACCAGCTAACTGTTGTACAAGGACATAATAAAGAATAAAAATATATGTTTCCACATAAAAAATGTATGTTACTCTTGAAATAACTTTTAAAATTTGTTCACAATGAAACGTGGATAATGCATATGAGAATTGACGGCGACGAGTCGTTGCAGTAACAACTTCGACTTTCAGTCCAACTGATGATGACAGCGGAGGAAGCTATCGAAACGTCGTGTATGGGATAACGGGTTGTCCGGCAGAACACACGGGAAGAATTTTTATCCTGAATAATGCATTTTGCTTTCCCCTTAACATCAATTAACTTTACCTTCAAACATTTTTTCTCAAATAGTTGGTATTCGAGGTATTACAAAGGACCATCTCATAAAGCCCATCCCGTATGTGGGTGCATCTTTGTACAACGGTGTTGATAGTTCTGTGTAATGTTCTGATGTGTATGGTATAATAATTCAGAATGTTTCAACGATATGTTGCTCTGCATATTTTAATTTAATTTTAATTTAATTTATTTAATTGTAATGGAGCCCACGCCTCGGTAGGAATGTCCCTTTCTTATTCCCGCCTACTTTTACTTACTAACTTTACTAATTTTAATTTCAGATTCTTTCAGCGTTTTTGGTAAATTATTTATCACTCCCTTGTTGATTGATTTCAATCCCTGATTCCCTGATCGACGAAATATAATTTCCTCACGGCCTTACGCATGAAATAGAATGCCAGCTTGTGCCCATGGTCATCATTTCCCCTCCATACACCATTCATAATTCTTCCAACAACATCTTGCCACGCCTCATCACCAATACCATCCCAGCACTCTCTTCACCCTCCTCCTATCTTCCGATGAATCCCTTTACAGCTCCTTTATCATATCAGTTACTGATTGGGTTCTGCAGTAATTTCCAGAGACAAATCTAGCAGCCCTTCTTTCCATCCACCCAACATCTTTATTTCATATCCAAAATATTTATCTCATACTACACTATCATATTCAAGAAATGGTCTGACCAAAGTTTTGTAACCCAAAATCCGTCACTTGTTTGCTGCATACCCTCATCTCTCTCTCCAATAAAATGAAGGATATTGAAACATTTTCCCACCACCTGTGTAAGGTGTCCTGCCTAGTTGAGTTTACTGTCAAATTTTATGCCAACCTATCTGAATTTTATACCTTCAACGAGCAATTCCTTCCCTACCTTATAATCAGAACCAACCTTTAGTTACAGTCTAAATGTGGCTGAAGATATCTGGAACTGTTGACTTGGAGCGTGTCCTTGATCTCTGGTTTGCAGCCTGCTCGACCCCCATCAAGCCCTTGTCACTCCACAAGCTTAAAGTCCCTCACTTCACAGGTACATCCCTTCATCACTCTCTCAGATAGATGATGGATTTTGAAACCTTTTCCTACCACATGTGCAACGTGTTCTGCCCAGCTGAGTTTATTATCAAATGTTATGACAAGGTACCTTGCATTTGACGTCAATCATAATCAGTTTTTTTAGTTACAGTGTAAATCTGGATAAAGATATCTGGAAATGTTGATCTGGAGAGTGAGTGTGATCTCTGGTTTACAGCCTCCTCGACTCCCATCAAGCACCTGTCACTCCACAAGCTGCTGCCCAGCACGGACCGCTACATGACGTACGAGGGCTCGACCACCCACCCCGGCTGCTGGGAGACCACCATCTGGGTCATCCTCAACAAACCCATCTACATCTCCAGGCAGGAGGTCAGTGACTAAGGCTGCATTTACCTACCTCTCATCTGTAGCATATTTGCTGATTTCTGTGATAAAGGAATAATATTTTTCAAAGTCTTTAATTTATTTCGTTCACAACACAGTCAAGGCAAGCTAGCCCAGAGCAGTTTCTCAATGTGCGACTCGAGAGGGGCGGACGTTTGAGCTGTTTGTCTGGTCCTGGTCCTCTACTCGGATGAACCACCTGTGTCACCACAACAAGGCTCACGAGTGACAGAGACACTCGCTTCTCAGGCACTGAGAACCTTCATCACCGTTTGAACTGCTTTTTCTTATTTACTTATTGCTTTACGCCTCGTCGACGTCGAGGCCATTAGAGGCGCGATGAGATTGGCGTCAAGGAACGGGAAGAAATTCACCCATGGCCTTTTGAAGGAAGCATCCCTACATACGCCTGGAGTGATTTGTGGAAACCATGGAAAACCCGTAACTGGATGCTCGGACGGGGATTCGAACCTGCGTCCTCCCGAATGCGAGGCCAGAATGGTAACCGTTATACCACCACACTCGGTTTGAACTGTTACGTGGCCACCGTCCCCCATCTCTACTAGCCCACAGACGTCACCGGTAGCCAAACAAAACGCAGCCTCCTACTAAAATAGTAACCAGCCAATAACCAGCCACAGTTAGCCCTCTGACACAAAACTGTATTCGTACGAGCAGAGACCACACTGGCCGGACAGCCTTTGGCTCTACATAACATCTTCTGATGAGGTAACCACTGCTGCATGCCAAATGTTGTATTTCTATGGTTGTGTTCACTTATGATATGTCCAACCATAGTTCAGAAGTCTATCATTTCTCGAAAAAAATTTAGTAGATTAATTTAATTTCAAACACAGCGGTCTGGTGGGTCAGTGGGTAAGGTACAAGGGGTGATCAAATGAAAAGGTACCAAACGACTTAAAAACGTAACAATTAAATATTTGCTTATTCCGCCATGGGAGAACGTACCGAGAAATCTCGGGATGCGATTGGAGTCTCTGACTGGGATCGGAGCATGCGCGGGCGCCCGCATGCGCAGTAGAGAGCAGAGGCTCTTATCAAAAGCGGCGTCCAAATGATGCGGCAGTCAGTATGAGGACAGGATGGCGTACAGGTGGGGGATGTGTACTGTGAGACACTCCGACGCCTACGCAGGTCCATCAAGAACAAAAGACCGGGGCTGCTCACGGAGGGTGTGGTTCTGCTCCATGATAACGCGCGTCCACACGTCTCCAGAGTCACACACATGGAACTGGCCAAGTTCAAGTGGGAGACGTTGGACCATCCGCCCTACAGTCCCGACATGTCGCCCTGCGATTTCCATGTGTTTGGTCCACTGAAGAAACACCTGAAAGGGAAGCGCTTCAACGCGGACGACGTACTCAAGGACGCTGTGAAGGACTGGGTCTCGTCACGGCCACAGGAATTCTGGTAACAAGGAATCCTGCGGCTTGTTCATCAGTGGGATCATTGTGCTCAGGCCTGTAGTGTATATTTTGAATAAAGTCTACATCTGTACCCACCGTGTCGTTTCATACCTTTTCATTTGATCACCCCTTGTATGTGACTGGAGATTAAACGATCGTACAGTTTGGAGTGTTATGTACACCAGAACGCTTCCGTGATCCGGATTACACGTTAAGCTGTAGGTCCCGTACACCCGGTAGGATTACCGGGTGAGGTTAAGGTGGCTACGACACTGGTGGAATTCGCAGCCAATAGGAACACTGTCACCACAACCGCCCAGAATTATTAATTAATATAATTTCAAATATTGTGTATTTCTTAAGCAATCCAACCAAGTCTTTCTATTATCATTGCTACTATATTTGCCTTCCATTTTAGTGTGTTTTACGATTACTATCATTTATTTGAAGCGTTTCTACAAATTTATGATTTCCTTCGTAAGTGTTTATCAGTGATTAACATCAACCGTATTACAATGTTTGGTTTTTTTTTTTTTTTAAGAAACCTGCTCATTAAAAATATGAGAGTAATAATAAATTACCTCACTGCTAAATGTTCAGTCAGTCTGTTTGCCGCATACTAGCAAGAGATAACTTACGAATGTAGTTTTTCTCGGCGTTGAGAATTTATAAAACGTTCTCAGGTGAAGATGGTGACAGAGCATTTGTTCGTCGAAATATAGTGTGTCAACATCTCGTTCATTCGTCTAGTCACCAAAAAATATTATATTGCCTTACATTTGTTCCTCTACTAAGAAAGATTAAACATAATTTCTCGAAGTTAGCTCCACTGGCAGGTAGTCTTACAGATGCCTTGTAAAAGTTCATCACTGGAGAAGGCGATGAGAGGATGTGCCAGGGGAGTTAGGGAGTTGGGTTACAAAACTTTGGTCAGACCGTTGCTTGATTAAAGTGACGTTCTTTGGGAGTCACGTTTTGGATATCAAATACGGATGTTGGAGGGCGTGTAAAGAAGAACAGCTAGTGTTGAAACTATTTCAGGACTCAGTCAGTAACTAATATGGTAAAAGAGCTGGATTGTGGTTCATTTGAAGACGGGAGAAGTGTGAAGGGAGAGCTGGAAATGTACGAGGCGTATGCTGGTGATGGGGCTTGAAAGGTAATTGGTCGAAGAATGAAGAACGGCGCATTCAAGGGAAAAGATGGCGATGACCACAATCTGACACTTGATTTCATGCATAAGGAAGTGTGAAAATTTTATTTTTTTGTGTAAGGGTTGTAACAGCCCTCATACCTGAACTTCAAATAGAATTGTAGTTAATGAAGTATCTGTGGTGAGCTAAAGTTTGCTTGAAAATGATCTGGTATGTTTGTTTTGCAATTTCTTGTTAATCAGTGTATATTGACCTTTTTTATGAGAAGAAATTATTTAAAGGCCATTTAATATGTTTAAGAACAGAATTGCGCAAGAGAATTGCTTAAGTGTGTGTAATTCCAAGTATTAAAGCAAGTTACGATGTCTACAGGACAATTATCTACAGTTTAAAATTATTTCTGTAATTAATTTTGTGGTTAAGTATCTTTAATTTCCATTTCTGACAATTTTTTAATTATGTTAAGTGATTATGTATTATTTCTGATTGTTTTTAATATGTTTAATTGTTAATGTTCGAGAAATATCTGGTGGACGCTTTTGAAGAATTCCAGAAATTTCGATAGAGCCTATATAAAGAAATCAGCAGAAGGACAGAGTTAGTTAGTTAGTTTACAGTTAGTGAATACAGATTCACTTTGGAACTGCCAAACATTGCGTCAGTAGTATCGCTGGATTGTATCTTTGCATGTGAACAATATCGCTGACGTTGTTTTGAAAATAAACAAAACCTTAAACTGAACCTTATGGTGGACTATTTAATTAATTACTATATTAATTAAACCACCGAAGAACCTAACAGGGTGTTAGAGATTGGAATAAATTACCAGGTGAAGTGACGAAAAACTTATCAAAAACGCTGAAGGAATTTAAAATCAAAATTGCTCAATCGCAATTCAAAATAATTAATTAACTACCCCAATAGTACTGTGTTGCGTGTAGCAACCCTTAGACCCCACGCAAGACATCGCAGCAATCATGCAGATTACCATTGGTGCAAGGGTTGAGGTAGAGAAGTATGATGGTTGAGTTTATCAGCCAACTACGACCTGGGTCAGCTTGTGGATGGGTGATAATTGTCAGTGAGTACGATTAGCCGAAACACTGTGTGAAGCATACCTATTTTCAGTGAAAGCTTCACGGGTGTCCAGCCGGAGG
The DNA here is from genome assembly GCA_031002005.1 of Vandiemenella viatica. NCBI lineage: Eukaryota > Metazoa > Arthropoda > Insecta > Orthoptera > Morabidae > Vandiemenella > Vandiemenella viatica. Next base: position 222,930,176 of record JARYHS010012519.1, on the reverse strand, counting down.
AAGTTAAAGAATGTCGAAGTTTCAAAAACCTGCTCGTTTGTCTTCATCAGGTCTATTAAGATAATTCCTTCTCGAAATCACCAAAAGACTGGCTCAGCCGCCGCCGAAAATTATAAGGTGGTGTATCGAGGGTTGCCAGGACGCCCAATCAGCGCGCAGGACTTGAGGGTATCGATGTTACGGACTGCTAAGCCAGTCTGTTGGTGATTTCGAGAAGGAATTATCTTAATAGACCTGTTGAAGACAACCGAGCAGGTTGTTGAAACGTCGTCATTCTATGTCTCCATCCAGCTGGACACCCGTGAAGCTTTCATTGAATCAATACGCCCGGAAAGTCTCCATACTTATTTTATTTTTTTAGTCGATGTAATAATGTATAGGCATTTGTTCTATATTTTTACACCACATATACTGTCTCCCCATTGGCATTTAAAATGATAGAGCCTGCATACACTTCTCCAGCCTCCTCATATACACGTAAGCTGACGACTGCTGACAGAATTGAAACACCTGTTCGCTTTTCTGCCTGTTCCAGATGTACTCCCTGCGGCGTCTGATGCAGGGTCCAGAGATGGAGCCTAAAGCCCCCCTCGGCAACAATGTGCGTCCACTCCAGCCTCTCAACCACCGCACGGTCAGGACCAACATCGACTTCTTCCGCCGAAAGGTGAGACAACTCTACACTTCCACTAGCACTCTGCTGCATCTCACACCGGCTCTATGATCTTCTGACTGCTTCCATCCTTGCGTCAATCGACTGACGTCACTCAAAAACTCGTCAGTGATACTCGTCTTGATTTTTGCTTCACTTTTTCTTTAATAAGACAGGTTCGCAGGGTTAAATAGGCAGTAATGGGCAACCAACCCGTTGCATCTGTTTTGGATCGCTATTCATATCACAGACAAAGGAGGCAGCATACAAACCCTCATGTGTCTCCATTTGCATTACTGTTGTGTCGTTAGGGATCATTTTCGCAAGGGACTAATTGACGCTGTTGGGAGAGTGCAGACAGCAGCCGCTCGATTAGTGACTGCTTGCTACAGTCCTTACGAAATCGTCACAGATTTAATACATACAAGGGGTGATCAAATGAAAAGGTACGAAACGACACGGTGGGTACAAATGTAGACTTTATTCAAAATATACACCATAGGCCTGAGCATAACGATCCCACTGATGAACAAGCCGCAGGATTCCTTGTTCCCAGAATTCCTGTGGCCGTGACGAGACCCAGTCCTTCACAGCGTCCTCGAGTACGTCGTCCGAGTTGAAGCGCTTCCCTTTCAGGTGTTTCTTCAGCGGACCAAACACATGGAAATCGTAGGGCGACATGTCCGGACTGTAGGGCGGATGGTCCAACGTCTCCCACTTGAACTTGGCCAGCTCCGTGTGTGTGACTCTGGAGACGTGTGGACGCGCGTTATCGTGGAGCAGAACCACACCCTCCGTGAGCATCCCGGTCTTTTGGTCTTGATGGACCTGCGTAGGCGTCGGAGTGTCTCACAGTACACATCCCCCACCTGTACGCCATCCTGTCCTCATACGGTCTGCCGCATCATTTGGACGCCGCTTTTGATAAGAGCCTCTGCTCTCTACTGCGCATGCGGGCGCCCGCGCATGCTCCGATTCCAGTCAGAGACGCCAATCGCATCCCGAGATGTCTCGCTACGTTCTCCCATTGCGGAATATGCAAATATTTAACTGTTACGTTTTTACGTCGTTTCGGACCTTTTCATTTGGTCACCCCTTGTGGATTGGGCTGGGATTGTCTGGTTCACAAACGACATAGGTTTCGCATGAACTTTTTCGTAAACATGTGAGCAATTACTTTCATGCTTACCCCGGTAGCGTAGGGCTATGGAGCTCTCTTAACGTTCCAGAGTATAAGTTTTTACCTGCTTTACCTCGCTGATATGAGCACTTTACTATAGCTCTTCTTGATGTATAATATTCCCGTCGTCAAGCAGAAATACTAGCTATAGAAGTCGGCACATCGTATTGTTTCACAGCTCGGAACGGAATAATACATCTATTACAACAGGATCATCTAAGAACACTCGAAAGCAATTTTATTACTAAACACTTGGAATAGAATACACTTCTTTACATTACAGAATAACAGACTTCTACGTTCCGTTTTATACCACCACATGCTGTCTGTAGCTTATATTCTCGCACAACCTCTCGTGCAAAAATATTCATTGTCTTAGAGGGCTACTGTTCATAGATATTCCGGCATTCAAATATTCACATAACTTTTATTTCACACACAACGTTAACACATTTGAATCAACAAAGCAAGAACAATATTTAATTTTAACAAACATATTCATCAAAAATGTAAGGTACCTTGTCACCATACAAGAGGTCGCCGGTTCGAGTCCTACCTGGGAATGGGTGGTTTTAATTAAGTGTTGTGTTCATCCTGTGTTGTCCTTTCACTTGAGATTATCAACAATACTAGAAGAATCTGGCACAATTGAGGAAAATGAAACACAGATGATACTGGCTGAATGGATAAAAAGCGAAATGCCAATTTAAACAAGAAAATTACTTTCATTTACTAGTCCAATGAAATACTTCGTCCAACAACCTACTTCGGTCGCAATGACACGAGTGATAAGATTAGTGAAATAAGGTGTCGCACTGATGCTTATATTAATTCTTTCTTCCCTCGTGCCATTGGAATGCAATAAGTTAGTTTCTGGGAAAAACGCCATCTCACACCAACAATTAATTTAATTGAAGAGTACTGTATATATGTGGTTTTCTTCATATTTTCCAGAATAGCTTCTCTAGGAAATTAGCATTCGTCACGCGTTTCACTTGTCGCACAATGCGAGCAAGGAAATTCGTTCTGCTGACTATTCAGAATTCTGAGGCATCCTTGAGAGGTTTCCAGCCACGACACTGTCAGCCCCCTCCCTCCTGCTCCATTATAAACAGAGGCCAGCGACACCGAGTTCCGCCAGACAGGAAGTGGTTTACCTGTACACACCACACTGTTTTCGAACGCTTTCGCCTTCGCTCCCTCGTTTACGATAACGCATATCCTGAAATCTTTTTCATGAATTCTTCTTTAAGTACTAACCATGTTTTTATTAAAAGTACTTTATAAATGTGGGCACTTTGACAATATGAAAAATGTATTTATCAAAAATGCGGGTTATACTGTGGAACAGTATTACTGTTCGCTGGTCTTACACTCTCTTTAGTATTTCTTCACTAGACCAATGCATGCACAAGCCTACAAGAGGATCTTAATTTGATTCATCAGGGAGTAGAAAAAAAAATTTTTTTTGCAGGTAAAGGTTTCAGGGGTCGATATAAATTACGAAGGAAGTGATGAACAATTTCGCAAAAATATCAAAGCAATTTAAAATTTAAATTCGTAAAGGGCGATAGTAGTGCATTGTTGCGTGGTGATATCGCACTCAAACAATTTGATATGAGAAAAATTGAAATTGGAAAAAGATGTTTACAAACATTATCACTAGGGCATGAATTCCATTACAATTAAATCAAATTAGGATCGAATGCAAGAAATGTCATTTCAACACCAAAAACCGCAGAAAACCTTCAAGAGAAAAATTAAAGGTAATGAAGTTATTAAAGATATTTCTTCTATTGCTGAATTAAGGAACAGTCGCTTCATTCCTCCATCAACAGCGCCCAGATTTCTGAACCATAAATCTTCGTGCTCCTAACAAAGTTTTTTTTATGAAACCTTTTCTCATTTCTTGTGAAATAGCCTACACTGTTGAAATATTATGTCTTTCCTTATTTATTGAAAGCTCCTTTAGCTTCTGCCGTTTTCTTATCAGATGGCTTTCTTACACATTAAATCATACAGTCATCTCTATACGTTGATGATGTGTTAAATCACAATCGCATTCAGTTACACTATTTGAGCTGCATGTTGTATTGTCACTGTGAAAATGAAGGCAGCCCACTTTCCCGATATTCCTAGCATAATTGTGTCGCGTGATATGTAATGCTTACAATACTTTACTTTGCCAATGTAACTGTAACGATTTTATAAAATCCCAGAAATTATCTAGTTCACAAAATTATCGAAAGTATACAACTGTTGTTGGATATTATTTAATAGTTGTATTGGCGTAATTATTAAAGAATAATTATTAATTTAACAAGCAACTGTGGAAGCAATGGCCTACAATAATCACACATAAGTTATGAATCAAGAAATTGTTCTTTAAAGGAAGATATATATATGAAAAACATCTTCAAATTCTTTAAATCAAATATGGGGATATATTTCAGCGAGTTCAACTATGAATATCAAATTTATCGCCCTGGTTTCCTTAGCAAAAATAAGATTTTACGGTTTCTGGTGTGGTAACTTTAATGTTAATTCATTCCTAAAGAAAAGTTGTACCCCTAAAGCACGTAATATACACTCTTATGAAACATAACTCTAGTGGAATATCACTTCAAGGCGCCAAGATGAAACTTAGCCGTTTACAGAGAACTCTAATCTTTGCCTCTGTCTCTTGGAAAGAAAAATATAAATCCGTCTTCTCACGAAGCAACTCAAAAGAAACTGATTAGTAACTCGAGTTACCAACCAATCACTTCCAATGTTATTGAATAGAGCGCCACAGCCAGCGCAACTAGTTACCAGCCAGTAGGTAATCAGTTCCAGGCGACTCGGCTTGTCAGTCGATAGTTGATTTTAGTTGCTAGTTGCCAAGTGATTTTACGGCATGAACGAACAACAACTGAATATTTCATTCGTGGAGGAAGTTGGAAAACACACCGTTTTATATAATTTTCTACTCCCGCTTGTAAGAATATTTGTCTTTTCACTCAATTTGATTACCCAGTCCTGATAACGGTAGGCATGTAAGAATATCTTTTGCTTATATTCTTAACTAAAGCAGCAGTACTGAGCGTGCGGCTATTTTGAAATATTACGACTTCACACTTAAGATCATACAATCTAATACTACTACTTCTGGCAATCGGAACATCTATCTTTACTAAAATAAATAAACACTGTCGCCTCAGTCGAATGGTTATTGAAATAAAAACTATTTTATTACTATCCACAATCTTTAATGAACCAAACGCACAAAATAGTCCAACCACCGACTGATATTTTTAAGTAAGTTCAATTACATCACAAGAAGTTAGAATTATCCGTATATTGCAAGTTCTTTAGCCAAATGAGACATGTCCGTACAAACTAACCACGTTCACTTTGGTTCAGCACATGAAGCAGTTTTGTCTTTAATCACTCTATCTCGCTACAAAAATACAGTCCACCATACGTGATGGTAATTTCATTTATCCATCAAAGTTATGTTTCATCGACACAACCCGTTAATCAACATTACAAGTCCATATACCGCATCATACGAAACTATCACCGTACAGTTTTATAAGAAAAAGTTCCCACTGCACCCGCGGACATTGAACACATTCATTATTTCTCACTGGCAAAGACTCAATTTTCACAATCCAAGTCCGTATAGCGATATCGATCTGTTGCTATCGATATCGCTTTGGTACGTCTTTGAGCGATATGACATGTTAGTTAACTAAATAATAACGAAAATTAGGTGAGCCTTTAATCTGTAATACGACACGGTGTACTCAAATAAAGACAAAACTGTAAAGGCATGATCTGACGTTGAAAAATCAGTGAAATGTAACATTATACGAATAGATGTGCATTATTTGTAATACATGTATTTAAAATGAAAATACAAAATACGTATTTTCATCATGCATTTAAAATACCGTGATATGAAAAGCATTTTACATTTTATTTGAAATAGTTTATCAAACATGCAGTGAATTTTTCACGGGTGTTCAGCCGGATAGAGTCATAGAATGACGACGTTTCAGCAACCTGCTCGGTTGTCTTCATCAGGTCTATTTTAGATATTACTTCTAGGAATGTGATTTAGGGAAGTAATATCTAAAATAGACCTGATGAAGACAACCGAGCAGGTTGTTGAAACGTCGTCATTCTATGACTCTATCCGGCTGGACACGCGTGAAAAATTCACTGCATCAATACGTCGGGAAAGTCTCCATTTACGTATTTTTCAAACATATTTTCTGTTTGCAAAATGCAATACGATTTTCTTATTTATCCATACTTTTTATTTAATATTGATGTTACACCTCATGAATATTGATTTATGAGCGCTATTATTGTACAATGTGAAGGTAATGATTCTGACTGTATAAAGCCACAAATTCCTCCATCGCCCCAAGAGCTGCAAGAACCAACGCTACCACAACCACTACTCTCCACTCAAACTGCTGAAATTTCTCATCCGAGAGGAACACTGCCTGGACCATTATCGTCACATCTAAAGAGGAAGCGTTCTGTAAACAATGACGTATATTGTATTTAAATAAAAGCTATGATTTCTCACCCGAGAGTAATCAATATCTTTTCCTCAGCATCCACGCCTTCCCTTACAAAAAAGTTTTTTTTTTTTTTTTTTACTGTAGGGCAAATTACTTACTCCATTTCCAGATAACAATCTTTAGACATACGGTAGAATGCTAAAAAATTGAGCATCTGAAAGTTGGAGTTCTTTAGCAGCAAGAAATAATCGGAAGTGGAAATTGTTTTGCAGATTCAGATGAACCCAGGATCTTCTCCGTCTTTTATGAGTTCTGTACCGACGGTAATAAAGCAGTATGACAGTTTCGTCGCCAGAATCTTCACTGGCACCATCACTGTCTATGGTAGCACAGAGGAGCACAGATAGGGACAATGGTTCTGCGCAGAAGAAACTAGTGATTTCATTCTCTTTAGCGTAGCATCGTGTGTGTAGCCGCATCACCAACCAGTTACTAACTAGTTAGTAACTCCAGTCACCAACTAGTTCCATTTATTTTAGTTGCTTCATGTGAAGAGGGCCTAACAGTATGATGAATCGTGAAGTCCCTTGATGGGCTTTTCTATTACAAAACACAACCGAATCTAACAAAAAGTAACATCTGGGTTAAGGTAACAATAACTTAAGTTTCTCTTCATGATATTCAGTTTTTTGTGTACTCAATGAGTGGTGCGGTAAGGGTAAGGTGAAAACATTTGATAACGTACTTGGACACCAATTTCTTCTAAAAATATTTTGGAATTAATTGGTCCCAATTAATTTTAACTAAGCAATCAAATCAGTTCTTCAGGGGGTAATTATAAATATTAATTAATTCTTAATGAGGATAGCAGATCCAGAGTTATTTCCATTTCACATCACTCGGACTCAATTCTTTGGAATTTTTCTCATTTATTGTTTAGTCAGCATTATACTATTGCATAAGATTTAACAAAATACTGTAAACTGTAGTATAGAATAACTAAGTTAATACAGACTGTATCTGCGTAATTACCTCAGTTATTACTGAGTTTTAAAACGAAATTTCTTCTACTTAAAATTAATTTTACACGTTAATCTCATTTATAAATACAAATTCAGTATAAAACTTGGAGAATAGTGACCAGCAGACTACAATATTAATACTACAGTCAACGAAGTGAATCAACAACGGAACTGAGAGGATACCAAGCAATTCCGAGATAAGTTTTGTATTTTGACAAAAAGCAGTACGCAACTGAACATAAGATGTAATATGCCCTCACTAAAACAGTGACTAAGTAATTTACCTTGTAAGCTACATACGTCATAAATCATTCAGAAATTTTAGTTCTCGTCTAATTATTAGTATTAACAGAAAAATCGTGTCATGAAATAGTATGTAATCGAAATTTCTGAATTTATATTTAATTTAGAAATGAGGTGCCCAATTTAAAATTGTGTGAAACTAGAATAATTATTATTGACCGACCACTAAGCGTCGCTTACAAATATATATCCACAACACAAGTCATCCATTCGTCATATTCTTAATTGCTTTCATTAAGATCTAAAATAATCTATACGGAATTAGATCTAAGGAAATTTGCACTTAAATTTAACGTATTTCAATCATGTAAGAAATATTTATAAATGAGAGCGTATTATGTGCAAGCATGTTTAGAAATTATTAGAGAAACTTCTGTAATGATAGACACTCGTCAACTTTTAACATAATCATGAGACATTCTATAGATTTTTGTCTTCTCACAAAGATCATCAACTGCTGCTCTAAGTGGCTAAACATAACAGAGACCTTATCAGTTTTGCCAACTTGTGAAACTACAGTTTGTAATAGACGGTGAAATTTGGAATTCTTCCTCCAAATATTACCAGTATCTCCGACTTGTGAAACTGTATATTGTAAATGACAGTGAAGTTTGGACTTCTTTTTCCATAGTTGATGACAGTCTACCATGTAGAATCACTATCGTTAGCGGGAAAAGGTGTGCTTTCAGATATTCGTCAACTTTTAGCTTACTCAAGACGCATTTTGTAGATCCGCAGAGACCTTATCAGTATTGCCAACTTCTGAAACTACGTGTTCTAATATACAGTGAACTTTGGAATTCTTCTCCCAAATTTTATCATTGTCACCAATTCGTGAAACTAAATATTGTAATTGACAGTGAAGTTTGAACTTCTTTTTCCCGAATTAATGACATTCTGTCTACCGTGTAGTATCACTATCATTAGCGCGAAAAGGTGTGCCTTCAGACATTCGTCAACTTTTAACTTACTCAAGAGGCAGTCTGTAGATCTTGGTCCTTTCACAAAAATCAGAGACTGGTGATTTAAAAGCCTAAGATCGCAGAGACCTTATCAGTATTGCCAACTTGTGAAACTACATGTTGTAATATACAGTGAACTTTGGAATTCTTCTTCCTAATTTTATCATTATCACCAACTTATGAAACTGTATATTGGGTAATTGACAGTGAAGTTTGGATTTTTTTTTTTCAGATTTGATGAGATTCTGTCTATCGTATGGTATCACTATCATTAATGGATACCAAATAACATTCAAAGATTCAGTGTTTGATGACATCCAATAATTACAATCAAAACATACTGCTTCATTAAGGTGATTTAACACAGAAAATCTTAGGAGCTTGTAACCACTTGTTCTGAAACTACGTCTATATCATTTCCTCTTCTACCTAACTTGTGATCGTTTGCTATCGTGAACCGAGACTCAAACAATTATAAATTATCTTATTTTTCGTTTTTTACATCTCCTCGACTAGCTTCCTGTCAAGATGAGAACATTCTGTGTCATCTTTTAGCTTTAGATTACTTTCAATGTTAACCCTTCCGTTATAATTATAAATATCGTCAATCCTCCTACCATCTGAAAGAAAACATATACTCTGCATTGTTTTACTTCTTACTCTCCTAACCAAAGAGAGCCGTCAATCATTTGACCCTATAAAACTTTCCAAATTTCAATTAAACACACTTGTATTTCCCATCTTTTCAAAAACTTCAAAAAAACCTAAGACAACTAGTACATATTCATAACTTCTTTGGCCGCAGCCTTAATTTACTTGTGTACGAATCTTACTGTCTCACTTCAAGACCATCTCATTACATAATAAGTTCTGCAGTTTCCTCTAGCTGCTACCCTATCATCTAGCCATGTTCTCTGCTGTTTGTCTCCATTTTTGTTCTTCGTCTTCTTCTTGGCTTCGGATCTCCTGCACCAAGTATATTCTTTGCTGCCAAAGATTCTACCAAAAATATAATTAGTGTTTGATACTTACAACAATGATTAAAATTAATTAAACATGTTTCTGAATTTTGTAACATTATCACTAATCCCGAAATCATTTTTATTATTAATATCCTATTATTATTATTATTATTATTATTATTATTGAATTATGTAGCATTTATTAATTACAAGTAACCTGTACTGCTGTTTGTAACTTGATTTATTATAGTGTTCCACAGACTGTAGTTTGTTTAGTAAACAGGGGTACCATATTGTTCTTATCTAAGTTGTGCAACTATCTTTGACGCTGGGGAGCACAGCTGTGCTGGCAGCGATCGTTGATTGGGCGCCTGAATTGTAGCGTGGTAGGGCGCGGGCAGTGTGTGAGTCACGCCGCTTGGAAAAGGTTGTATGCCGCGAGCACAGTCTCTCTGTACACAAACTAAAATTACCTGTGTTTTGTATAGGAAACTTGTTTCAATGTAACATAAATGATATAAATGTTGTGTAAAGGAACGGTATTAATTAAATTCACTAGTATTTCGACCAGAACAGTGAGTGGTTCATTTCCAGACTGTGTCAAAATACCTCTCAATTTATTCATCCGAGCTAACGGCTTGCATGTGTTGAGAGAGGAAGAATTGGGCCGTTCTCGTCTGAATAACACGCCGTAATCCACTAGCGGCTGGTTAGCTTGCAATTGGCTGACCATTTCCAGGATTACTGGTAGCTTACAATTGGCTGACCATTTCCAGGATTACTGGTAGCTTACAATTGGCGACCAATGACAGGAAAGCTTAAAATTTAATATTAGTAGACTGGCGAGGCATACATCCTCTACAATCCTGCAGCTCAGTTTAACAACGGAGGAGCAGCTTTTTAGCTGATTGAGTCAAGATTTCCACTGTAGCTGCCTGGACGCCGAATTAGCAGTGATATGACTGAGCGGAAACTGTGTGTGCAGTTGAGTTTGACACCAATTGACTGGCGACAGACTCGTGCTACAACTCTCCTGAATAAAAAAACAGCAGCGACTGATGATCGTGGCCAGGTTATGAGAGGGTTAACAACTCAGAGGCAGCAAATGAGAAACGCTAAACTGGAAACAGATGTCTGAAGAGTAACCCCATCTCGGAAACTTCTATAGCCTCTGTATAGGCCCATTGGTGACGATATACCCAATGATTTAAAACAAAAAATCATGTTAGTCACTACACGGTCTGTTGGCTCAGTGGTTAAGGCGTCTGACTGCAGATCGAAAGGTCCCCGGTTCGAATCCCTGTCTCGGCGGGGATTTTCATAGACATGTAACCCGGCCTTCACCTCTGGCACAGCTTGCTGTGTAATGTGAAGTACATCAGAACGCTTCCGTGGTTCGGATTCCACGTTAAACTGTGGGTCCCCCTGTACCCAGCAGGATTGACGGGTTAGGTTAAGGCGGCTACGACAGGGGCGGAATGCGCAGCCAGTAGAAACCATGTCACCAGGTCATGCCGACCACAAGGAATTATTATTATATCCCCAATCCCATCCGAAAATAAGAGAAGGTCGATCTAATGGCAGAGATACTTGAAGAAATATGGCAACCTTCAAAACCTTATATTACAGAATATAATTATTGAAATTTCTCCCCACTATACAACAGCATGTGCAAATTAAAATTACTGCACTTAAAAACTTAATACTCAATTTTAATAAAATAGCTAAATAATATCAAACATAGTCCGCTAATGTGATTTTGTAGTGTTACAGTATGTATCATTACTCTCCGCCAATTGGCTTTCGGATTCAACGCATTAAGTGCGTTAATAAAGCTTAATTTACTACTTCCTTCTCGTAATTTTCACTCTCTCTGTTTACAGGGGAAGAAATGCCCAACGATGCACAAAGATATGCACTACAGAGGTAAGTGACTACAAACTCTCGTTAATTATCATCACTCTTATGTATTTATTTTTAGACAAAAAAAATAAAGATCAAAATACTATATATATTTACATCTTTTTGAAAAAGTGAGAAAGTGAATCAATTTTATTATCGTAGATATTTGTAACTACATTAAATTCGTTGAAATGGTCAGATACATCGTTTCCTAACTCAGCAATATAAGACAGATAATTTTAATAACTTCACCACTAATAATTTTTGTCTACACATGTAGTGTTTGCAGGTTTTAATAGTGGCTTTATATGTTGCTTCCGCAAGTTTCAGATGTTTGAATAATAGTATTTCTTGCCTTCAATATTTTCGATAACTGTTTTTGTTCAAACTTCTTCTGTGGGGTTCAATCCATTGATTAGTATGTGGCAACTCAACCGGACGCTTTTTCCTTTATTTCCCCGTAACTGTTGAAACTGACAAATTCAACGCTTTTTTATTACGCCATATTTGCTTTTGGTACGTAATAAAGTTAAAAAAATTAAAAAAAAAACATGACTTCATCCGTGTGAAAACACAAAGTAAACTGCAGTCGTTAATTGTAAAATATCTCTTCTGTTACAAAGGTAATATAATGCGAATTTCGCCTCTATTTGGATAAAACATATTCTACAGTATTTCAAACATCCTACTTCTAAAGGGTTCCACCCTTTCGTATATTTATATATAACATGAACAGTCCATGAAAACCCATGCAACGGTGAAACTCCAATGCATCTGCTTTTAAATTTAGTCTTGTGTACAGTTCTAAGTATATTCTTCCTCTACGGCAGGGTTTCTCAGAGGGGGTTCCCCAGATGTTCGTAGGGTGTTCCTGACTAGATTTACGTCATGGCGGCCGATTCGGCATGTCGAGAGTGTAATTAACAACATGGTATTTTTTTCTTATGACTTTACGCCTCGTCGAGGTCATTAGAGGTGGGGTGGGACTGGGGACAAGGAACTGGAAGGAATTCGGCCATGGCCTTTCTGAAGGAAGAATCCCGGCATTCGTCTGGAGTGATTTGGAGAAATCATGGAAAACCCAAATCTGTATGCCTGGACGGGGATTCGAACCCGTGTCCTCCCGAATGCGAGGCCAGAGGCAACAGGGTGAATTTAGACTGAAAATGAGCAAAATTGCTCTTTAAATCGACTCAACTTGCTACAAGAAACAATCCCGTCCATCAAATTAATTAATAACATATTGCTCTTTGAGACTGCATTAATGTTTTTAGTAAAAAATCATATATTTTTTTAAGCCAGTTTTCTTAAGGGGTTAGGTACAGCTAACACCTACAAATATTTGTTGAAATTGCTATTTCATTTTCTCCAAATCTATTTAAATTTGAAGGTTCAAATTTCGTAGCTCCATACAACTGTTATAGTTAAATATAAAAATTGATTTTTAAAATAAATATATTATTTAACAATATGCTAATGTACCATCCAATCTGACAGTTAAAAATATGTCATCATTAAGGTCTTCAATGAAAGAAAGGATAATATTTGAAATTTTGCTGAAATCGTGTAAACTAATATCTAGGCAATTAGTTATTCCAATAATATAACACTTTTAACTTTATATCAATTAATGAATTGCTGTTTGAGATAGTTAAGGTTAATGATTTGGCTTACCTTCAAGTGCAGTAAGATTTAAGTGGCTGTCAATCGTGCAGGACTTTGCTTAATCACGCACAACTCCCAAACTGTCAAAGATATTCTAATAATTTTTTCACCAACATGAAGTCAAAAGTAAAAACTAGTTTTGTGAATCGAAAGAAAATATTTTTTTTAAAAACCCTGATAACTGTACCTACCCCCTCAAATGGGTTGCCATTGTTTAGGAAATTTCATGGGGCTACCTTGAGCTATGAGTTTGAGAAACGTTGTTCTACGGTAACGGAGGGTGAGTGGTGACATTCTGGGCTCATTCCACCCCAGTGTCGGGCGAAGAGAGATATTGATCTTCACTTTTTTAGAAAATTTCATTCCTGCGAGGCGAGCCTAATGCTTTTCAACCCACTTAACCTAAGGGAGGGAATTGGAAGGAACTCGACCTTGCCATTCGCCTGGAGTGACTGTGGGAAAACCACGGAAAATAGCAGACAGGATGGTTGAACAGGAATTTGAACCTCCATCCTTCCTAGTTTCGGTTAGGATTCCAAACCAGCCCTACTCTTTCGACCATGGCTATTTATAATAACCATCCTGGCTTTCGTTTGGAGTGATTTCTGGAAACCATTGGAAAACCGAAATCAGTATGTTATATTACATGGTAAGATCTCCCAATAAAGATCATTGATCATTATTATCTACGAATATATTAATACGCTAAGCAAAAACTTCGGATCCCTTTTTAAGAGTATTGCGCAAACGGATGAGTGTGAGATTTGGCAGAATTAAATTTTATATGGAGAAGAAGTGCAGTATACTAAAATTAATATATATAGTATATGTTACAAACACATTAAAATAAAGAAAATAAAACATTCGTTGTTTACATTCAATTTTTTTTTTAGTGGCAACGATACTTATTGATTATGCCTATATCTGTGATCTTTGGTCAACAGTAAAGAAAAAAAATATAATAAACATAGTTAATACATATTAAAAATAGATTATTAAATAAAAATTAAATTCGTGAACGTGTGTGTGCGTGTAATCGGATAGAGCCAACTATCTGACGTATATTCCCAGCATTGAGATACTCTATGGTCTTTGGTGAAAAAAAGACTCGTATAAAGTAGAATCTAAGTTATAAAATGGAACACTTCCAAAAGGAATGAAGCGGTTCTGCCAGATAGGCCTACTATATGGTCTTATTATTATTTAAAAGGTTAAACTTTGGTTAAAGGACTTTCGATTTTTGAATTTCAGTAATTTCATTACGAATTTTTTTTTTTTAAATTCAGATATTTGTACCTTCTTGATATAAACCTTGAGTCGGAGAAAGAGAGAGACAAGAAAGCAGGAGTATCTATTGCGTGAAATTCAAAATGATAATAGACCAAATCTAAATAGTGAACACACAAAATGATGTAATTATATTGATGGATACATTTAAGTGCGCACTAAATGTCATTCCAAGAAATTTTGATAGTTTCGAATTTACAATGCAGGTTTTGAAATGCAAAACATTTCGAATCAGAAGTTACATCAGGGGGAAGGAATGCTTTTACTTCATGTTAACATAAAGCTAAAGCTGTTTTATGGGCATTGAGTCAAAATGAATATTTCAAATCATTGTATGATGGACTAAATTCAAATGAACCATCGGTAAATAGAATATAAAGAATTAAATAAAATAATGATCATTACTCTTTCACGAAAGAAACTAAATAATGAATTACGGTCAAATTTCGACCCCTGGGCGATCACTAGTTATTATTATTAGTCCGTGGTTCACTAAAATTGTGTGGCGGAGGATGCATTGTACCTATCCGAACGGATAATAGTTTGTAAGGGATATACGGGATATGGCAGGAGGCGCCCATGGGCTATTGTGAGGAACCATCCCCGCATTCGCCCTGAGCGATCTGGGAAAACCATGGAAAACCCAGATCAGGATGGCCGGAGTGATTTATCTAGAACTACTCCTGTCGGATTTTAAGTTTACTCGCCCGGTAAATCCTTTCTATTCCATTCCCTAATCACTCGTGGAAAAAGTACAGACTAATTTGATTTTTTGGTAGCAATTTGTTTTATAACGTTTTAGGTATTTCAGTCATTGCAGCATTTTGCTACCAACTTCAAACCACTGCGTACACTTAATACCGCAGTTAAAAGATCCAAGTTCACTCCATTCCTCTGCTTGTATTTTATTACATTAATACTGCTAAATAGTCTTTAAACAGCGGCATTCGAAAGTGGCAGTATTAAAAGTAGCAAATTGGTTTAAGGCAAATTCATTAAAATTAAATTTTGAAAAAACACATTATATTAGGTTTAAAACAAAAAATTATGCACAGCCAGATTTACAAATAAGTTATAAAAGTAACACAATATTAGAAACAAAGAGTATAAAATTCCTTGGTATTAAAATAGATGAAAAACTCTGTTGGCACGAACACATCACTTCACTACTGCAGAAGTTAAGTAGTGCTACCTTTGCAATACGAACACTTTCTCTAACAGCAGATCTAGAATTAACGAAACAGGTGTACTCCTCATATTTTCATTCAGTGTTATCATATGGCATAATCTTTTGGGGAAACTCTTCACAAAGTAAAAAAGTTTTCATAGCACAAAAAAGAGCTATTAGGATGTTGTGTAGGGTACAACCAAGATCTTCTTGCAAACAACTTTTTAAAAAAGCTCAATATTCTTACAATGACTTCTCAGTATATATATTCTCATGTGCTTTGTCATAGATCATTCTAACCTGTTTACTTCTAATTCACAGGTACACAATTTCAATACAAGAAATAGAAATAACCTGCACAAAACACAAACATCTCTGTCATTAGTACAAAGAGGAGTTAATTATTCTGGTATACATCTGTTTACTAAACTTCCCAAGAGTATAAAACAGTCTGCAGATAATAAAGATATATTTAAAGAAAAAGTAAGAGATTATCTTATTGGCAACTCCTTCTACAACATTCAAAAATTTGAAAAAAAATTAATTAATTGTATTCAATATGACTTTTGCAAAATTCAGTTGTAAAAATTAATGTTTATTGTTATTCTCTTTATTTGTCTTTGGAACATATACTTGTTTTTACTATGATTATGACTCATATTGTATGTATGTGTATTAACCATGACATGTTTCACATCCAAGAGGTCTTTCCTCAGTAGGGATCCATGAAACAAGATTAATAAATAAATTTTAAAAAACTAAAAGACTAATTGCAAAAGTCGTATATTCCGCAAATCTAGGTTCTCCTAGAGCATCTTTGAAAATCAATACTTCATACCAATTATTTTGTTCCTTTTGTCTCATTCCAGTCCAATAAATGGATCTGTTGCACTTTTATTGAAATGAACCATTTAGGTCAATTAGATTTCCTTTGTTGTGACTAAATGCTTGTTCAGTTTCTTAGCAGCATTAATCGATAATAATCGGTTCAATTACGCGTTGTAAAAGCTCCACATAAATAAAGTGACAGCTGTCAGTGTACCCTTTAAACGTGAAATGATATAAAAATTCAGTCAACTTCAGTGTTTCCTATACAGTGAAAGTACACTGAAGAGCCAAAGAAACTGGTATAAGCAAGCGTATGCAAACACAGAGATATGTGAACACTCAAGAGTACGGCGATGTGGTCGGCAACGCCAATATAAGGCAACAGGTATCTGGCGCAGGCGTTTGATCGGTTACTGCTGCTACAATTGCATGTTACCACGATTTAAGTGAATTTCAACGTGGTGTTATAGTCGGAGCACGAGAGATGGGACGCAGCATCTCCGAGGTGGCGATGAGGGGGGCATTTTCCCGTAGGACCATTTCACAAGTGCACCGTGAATATCAGGAGTCGGGAACAGCATTAAATCTCTGACATCGCTGTGGCCGGAAAAAAGATCGTGCAAGAACGAGACCAACGACGACTGAACAGAATCGTTCAACGTGACAGAAGTGCAACCTTCCGCAATGCTGGGCCATCAACAAGTGTCAGCCTGCGAACCATTCAACGAAACATCGATATGGAGACGAAGGCCCACTCGAGTACCCTTGCTGAGTGCACGACACAAAACTTTACGCCTCGCGTGGGCCCGTCAACACCGACATTGGACTGTTGATGATTGGAAACATGTTGCCTGGTCTGACGAGTCTCGTTTCCAATTGTATCGAGCGGATGGACGTGCACGGGTTTGGAGACAATCTCATGAATTCATGGACCCTGCAAGTCACCAGGGGACTATTCAAGCTGGTGGAGGCTCTGTAATGGTGTGGGGCGTGTGCAGTTTGAGTGACATTGGACCCCTGATACGTCTAGATACGACTCTGACAGGTGACACGTACGTACGCATCCTGGATGATCACCTGCATCCATTCATGTCCATTGTGCATTCCGACGGACTTGGGCAATTCCAGCGGGACAATGCGACACCCCACACGTAAAACATTGCTACAGAGTGGCTCCAGGAACACTTTTCTGAGTTTAAACACCTCCGCTGGCCACCAAACGCTCCAGACATGAACATTATTGAGCATATCTGGGATGCCTTGCAACGTGCCTTTCAGAAGAGATCTCCACCTCCTCTTACTCTTACTGATTTATGGACAGCCCTGCAGGATGCATGTTGTCAATTCCCTCCAGCACTACTTCAGACATTAGTCGAGTCCATGCCACGTCGTGTTTCGGCACATCTGCGTGCTCGCGGGAACCCTACACGATATTAGGCAGGTGTACCAGTTTCTTTAGTTCTTCAGTGGAAATATTCCAGAAATGAGGTAGAAATTTATTTCGAAACGGGTAACTGGCTTAGTGGTTGAGTGATCATATTTCACTAATCGAAATTGAATTCTACTTAACCACTAGCCAGGAGCGCATTTAAGCATAGGGGACCGCTTCACATAAGGGGGGCCCGATGGACGGTCGGACGTAGCCACGCCTAGACCAGCAGTAGTGCTATAAATAAATAAAAATGTTTCTTCCACTAAACACTAAAAACAATACTTCTACTACAGCAACAGTAGAACCAATAGTATAACAGTATACAACAAGACAGTACCAACTAGGACTATTTATTTCGTACTTGTAAACTTTCTACTGCGCGAGGTTTTATTATATTAACCTGTTGCCTTGTTGCAGCCAACACTTGGGCAGATCAAGAACCACGCCGCTGACCAAAACGCCATCTTGGAAGCCTACAGCATCCCTCACGGTCATCGACGACTCCAATGGCGGCGAGATTCGCCTTCAGAAGCAGCTGAGAGACACGCCAAACACACACGTCTGTCGACTGGCCCCGACACGAACACCGAAACTCTTAAGACAAACGAGACTCTCTTTAACAAACACTACCAGACACTTTTCACAATTCACCGTATAGGGAGCAATTGTTTGCAGCCATTAAGAAATTTCTATAATGATCGAAAAGGCATAGTTTCTTCCAAACTTAACGGTCACTGTAACTGTCAACCAATATTCGACAAAAGATGCCTTTCGAAAATTTTATAACCTGTTTGGTCCTGTCTGTTATTGAGGGCCACAAAATAATAATATAATAAGTAATTACAAATTTTAGACACAATAAGACTGTAAGCAGTAATTCAGTAGATATATCTGTTCTATTCCACAACTGCAAATTATTTATAGTAAATAACGATAGCGAAAATATGGTTAAACTAATGCAAGATCCGGAATTTAAGCAACCTTCAAAGTTTATTGAGTTTCCTGTCCGGGAAATTAATTTTTAACTTAAATTTATTGCCTTGATACAATGCAAGTTACAGAATATTTTCTTTGAAGAAATCGGCAAAAGGATCAAAATTTGTTATTTGGAATTGGTTATAATATTTTACAATATATGTCTTCTCAAATTTTAGTATACGTACTGAACGAAACGTAACGTTAACCGAAACATTCTGGCCACGTTGCGTACATTTATCCGTCCAACTCGTATTATTTGCCTAAATCAAATGTGACAACAGATACCAAGGCTTTAAATCTCAAACTGTAATTTCATCATCCCAAAAAAGTCTCGTCGACTGCGTTATTCATAAATTGTTTGGTACAATTTTTCTCGTAGTTAAAGAAACTAACAGGTTGAAGGAAAAAGTGTTACTACAGGCTGTTTTTTCGTCGTTTAACAAAGGTACTGCTTTTGTTAACAAAATATAGATCGTAAATCTGTAAATAAAGACACAATTCAGAATCTTAACATTCCAATGTAAAAGGTTATGTCCTGTCTTTTTGACAAAATACAGAACTTTACATCCAACAGATTTCTTTAAAATATGTTGTTCCCAATGGTTTTAGAAAAAGTTTATTTACTAGAGAACAGGTAAAAAAAATCTGTTGCACTTACTGTTCTGTAATTCGTCAAATAGACAGGAAATAAACTTCTATCTAACTCTAATTTTGATTGGTGTCTTCATTTACAGATCTATGAACCATTAATAATAATATTTAATTAAGTTGCGATGGAGCGCACGCCCCAGTGGAAATTTCCCTACACACCCATCTTCTCCCTTTCCTTCACCCTCCTACATTTGCCCTCGGCAAATTTTAGCTTTAAATTCTTTCAACGTTTTTGGTAAATTATTCATCATTTCTCTTGTTAACTTATTTCAATCATTGACACCCTTACCCAATAAAGAGATTCTTCATACACCCTAGTGCATGAAATTGATTGCCAGCTTGTGGTCATGATCATGTTTTCCCTTCTATGCATTACTTTTAATTCTTACACCAATATCTTTCTACGCCTCATCACCAATATACGACTTGTACACTCCCATCACCCTCTTCACCCTCCTCCTGTCTTCCAGTGAGTCCCATTCCAGCTCTTTTATCATACCTGTTACTGATTGCATTCTGCGATAATTTCCAGAAACAAGTCTAGCAGCCCTTTTTTGCACCCTCTCCAACTCCTTCATTTGTTTCTCAAAATGTGGGTCCCATACTACACTACCATATTCAAGCAATGGTCTGACCAAAGTTTTGCAAATCAATTCCTTTACTTCTTTCGTACATCCGCTCATCACTCTCGTCAACAATTGCAGAATCTTGAAACCTTTTCCTACCACCTGTCCAATGTGTCCTGCCCAGTTAAGCTTGTCATCAAATGTAATGCCAAGATATTTAAATTTCAAGTCTTCAACAAGCAATTCTTTCCCTACTTCAACTGAAATAAGGGCAGAAAAGCAAACTGTACCTTTCAATTTAAACTAAATCTATCTTCTGTGTGCATTACGTTCCCCTAACATTTAAAAATGTTCCACGTTTCTGAAAAAACAAGATCGAGCAATGTGGCTTTCTTAAGATTAGTGTTTCTGTGTGAAAGTCCAGAACATTACAAGATGGCTGCTTTCTTTCACTTTGTTTGTGCGAGGCATTTCTTTTCAAGAGCTTTCGTAAATCTGTCACAGCTGAGTCGGTAAAAGTAGGTTACAATAACAAAAGGTGTTACAACTATTGTATTAGATTGGAGGAAAGCTTCCGTAAAATAAGCAAAATCTCATACTTATCTAAGCCGTATCCCATTTGTAACGGGGAGTATAATTGTAAAGGAATTACATCAAAAGTTTCTAGACGATGTTTTCAAAATGAAACTCTCTTAAAGTCTGCTGAAATTTTAATGGGGTCTCATGCGTTCAACGTGTGTGGTTGTATGAATCTCTCAACAGATAAAAAAGAAATATGTCACCTTATTTCAAACGATTATTTTGTAACAATGCCGTGAGTTTACACTTCTCGATAATATACAATAATGTCTGACCGTAATAGGGTATTTACATGGATTACATGAATGATACATCCAATTAAATGTGTATGTGTGTCTTGCTCATATGAACGTGTCAAATTTACACGAAGCCGTTTTGTTTGATAATATCACTGCCGCCATCTTAATTACAAATGAATTGTTGTCAAACACATTTTATCTCTCGAAATGAAATATTTCCTAAGTGGGACTCACCTTATTGTAATAACTGAGTCGTTGAATTATTTCAGTAAAAAAGAAACCTACGATTTTGTTTCGAATGTGCTTCTAATCGTTGTGTTGTGTGAAGCAGTAATTCTTTCTGCGCAAGCTGAAGTAATTTGATATTGCATCTGATATCGACATTGTAAATGTTTCATCTTTGCCAATGCTTTACTGTACCTTCGAGTACAGTAATAATTTAATATTTGTGTCAAGGTGTTACAGAAGGAGAAAATATGTAATTACTTCCCCTTCTGTTAACACAACAACTGAAGTAACAAAAATATTTTACTTTACATCTATTGCCAAAGATATTACTTATCTTGTCAATGAACAACCTTCATATCTTTTCCAACAAAAAAAAATCAAAACTTTTATTATTTGAGTGTGTGAACTTAAATACGCGTGTGTCAAAATTAAAATGCTTTGGATTTTCAATTTATTCACTCCGTCTTCACAAATAAACTAGTACTGTTCATTTTTTGCTATACTGGTGTATTATAACTTTTTTAATACTAAAAAAAGGTGCTAAACGTAAATTCCTATGACTGTTACACTAAAATGTTTAACAGGTAAAGAATTTATGCCCACATGAGACATTTTTCTTTCAGAAAACATTAGACGAACGTTTCCTAGCGGCAGAAATCAATGTTGGAATCGCCATTCTCCAGGGAATCGTTTTTAAGATGTTATCAAGAAATCAGCATTAGTTGGTAAAGTGCATCACATTTTGCTGTTTATGCTGATGAATATTTATCCAAAAAAATATGCGGATGTTGAATTCATATGCAATATTTTGCGTGATAAGGGGGTAAAGGAAGATGTTTAAACGTTATCTCAATAGGTTATTTTATTCTACTGAGAAAGTTTTTTATGCTAAAAGAGAGAGGAAACAGCGGTAAACGAGTAGTAATTTGAAAATTATTTTAAGTATTTTTTTTCAGAAAAATTGTGTCTGTGTTGCTTTATATGTAATTTGCTGTTTTATGTCGTATCAAGCACGTTTCCTAAAATACATGAATATAAAAATAACGTATTTTATGTTGATTTTAATTACAATCATCTTAAAGAATACATTTCAAGACTTAATAAATATATTTGTTCCTACTTTAAGCCTAATACTAAATATACTTTGAGATCTTATCCTCATTTATACGAGTTGCAGAAAGTTTTCTTTCACTTCAAAATGTTTGTTTATCAATTTACCTCAAAGCAAATGTCTTAACATTGCTCAGCATACTTTGTTCATCTACTCTAATGACAATAATTAAAATATTTCTCTCTCGCCTAAGATTTTTCTAAAACTGTTTCAACGAAATGTTTCTGACGTTGCATCAAGAAGCTCAGCTGAATTTAATGGCAACTATGTACTCTAAGAAAATAATTGTGCTTCACCAAATTCCTGTATGTAAATAAAACAATACTAAAGCTTTCTAGCGCAGTGCTATTTTCAAGTATTTGAGGTTGAATAGAGTTTGTATTGTATATAATGTTTTTACTAATAAAACTATGTTTATAAAGTAATCTTGTTATTTCTTTTTTTTTTCTGAAAAAAAATCCACATTGAGAATTGTGGAAATCATTAAAACACTAAGATAATATACCTCCCACAATATAACCATATCGAAGTCTTTCTCCTAAAAATGTTAAAATTTAATTCAATACTGGCTGGAAAACATTTCCAAGTTATTAAATAAATAGTGACCAAGTGATGCTGCCTATACCCGTCTGTTTTCTTGATGAAATAAAAGATTTAACCTTACTTTGATACTCGGCTTTCATCATTATTCCATCATTGGGATTTCAGAATGTGGCTGGCTTGCTCCGGAAGGATTTTTATGTCTTAAAATGTCAGATGAACACAATTTGGTACATGTATATATATTATTTTTATATTTTTAATCAATTATTTACATTGGTACATAACTGTAAAATTATAACATTGACGAAAATATTAAAATTTAACATCAAAATAAATATTTTAAAACTGCAATCAAATTCTCTTGATCTAAACGCCGCCATTTTGGTGTGCTATCACCGAATTTCACTGACGTCAGCGGCCGCGACTACAGGGACAACTTTTATGCTTTGAAGTATTTAATCTCAAAAGTTTTATGTTTTATAACTAATTTCGATATGGAGGGAGGTGGAAAACCATTTTATACTACTGTATAGCACCTATGTTTAAAACTACGGTAAGACATGCAACTGATAAAGTGTGAATGTAACAAAAAAGTGGTCTGAAGTTAGTTGTTATATTGTTGTGAAAATTGTTTTAATAAAGTTCATAGTGTTTAATGTTATTTCGCCACATTTGTTAAAATATATAAAAATTCGTTACCTATTCAAACTCTACTCATAACTTACTTTACAAATGTCTCGTAGGTATACTTTTCTATTAATTCCCTATTCAAGCTTAATCTAAAGCAAGTACGAAACTTTTTAAACCTCAGTCAAGAACTTAGTTAAATGATTTTCTGCTGCTCTATTATGCTACTAGCTTCAAAAATTAGGGGCTGAAAAAACTGTTCTGGCAAGTCATTTCTTTGCAATTGATAACTTTGTAAAATTATGAAATAACGCTCAATTTAATTCCTTGTATCTAACCTGTAACTTTCAGTTGTTACTCTGGTTTAGAGTGCATTTAAACCTTACCACAAAGTACGCCAATATTAACGCCAGAAAATATATAATTGCTGTATAGCATGTTAGTTACATAATGGTTCACGATTTAAACCTCACCTATCATGTAAACAGCTTCTTACACTTTCCTTCATTTTGTAATGTTCGCCATTATTGGTTGTAGTTAAAATCGAGATGAAGTTTGAATTTCTTACTGAATTAGAAACAGCATTATAGAACCAATGAAATTTAAAATTATTTAGGAATCCTAAAACTTTATGTTATACCGCGTAATTTATGACACAAACTTCGTGCCTTATGCCTTAACAAAGTGTGCCATCTGGTCCAGGCAGCATTTCTTCCTAACCACAACCTTCATAAATATTGCCGTTCTAAAATCATACCTTCTATCACACACGCATTAATACATTCACTGTATCACAATCGAAAGTTGACCCATTGGAACAACTTTCATGTGGCTGAAATAATAACGGGAATGATATGGCTATAGCAAAAGCAAAAGAAATTAAAAATATGGAGTTAGTAAAAACAAAAGGAATTAAAAATAAATTTTAGCAATATACGTGATACATTTGACCATTTCACTGCAAATGATAGATTATATTAATTGTCTTATCAAAATAATACGTAACTAATGTACTAAAAGCATAAAAAAGTTTAATAAGTACCTATCATTTAATTACCTTTCAGCTAAAACTCCTCTGACAACAGCGACTGAAAAATTCTGTTTTGATGCAAAAGTACGTTGTCATCGTGAAAACATCTTTGGGGGGGGGCGGGGGAATTGTACTGACTTTTATAAAACCTCTTTCAGTCATGATTTATTGTATGATTAGTCTCGCAAGAATGAAATAATTAATTATGCTAATAAATTACGATAAAACTTAAACAAAATCACAAAATTATAAACGCCCTATTACAGTGCCTTTGTTGACAGTATAAACGTGGATTTTGACGTCACGATTCGATTTAACCGATAGTGTTGCGTTTTGCAAAGATAAATATCCCTCGTATTCTTAACGCTTTTTATTAGTTAAAATCGATAAGTAAAAAGTGAATAAATATAAAAATGTCATAGGTGTAATTGTACAGTAATAAAGTTTTCAAATAAAAATACTAGACCTATATTCGAATTACATACATCATTCTGATTGTGGTTTTCATGTAGGCTGTGACGATCTACAGATCAGTAGGCTTAAAATTCAGATCTTTTTTTTTAAGAATTTTGCCAAAGGCGCAATCCTCCAGCAAGCGAGCCGATTGTATTTATTCTGGTTAATTTACTGGTTGATGTTATTGAGGTGAAGTAGACGGGGAACTGCTTATCGAGCGAAGTGGATGTGATTTGAAATATGAAGACGACCTCTGCCAAGCACAGCTTTATCTGACAGTGAAGTACCATTACGGAGTTTGGACGGCCCGAGGTCCTCGGGCAGTATTATAGAGATACAGACTGTGGAGAGGTATTTCAGAGGATTAGAGGCAGTTGGGTCAGCCATGTTAAGCACTGTGGAGAACGGCTCGCTTGCACGTAACCTACAAGCATCTCTGCGCTATCGGAGAACACTTCCTCTAAAAATTGTGGCTGCTAAGCTGTTGTGACGGAGATCATTTCGAGGAAAATCAACTCCAAATTTCAGCCAGAGATACTGGGCTCGTTAGCGGCCTCGCACGTTTTCATTTACCATCTTTGGCTAGCTTTGTGACTACCGATATGACTCTTTTTGCCGATGACGAATTTCAGTGTTCTTCTTAATATCTCGAAACTAGCACATTACTCACTGTTTATTTCTCCCCGCTCAACCTAATTAGTTTTTGAACATTTCCTGAAAGTTAATTCGTTAAAAAAAAAAAAAAAAAACGGAAATCATTAGTTTACTAAGGAAAGGAAATGCAATGAAGTGTGTACACGGAGAAAAATGCTGTTTCTGAGATATAGCTTCGATCATATGACATATCCTCATTAATCATTACATTAGCAAATTCATCAGGAATCCGCCACGCCATATCTGTTTTCAAACACTGATTTTTACTATGTAAATATCTCAGACCTCCCAATGCTTACACCTGTTTCTCCACCGGAAACCTATTGTATACCTCGCAAACATCTGAATTTATGATTTAATGTAGGTCCTGTCACCGGTCGCCACGTAGAAGTACAATCAATACCTCTGGACACAGTGAACTATTAAGATGAAACATTTAGTTTGTATTTACGTCTTCCAAATGAATCTGCATTGATCATATGAAGTAGTTATGTTTACAAGCGTGAGAATAATATTCAAAAGTTAAACTCAACGTATTGATTGACATCTGCTTTAATTATAAACTTTTCAATTAAGAAAATTACAGGTTTTCATCTCTAGATATGTAGATAAACTTTGTAATCAGATACACTAGTCCTAATATTGTAGCAAGCCAATTCCTGTAACAAAAGCAGAATCAAAGCATTCTACATGCATAGACAAACAAACAATGCTTCATAATCTAATGTTCCGTTGGGACAGTGAGGATGACAGCCAGTCATTGAGAATATCTGTAACGTATCTACGAATTTTCTGAGCCATGGCAAAAACTTGAGATTGCCGCCCCTTCAAACATTGCTCTATTGCTCTGCCATCTGCCATCTTGGGCCGTAGAGCTTGGAAAAAAAAACACACAACACAAAAAAAAAAAAAAAACAACACACATACAAAAGTGATAGAGAGATGGCCGCCACACGAATTTGTCATTTTCTCACCTTCAAAACATGGAAAGATGATTTTGCCGCCCCCTGAAGTTGCCACTCGAGGTAAGCAACCAGATTTGCCTCCCTCCCCCTTCCATCCGGCACTGGAGAACATTACCAATACCTCAAAAGCATAGACAATAATACAACATTTTCGGTAAGTGTAATAACGATGCAGCAATCACAATACTAACGGAAATCGTACAAAAGTAATTTACAATTTTAAAGGAAATAATTAATAACTTTCAGCAGTAGTTTGAAACCAATGTACTCTCTGTAAGCATGTTGCCTATTCAGTATGTTTTATCGACAATCTAATAAAGGATGATGTTCAAATGTAATGGAAACAGCTGGTTTTCAGGAAATCATATTGAAGAATTACATCGAACCTTCTAAAACGTAAAATTGAGTGAAATTGTGTATTTTATAATCCCGTACTGCCGATAAGCTTGATAACAACATAAAGCTACAAAACAATATTAGTTGGTACTGTACAGGAAAAGGGTGTGAGAGAAGGTTGTAGTCTATCCCGGTTAATATTCAACTTGTATGTAGAAGAAGCGATAAAGGAAATAAAAGAAAAATTTCCATGTAGCATAAGTGTTCTGGGAAAAAAAATCAGTATGCTACGATTTGATGATGACATTGTTTTGTTAGCAGAACGGGCTGAGGATATTGAGAAGTTACTGAATGACATGAAACAAAACTCTGAAGGAAGATTTTGGACTGAATTTAAATGAAAACAAGACAAAAGTGATTAAATGTAGCAGAAATGATACCAATACTAATAGATTAAATATAAAAATAGGATCGGATTCAATAAGAGAAGTAAGTAAAATCTGCTACTTGGGAAGCAAAATTACAACCTATGCGATGGTCGAAGCAAGATGTGACAGAACAGGATAATTTCATAAGAAAATCATATTTTTGTGAAATGAAATTAAACAAAAATGATATATTTACTCCTTTAGCAAGGAAATGTAAGTTGCCATGGCAATAAAAGAAATCAAGAGATAGCGAGAGGTTTAGCGACGTACAGGCCGAAAGGTTGCTTTGTTACAAGTTCACTGCTTAAGAACCTTGCATTCTTCGGATATTTTAAAACCGATGTAGTTCCTAGAAGAATAAGAATTGGGAACAATAAATGTTAATTTGTTAAAAGCGTAGAACTGAGTTATATTTATAATTATAACGTCAGGAGCGCGACATGGCGACCGTGACAGGACTTGCATTTGTGTGGTGTTAAGCTAGAATGCTGTATGTATATATGTTTTCATTAAGAGAATACATGTTTTTTTAGTTCATTTCTGTATATTGTTAGTATTAAATGTCAATCATAATAAATAACCAAGAAGATTTATTTATAATTATAACGTCAGGAGCGCGACATGGCGACGTGTAGATGACTCGGCAGTGAAAAAAGTGTATCAACAACAGCAACTTGGCTACGGAAGGAAAAGCAGTTAACAGTTACGACAAAGATTCGACAACGCCGCGAGAAGAATCGCTGGAATTTACGACGACGAGAACGATTGATATAATTATTTTCATCTCTGGCTGTTGAAGCATATCTACGACGAACATCTGGTCGCGGATAACAGACACGACGAAGCCACAGTCTTTGGAGTAAACATATGTCTGCTGTCGGCGAGATTTGTTCACGAATCTTTCTTTTAAGTTAAGTATATGTTTATGAGGCGTTACCAGTGGAGCGTCCTGACGTAAGTGACTATAAAATACCTTCCAAGAGTGAAGCTTTGTAGTTAATTTCATGGTTTCATTTTGAAGTCGGAATATTTACGAACTTTGGAGTTGAATAGAACTTGTTAAATCATTTCATTTCTTGCTTGTTTGGTAGGTTTTAATTATACTGAACACTCGCGTGCCTTATTCAAACGGTACTATTTATCAAATAGCGGGCAATTCTCTTACTAAGATCGTACTTTCTTCTTGTAATCTTCCTGTTGTAATTACGAGAATTACTTATTTATTTTTTCGCAGCAACTTTTCTCAGTTCCTGAATATTAATCTACCTGTCTCTCTGGTTTTTCAACATGGAGAGAGGATTAACTGGTGAATTATCGCCGGTAAAAGAGGTTAACTCACATACAGAATCCAATCTTCCTACTAACACAATGTCAGATATAAACCTTCCCACCAACAGTATTATGCTGAATAGTCCGGATAGGGATTCTTTGAACGTGACTCAATTTTCTACATCCACTCCTGGAGAAGATTTTCTGGGGTTTTCTGGTCAATCTCAGCCAAATGAAAGGCTTGAACAAACACCCTGTACCAGCACACATACCACCAAATCTTCCACAGATGAACTCCTTGTCCTATTGATGGCAGAATTAAAAGACAGTTTCACTGCACAGATGAAGGACCTAAAAGACAGTTTCACTGGACAGATAAAGGACCAAACTTCAAAAATGGATAGTTGCAATGCACTGATAAAGGACCTAAAAGACAGTTTCACTACACAGATAAAGGACCTAAAAGACAGTTTCACTACACACATAAAGGACCTAACGGACAGTCTAACTGCACAGATACAAACTCAAACCACACTTCTTTCAGAATTAAATGACAGCCAAACTTCACAAATTTTGTATGTAGAAAATACCCTTGGAGAAAAAATAAACAGTGGGAAAGAAGTTATCGATAAAAGGCAGACAATTTCAATCACATTGCCTGGTATTGCTCATATTGAGCAACCAACTTCATTACAACTATCTGATGTTCACACTAAGTTTGAGGGAACATTAGGAGATAGTAAACCAATACAAATGACAATTGATACCAAGGACTCCATTTTGCCACTAATAATTAGTACATATAATACAACCACATCATTATCATTCAATACTAGCTACATACCAGATAATGACACTTCTGAATCGTCAACCCCTATAGTTTCTCAGATAGAAGTAAAGCAAAAAAACAATGATTTACTCACAAACCCACTACCTGAACAGGAAAAAAGTGAGAAAGAAAATGATGATGTACTCACAAACCCACTACTTGAACAAGAAAAAAGTTAAGTTCAAAACAACTTTTTTTTAAAAAAAAAAAAAAAAAAAAAAAAAAAAAAAAAAAAAAAAAGGGGGCAGCGAAGCATGTCCAATAGTTTAATGCTATAGAAATAATTTTCAAGGTCCAGGTACCTCTTACTATCAACTATTCCCATCAAGTAATAGTTTTAATATTTATTTTTAATAACCACATCTTACAAAACGAGGTAAAATATGTTAAAGATTATTCCCAATATTTCCTCTTGGAGTTCTTTTTCGACACAAGGGTATGAAGAATTTAAACTATAATAATAATTTTTTGGTCCAGGCACCTTTTTTCCTTGCAAGTACTTTAACTGCTTCCAGGTATCTACTCTGTTGTTAGAAATGTGTTATGAATTAAGAAGTAAAATATCATATAGAGAGGGCAGCACAGTCAAGACTCAGTTCCTGTAAATAAGGCCACTATCTAGGCATTGCCTTTAATGATACCGAAAGGTTCAGGATTTGGTTAACACAGGCATAGCTGAGGTCCAGGTAGAACCTTCAAATGACTCTGTTGTTACATCTCATAGCCTAGATATGAATATTCAAGATGAAGTAAAGTGGAGAGAAGTTATTACTTATGGGGAGAATATAATGTAATGTACTGAAGAAATAAAATAAAAATGAAGCATGTCCAATAGTTTCATGCTATAGAAATAATTTTTTGGTCCAGGTACCTTTTTCCTTATGGAGTAACTACTTCCAAATAGTTAATCTGTTTTCACAAACGTACACAAATGTGGTTGAAACAGACAGTAGAAATTGTTATATTCATGGGAAAATGATTAATAATTTTTATTTTTTGCCCAAAAAGATTGCCTGATCAATAGTTTAAAAGAAATGAAATTACTTAGATCAGAAAGTGTAGCTTTGACTTGGAAAGATGTCAGTTACATTTTATTTTGATGTCATGGTAATATGATGTTAAGCTAGAATGCTGTATGTATGTATATTTACATTAATAGATATATCAAGACAATACCGCGACAGGACTTGCATTTGTGTGGTGTTAAGCTAGAATGCTGTATGTATATATGTTTTCATTAAGAGAATACATGGTTTTTTTAGTTCATTTCTGTATATTGTTAGTATTAAGAAGAGAATATTTTGTAAAATGTTTTGTAAAAAATTCTAATAGGAACAGAGGAAAGAGTATCGCTGGATGCAAGGTTATTTTCTTAAGTTTACCAATGTCTTTTAAGCAAAGACATGGTGAACTTGAGGAGGCATGTGACAGAACAGGATAATTTCATAAGAAAATCATATTTTTGTGAAATGAAATTAAACAAAAATGATATATTTACTCCTTTAGCAAGGAAATGTAAGTTGCCATGGCAATAAAAGAAATCAAGAGATAGCGAGAGGTTTAGCGACGTACAGGCCGAAAGGTTGCTTTGTTACAAGTTCACTGCTTAAGAACCTTGCATTCTTCGGATATTTTAAAACCGATGTAGTTCCTAGAAGAATAAGAATTGGGAACAATAAATGTTAATTTGTTAAAAGCGTAGAACTGAGTTATATTTATTTATAATTATAACGTCAGGAGCGCGACAAAGAGCGATGTTAAAATCAGAATAGCTCTAGCAAGAAGAGCCTTCATGAAAAAGTCTTTTAGTTTCAAACATTAATCTAGGAATTAGAAAGAACTTTTTAAAACTCTATGTGTGGAGCACAGAACTTAATGGTAGCGAAACATAGACTTTAGGAATACCAGAAAGAAAGAAAGAAAATTAAAACATTTGAAATGTGGTGCTATAGAATAATGCTGAAAATTAAGTGGACAGACAAAGTAAGAAATGAACGAGTTTTGGAAATGATGGGTGAGGAAAGAAGTTTATGGATGAAGCTTACAGAAAGAAGAGACAGGCTGGTAGGTCATATTTTGAGACATGCTGGATTGGTTAATTTGTTAGTGGAGGGAACAGTGGAAGGTAAGAACTGTAGAGGAAGACAGAGATTAGAATATATGAAGCAGATAATTGAGGACGTGGGTTGTAGGGGATATGTAGAGATGAAGAGGTTAGCACAAGATAGGAAGGGATGGAAGATTGCATCAAACCAGTCGAAAGACTGACGACAGAAAAAAAAAAAAAAAAAAAAAAAAAAAAAAAAAAAAAACCCTTGCTCTCAATCTGATTGAGCGAATTTCTAGATATGGTCAAACGAAATAGAAGTAGTCGTTCTTTGATAAAGAGTCCGGCGGAGTATTAATTAACAGTGATCAGTAAAAGACATCAATTTTGAGTTGGTTCCAATTAATTGTTAGTTAATGGTAGGAAGAATGAGATATTACACAAACAATAGTGCAATTGCCTAGTGCTGAAAATAATTACGGGAAAGTAGGGTAACCCCGGAACGGTGGATAGCCGCGGACATTCAAAGTTTTAACAAACCAAATACGCTGTGCCGGTAAAACTTTATTGTAAATATATGCGCCCTGTAGTGTAAAAACAAATGGAATTGAGGTGCGGCTTGAGCACCCAGTAAGTTCCACACTAGCGTGTGATTGGTTCCTGGCAGAACTTTTCCGTCGCTCCTGTCAAAATTCGTTGCAGATTATTTAATGTGATGCTGTAACATAGCAATTCATTAAAATAAATAATGTTACATATATTTATACAGGTACAGGCCGTAAGATTAGTAAAATAAAAGTTTAAAGAATTAATAAAAAGGATAGCAGGTCTAATAAAGATTATGTTGGAAAATATACGATCTCTGAAAAAAGAAGAAGTGAAGAGGATTGTTGCTAGAGCTGGCCATCAAGACAGAATAATCGAGCAGAAGATTAAGTTTTGAAATAATAATAGTTGCATAGTGAGAAGATTGGAAATATAGTTGCGGAGAGAAAATTGATAGGTCTTGAGTAGAAAAGAACCTGCTAATCTATCTGAACGAACTCAATACAAAAATATTCCAGACACGGTCAGAAGTTGTTGGTGTGAGAGGATTTTTGGACAGAGCAAACAAAAGGAAATAAATGGCAAGAGATACAATATTAAGTCTGTGTATAAAATCTATATATTTCACATCGCAATCGTCGTAATATTCGTTGAGACAATGCATGAAATAAGCACACAGTAACGCGCGCTCGAAAAATCCAAATGGGCGAAATTTCAACATCTTAGCCATATACAAAATGTAGAGACGACGGGCAAAAAAAAGTAAGGGTAGTAAAAATGGCGAAGCGAAAAAATAAAAAGGTAAATGCGGTATAAAGACGTTGAATACAAGGAAAAGTATTCAAAGTCTTTCCGAAGCAAATCAAGTAAAGCAGACAGAATGCATCGCACGTGGAGAAATTTTTGAAGAAGGCTGGATTCAGAGCAACGGAGCAAATACAGGGCACATGAAGATTGTGTTTATGTAGATTCTTCAGGTATTCGCTATTACTGTGATTTTTGTAAGGCCAAAAAAACGATTAGTTCACCATTTATTACTGTGTTTGGGGCTACCTGACAACTTTTATACCGAGCGTGGTGGTGTAACGGTTAGCGTTCTGGCCTCGCATTCGGGAGGACGGTGGTTTGAATCGCCGTCCGGGCATCCAGATTTGGGTATTCCATGGTTTCCCAAATCACTCCAGGCAAATGCCAGGATGTTTCCTTCAAGAGGCCATGGCCAAATTCCTTCCCATTCCTTGCGCCCCATCCTTTCCCGTCTCTAAAGACCTCGCTGTTAGAAAGACGATAAGCAGAATTTAAAAAAAAAATAATAATAAATAAACTTTTATGTTGCCAACAAATTAAGGCCAATTTTTTTTCGATTTAATTCGTTGAAAATAATCTTTTCATTACTAACTTCTAATTAATATGACTGCAGAAGTTCTTAGTTTAATTTTAAAATTAAAATAAAGACAGAAAATGTGTTTCTTTTATTTTTATTTTGAATTAAATTTACGTGTCCGGAGCTACCCGGACTTCCACTATACAAAAACTGAGTTATAGATGGGGCAAGGGCTGAAAGGACATTACAAATGCATTGTGACTTACGCTCTTCATCCAGTAATTTAAACCTCTTATTCGAATTCCAAAGTTTCTCTGGTTGTTCAGGAAATCAGAACGTCGTTAATGCTACAGATACGGTCGTATAGTGAGTAAACTTAACCCCCTGAAACCCATTACCCTCTCCCAACAGAGTCGAGAAAAGCGGAAAAGAAAGACGGAAAACAACCTCCCGCTTGACGGTGAGCATGCAATACCGTTTTCATCCTCTTTGGGAAAGTAATTTCCTGCCCGTACATCTGCTGTGCGCCGTTTATTTGAAATATAAATAGATATTTCCCGGAGGCGCGTGGCTTCATATCTGCGTGTAATCGATGCAGCGAGACTCGAGCGCTTTCCCAAACTCTAAATGGGGGCGAGGACTCGGGGTGGTCCCATTAAAAGCTCGACCCCATCCCACATTCCAAACGAATCACTAAAATACAACAATGGAATGTTGCGAGAAATCATTTCATCCCATTTTCTTAACTAACTACGAGGGTAAGCTGTGAAAACAATTCACACATTATTGTTTGTCTCTCTCTCTCTCTCTCTCTATTATATATTTATGTTTTTTCTTTTTCATTACAGGCATAATGGTATAGAAGCTTATAGGATTGCAGGTGGTTTACTTATTACGATAACTAAGCAGTCCACCATGTAGTTCACTTTAAGCTTGCTTTATTTTCATAAAACTCGACGTCAACGATACTGGTTACATGCATTCATACAATCCAGAGATTGCATACAACACTTCTTCCACAGACAATACGGTTCCCGGCAGTAGCAAATTGAGTCGGTGAAAACTTTGCCGAAAAACTAACTAACTACTCTGTCTTGGATGATCGCTTTATATAAACTCCACCGAAATTTCTAGAACACTTCAAAAGATTCCGACAGATATTTCTCGAACATTAACAATACTCAAATAATTTAAACATTTTAAATACAATCAGAATTCATTCATAATCATATACAATCAATACAAATTGGTCAGAAATGGAAATTAAAGATGCTTAAACACAAAAATTATTCACATAAATAATTTTAAACTGTAGCAAATTGTCCTTTATACATCGTAACTTGCATTAATACTTGGAGTTACGTACATTTAAGCAATTATCTTACATAATTATATGCTTAAACATATTAAATGGCCTTTAAATAATTTCTTTTCGTAAAACAAAGTCTGTATACATTGATTTATAGTCAATTGTGAAACAAACATACAGGATCATTTTAACCAAACTCCAGCTTACTACAAATGATTCACAAAATACAATTTCATTTAAGTTCAGATTTCAGGGCTGTTACAAGCTCTTTAATCAAATTGTATTTTAAGAATTATGTATAGCAACCATTGAGTGGACTAATTACGGTTTTGTATATTTTTCCTGTAATTAATTCTGACTTTGTATAAACTAAAAATTGAAAATAATGAGTTTAGACACCAGAGTAGTAAAGATATATACAAAGAAGAAGACAGTGAAACGATGTCAGACACGATCAGAAAGAGGAGAATCAGTTTTGTTTTGGTCACATAATTAGAAAAGATAACAACAGACTTACAAAAAGAATTTTCAACCATGTTTACAAGAGTACGAGGGACAACCAATGGAGCCAAGGAGTAATGAAAGATATTTTTGAGATAGGAATAACAGAAGATTTAATACAAGAGAGAGAAACTTTCAGGAGATTGATTCAAAATTTAAAGAGTTTCCAGGTGAAGGAGAAGAGGAAATGTAATAACGTATGGATGGAAGAAAGGAGGAAACAGCAAAGTGAAAGGATGAAGAATTATTGGAAGTCAAGAAAAGAAAGATCGAAATAAATGTACAGGATTACTTTTCGTGGTCCTTAGATGGCCGATATCGAAGAGAAGAAGAAGAAAGGAACATCGCTTTATTGAAAGAAACTATGTCAATGCTATGCAGTACGATCAAATACAGCATTATGTATGAAACATTGATTAAAGGTTTGTATTTGTAAGTATCGACGTGCGCTACAATGTTTAGAGGACAATTAGGGATGGTTTGTGCTGATTAATGCAGATAATTTTGTGTGTAAAAACTTGTAAATATCTTTAATTTTTATTTTCTTGTGATTCATAATGATTGTGAATGATTCTGTATTAATTCTGATTGTTTTAATGTGATTTTGATTGTTAACTGCATTGTCGCCGTTCGAGGAACATCGAGCGGCATTCTGTGTATTATTCTGGAAATTTCTGTAGTGACTATATAAAGCCAACCACAGAGACAAGTTTTGGTTGGAAAAAGTTTAGTTTTGAAGGAGTTGCAAGTCCGTTAAAAGTTAGAACCTCTGGAGCATTTGTTTACGTTCGCACTTAGTATCTTTGAATCAACACGAATCTTGTTATGTGATATCAGTTTAAAGTGCACGGGAAAACAGACAAGGTGAAAATTGTTTCTACGGACTAATTATTTCAAGCAAACAAATACCTAACAATGGGACTGGGGACAACGAACGGGAAGGAATTCGGCCATGGCCTTTTGGTGAAAGCATCCCGGCATTCGCGTTGAGTGATTTGAGGAAACCATGTAAAACCAAAATCTGGCTGCCCGGATGGGGATTCGAACCGGCGTCCTCCTGATTGCGAGGCCATAGCGTTAACCACTCAC
Source organism: Vandiemenella viatica (assembly GCA_031002005.1). NCBI lineage: Eukaryota > Metazoa > Arthropoda > Insecta > Orthoptera > Morabidae > Vandiemenella > Vandiemenella viatica. The sequence goes on along the minus strand of JARYHS010012519.1, from coordinate 222,893,991 downwards.
CCACCACGCTTGGTACATGCTTATGAACACGAACAAAAATAAATAGCAGGACCCGGAAAAATCTTAAAGTACAATTCGTTAGCTTCAATCTCATATATTTACTTTTCAACGTAGTATCCGTTAAGGCTAACACATTTCTCCCAACGTGTAACAAGTTTTTTTATTCCGTCACTGAAAAATTCTTCCGACTTTTCTCGAACCCAGGATTTGACGGCTGCCTTCACTTTATCGTCCGAGGTGTAATTTTTACCCATGAGGCCTCTCTTGAGTAGATTCGAAAAAAAAAAAAAAAAAATCTCAAGGTGCATGATCGAGGGAGTAAAGAGGGTGTGGAATAGGTTCAAACTTCAGATTTTGCTTAGCCAATAGAATTGCGCGGGAGATGTGTGCATTTTACGGTATACCAATTGTTCAATAATAAAGATAACACGTTGCTTGGATACTCCAGCACGGTTTGCGATATGCTTTTGAGTGACTCGCCGGATATTTCGAATCGAATCGTCGACGTTTATCGTCTGTGCCAGTGATCGGACGTCCGCTGCGGTTTTCATCAACGATTGTGACTTTTATAGGCTTGCAATCGCGAAGTTTTATTGCCCATCGATTTACAGTAGACTAAGTTTACAACGTATCTTCTGCACTGGCTCTGTTAATACTGAATCGAATCGCTTCAATGAGCTAAGTGGATAAAGAGCACAGGCTAATGTTAATTATGCACATTATACTGTAAGCAGGTCAGTGAATAGGTAAAAATGCGTGAAGAAATCGTTTTTAAATTTCCACCCAGTGCGGATTAAATTAACAAATCTTCGGATTAAAAATGCCATTCTTATTGCATTTCAGTATGTTGATGTGGGTGTGGGGGGTGGGGGGAGGGGAGAAAGAATCAAATTCTTGCATATCTCTATTCCTTTCGAGAAATACTGACAAAAGGTACTTACTACTACTCTTTGAATTCTGTTTAATTTTTTACTTTGGTTATTTATTTCTTCAGTTTTTTGAAATGCAGTTCATTAGAACAAATGGAATACGTCAATAAACCGTAATAAGCATAAGTAATATTTAATTTATTGTAAACATCTTCGTGTTGAAGAAAGATTTACTAATTTATGGATAGTGTTTATGTTATTTTTTGACTTTGGATAGCTATTTCTCACATTCTCTGAATTTAAATTGTAACACGAGGAACAAATTTGCAAAAATTTGGAGCTTGTATTTGGCGGAATGCCGTATGTCAGTGAGCTTTGTCCGTCACGGATTCCCTCTCTCCGGTGTATTCCGGGACAGTTTAATTTACGATTTATGGACACGGCTGACATTTTATTGCTGTGCACACATTGTTAATTTGCGTGGCAGTTGTGATTTAGTGGGTTCCGTGCCCGCCCCGGTCGACAGCGGTGATTTAATTTCGTTTAGGGTTAATTAGCGGCGGCTAAAACCAGCGATCTCTGTAAATTTTCACTGCCGCCAGGTTTCGCCAAATGAAATTATGGACGTAATTTTAGGCATCGGCCGAAACTTTTTCCCCGTTCGCTTCCGGCGTTTATCGGAAATTCTTTTCGAACGCAATTTATGGCTCTGTGGCGGTTCTTATCTCTTTCAGTGTTGGATCATCAGTTAATTGTTCAAATAACAACGTAGCAATTTCCTTGTGAAACACTTTTGCTGATACATCGCTTCTCTTTCGTTGTATGTCGCATCTCAGTCAATCCGATAATGGGTTGAACGAAATCATGTTTTCCCTTTTGCTTAACTAAATACAATTGTTACTGAACAAAGCTCATAACCGTGATTTTGTAATGTTGCTCGTATTTTGAATGTACTTTACGTTGTGGTTCGTTTGGACTACTTATATACATCTGAAATACTTGTCATCGCCATCACTGTCCTGCCCTAAGGCAGGTTTTTACATGGCTGCTCTCCATGCTTTTCTATCTTCTGCCCTCCTCTTCATGTCCATGCCTTTTTCTCTGATGTTGTCTGTGATCTTATATATCCTTCTTCCTTTCACTGCCCTGGCTCTTCCAAGGCGTCTCTTAACAAGCACTCGTTCGAATCCTCGTCCAGCCATCAAGATTTGGGGTTTCTATTGTTCTCCAAATCAATCCAGGCAAATGTTTCCTTTAAAAAGGCAATAGTCGAATTCCTTCCCGTTCCTTGCGCCCAGTCCTCTCCCGCCTCTAATGACCTCGGCCAGACATAAAGCGTTTAACAAACAAAAAAAACATATAATGTTACGGTTTACTACTAGCAGAGATATAAAAGTTGAGGGTAGGTAGAAAAGGTTGACTATCCCTGAACTAAACATTCAAAGTAGTCTCTGGGAAAAAAACAAAGCACCTCAAGTTCTGTGTCACTGTAGCTGTGTTTTTATGGGTTGCGCATTCTGCCCATATCTAGGGGCTTAGACGCTTATTGCGACATCGTATTATTGGATGTTTGGTAGATTATTTATCATTTCTCGTGGTAATTTATTCCAGTTCCTAACACCCATCCCTACAAAAGAAAATTTCCGTACGCCTTTATGCCCGAAATCAAGTGGTCGTGGTCATCTTTTCCCTTCCATTCATTACATTTAATTCTTACTCTTTCCATGCCTCATCACCAACATATGTCTTGTACACTCCCATGACTCTCTTCACCCTCCTCCTGTCTTCCAACAAATCCCACTCCAGCTCCTTTATGATATTAGTTATCGATTGTGTTCTGCGGTAATTTCCAAACAGAAATCTAGCAGCCCTTCTCTGCACCCCCTCCAACTCTTGTATTTGATACCCAAAATGTGGGTCCCATAGTACACTACCATATTCAAGCAGTGGTGCAACCAACGTGTTGTAACCCAATTCCCTTACTTCCGTGGTACATCCTCGCTTTATAGTCATAATCAGCCTTTAACTTTCTATCTGTGTATCTAATAAGCTGGCATTTCTTTGCATATATCTTCATCCCATGTTGTCTCACCCAGCTAGATATCGTATCTAGATCACCCTCCGGCTGTTTACGGTCTTCTACCGTTTTTATCCTATGACATAACATTATGTCATCTGTAAACAATCTAACTTCTGACAGTAATCCATTACCATGACCATATTTTTGTTTACTGTACGCTCTACATTGACATTCCGCGTATAGCACCGCGCCGCGCCCGAGAGCAATTTCTGCTTTTATATTTTCAAGCAGTAGTGGTGAAGGTTTTGTCTCTGGACATTTCCTTCAGATTTTCAGGTTGAGTGACTTTTTTTGTTGGTATGTCTTTAATTTTGCTCTTTCGTTGTTTCAATTTCTTGTTAGGATGTTTCGTGTTTGTCATCTGTATTGTTATACTGTCCGAGGTTTGCAATTAGTGGATTTGTGGACGTTCTGGCAGCTCTGTAGAAGGATGTGGTGATCTCCAATATTCTTCCTTGGAGCAGCGGGACACCTGCGGCTTCGTGCAGGTCGGCTGCTGGGAACCGGTACACGACATGTAGTGCCCGCCGAAGTGCTCTGTTTTGCATTGTTTGCAGTCTGCCCAATCTGGTTTTTGATACGTAGCCCCACACCGGGCAAGCATATTCAATTACCGGGCCAACTATACTGCAATAAATACTGACTCCGGTTCTGGCTGATAATGAGCTGTCCCGGTTAAGGATAGGGTACAGTTCTTTGAGCCTAGCTGCGACTCTTCGTCGAATGTCCTTGATGTGGCTTTTCCAGGTTAACAGGGAGTCCATAGTGACACCGAGGTATTTAAAAGTGGCAGACCACTCGATCTCTTCTCCATTTGGCTGTAACTTCTTGGTGCGTTTTTCCTGGTGTTCACGCTTCCCCAGGCGCCTCGTAAGAATGATGGCTTGGGTTTTTCCAGTGTTGAGGGTGATTCTCCACCTTCTGGCCCAGGCTTCTGTTTGCTGTAGAACCTGTTGTGGTTGGCGCATGGCAGCAGCTTCGCACCTATGTGCCGTGAAAAAAGCCGTATCATCTGCGTAAAGGGCGGTAAGGATTGTAGTTGGAGCTAGTATATCGGCTGTATATAGATTGTATAGTACAGGTCCTATTACCGATCCTTGTGGTACTCCTGCATTTATGGGGCGGCGTGTTGATAGATCAATACCTACCCTCACACGGAAAGGTCTACCAGATATATAACTTCGAATTAGCTTTACGAGTGGGCCTCCGCGTATAGGATTTTTTTTTTTTTTTTTTTTTTTTTTTTTTTTTTTTTTTTTTACATTTCATTCCTCCCAGCTGAAGGTTGGGAGGCGGGCTGCTGGAGAGTCACGAAGACTCTTTTCAGCCAATCTACTCTACGGGGAGGGAAGGGGGATGGAAGGTCGGCCGTGGCCTTGTAGGGAACCATCCCAGCATTCGCCTAGGATGTTTGAGGGAAACCACGGAAAACCTCAACCAGGATGGCAGAACGAGGTTTGACCCTCGTCCTCCCGAATGATAGGTAGGAGGCCGAAAACGGCCTCCTCCCATCTCGGTCCCGCGTATAGGAAGTTGCGAGCAATATTTAGTATGAAACGCGTGTGACTTGTAACTGCGTGTTTCGCCGTTGCTTTTAAGCTTGCCATTACTAGCAGCGTGTGCATTCAATACTCCCTGCAGGTTGTTGTAATGCACTATTCCGAAAATTGGTTTCACTGGCCTCACGCGCATACAGTACTCCCCTACACTATTGTTCTCGCCACTGTCTCTATATGTACAGTATCGATCGTTTCAGTAACAAGTTGAGCGTGGTAGTACCAGGCGCATATTGGCAGTGCATTAGTGGCAGTCACGACTCGGTGGTTACCAGTGACACAACGTACGACTCAGCTGCAGACTTGGCCACTAATAAACGTCCTTATTCTCTGCGATTATAATTAGTAACGATAATCTCAGGTGAATTAATCGTACGTATGTATTTTCGCTTGGGCCAACTAGGACCACGTTAAGCCTTTATTTGGCTTGAATTTGCTGTGGGAGTACACTCAGTGTTGCAACAAGTGTTGCTAGCTTTAGAACGGACCTACGTTTTAACGTGGCATCCGAAACACGGAACCGTTCTGGCGTACCTCACATCACACAGTAAGCTGGCATATATTGAGGCTGGATTTCCGAAGAAGTTAAAGACATCAGTAGCTTTTGTCGATCTATCAGCTGCTTATGATACGGTTTGGCTGGATGTACTGCTACTTAAATTTAAAAAACATGAACCCTGCAGGAAACTAACATCACTCCTGAAGAGCATGCTGGCCAACCGACATTTCAAGGTCACCATTGGGCAAAAGACAAGTAAGTCATTTAAAATTAAAAAAATGGGTTACCTCAAGGGTCAGTACTAGCTCCATTGCTCTTCAACTTGTACACCAGCGACATACCCGAAACAACCGGAAATAAATTCTGCTATGCGGACGACTTACCAAACTGCCATATTGGAGAAAGGTGAAAGCAACGACTTAGAAACCCTGAATGCGTACTATGTGAAGTGAAAACTTTGTCCGAACCCGATGAAATCAGAAGTACGCGCATTCCATCAGCAGCTCAAAGGGAACTTCTGCCACCAGAGAGTGAAACACAATTTTTATCCTAAATATCTTGGTATTACCTTAGACCGTTCCTTAACATTCAAAAAACACCTGAAACTTAAAACACGGAACGACATCATGAAGAAGCTAGCTGGTACTTCGTGGGGAGCTGATGGGGACTCACTATGAAAAACCGCCCTCACCATGGTTTACCCTGTTGCTGAGTACTGTGCTCCAGTGTGGCAACGTAGTGTTCACACTAGAAAAATCCACGTCCATCTGAACGAGTGTATGAGAGCAATGACTGGCACACTACAATCCACCCCAGTCCCCTGGTTGCACCTGATCAGCAAAATACCACCTCCAGAGGTAAGACGCCAAGAAGCAACGGCACGTGAGTGGATAATACTACACCATCCTGACCATCCACAGGATCTCCCAATCTACGAGGTCCTAAATGACTTACCCCCCCCCCCCCCACACTCGTCTTAAATCCAGAAACTCGGTATAGCAAGTCGTGTTTGATTTTGATGTCAAGGAAAAATGGCGACAAAGCTGGAACTCTGCATCTGCGAAACATCCAGATATTGAAGATCCCACAACTGGACTTCCGGGATTCTACCTGAAGAGAGACCAGTGCCTAAGAAAAGGTCACGCCAAATGCAATGCCATATTGTATAAGTCGGTTCTTCAGGATTCTCCTGTCTGTGACTGCGGAGCTCCTTCCCAGAGTGTGGAACATATCATCAAAGAATGTCAACTAAGGAATTACGATGGACCATTTAAAGACGTTTTCAATACTACAACTTCCTTCATTGAATGGCTGCAATAACTGGACATCAATTTGTGAATGATACCAATGTTCTTGTCGTTGTAAATATTGTATATATTTATATGTATTACATTAGTTGCTAGGCCATTCGAAATAAAATAAAAAATACTACAAAGGAGTTATAGAATCCATGCCAAGCCAAATCACTGCTATATTGCGTTCCAAGTGTGGACCTACACACTATTAAGCGGTTGGTTATAATTTTTTGGTTCATCAGTGTATATTTGAACTACAATTGCAGCTAACCCTCCCAATAGTACCATAAAATTTCTGAAAATATTTTTTCCAGTCCATCCTCGGTATACTGACCACGTATTCAGGACGGAAGCAACAATATTGAATCAAAGTATTCGGACACTAACCAAGTGTGGCGAACAATTTTTAATAAAAATCTCCCATCTGAGATAATGTCCACATGGTATAAAACAACTAACAAATTAATACCGACAAATGAGAAACTGTTCCGGATTCATCTATCGGCAACTGACAGGTGCCACAAATGCGGCAACACAGACACCATTCAACATCGCTTCTCGTGCTGCAAAAAACAACACATTTTGATATGGCTGAGATCCAAGTTAGCACAAATTGACGGAACGACGACTTCAATACAGGAAGTCGTCAGGCCGGATAAGATCCGCAAATCCGCATGGAAACAAAACTCTGGAACATGGTTGGTAGGCCATACCGTACTATACGTTTGTCAACAGCAGGACAAAGGATACACCGAATACATTTCCTTCATGTACAGAGGGTTCATTATGGCGACCACTTCTCCCCGTTACGTCAGATCATACGGCAACGCACTGCAGTCCCTCGTAATGGGCGGACATCCAAGCATCCCGTGAAAACACACGTAGGGGTGCCAATACGGAAGAGGAGCACAGGAGAAGACATCTTTCACAATATTTACCGACATAAACACTATTTACGATTATCCTGTAATTTGTATAAGTATTTTGAAAAAGTTTATAAAAGGAATTAAAAATAAAAAAAATACTTGACTGGCTCACAGGTTCTCAACATGAGTAATTACGACTGTGGTATGAATTCCGTTGATTCGTCGCCCTTCAGTCGGTCCGTAGTTTATGGAGTGCCGGAACAAGCGGTGGCGGGACAATGCGTCAGGCAGTCGGGAACAGCTGTCGGTAACGAATGAACACGGCTGGCGTTCGACAGCCTCACTCAGTTTTTTGTTATTCATTGCGTCCAAAAACATATCGCGTAAAATTTAATTGTTCGCATTTTTTTTTTTCTCATCAGCCATCCACGAGATCTGTGTAATTGATTATTATTCGACAAACCAATAAATTTAACCGAGTTTTAGTACATTTTTTTTAATTTAGTGGACTTAACACTATTATTTACTTTGGAAAATTTGTTTGTAGTGTCCCTGACGACATAAAGGCATAATTTCTGCATCGTACCATACCTTTTATGGCGTTAAGAAGTTTATACACTCTTTTATTAATATTTAGGTTTTTCATCGTAGATGCTTTTAAAGCAATAGCTACATTAGATACTACATTATCGGTATTTTTCGATATCATCATTGTCATGTCTTAATGGGATTTTCAAGGGGCGATCAAATGAAAAGGTACGAAACGAGGTAAAAACGTAACAGTTAAATATTTGCATATTCAGCCATGGGAGAACGTAGCGAGACATCTCGTTATGCGATTGGAGTCTCTGACTGGGATCGGAGCATGCGCGGGCGCCCGCATGCGCAGTAGAGAGCAGAGGCTCTTATCAAAAGCCGCGTCCAAATGATGCGGCAGTCCGTATGAGGACAGGATGGCGTACAGGTGGGGGATGTGTACTGTGAGACACTCCGACGCCTACGCAGGTCCATCAAGAACAAAAGACCGGGGCTGCTCACGGAGGGTGTGGTTCTGCTCCATGATAACGCGCGTCCACACGTCTCCAGAGTCACACACATGGAACTGGCCAAGTTCAAGTGGGAGACGTTGGACCATCCGCCCTACAGTCCGCACATGTCGCCCTGCGATTTCCATGTGTTTGGTCCACTGAAGAAACACCTGAAAGGGAAGCGCTTCAACTCGGACGACGTACTCAAGGACGCTGTGAAGGACTGGGTCTCGTCACGGTGACAGGAATTCTGGGATCACGGAATCCTGCGGCTTGTTCATCAGTGGGATCGTTGTGCTAAGGCCTATGGTGTATATTTTGAATAAAGTCTACATTTGTACCCACCGTGTCGTTTCGTACCTTTTCATTTTATCATCCCTTGTAATTCCTTATACTTTCAACTTTTCTAATCCAGGGTACAATTGACCTTAATGTATCGGATTTATATCTCTCAACAGCAGAAGCTTGGATTTTTGCATACTGATTTTTGTATTTTAACACGAATAAAACTTAGAAAATCGTGCTGAAAATTCTATAAAACTAACACAGTCAGTAAATGAAATAAAGGAACTGCATTAAGATTCATTGGATGACAGGAGGAGGGTGAAGAGAGTGCTGGGAGTGTAAAAGGCATATATCGTTGATGAGGCGTAGAAAGATATTGGTGGAAGAATTAAGAACAGTGCATAGAAGGGGAAAGATAACCAAGAGCACAAACTAGTAGGCCCACTAGATTTCACGCACCAGCGAGTGGGAAAATTTTCTTTTGTAGTTAAAAGAGTTAGGGACTGGGATAAATTACCAAGGGAAGAGATATATAATTTAATAAAAATGCTAAAAGAAATTAAAATTTGCTATAGGAAAAAGTAGGTATGTACAAGAATGGATGAAAGTGGTGCTTAGGAAAATTAACACCTGTGTGTGCTCTTCATCGCAATTAAATTACATTGAAATTCAGGATAGTAATTTAGGGGTTTTTTTTTACATTTAAGCCAAGCTGACTGAGTATGTTAGAAGAAAAAAGTTGCCATCAGTTATGCAATCTACACGTCACTCATCTTAAATATATCAGGAATTCGAGATAATGCAGTCAATGAAAGGAGTTTTTGATAACAAAACTTGGTTTTTAACTTTTGAAGTGTTCACGTGACTAACATACTTTCTTCATATTTTACTTTGTTTCCACATAATTTGAGTTGGTCGTGTTAATTTTAATTTAAACAAAGTGTCTTAAACATTTTCAAAACAAAGTACGTACCAAGAGTAATTTTTACCGAACGCTAAATTGGAATTAAACAAATTTCATTACGTGCTTACCGCACTACTTATATTTATTTTTAGTATCATATCTAAGTTATGGTCGTCCCAGTTGGTTAAGATGATTGCGGCACCATAATGGTGTCCGGCGCCCAACAAAAGGTCACCCATGTACACTATAACAAGTGCGGTGTGCAAACAACTAATGAAATAAAGTTCAACTGGAACTTCAATTAACTGTGCTGGAAAAGTGTATGAGGTGCTGTTCCAGACCGGCGTGCAAAGATTACCACAAATCTTGTAACGTTCTGACCTCATTACCTGATTTAAAATTATAATTAATTTTATTATTTTATTTTATTATCATGAAAGGTAGAACTTGCGTGAATACTTTATATGAGAAATCACAAATGGTTTTATTTCAATTAATCACGTGACATATATAACAAATTAGTTAAAAATAATCAGTTGTCCTTTTGTGGGCGCCAGGGTATTTTATATAAAATACACAAAATTAAACAGTAACCGAAGCCAACATTTTGACTTCACTTCTGAAAGAGATGTTTGCTCTGGGCTATGAGAGTTCTTATCTGTAGGGTCGTAGCTGGGCAATGCTATGAACTTGAAAGTCTAGCTAGCACAGTGTCCTTCATTGGCGATGTATAATTACCGAATGTACATGTCTGCCGCCACACATTGGATGACGGTCTTCTCTGCTATGGACCAGTGTAGCACAGTTCCTCAGATGTCGTCCTTTGCCTGAGCTCATCTGCTCAAACAAAATAGCGGGTGTCCGGATCCAGGCAGCAGCAACAGTCCCACTCACGAATAGACAGTCCAGAAATCACATCGTCCGAACGTGCTGGCCGGCCGGCATCGAATATTCCTTCACTCGTTCGTCGTGCCACATGCAAAAACAGAAAACTCTCACCGATCACCCTGTTTGTCTACCTGGCAAGCACAAATCTTCCCTCCATTAGGCACTCACTATTCTCCCCTCGCTAATTCTAGGAACCGGCCTGCTGGCATTCCTCAGATCTGCCGCTCCACACTTGTACAATGTACACTGCGCCCAAACGCCCACTAAAATATTCCACATTTTAAATAATAAACATATAGTTTATTAATGTAACTAGCGGTCACAAGACGCGTTCGTTACATATTCCCCCTAGTTCGGCAAATTTAAATAAACTAGTTTTATTTAAATTTTCACAATAAGAAATACAAATTTGCCTTCCTCGTCCACTAATCTAACATTGATTATAACTCTGGTAACCTATTCTAATGTATTCCATCACAAGTTCCACCGACATGAATATTCAACCGAACATATGTCCCTTGGCTACTTTGTACATAGACTTTTCTTACTCCTATCCCTGATTGTGGGTAGATTTGTGCAAGCCTTAAATACATAATATAACCATTTCAAATGTAACCTTATAAGTAACAAATTATTGTAGTGATATAGATGTTCTAACACAATAACATTTTATATCAAATTGAAAATTTAACTTAGACACCATTCTTAGTAAATATAGCGCAATACATCATAAGTTTGTGATCATCATAGATATTCAACACATAGGATAACACAATCTTAACATATAATGAATGAATAAAACTGGTAGAGAACATATCCTATCTGAATAATAATAATAAAAACTTTTAAGCAGTGAAGTCATCTATGAAGTGCAGGGTTGTCCAAAGCAATACAAGATTGTTCCAAACATTTTTTTACTATATCACCGCTAAGCAAAGTATTTGTAATGGATTTCCGCCACCATCCTTTTAGTATAAAAATGACAATTACATCCCCTTTTATCTCCGCTTGTTACAGACCTCGCGTGATTATTAAATTAACATGATCTCGATCAAGTGTACGTGGATGCCACTGCAGTATACTTCCCGATTTCCCAAGACAACGTTATAAGTACATTTGCTCCATGGCATAAAAGAATTTTGTTCATGGAATGCTGATTCGCGTAATTCCTTATGAACAAAACAAAAATAAATATTATCTACCTAGTACCTCAGAGATCCTTTTCCCTTGGCTACTTGGTGATTTGATATGCCACACAACATCTGTGAAGTTCCAGAAATTTATCTGTAAATGTACCCCAACGTATTGGAATCCTTCTGTCTGCCAGAAATCAGCTCCCAACATATTATCTCGGAAAGTTTTTATCCTTTTCCGGCACATATATGCCCATCGTCACTATCAAAAGAAACAAGTTGCACCAAATGATCCTCGCGCGACTGTACCAAAACATTGTGATCATCAGGATACTCTTTAAAGTTTCGTGAATTATGGGGTTAAAGTCATTGGTTGAATAAGTGACTGTTAACTGAGATTATCCTTTTCACCATGCATGGAATATATATATTATAATAAACTTTGCAAAAGCTTCTTATTGGTGTATGATTGTGGACTGGTGCGTAATAATACTCGTTGCCCTACAGTGAAAGTTTGATTATGCTTTGGTCTTGCTATATCCGCATCATTCTCCTCATCCTCCACACCACCATTTCGCCAGTATGTTAAATTACTAAGGCAAAACTGTGGAGAGGCCTCAGCATCCCCGACGAAATCTCATTTGTTTTAATTGGTCACCCTGCGATGTTTCGCGTGCGGCACCAACTCTCAATTCATTTTCACTTTCGTTCTGAATGTTATTGCCGGGATCGACGGTTAGAATAGCATTAACCTCCGGCGAACCCCCGCGTGTTTGCTCGTGACCATCCCACTGACCTTCAGTCTTCCACGGCTTCTTATCACCAGATTGGGCTTGCTTCCAATTTTTACCTCCCTTGAAACTTTGCCCGTTATTCTGATTATTTGGCCGGAAGTAGCCATGAGAATTAAAGCGATTGTCCTGCACATTTTCCGCGCACTGTTCACGGCTCGCTCGTTGTCCTATAGCTTCTAGATTCCGCAGTGTTTCTAATAAATCAGTGATATTCTTTACATATACAGGCGAGATGTGTTCTTGAACCCCCGGGCTGAAATGTGAGCTTATTATATCAATGAACTCGGCGTCCGGCATCACTGTGTCAAAATAACGACTTTTTACGACTAACCGTTCCACATACCCTTTCCATTGAATCACCAGGTTTAGGCTCGTATTTTCCTTGGTAAAATCGCGTCCTCGCTTGGTTTTGAATTTTTGCTGACCAGAAAGCACTCAAAAACAATTCCTTAAATTGTGTGTACGACATATCTGGAGTACATGCTACCTTTAGCCATGAACGATCCTGTTCAAAAAATGACTGGCTAATGATTAAAAGTTTTGCCGAGTCCGGAACAGCTTTAATTTGAAAGTATCTTTCAAGGTCTTCGAGGTAAGCTTTCGGATTTATTCCCCCCTTGGAACCAAATCTAGGCAGCTTTAACTCTATATTTCCCGAAAACACCTGAGCACAACTAGCTTGACATTGTTCATTGTTGCTAGCAGAGTTATTCCTTTCGGTTAGTTTCCGTTCCAAATTACGTAATTTTACCTCCGTTTCGTCAGCAAGGTTACGCTGTGATGTTTCTAGATTCTTATGACTTTCCTCCATTTCTCCCACGGAATTCTTAAGGTCTCCAACTTCGGATCTTATTTTACCTAAATTTTCTTCAACACCATCTTTTATTGAATGAGCAAACTCAGAAATCTTACCTAAATTTTCACTGTTTTCTGTGCGCATTTGTTCAATTGAACTTTTATTCGCTTCTACCTTACGGCAAATTTCATTGTTAGTCGTCTCAAGAACATTGCAGGAAGACTTTAACTCCGTCTGGACTTTGCTTAAAAGAGTGATCTCAGAGCTAATTTCCTTTTTAAAATCATTTATTTCTCGGCCAATTTCTCCGCGAAAAGTAGCAAATTGCTCTTCAATTCTTTTGTGAGCCATTTCTTGTTTTCTTTCAAGACTCTCGATTTTACTAGACATTTGCACTGAGAGTTCAGACAATTTTTCATTGGATTCTTGAAATTGTGTTGTAAATTGAGCAGATAATTGTGAAACTTTCTCCATTAATAAAGCCGCTATATCGTTCATCTGGTGTTGCTGAGTCTGCAATGCAGGAATCACCGAGACTTTTTTTGCACTCATGTTGGAGGTATTCTGAAAATTTTCCTGCCTTAATTCAACGGGTGATTGGGTGGAATACGCTATTTCTGCGACATTATTGTCTTCCCCGATATGATCCGTATTTGAATCAGTGGGTACTGGCTCCTGTGATAAATTTAACCCTTCCACGATTTCTTTCGGCATGTTAATAATGGTACTGGATCTAAAGCGCATTACTTTAAAACTTCACGCTATTTTCAACTATTTCGTTGACACACAAACAATATTCCAATACACAACAACAAAGAAAAGAATAAGGATTGCAAAACATACCATCAGAAAGACTTTACACTAATCTGCAAATGAAATGCCTCAATAAAATCCGCGATTGCACAGTAAAATCGAATCCAAAGAACATTCCACAGCACCCTCTATAATTTCAATGAAAAATTACAAGAAGAATTTTACTCATCAAATACCTTCGCGGAAAAATGGTTTAAATATGAAAAGAAATCGTTACCCTGGACATATGGCTCGAAATCCACACAAATATTTCAACAACAACTTAAAATTGCCATAAAGAAAGCATCACAACAATTATCAACGCCGTAATACAACAGAATTTGAGTGCGTTTGGACAAAACCCATTGCACATTCCCATGTCACACAAAATAATTATTATTTAACACACGCAATGCACACAAAATAAATTTATCTGATCTTATTGCAAAACCAACTTGCATCTAAGATCAACAAGTACAACATGAATTTATACATGCATTTAATACGCAAACTAATACGAACTACTTTCTATCTACAAAATAAGAAAGTTGCCAAGGACATAGTGCTGTCTTTCGTTCATAGCATAATTAATTTTTGCAATTAATAATCGAAAAGCCCCACGTTGGGCGCCATTGTAACATTCTGACCTCATTACCTGATTTAAAATTATAATTAATTTTATTATTTTATTTTATTATCATGAAAGGTAGAACTTGCGTGAATACTTTATACGAGAAATCACAAATGGTTTTATTTCAATTAATCACGTGACATATATAACAAATTAGTTAAAAATAATCAGTTGTCCTTTTGTGGGCGCCAGGGTATTTTATATAAAATACACAAAATTAAACAGTAACCGAAGCCAACATTTTGACTTCACTTCTGAAAGAGATGTTTGCTCCGGGCTATGAGAGTTCTTATCTGCAGGGTCGTAGCTGGGCAATGCTATGAACTTGAAAGTCTAGCTAGCACAGTGTCCTTCATTGGCGATGTATAATTACCGAATGTACATGTCTGCCGCCACACATTGGATGACGGTCTTCTCTGCTATGGACCAGTGTAGCACAGTTCCTCAGATGTCGTCCTTTGCCTGAGCTCATCTGCTCAAACAAAATAGCGGGTGTCCGGATCCAGGCAGCAGCAACAGTCCCACTCACGAATAGCAGTCCAGAAATCACATCGTCCGAACGTGCTGGCCGGCCGGCATCGAATATTCCTTCACTCGTTCGTCGTGCCACATGCAAAACAGAAAACTCTCGCCGATCACCCTGTTTGTCTACCTGGCAAGCACAAATCTTCCCTCCATTAGGCACTCACTATTCTCCCCTCGCTAATTCTAGGAACCGGCCTGCTGGCATTCCTCAGATCTGCCGCTCCACACTTGTACAATGTACACTGCGCCCAAACGCCCACTAAAATATTCCACATTTTAAATAATAAACATATAGTTTATTAATGTAACTAGCGGTCACAAGACGCGTTCGTTACAATCTCCAATGATGATGCCCTAAACCTTGAGGACGAAACGCATCGGAGGAATAAAATAAAATTCACAGTTGTCCGTAGACCGAGTTACTTATAAAAACTATTGTTGAACAACTGCGGAAACGTGGCCTATCACCAGATTAATAATGAAACCAGTGACGCCTGCAACGAAGTGTTAGCTTTGACAGACCGGCAACACTACGTCAAAGAAGAGCGTCACTCAATGTGCGACCTTACGGACAGTGCATTGAATTTCGGCGTTGATGGGATATGGCAGTAGAAGACCGACGCGAGTGTGTATGCTGACAAGGCGCCATTGGTTGTGGTACCTCTCGTGGGGTCGTGGACATATCGATTGGACCCTACGTGACTTACTGTTGTATTTAATGTTTTGTCGGGTTCCTGAACTTCGCCGGGGCAAAGGGGGTCCCACACAATGTAAGGAGGCATCCGACGGCTTTCGGCACTTCACTATATTATCAAAGTACACTCTACTTACAACTTGGGAGAGTTAATTACGTGCTGATCGTAAGTATAGTATACTTTGATTATAGTTACTACTGATTGCAAGTAATGCTATGCACATTTACAATCGTTGACGATGTCCCATCCCACAAGGCTGAAACGCGTCTGAGATTTAAAAAAAAAAAAGTTCTTAACACACAGTATCTCACTAATAAACGTTATGTATACACAGAATTTGATGTTTTTGCAAGCTTCTTGTTTATGAAATTCTAATTACTCTGCGAGCTTAGCGCCGCATAAATCATGATGCTTTTGTCAACGTTTCGGCAACTAACCTGTGACCTTCCTAGTGGCTATTTCGGCTGATGTAACCAGCCGTTAATAGGGTATAAATAAGCCCGAAACGTTTCGGCAAGTAACCTGTGACATTCCTCATGGCTATTTTGGCTGGTGTAACCATCAGTCAAATGAGGATAAATCAGCCCGAAACGTTTCGGCACGCAACTTGTGGTTGTCCTCAGGGCTATTTGTGGCTGGTGTAACCAGCCATCAGCAGGTCATTAAAAAACCCGAAACGTTTCGGTACCCAACCTGTGACCTTCCTCAGCGCTATTTCGGCTGGTGTAACCAGGCATCGGCAGGGAATAAATCGGGCCGAAACATTTCGGCACCCAACCTGTGACTTTCCTCGGGGCTATTTCGGCTTGAGTAACAAGCCGTCAGAAGGGAATAAATAAGTCAGAAACGTTTCGGCATACAGTTTGTGCCCTTCCTCAGGACTATTTCGGAATGATGCAAATAGCCACCAGCAGAGGATAAAACATACCGCAACGTTTCGGCCTCCAGCTTGTGACCTCTTCGTACTTATAAAAGTAACCGTCAGCAGATTATACATCAGATCGAAATATTCCTGAGTAATGCCCCAGTTTGGTGCCGAAACGATGGAGTTGGCAACAACACTGACACAGCGCTAAGCTTACAAAGTAGGTGGAATGTTACATTGTGAGAGTGCGTTAAGTGCTGAGATCTTCCGTGCCTCGGCGGTGCTACACTCGGCCTACGTGACCTCGCGACTCGCTGTGTGGCTGAGCACAGTAGCAGTAAAGGTCGCCTCCCCGGTACCGCGACAGCCGAACGGCTCTATTAGGCGGGGTTCTCGGTCCTTAACGCGCGCCTGGCACGCGACGCCACCGAGCTATTAACCCGCCGGCGTCCCGGCGCCCCTCAGAGACCGTACATCACGCGTTCGCGAGCGACGTCGGAAACAGCTCCGCAGCTACCTCCGAACACAAGCACCATCACGCTAAACGTAATCACGGTAAGGCCCTAATTAAATGTAGAATGCTGTTCACTAGGAGGCTGATCCCTACATTCACTCCCAAACCTCAGGCACTAATCCATAGTTCATTTGGTCAGCGCCATTCGCCTTCCCTCGATACCTGCAGGAGACAATTTCTTCTCTCTAAACCTTAAAAATAGAATGACTAATTCTGTGTTGACATATCCAAGCGTCAATCTTATGAAAAATTTTCCAATCTTCGCCTCTATCTAAGCCAATGATTTCAGTTCCCTTCCAATTGAGTCTATGTACTGTGATACACCACTTAAGTATATTTCTTCCTTTGAAGAAAAGAAATTAATTTGTCCTGTCATGGGTAGCCATGTAAGGGCACAGTATTTATTAGTCCTGGTAAGATATATAAGAGTAAAGATCGCAACCTAATAATTGATTGAATGCAAGTTAATCAGTGGGCAAGCCACTATATAGTTCATGACGTATATGATACTGTGTTTAAGTATATTTTATAAAGACCATTCCACAATTACACTTTACATCTCATTACTATGATGATTTAGGTTGCATGTATATATCACTTTCTCCTCGGGAGTCATTCACACATGCACAGACACATTTAAACTTACGTAAACCTATGCACAGTACATTGCTGGTGCAGGCACAAGTGTTTCGGAGCTCACTCTGCTGTCAGATCTGCCACAGATCGCCGCCTATCCCGCTTTACAGAGCGGACAAGCCTCCGACCTCCACGTTCTGTGATGAGACATGGACGTCCACCACCTTGTAGCCCAGTCATGGTCTCACCGTCCTTCAACTACTCTGCATAGATGCTCGCTACAGTAGCACGCGAACAGCCGACCAGCCTCGCCAATTCCGAGGTGCTCGTTCCCAGAGCCGCACCTACAAACCACCGACCCGTAATTTAAGGGAACTGCGTGACCTGTGCGCAGGCAACTCCGGAAACCTAACAAGGACTTTTCGAATCCATGCCACGCCGAATCGCTAATGTATTGCGCTCCAAAGATGGACCAACACACTAACAGACACGTAGTTATAATGTTTTGGCTGATCAGTGTATTTAGCAGATGTTTACAGCTGAATTGTCACAAAACATTGTCTTTAGAAGTGAAAGTTATTAATATTTGTTGTAATAGAAGATTTCCCGAATACTGTGTCTTACCCTCTGAGACATTAAGTTGAAGTTACTTCATCCCTGTTGGTCAAAGTAGTTCCTATCTCTTCCTCGGTATTCGTTTCTTCTGCTGCGATGTACTTCGGTGTTCAATCCTGTTTTTAGACCAGCCGCTTGCAAATGATATGTGGGGAAAATATTTTTCTCTCAGATATTGGAGTACAGTTACTCTATCCTCACTGGTCTATATACTCTGTTGACAATAACGACAAATATATAGCGGGTGTTAACCGTTGTATTGTCACAAAAAGTTGTACTTAGAACTTTAAACTCAATTAGATTTCTTGTAATTGGAGACTCCCGCATATTGGATCTTACCTTCTGAGACATTAAGTTCAAATTACTTCATATCTGCTGGTCAAAGTAACTCCTATCTCTTCCACGGAATTCGTTCCTCCTGCGGCAATCTACTTGACGGTTCAAGAGCTACCGCATGCAAATGATATGTGGGGAAAAAATTATTCGTCAGATATTGGAGTCGTAGATACAGAAGTTCCGGGAGATGGTCCCTTAAAACCGGAGTTAACTGCCCGCATCCCGCAAAGCGACCTGTGAGATATGGACCGGGAGGGGTGATATAGCATCCATCGACGGCTACCTCCATTTGATTAGAGAGAGAGCTTTTTGCGAGATGAGCCCCCAAGTTTAGAGCTGCCCCGCTCTCCTTGGCGGGTGGTTCCTGCTGCCTGCCTCATGTTTACTGCCCGCCTGCAAACACCCAGCGCCGGCGCGGTATGTTTGCCCGCAGCACCTGTAAACCCGGCGCGGCGGACACTTGCCGTGTGGCGCGGGTCAGCCTACCCAGACGGATTATACCGGTGCAAACACCGCCAGCCGCCCAAGTTCCCGAGGGCCTCGCAACGCGGTAAGAGCGCCGGAGAGGGATCAGGCTGGCCAACCGGAGGCCGCGAAAATCATCGAGACCTCGAGAAAGGTAAACTAATAAAGAGTAATAACGTCAAACACACTTCACCGGTGTGTATAAACATAAAATATAATTAAAATTTATTGCCTACTAACAGAATCAAATGCATAATACCAAAATAATTTTGGTTTAAATTAAAACTTCTTTACGCAGATTATTTACTTCAATAGCCATCACGAAATTTAATGACGGTTTACATACATAAGATCTGCTGATATCATCAAAAGGTCAGAGATATTATACAAAGAATGAGTTACCTACCGGGTATTAATATACATTAAGTACCGTATTTGTTAATTTATTAACTCTTAATTTCTTGATTAAATCACCGTCTACAGCGATGTATAGAGGTTTAGGATTTAACCAATGACTTTTGTGAACAATCTGGTGATCAGGAATTATGCAATAGCACGTCTCCTACATTGGTGGCCACGCCTTAGTTATGAAAATTTCTTCCAATACCAGAACTCAAACTGGGCAATAGAGTAGTATCGTTTTTCCTACTTCAAACATAACATCTCATCTCGTTCAATAAAAAATGCTTAAGACCTCCTGTGGTATTCTGAAAAATTTCCTACTCCTTCCTCATTTGTTTTAATTTCCCAGGTTAGCTCTCTTAATGTATGTGACGAACATGATTACAATATTCTAACTCGAAAGCAAACTCTTATACAAACTAATTCCTTTGTTGTCATGTGTTAAAAAGGAGAACACCTCAAAATTATTCTATTTCTTGGTAACGGGTTAATGTGCCTGTCTTCTTGTTTGTGTTCACGGCATTCAAGATCAAATAATGTGATAGTGAATCGATTGGTTTGTTTCCTCATACCAGTTTGCCGTTTTACAATCGCGAGATATAATTTCGTATCATGAATTCATCACAACAAAAGTATATCAATCTAGGTCTGCAATTCACAAATATTGTGGGTTGCTAAGTACCAATCCTAATTCTGTGCATTGCAATCCCGAACAGAACGAGGAAATAAAGAAAACAGAAAAGCATCAGTACGGCATCTTATTTCTCTAATCTTATCCCTACTGTCATTGCGACCGAAATAGGTTGGTGGAAGAAGTATTTCACTGCACTCGTAATTTAAATAATTTCTCATATTCTCCAATCAATTCAAACGAAAACGACGTCGTCTGTCCGCCAGACAGTCCAAACCCAATGTACAAATTCTACGACACTTTCGTAAGGACTGTAATTAGCAGTCACGAATCGAGCGGCTCTCCGCTGTACTTTCTCTATTGTGTCAGTAAATCCCATGCGATACGGATCCCAAATTCCACAACACTAATCCTAATGTGGACGCACTAGTGTTTTATACGCTATTTCCTTTGTATAAAAAATGAAACATCACATCTGTTTAATATATTAAGATACCAATACCGGAGTGGAGTTTGTGCTGTCTCTTACATTCTCTAATAAATACTACCAGGCCCTTCATGACCAAAAAAAAATCTAAAATCTATAACCTCATGTCATCATTGTAAGGTAGTGTGTATATCGTTTGATATATGTTATGATTTTTCCAGTAATGCCTTAGTTTCTTCCACCGGATTCAATGTTTACGTCTTCTAAATCGTTTGGTGAATTATTCCTCCTCCATTTCCGAAATTGTTTGTGAAATCATATTAGTCATTAATCCATCTTCCCCGGATATACTGTGTTTGTATTCTCCGATTTCTATACCCGAAGTGCCTGCAATTTGCTGCTGAAACGTTCGCGCTACAATGATTCAGAAAATATTCTAATAAGCTAAATTTTTTGGTAGTGATATCAGGAGATTTTACTATAGAGGAACACACAAGAACTTAGATTTGATACCTCTTGTCAATTTTTAATCTTGTGAATAGGCAGCCAAATCCAGTACTGGTGCTCAACAGATGTCGATTTTATGTGTTAAGACAAACAACAATTATTGTTTTATTGTTAGTTCCATTTTAGTAATTTTTTTACAGGTGGCTTATTCCAAATAATGAAGCACTAATAAGCGTTTCTATATTACTGTATACTGTCTTTTAGAACATTTCAATTGATAGAAATGACGAAACAAGTTTGCAGAAAACTGATGTAATTTGCTATCTACTATATAATGTCGTTAGCTCACTCACTTTTTTTTTAACTGCTTTACGTCTCTCTAACAGCGAGGTCTTTAGAGACGGGAAAGGATGGGGGCAAGGAATGGGAAGGAATTCGGCGATGGCCTTTTTAAGGAAGCATCCCGGCATTTGCCTGGAGTGATTTGGGAAACCATGGAAAACCCAAATCTGGATGCAAGGACGGGGAATCAAACCGCCGTCGTCCCGAATGCGAGGCCAGAACGCTATCCGTTACACCACCACGCTCGGTCTCACTCACTCACTCAACTTGATAGCTATTGGTTGAAGATCGGCAACGTCACGCACCAGCCGTCACTCGTAAATTAGCGACCAGAGATGTCATTAGAAGAAATTCGAGGTTATGTCCACAATTCAATAACTAAGAAAAAAATACAAAATTAATTGCCATAATACATTCATTAATTTTTCTTTTTGTAGTTTTTCATAGTTAAAAAAATCGATAAACTTCAGTTCTGAAAAAAAAGGAAGTGCTTTTTAGTAACAAGTCGCTAATGAAAGCGACCTAAAAAACTTAAATCACCACTGGCCTCTGATGTAATCACAATTTGCAATTGTCATTCTGGCTAAATTTCAATTCAATTAAAACTTTCGTTAATGTAGCTGCTTGACCAAAGTTTATACGTTACAGTTTATTTGCTTTTTACGTATTTTACTAACCACTTTCGTTAATTGTTTTTTTCGTGTTCGCTGTACGTGAGTTATTAGGTAATTTAAAGTGGACATCAGGCCAAATACGAGTGTTCTGGCAATTCATTCCTTCGGAGTTGCTCAAATATTTAATAATCTGGAATTAGTATTAAGTTCACTGGCCGTAACAGACACTATGACAAAGGGATTACATTGTGAATGTTTTCCCAGCCTCAATAAAGAACTACGTGATGTTTTACAAGCAAAGAGAAATTCTTCGAATTTTGCAGAGTGAACCTTTGGGGTAAAACACAAGTTCGTATTTCAGCAAGTTCGAGTCTTTATTCACCCTGAGGATGAATTACAGGTTAAGTTCGTATATGGACAGATCAGGTCAACCTGTTATAATCTTTGACCCTATACAATGGAATTATTGCAGACCAGTGATGATACGCAAAAAACGGTCACGGGCTTACACCAGTAAACAAAATAAAATGGAATAATGTTGTCAATTGCATTGTAATTTAATATGAATTATATGATTTATTATGACCCGCCATTGTGGCTGTGCGGGTTAAGGTCTAACGCGACCAGGTTCCAGTCCTGGTACCCGCGTACCGGTCATCCTTGTGGTGTACCATTGACACAATTACCACACTACACCTTGCACCATTTATTGGTGAGAGCTGTAAATGTACGCTAAAAACTTGCATTCGTGATAAGAGCTGGGGTGCCAGGAATTACTTCCACATGAAATTAATAAATGTTTTCCCTGCAATAATTATTTTAATAATAACAAGTAGCTAATTATATCCATTAAGCATTGGGAAATGGGAGATTTCAAATAATGAAAACGGTAATCTACCATTAATTACATTATATTTTATTATGTGCAAATAAAAGTTACTTTATACACAAAATTGTTATGATAATGACATTGGAACCAATGCAAAACAAAAAAAAAATGAAATTAAATACAAGTTGGACACGAAGCAGAGGGATAGCAGACCATTTAAAATGATAATTTAGCTCAGTTCAGAGAGTGAGAACCTCTTTATCTCGATGAAGGCCATTACTGGGCTTTGTAACACAGTTTTGCGGTCTCGACAGTTTCAAACAAAGATTTGCGGTAGCAGGTACTTGAAACTATTACCATGGATGTGGTCCTTGGCTACGAAGGAGGCTTGAAGGAGACCACCACAAGAGATCTTCACAACAGATCACGAATCAACCAGGCACGTTGCTTAGTAACTCACGTGTGTGTGAGGTCGCACTGATACACTGATGCACTCTCGGCAACACACAATACAGAGCGGCACAAATCTGCACACGCCGCACACTCGTAATCAGCCCGTCACTATGGAGGGCTGTCTTAGCCGCCACGTGGGTCGAACCTACGGCGACCCGCTCAGAAGCTCCCTCCTTCACACAAGCACCCGACGCGACGGTGTCTCGGAGCAAAATCCTCGCCTCCCGCGTTGTATGGAAAGCAGAGAAATCATATTAGTCCGCGTGAAACCACACAGGGGCTGTGATTGGCTCAAACACACACACACCCTCTTCGGCACTACTTTTGTCCATCTAACATGTTCCTCTTTCTCGCCTAATGGAAAATTTCAGGCGCGACACCTGTCTCTTTAAGCCCCGTCCAGTAAACATTCCGAGCCGCGCTACCTGTGGTACCGTTACGGCCCAGTGCTGTCAGGCACGAAGCATCTTGATAGGAATATTCGCTTGCAAAAATTAAGCATCCGAAATGCGAAATGCTTCATCCTGAATGTGATATTCAGGCGGTTTTCCGCAGTCACCTAGGACTATGCTGGGTCTGACCAAATATCCGCCACATAAACTACATTTTATAAGACATGATCTAAACGAATCGTTAGACAGCTGGTAAAACTTCATCTCTATCCACTGCTCCGGGAACTGACAATCCCAGGTTCTAAATACACAGTGGGAACTACTGCAGCCCCCAGGTACAGCCCTTTTATGAAATTTTATTTTCAGAATGAAATGTTATTTTCAGAAAGAAGAACAGAACGGACATAGGCATATCACTTAGAGGGGAGCAACTAAATAGAGTGGAATGTTTCAAATATTTGTGAAGCTGTATTGAAGAAAATGGAGGAAACAGGATGGAAATAAACGAAAGAGGAAGATGTGCAGATGGATTTTTTAAAAGTATTAGAAGTCTGGTATGGAGTAGGGATGTCCCACAAAAGAGTAAAGAGGCAACTTATAAAACATATTTTGTGCCAATTTTAACACATGGGGCAGAAACATGGGTGATGAAAGAAAGAGACAAAGGGAGAGTACAATCGGTGGAAATGAAATTTCAGGGGAGTAGAGTGGGAGTAACAAGAAGAGACAGAATAAGGAATGAGAGAATCAGGGAGATGATAAAGGAAGAACCGCTACCACAAAGAATTGAAAAATCTAGGCTACAGTGGTACCGGCATGTAAAGATAATGGGGGAGGAGAAGTTACCAAGGAAGATGCTGGACATGGAGCTGAAAGGGAAGAGGCCTAGAGGAAGACCGAGGGACAGATGGATTAAAGGTGTTAAGAAATGTGTGGAGGAAAGAGGAGGAAATTGGGCGACAGTGGAAGAAGAGAGATGGTGGTTAGAGAGGAAGCGCTGGCGAGGCTCTTGTTGTTCCCAGCAGACCCGGCCAGTGGCTGGAAGATATCCTAGATGATGATGATTTTCAGAATAATGTGTAGCAAGATGGGAGTGAATTAACGAAGGATTTGTATATATTTCGTATGATTTATTATGAATTTACCTAGCATGGTGGGTGAACGATTAACGCTCTGGCCTGGCATTGGGGAGGACGGCGGTTCGAATCCCCGTCTGGGTATCAAGATTAGGGTTTCCCATGGTTTCCGCAAATCACTCCAGGCGAATGCTAGGATGCTTCCTTCAAAAGGGTCATGGCTGGATTCCTTTCCGTTCCTTGTCCACAGTCCCATCCCATCTCTAATGACCTCGATGTCGACGAGGCGTAAAGCCATAAGTAAAAAAAAAAAGTATTGTGAAGTTATATATATTCATCATGTAAATAAACATTTTTTATTTAGATAAACTGTGTAAATAATGTTTAATACGATCAAGGAAAGTATTATGTATGAAATATTAATTAAAATTATTTTTAGGACAATTCTCAATGGTGTAGACTGGTTTATGCAGATAATTTTGTGTGTATATCTTTAATTTTCATTTCCGTGTGCTTCACGATGATTGTGAATGATTTTTTTGAATTAATTTTGATTGTTTGAATGTGGTTTTGATTGTTGGCTACATTGTCACGGCTTTCTCTGTGTAATTCTGGATGTTTCTGTAGCGTCTATAGGAACGAGCGGCAGAGTCGAGTTGTTAATTAAGAGATAGTTGTCAGAATTTTGTTTGTGAGTTTAATCGCTGGGTTATTTGTATGTTTGTGCTTAGTGTCTTCGGAAAAGTCTGATGCCTTATATTATCTTAGAGCAACCCGGAGAAATAAATACTGAATTTAAAATAGCGTCTCGTCTGTGTTGTCATTTGGTAAAATTATTTAGGTCAGTAAAGACCAGTAATAGTGGGATAAAATCCTCTGGCAACCAAAGACAGCAACAGGTGGAGGACGAAGTAATTAAAGAAATCATAGTAAAGTGTTGAAAGGGTGAATTTGGTTACTTGCCGAGTTACCTACTGAACAAATCCTTAATTACAAGCCATGACAAGAATCGAGGATTTGCGTTCTCCAATAGTGCCATTTCGCAAAAAATGATAATTATGATGTGAAAATAAACGTCAAATCAACTAGTTCACAACACTTGAACACCAATATGTACGTATGAATATCATAAATTAGTAATTGAGGAATGTGAAAATGGTTTACAAAGAGCCCTTCACAAATTGCAAATGTGTTCAGAGCACTTCAACCTGAAGATATCCACGGAAAAAATAAACTAGTAATAATAATGGCTTTCTCTGGCCGAGACCCTATTAGAGGAAAAACAGTTATAAATGGCTACCAGGTTGAACAAGTTTCACACTACAGCTACATTAGTTGTGAAATTTCATATTGTGTAAGCAAAAAAGGTTGATAATAAGGTGAACAAGTATTAGATCATATGTGGAATGATGGATAAAACTTAAGGGGGTAGGTACACTTATAAGGTTTCAAAAAATGATTTTTTTTATTATTATTCACAAAAACAGTTTATAGTTTTGGCTTCATTTTAGTGAAAAAATTATTTCAATATCTTTAACAGTGTGGGAATTGTGTGTGATTAAGCAATGCTCTGCACGATTGACAGCCATTTAAATCTTACTGCACTTGAAGGTAATCCAAATCTTTAACCTTAAATATCTCAAAACAGCAATTCATCAAATGGTTTTAAAGATAACTTTTTCCATATGCATAGATCTTTTTTAAATTTGCAGGACATGTTCTACATACTAAGTACTACAGTCTGAACCATTATTGTTTATGCAGCTTTTCCCAAATGAAAAATATTCCTTTATATTTAAGCAAAAAAAAAGCAAAAATTCTTAATTTCTTGACAATTTTTTTTTATTAATAAACAATATAGAGTTAAATATGTTATATTATAAGTTCAACTTGTTGCCTTGATATTAGTTTACAATATTAAAAGAACATTTCTGAAAAATTTCAAATACTACGCCTTTTATCTTTAAAACCCTTTACAACAATATATTTTTTACTGTCTATTTGGATGGTACATTATCCTATTGTTAAACAATATTTTTTATTTTAAAAATCAATTTTTTTATATCTAGCTATAACAGTTCTATGGAGCTATGAAATTTGAACCCTCAAATTTAAATAGATTTGGAGAAAATGACATCTCAACTTTATCAAATATTTGTATGTGTTAGGTGTACCTACTCCCTTAAGGAAATACGAGAGGAAGCGCAGAGACACAAAGTAGAAATTCTATAAAGTGATGCCAGTTCCTATGCTTCTCTGTTGAAGTGATTCTTGGGTAATGAAGAGGGGACACAAAAGCCGTGCACAAGCAACTGAGATGAAGTTTCTAATATCTGTAAAGGGATGCATTAGGCTGGATCTAACAAGAAATGTTCCTATAAGAGAGGAATTGAAAATATATAGTATGAAAGGCAAGACAGAGAAACATAGGAATAACTGGAGACATCATGTCTATAGATGATGATGCAAAATTAACAAAATTAATAAACCAATATAGACCTAAAGGAGGAAAACGTATAGATAAACCGAAACAGGTAAACAGGCCTAATCCTGGAATGGGAAGAAGAGGAAATGCTTTATATCTGGTTTCGAGCTCATTTCTACCAGTAAAAAATTATTAGGGAAATTTTACTGCCATACCGTGTGTTGAGATACTTTACTTCAAAATGCTCCATCTCTGAAACCATGTTCACATACACTGATCAGCCAAAACATTATGACCACCTGCTTATTAGTGTGTTCGTCCATCTTTGGAGCGCAATACAGCAGCGATTCGGCGTGGCATAGATTCGAAAAGTCCTTGTCATGTTTCCGCATAGGTCACGCAATTCGCTTAAATTACGGGCGGCTGGCTTGTGGGCGCGGAGCTGGGAACGAGCATCTCAGAAACGGCGAGGCTGGTTGGCTGTTCGCGTGCTACTGTGTTGAGCATCTATGCAGAGTGGTTGAAGGACGGTAAAAGCACGACTGTGCGACAAGTTGGTGGACGTCCACACCTCATCACAGAACGTGGAGGTCGGAGGCTTGCCCGCTCTGTAAAGCGGGATAGGCGGCGATCTGTAGCAGATCTAACAGCAAAATGTGCTCTGAAACGCTAGAGCCTGCACTAGGATTACTCTTCATAGATGCTGACCACAGTAGGACGCGTACAGCCGACCAGCCTTGTCGTTTCCGAGATGCTCGTTCCCAGCCGCCGCGCCCACAAACCACCGGTCCGTAATTTAAGTGAATTGCGTGACCTGTCTATATGCCAGACAACTCAGAAAAACCTAACAAGGACTTTTCGTATCCGTGTCACGCCAAATCGTTGATGTATAGCGCTTCAAAGATGGATCAACACACTGATAAGGAAGTCGTCTTAATGTTTTGGCTGATCACTATAAAAAGAAATGGTGCAAGAATCATTGAAAATTTTCACGTTGGTTACGTAGTCTGTCATACCAACTATGTAAGAAATTTTCTATTACATTAAGACTAAAATGTAGAAACGAGAATTAGTTCGGAATCTTAAAGATACTTTCCTCGGCAGAGTCATATAACTTATGACATAAATTTTATCCCATACTTATCCGTGAACTATACTATCAACTGATAAAATATTTTAAACTCAAACAAAAGCTGTCAAGCTGTTTCTCCGGATTCTGAGTTAACTGTAGCGGAATATTTAACGACATAATATGTAACGCTTCGCACCTCTGAAACACGACCGTCCAGAGGCTGTGTGGCGGTTGTTCCATCAAGAAAATTGAACTGGCCTCCAGAAAAAGCAAAAGGCTGCTAAAAACCATTGGCGTCTGTTTAAGCTCAAACTAACCGACTGTTTTATCTTACGCTTCTGTTCCTAGTTTCACTCAAAAAATTCTTTAGTCTTTCTTGGTATACATGCTTTGCGATTGATTTAGAGGTATTTTTTTGTAATCTACGTAGCTTGTTGCTATACCAACGTGGACGGTGCCACATTTCAATCTGTCTGTTAGTTGGCTACTAATTAATTATTAATAACTGAATTTTATTAATTATAATGTCACTCGTCATAGCAGCTTATTAGGTAGACAGATAAAAAGCTGAAGATTGATTATGGTTATAAGGTGGGGAGAGAATTGCTTGTTGAAGACTTGAAATTTAAATATCTTGACATTACATTTAATAACAAGCTTAACTGGGCAGGACACATTGGACAGGTAGTAGGAAAAGGTTTCAAAATCCTTCATTTGTTGGAGAGAGTAATGAGGGGATGTACGAGAGAAGTTAAAGAGTTGGGGTACAAACCTTCGGTCATACCTCTGCTTGAATATATTAGGTTTAACACAAAAAAATTATGTACATCCGGATTTACATATAAATTATAAAAATAACACATTCTTAGGAACAATGAGTATAAAATTCCTTGGCATTAAACTAGATTAGAAACTCTGTTGCCACTTCACTACTGAAGAAGTTAAGCAGTGCCGTCTTTACAATACGAATACCTTCTCCAACAGCAGATCCAGAATTAACGAAACATGTGTGCTCCTCGTGTTATTATTCAGTCATGTGATATGGCATAATTTTGGGGAGAAACTCTTCATAAGGTAGAAAAGTTTTCATAGCACATAAAAGTGCTATTAGGATGCTGTGTAGGGTAAAACCAAGGATTTCTTGCAGACAACTCTTTAAGAAACTCAATATTCTTACAATGACTTCTCAGTATATATATTCTCTAATGTGCTTTGTCACAGAACATTTTAACCTGTTGTAACGGGACGTTATCACGCCACGCTACAATTTATATTTTTGTTAAATTGTTTTTAATTTTAATATTTTTTTATTCAGATTAAAATTAATTAAAATTGATCTCCGGCAGCCCAAAATTGTATATGATTAAATAAATATGCAAGGGTATTTCATTTGAGAGGACTCAGCGAAAATGTGCGAGCGTAAGATTTTGTTTAAGGGAAGGATCGCACATCTCAGGCTAGGGACGGAAGTGAAACCGTTAGTCCTAGTGAACGGACACAATGGGTCGCCCGCTGTCGCCAGCCAAGGCCAGTCAGTCACCCCAATGGTTCGCACAGCAAACATGTGAAGGGCAGCCTCCCCCGCCCCACCAAGGATGGACGCGGAGGGGACGCTAGCAAAATGCCGCGAATCTGAGTGTGCAACGATACAACGTGATTTCCAACCTGCCTATGAAAATCATCGACAGGATCTTCACAAGTTAATTCAGGGTTTATTCTTTTCTGCCCGGCATGTTCCTTCGCCGAAAGGGACGCCATCGTTTTCCTAAGAGGAGGAAGACTACTTCTCGCTGGGCTGCGGTCCAGAACGGTTGTGCTTGGTCAGTGCAGTGACCTGCCTATGATCACTTCTATCGCGCTGGGTTGATAGTGCGACGGACTTCAGTGCTGTTGCCTATGCTATGGTAAAGTGTTAACGCCAGGTCTTGCATCGTTGTATTCTTATGAGACTGCGAATGACCCGTAAACGACTTGAGAAAGAGACTTGTGTTCTTTCAGCAAATTTTGACCCTGAGCTAGCCGACATTTTGTTGAACATTGTGGGAGCCTTTGCATATCGCGAGTTCCTTGTTTTCTCCTTGTTATTTAACGGCGCCCGAGACGCATGTTCATTTCATGTATTCATTTTGATTGCTGACTGTTTTTGTTGTAGCATATTGTGAACATTGTTCCCGCTTACTAACTTTAACTTCGTCAGAAGATTTTCAATTAAAGTAAAATTTATATAATTGTTTGCTTGAATAAATCGGCCAGTTGTAATCGCTAGGCTTGCATTGATATCCTAGTGATTATTGTATTAATGGTAATGTTAAATATGCCTAGCGGTGTAGTAACCAAATGAATATAATAAATTATCTATGCCAGTTTCATTGTGATCTGGCAAGGTTAAGATTATTGCCAACCCAAAAATAAATTCTTTATATAATTAAAAATTATAAAATCCCCCCCCCCTCCTAAAGCACTCTCACTACACTGTTTAAATCGATTTCACAGGTATACAATTTGAATACAAGAAAAAGAAATTACTTGCTCAAAACACAAACATCTCTGTCATTAGTACAAAGAGGAGTTAATTATTCTGGTATACGTCTGTTTAATAAACTTACCAAGAGTATAAAACAGTTTTCAGATAATAAAGATATATTCAAAGAAAAACTGAGAGATTATCTTATTTGCAACTCCTTCTACTTCATTCAAGAATTTGAACAAAATAATGAATTGTATACAATATGACGTTTCACAAAACTCAGTTGTGATAGTTGATGTTTATTTTCATTCTCTTTTTTTTTTGTCTTTGTAACATATAACTGTTTTAACTATGATTATGACTCATATTGTATGTAGGTGTATTAACCACGACATGTTTCACATCCCAGAGGTCCTACCTCAGCAGGAATTAGTGGAACTAGATTGATAAATAAATTAAATAAACTGCATTGTTAGACACATGCTATAAAACGTATGGACGGAACTGGATCAACGTTTGGATGTGTATTGTATAACTAAGGGCGCACTCATTTAACATTTATAGTATGTACCAGAAACTAAGTAATCTTTTTATGTATCACTCGTCTTTATAGGTCTGATACGTCTCAATACACAGTATTTTGAAACCTAAGGAATCATTTAGACCAACGCTGGATATGCAACAGCTTACTAATGCTTCTATCAATTCCAGTGGTTTAGTTACACATGGATATTAAAACAGCCAAATTTATACGTTTATCTAAAAACTTATTCAGTTATCTCCGGTCTACCGAAATGTTTGTTGTAGCAAGGCACAGTGGGGAATGTTTTTTTGAGGTCAGCAGGAGCCTGGTCACGTGGCCGACCCTGATCGAGCACAGTGCGATGTTTGCGGAAATCAGCGCTGAGTACCTGGTGCCCAGGTGAGGCCCTTTGAATGTTGCGTCACAATGAGGCGCTAATGGGGGACTGTCCGTCACAATGCGACCGTCCTATCGCTTTCTCATCTGACAGCCTTGCTGTCCGCACTGCAGAGCAACATGGCTCACCTGCAGCGTTATACTGTGCAATAATACCACACGGCTCCATACTAGTACCGTTGCTGTTCATCATTTGCGTTCCGCAAACAAAGATCCAAACGAATCTACGAAAAATCACTGTATGAATGAAATAAAGTAGCCGAATAAGTGTGATCACAACACGCATTGTTTCGGCGGTCACTTGACAATGGCAACACAGACTTTGACCCCCGGAACTTTGTATTTTACGAACGGACACACTTGGTAACATTCCAGAGAAAATTGTATTCATACAAAACGTTGGGAAAGAGTTCATTCATATATAGGTTCCATAGGCTTTTTACATACTTCAGCATTAAAAATAATAAAAAATACATCAATAAAGCCTGAAGAAAATCACGTCGGTTCAGGTCGTTTCCGCGTCTTATTGCTGCCATGAGACTAATTGCTTCGAGTTCCGACAATCTTCGGTGATTAAAATAAGTCGCTGTCTGGAAAAAAAATCTACTTCACTTTAAACAACTCGTCACACGTTTTCCGCTATTTGACATTTATTTCAAAGACTGTTTGGATCTTTTACTGCTCCTTTTCTTTTCCTTTATACGCTGAATTAAATTATTCATCATTTCTTAAACTCACTGTTGTTTTCCGCTGTAACATCGATAAAAAGAAACAATTCTCTCTTCTAAGACCAGTGATATCCGACATATTACAGTCTAGTTTGCAGGTTAGCCTATTTAATTAAATATACTCTAATGCTGAAGCTATTCAACTCGTATTTATTTCTGTCTATTTTTCTGTCAACAGTTTCTAGCGCTAAACTATTTATCCCTATATACCACTTACAACCACGTCCTTAATTATATGCTTCATATTTTCTATTCTCTGTCTTCCTCTGCATTTCCTACCTTCGACTGTTCCCTCCAATAACAAATTAACCAATCCTGCATATCTTAAAATATAAGCTACGAGCCTGTTTCTTCTTTCTGAAAGCTTCCTCCACAAACTTCTTTCCTCACACATTATTTCCAAAACAGGTTCATTTCGTAGTTTATCTGTCCACTTTCAGCATCGTTCTATAGCTCCACGTTTCAAATGCTTCAATTTTCCTTCTTTATGATATACCCAAATTCCATGCTTTGCCATCATAAAGTTTCTTTCAGAGTTCTACAACATCATTTGAAACCAAAATATTTTTCTTTTTCAAGAAGGCTATTTTGTCTAGTTCTTCCCTGCTTTCAATATGCTTCTGCCGTCAGTTGTAATTATACTCCATAAGTAACAGAATTCCCTAACTTCTTCTGTCGCGTCCGATCGTATTTTTGTATTTAATCTACTATTATTGCTCATATTTCTGCTACGTTTCATCACCTCGTGTATTGACATACTATTTAACACATATTATTTCATATACAGGGTGCCCTGAAATGAAAGGATAATCCTGCAACTGCAGATAAGCACCAACATTTCCTACTATACTACAAAATTTTATTGAAATTTTATTTTAGCAAAATTATATTTTCGAAATATTTATTTTTTAATATTATTTTCAGAACCTGTAACTTTCTTCATTTTATTCCATGCCATTTCTACAAATTAAGACTTTCTTAAACCTGTTTTTTTTTTAAAAATTTATTCAAAGATATTTGATTATTTTAATTCAATATTATTTTTTTTCTTAAAGCATATAAAAAACCTTACAATATTTTTTAAATGTTATAATTATTTTATACTTCATTTAAAATGACTTTTTTGTAGTTCAATCTGCTAAACTGACATTGTGCATTTTAAACATATAGTAAAAAATGAAGATTTTTTTCTTTTTTTTTAAAAAAATGAGATTTTTTTAAAGTTTTTTTTTAACGTTATAAGGAAAAAAAACATTGTTTTAATGACTCAAGCATTCTTGAGTAAATTTTTTTTAAAAGGGTTCAAGAAGTGTTAATTTATAGAAATTGCATTGAATAAACTGAAAAAAGTCATACGTTTCGAAAAAAAATTTAAAAATATCGGTATCTCGAAAATGGTGAGACTTTTACTAAAATAAATTGTCATATAGTAAGACATGATGTGACATATTTGTCGTTGTAGTATTGTTCTTCCATTCCTGTACACCGTGTATATTATTTCTGTGGAAGTTAATTCAAAGCCTCAGCAACAGTGGGGCATCATACGGAACGATGGAGAGGAAAGTACTTCAGTTAACTGTTCTCGAATAACAGACCACTGAATTAGTGATACAGGAATGAAATGGTAACCCTGCAACCACAGAGAGGTCACATCATTTCCTACTATATCACAAAATTTTAATTTAGTAAAAGTCTCCCCATTTTCGAGATATCGATATTTTTAAATTTTTTTTGAAACATGTGACTTTCTTCTGTTTATTCCATGCCATTTCCACAAACTAAGGATTTTTGAACCCTGGTTGTTTTTATAATTTACTCAAAGTATTTTGAGTCATCTAAAACAATGTTTTTTTCCTTAAAGCTTAACATTAAAAACGTTATAAAAAATCTTAAATGGCATAATTATTTTAATACTTCTTTTAAAATGATTGTTTTATGGTAGTTCAATCTGCTAAATGGACCATTGTGCATTTTAAACATCTAGTAAAAAATAATAATAATGACTTTAAAAAAAAAAAAAAAAAAAAAAAAAAAAGATTTTTAAAGTTTTTTTAACGTTTTAAGAACAAAAGATGACTGAAAGATCCTTGAGTAAATTAAAAAATCAGGGTTCAAAAATTCTTAATTGTGGAAATATCATGGAATAAACTGAAGAAAGTCAAATGTTTCGGGGAAAAAAAATTAGAAAAATCTAAATCTCGAAAACGGTGAAACTTTTACTAAAATAAAATTTTGTCGTATAGAAAGGCATGATGTGACACATTTGTGGTTGCAGTTTATCCTTTCAATCCTGTACACCGTGTATATTATTTCTGTGGTTGTTAATTCAAAGCCTCAGCTACAGTGAGACGACATACGGAACGATGGAGAGGAAAGGACTTCAGTTAACTGTTCTCGAATAACAGACCACTGAATTAGTGATCAGTAGTACGTGTACTTCAATCGAGGCTTTCCAATTACAGTTATAACGCCGCTCTCCTCTTCGCAGCGTCACAGAATCCAGGTGCAGTTCTCGACTGTCCGCCCCACGGCCGGCAGCTATCGAACAGGCATCGGCCGATAACGCATCTCCGCTTACAAGTGCCGCATACCCCGCGCGCTCGAGAGCTTCCATTATCACGGTCGCCAACACGCCGTACAGTTCGCGTTACACGTCGAGGCGCCTGTTTTAATTTACATATTGCCGACCCGTTCGATTGGCGGAATGGGATGCCGCCGATACAGTCCCTCCGTAGCCACAATGCGTTTGACGTTCGAATTTCGTCCCCGGGAGACGAGGCTGTTGCCGAATGAAGCAGAAACCAACTGCGGTACTCGACAGGTATTAACGCGCTCTGTGTTACCGACGCGATGGTAATGGTGATGCGATACCTGAGTCGCTCAAGCTAACGCTTCGTAGAAGCCTAAACAAACTATAACAGGAGTTATCAAAGGAAAGAATAATACTTTTTCAATATTACCTACTATCTGCACTGATATTATAAATGCGAAAGTAGCTCTGCCACTTTGTCTGTTTGTTACGTTTTCACGAACAGACGGCTGAACCGATCTTACTGAAATTTGACAAGGAAAAATACAACATATTACTAGGAATGACATAGGATGTATTTGTCGGGATGAAAAATGAAATTTTGAACAACAACTTAACGGTGACATGTGTGTAAGTCTATGTAAAGTTATATCGGTAGCTTAGGCTTTGTTTCTCTCGCAGTCAGTTTGTGCGACACCTTTTACGTAACTTACAGGTTTCTATATCCAATACAATTCAACCAATTAAATTTTAATTTTTGACCTAAGAAATCGAGGGTAAAAGCTAGTTCTATATAAAACCGATGGAAAAGGTATAAGCCAAAAAATTAAAAACAAAATATCTCAAACAATGCAACGCGTATTGTAATTTTATGACCCTATGAGCAGAACAGACTAAGGATGTCGAGGAATTACACAATGACCTGAATAAAATTCTCATGGATTTAAACACTTTGCAGAGCTGACCGTTTAGACTCACATTTGGACATAAAACGACGGCTGCAAGATCCAAACTTTAAACATTGATGAGTTATCTTCAAGAAATCAAGTGGTCTTTCAATGTAAAGAAGAACCGTTGTATAACCAACACGATGGTAATGGTGATGTGACATCTGAGTCGCTCAAGCCAAGGTTTCGTGTGAGCACAAAAAAAAATATAACAGAAGTTTCTCTAAGAACCACGAGTGCGTCATTCCATCACACTGCATTTTAATATTACAATAACAATTATTCAGAGATACTAAGTGATTCATAACCGAAAAACAAAAAAAGTAAAATCAGTAACAATTTTAATCATAACATTGCCAAATACATACTAATTAATTTACTGCGGATCATAACCGAAAGCCTAGTCCGTCATTGTCTGCTATTGTTTGGGGCAGTTCGTATGAACGTCACGTTTAATGTAATGCTAATTTTTGCTCTGGGTCGAGCCGCCATGCCGGTACTGCTGATTTATGGATTAATTGCACGCCAGTCGTAATTAATTACTGAGCCTTCACATTTACATTGATCTCCTCGCGTGATCTTGGCGTAAGCTTTGCTAATTACGGATCGCGAGGCTCAGATTCAATTTGTGGGACCAAGAGGATTACGTTCCTAACATGGCCCCAATAGAGCGACAACCGCTACGTCTGTTGATCTCGCTGTTAAATCCGCACATGGCTGAAAATAGGCGAATTATTAACCACAAGAAAAGCCGATACCTTCATTCTAGTTTATTTTTGATTCATATATATATATATATATATATATATATATATATATATAGATAGACAGATATGGTGCTCAAACTGATTATCTTTAAATTATAATGAATTAACCGAGAAACAGTATTTAATTCGTAAAGCAAGCATTACGACTGCGAGAAATACTGACGGTTTTGCGTGAACCACGATCAACGTAAAATGCGTGTTAATTTGTGGATATTTTACGTAAATTTTTCCACTTTTCCGGCTTCACGTCAAACTGAAACATGCCCTATTACATCTCCGGTCCTACTTCGAAACGCCATTAAAATCAAAATGATGTGTTCATTTCAATTTACAGAAATACGGATATACATACAATTTTTCTTTATTTCTTTTTTAAAAAAATAAAAATTATTCATGCTCTGTAGCTTACTAATCCAAATTTGTCTAATGTATCTCCAACTTACAGACTTTTTGCCATTTACAGTTTTATTAATAGTATAAATTAGATTTTTAGCGATTTTGAATGTTGCGTGTGGCAACCTTTTAAATGAATCTTAATCGATAAAGAAAGGTACAGCACAGAATGGCTATCTCCAACCTTTCATTTCCTAGACGCTAAATGCTTTTGGTACGGTTGTCATACTCGCCGACTTGAAACCCTGAACATTCTGTGCCATTCTGAAACGGTTGCAGGTAGCAAAAAACTGCCCAAGAGATATTTATTCCTTTTTCGTACAGAAGACAGAAAATACAGTTATTTCGACAGTTCTTGCAAGTTTTCATTTCAAACATTTCGTGCAACAAAAAAAACTTCTGCCAATTCAATTCTCTGTGCATGTCTAAAGTCAAAAGAAAAACCAGAGAGAAACCATTGTAAATAACATCTTATTTTTCTGGGAGATTACGGAGCATGGTTGCTGAGCAGTAACGCTCGACTCTCGCATTCGGGAGGACGCTGGTTCAAGTCCCTTCAGCGATCCAAATTTCATTTTTCCATTGTTTTCCCGAAATCACTTTAAGCTAAAGCCGGAATAATTTATTCAAAAGCCCATGGCCGAATTAACTCCCGTTCCTTGTCTAAAATCCTCTTTCGCCTCTAATGAGCCCGATGACAAAGAAATGTAAAGCAGAAAGCAAAAAATTAAAAGATTCTGCTGAACTTTGATATAAAAAAGGAATGACCGTTCCTTTTTTGGAATAAGTATACAGAATCGTGTTGGACATGAACTGCGTAAAGCCGAACAGGTTTCACAGAACTGTTAACTGACAGAAACTTCTTGATCTTCCAGCAGCGTCACAGTGTCGTACTCTTGGGACGTTTCGATCACCTGATTCTTCGTCTTCAGTTGCAACCAACTGTTGCAAAATTGCGAATTTACACCGAATTTAAGGCGTTGTCATGTGAGGAATAAGGGTGAATTATTCCCCTCCCTATTTGTATGCCAGAATTTTGCCAATGTATACTATCTAACTTGCCCAATGACGTCATCCTCAATGTTGCAAATTTTTTGTAGTGCTGCTTTTCCTGTTTTCGAGTGCCCTGTTAGAAGGCCCGATGAGTTGGTATCGAGCATCCCTGTCCAGTAACTTGTAACCAGTAGCTATTCTAACTGGAATGACTTCCGTCCCTACGCTATGCCTACATTAAGAAACAACTTTTGTGTACACATTTATCTTTCTTTCAAAAATTACTAATTGCCTTGAGGTAGAAGGGATTCAGTTTGATCATTAAGGTGGTTTGATCGACTAGTTGTTTATAATATATATATTGATATATTGAAATGTCCATTTGGGTGCCAAGTTAATATTTTCTTTGATAACAGTTTGTTTTCAGAATAACTGTCAATCTAAGAACTAAACTGAAAAGTTTTTGATGTGAAAGGTTTTCCAAAAAGTACAAAGAATAAGAATAAACAGTAAAAATAATGTAGATTTCCATTTAAGAAACTTACATTGACCTTGAAATGACCTTGATTCCATACTCAAACTAAATGGTAAATAATGCAAAAAATATTTTTAAAAAAAAAAACTGTTATAGAGTTCGTTTTCGAGTTATTTCAAACTTTCAGCTTATTTGTACATCACACACACACACACACATATATATATATATATATATATATATCAAAATTATGCTGATGTACAGTATGTAATGCGGAACTGAACTCTAGATGTCGCGACACAGGTGAATCCACTAGTACAAAAGGAGGCGAGGAATATTGTGTCGTCATTAGAGAAGCAGTGACTTCAAACGTGGACTAGCCATTGGAAGTCACCCGAGTAAGAAATCCATCAGGGAGATTTCAAGCCATTGGCAGCTGCCCAAGTTGACTGTTGGTGACGTGATTGTGAAACAATAATCACAATCAAGACCAGGCAGAGCTCATTTAATGACGGATATGGACAGTTGTGCATTGCGGAGGGTGGTTATAAAAAAAAAATCGTCATCATGCGCAATGCCAACAGTGAAGAACGGAGGAGGTGGTGTCATGATATAGGGGAGATTTTCGTGGTTATGTCGTGGTCCCCTTATTGCACTTAAGCAAACTCTAAATGTGGGAGAAAAATATGAACACATTTTAACCACTGTGTGCTGCATACGGTAGAGTATTAGTTCGGATACGACACAGCAAAGCTGAGACAGTGATTTGTGGACAATAACACCACTGAAATGATTTAACACAACTTAAAATAAATAATTTTTCTATTTTATGATTTGAAGCAGCAGCATGATATTGACATTTTGTAGACGTTGTACGATTATTGCTATACATTTCAATTTATTGATGAAGTAGATAATTATCTAGTATAATTAGTACAATTAACTTGCAATTAAAAAGTTTGAAATAATCAAGATGCATAATTATAACATTAATATAATCAGAGCTTTTATTTCGTTAGTTATTCCTACAGGAGTTTTAATTATTGGTGCATGAATATAAAAAAATAATAAATGATAGTGAAAAAAGTTCACTATTTGAATGTAGTTTTGACCACAAAAAGATCGTCTCGAATGCCATTCTCGCTTCAATTTTCTTTTTTATTGCAGTAATTTTTTTTAATTTTTGAGACAGAATTGCATTAATCCTCCCTATCGTTATTATCATAAATATTTCTTGGATAATTGCATAAACATTTACAACTATATTTTTTATTATAATCCTTTTAATAGGACACACCTATGGGCTGAGTTAGTGCGTCGACTTCGCTCCAGACCCCAACGTCCAACATCACTACCCTCTCTGGTTTCAGCTATTCAGAAACAATGGGTTGCCACTCCTCCACAGACATTCAGACACCATATTCAAAGCCTCACCAGCCACCAAGCGTGGTGGGTGAGCGCTTAACGCTCTGGCCTCGCATTCGGGAGAACGCAGGTTGCAATCTCCGTCCGGGCTTCCAGATTTGGGTTTTCCATGGTTTCCCCAACTCACTCCATGCGAATGCCCGGATGCTTCCTTCAAAAAAGCCATGGCATAATTCCTTCCCGTTCCTTCGATATATCGACATATCGATAAATATCTTCTCGATATATACAAACAGTATGAATATGTATCAAGAAAAGTATTTCGATATATCAAACAGTATCGATATGTATCGAGGAATATATATCGACATATCGATATTTATTCTTATTACATATCGATACGATATTTATCGATATATTTTTTTCATTTGCCCATCCCTACCTGCCGGCTAATTGATTGCAGGCTGGCCACAGATCCCTCGCTACGTTACAGGGGACCTCAGACAGGGAAACACCACGGATGGCTCCCCGAGTGCCATAAAGTCCTCCGTGTATGACGTCAGCGGTGCTCAGGGGGTGCAGGGCTTGAGGACGTGGCTGTTGGTAAACTCTTTATCGATGGCCCGTGAGGGCGGCTGCATTATTAAGGCCATATCGACGCGCTCCGCGGCCGACTCAGGCGCGGGCCGTGATTCAGGGCAGCCAACAGCGGAGGCAAAAATACAGTAAATGGCCACTGCAGATCGCAGTGCGCGATGTGTTCCCAAATGTGTTTTATTTACGTTCTCTTTACTACAACCAGTAATGTTCGTAAAAGGTCACATTTATCACCCACCTCTAGTTCCATACTTTTTTGTAGATCAAATGTTCACCGTTTCAAAACAAATGTGGCATAGATATGACTGATGAAAACAAACCAGTTTTATTCCTATGATTAAAATAAAACAAAATTCTGGAAACAGGAAAGATGAAAGCAAATATAAACTCACGAAGATTTTTTTCCCAACATTCTCCGCATGTCCTGCAAAACACAAGTGTATTCATGTATCACTGATAACTTCTGTGAATTTATGTTTTATACAGTTGAGGGGTTAATGTGTATTACCATTAATTTTGAGTGAGTTGACCAACAACAACAAAAGCGTTGCTTTACTTAAATTTTTCCCCCTTACAAGGATAAACATGCAAAATTTTTTGCCATTTCTGCACCCTTGAAATTGGAAAATCCTCCTAGTTTTGATGAGTCAGAAGTTACAAATATTATGCACCTACAGAACGCAGTTTTAAAAATGTAAAGGGTATCAAGAATTGATGTTAAGTTACTTAATTGTAGCTTCAAACTGCAAAAATATTCCGCAGACTAAAGTAGTTCCCAGGTCGGATTTATGACTGACGGTTGTTCCTACTTAGTGTAATAACAAATAAAAAAATATTCTGCTATTCTGAGAATGGTGATGGGTGAGCGATAACATTACAAAATATGTCACCAAACCCGAATTAGCCGCCTGAAACATTAAACATCATTCTACTTGCTCTCACTAAGTCAAACAATCTGAAGTGAAGTCGGTCTATTTTCACTATTAACTGTATGGAATTCGGGAATACAAGGGTTCAAATCCCCATCCGGCATTCAGAAACCCGATATCACGCCAGATGGCTGACGGGATAGTTCCTTCAAAAGGCCACGACCGAGTTCCTTCCCGTTCTTTTTCCCCACTCTTTTCCTGCCTCTAATGAGATCGAAATAGACGAGGCATAAAATGACCGTCACCTGACTGGAGCGTTACAAGTTTGAATAACATTTGTGTCTTTAAAAAAAATTAATAGTGGAAATAGATCTACTTCATCTTAAGCAGAGTTTTTTTGGGCTAATGAGATCAAATGGACCAATGTGTAAGATTTCTGACGATTTATTCACGTTTACTGACACATTTTGTTATGATGAGTTTTATAATGCATCAGAAAATAAAAAAAAACCAGTAAGTAGCTATCGATAGCTTACTAAACAGTTTCATTGGCGACTGCAGAAACTGGGTCATAGGCTGGTCGTGTTAAACAAACTATTTTAGTACATAAAATAAGAGCAGAATATTTTGAGTATACTAACAGATTTATGCAATTACTAGAAGAAGATTCAAAAATAAACATTCTGAATGGTGAAATTACCTGGTAGCGAATATAAATAGACAGATGTGAATTGCATATTTACATTTAACATAATTACAAAGCTAGAGAGTTCAAAAATACTCTCTTACGACTCTTTCGCAGAACAAAACCTTTGATAATTTTAAATGCTAGACAAAGGAAATACTGTAAAAGAGATTCAGCTGAGTAATCCCAGAAATAATCTGAGAGTAAATCTCAAAGATGCCACTCTAAATATGATATATCAAGAAGAATTAACAAAAATGTTTAATATAAAGTAGGATTATATTACGACCAATGTTTGAGAACCAAACGAAACGCAATGAAGCCGAAAAATTACTGCTAGGTAAGTACTAAGACGTAGAAAAATAAGCGATTAGATATACAGGATGCCATAAATAGGTTTTAGCTAATTATAAGATAAATATATTTAAATCATAGTTACAGATAAAAACTTTGTTTTAAAATTAGATAAAAAAGATAAGATATTTCTTGACAGGCTGCTACAATATGACTGACTGACACAAACTTTTTTCTTCTAGAACATTCAGCCATGAATGATCTTTTTAGCGATTTTTATCTGGACCGCCCATTTAGTAAAGTTTTATGGGAAACTAATTAGTTTATCATTAAGTATCAAACACTGTGCCTTCGGTAAGTATTTAGAGTTCTTCGTCTGATGTGTATAAAAGTGACGCCTTATTAAATAAAAGAAACAAAAGCAAGCTTATCCCCAAGCTTCTTCAACTGATTGAACTCAGATTTTCAACTAGTCTGCTATACAATTTCGTAAGCTCATTCACTCGCCTCGACAGCTATTGGCTGGAGAACGGTGTCACGTGTCAGCCTTCGCTCACAAAACAGCGACCAGAGACATCATTAAAAGAAATTTGGGGTTATGTCCACAACTTAATAGCTAAGCTTCTGCTACCAAATTAATTGCCATAATAGATTCATTAAGTTTGCTTTTCGTAGCGTTTTATAGTTAAAAAAATATCGGCAAACTTTACGTCTGAAAAAAACGTTGTTCTGCTTTATAATAACATATCGCTAATGAAACAAACTAAAAAAAAAAACTTAAAAAAAATTAAATTACTCATGGTCTCTGCTATAACGACGAATGTCAATTGTCATTCCGGCTTAGGATTTCATTTTAATTAAAACTTTCACTAGTGTTGTAGTTTATGCATTACGTTTTCTTTGATTTTCAGGTATTTTCCTTACACTTTCGTCAATGCTCTTTCTACATGTTCGCTGTATGTGAGTTATTAGGTTATTTTAAGTGGACATCAGACGAAATATGTTACCGAATCAACTATTCTGGTAATTCATTGGTCAACTGTTTAATAATATAGAATGTGTATTAAGTTCTCTGTCCGTCACAGATACTATGACCAATCATTATGAGTGTTTACCCAGTCTCAATAAAAAAACAACGTGATGCTTTCGAAGCCAACAGGAATTTTTAAATTTTGCAGTGTGTACTTTAAAGGTCAAGTATCAACCTGGTAACCAACTGTTCTCCGACTTTATGCATTTAAATTATTATTGTTTCGCTCCCAAAGGTAACGAATAAACGTTTAAAATATGTAAACCTTCTTGGATATTGCGCCACATAACAGCGAAACCCACGTTAAAGTTCCTCGGCCGTTTTCGTTCATAATTAATAGACTCTCGGGTTATGCCACGTTGTATATTTCATAAACTGAGCTTTCGGCTGGTATCCTACAGCCTTCGTCAGAGATACTGTTTATGTTGACATAGCAACGAGTGCCAAGCATCGCAGAGTAAAAGGCCGCTATCTTCGTTGATGTTGTTGGTATTCTTTAAAAATTCTGCTGCCTCTTTCACCCGTCAGGGCCACCACTGGTCTTCTCTCCACAGTAGCCTCGTGTCTTGAAATTTTATTTCATGCCCGGTGTTCATAGCATGGCGGACTACGGCAGATTTGTCGCTGTTGTTGTATTTGTAGTGGCGGATATGTTCTTTAAGTCTCTCCACCACTGTGCGACCTGTCTCGCCGATGTAAACACTGCCACAGCTGCAGGGGATTTCGTAAACACCCGTAAGCTGGTGTGGGTGTAATCTGTCTTTCACCCTGGTTAATGACTGCCCAAGTTTGCAGTGAACCTTATACACTGTTCGCACCTCCACAGTATCCCAATCCGGTCACTGATACCATGTACGTATGGTAGACATGCGAATTTTCTTGGTACATTGGTATGATGAGATAAGTTGACGTCTCCACTGGTTTTTTAGGTCTAAAAACCCTTCTTATATCGGATTCACTATAGGCGTTGGCTCGGAAATTTTTTGTAAGTGTCTCCATTTCTTCCTTCGGACTTTCCGAGTCACATACTGTCCTCGCTCTTAAGTTCAGTGATGTTAATACGCTTCTCTTGGTTGCCGGGTGATGGTGCGACATGGCGTGCAGATATCTATTAGTGTCGGTCGCCTTGCAGTAGCCTACACAGTATGACCGAAACGTCCATCGCCTCGCTTATGAACCAGGACATCGAAAAATGGCAGTTGTCCATTTTCTTCCACTTCGATGGTGAATTAAATTGTTGAGAGGGCACAATTCAGGGGTTGTAAGACCTCCTGCAAAATCCGATATGTTGATGACACCTTTGTCATCTGGCCTGACTGTAAGGAGAATTTGCATGAAAAAAGGTATCTTATATTCTTAGCTACCTATAACAGCAACATCTATGACAGAAAGTGAAATCATCTATGCCCATTATTAATCCATCAACGAATGCCGAGCGTACGATGTCAGCGTGACAGTCACGATGACCAAGGTAACCTTTTGTTAGTATTGAACGATACGAGATTATTAACGAAATCTCATCTTACTTTTTTTGCACCTGCCATTTCTAACTTGGATGTGGATGATTTCATACTGGCTTAAGGTAGCTGAAG
Source organism: Vandiemenella viatica (assembly GCA_031002005.1). Taxonomy (NCBI): domain Eukaryota; kingdom Metazoa; phylum Arthropoda; class Insecta; order Orthoptera; family Morabidae; genus Vandiemenella; species Vandiemenella viatica. The sequence continues at coordinate 222,849,223 of JARYHS010012519.1, read as the reverse complement.
CCGCTCGGAGCCGGAAGGTTTCCGCCGATGTCCCTAATGACAGCTCGGAGATCCCTCCTCAAAGGCCGGCTGTGCTCCTAACGAAGGCGGTGTAGTCCGCCCGCTCGACGTTTAATCACGGTGCGCTGATGGATCTCGATTATTAAACAGGAGCAACGCGTTATAGATTCTGCACTCGCGGAAAGCAAAAGCTAACGTCTCGTAGAGGCATTCAGGATCAGAAGAGGAATTTACTTCAGTGACTGTGGATAGAAGGGTGCCATCAGATGAATCAATTTTCTGAATTGTCACCGGAAGACAGATGCACGGTATAAAAAAAAGGTAACGAATTCCCAATTCATTACCACTTCTGTGAATAATTCATGCGTAGTATTGAAACGAAGTAATTTTGTTTTAAATACGTAGAATTCTTTCAGGAGTATTTTGATTTTTATGTTGTGAGAAAGTGCTGGTAATGAACAAAATAGATTTTGTGAATGTGTTAGAACTATCACAATTTCGGGCATTTAGTTATTAAACAGTGACTAGGAATACTTTGCCTTCTATCACACTCAGAGAACCCGCCAATGTGGCTGCAAGCGTGAAGGGGCGTCCATTAATTACATCAGATGTTTTTTCTTAAGTTTTAAACCCCTCCCCCCCCCCCCATCTTTGGTGAAATTTGGTGAGCTGTGGGAAGACACCGATAACACCCCACACACACACACACACACACACACACCCGTGAGATTCAGCTTATAAAGTGAATTTTTAAATAATTAAATTTATTTGATATATTCGTGTATTTCCCTTATTTTTATCTTCCCTTCGATTATGGCCACGTAAGGACCACGAACAGTAATCCTGTGCATTAATCTCGATGCTTCTTTTCTTGACTTCCAATAGGTCTACATCCTTTCACTTTGTTGCTTCTTCCTTTCTTGGATCCAGATGTTATTGCTCTCTCTTCTCCTGAACACACATGAAATTTTGTATCGCTTTTTGGCTTATGGCTTTTACGCCTGGTCGACGCCTAGAGGCGGAAAAGGACTGGGGACAAGGAATTGGAAGGAATTCGGCTATGGCCTTTTTGAAGGAAGCATCCCGACATTCGGTTCGAGTAATTTGGGGAAACCATGGAAAACCCAAATCTGGATGCCCGGATGGTGATTCGAACCGGCGTCCTTCCGAATGGGGGCCGGAGCGTTACCGCTCACAAAAATCTCTCTGTAAAATTTGGCATCAATCTTCTGAAAGTAGCTCTGACTTGTACTATATCTTCTGTTATTCCGATCTCTACTATATCCTTCTTTATTGCTCGGGTCTACTAGTTGGCATTCTTACTCTTGTAAACACGGCTGAAAAAAATCTTTTTGGAAGTCTGCTGTTACCCATTCTCATTATGTGACCAAAAATAATAAATAATAATGATTCTCCTCTTTTTGATCGTGTCTGAAATCATTTCATTTTCTTTTTCCTTGTATAGATCTTTATTCGTCCGGTGTCCAAATTCTCCTTTTTCGTTTTAAATGGTCCCCAGAATTTCCTCAAGTTTTTCCTTTCCTTTTTCTCTATATCGTCCATTTCTCCAGTATTCATAGAGATCATACACTCTGACATGACTAAACTGTATAATTTGATTATTGTGTTGTAGTGTTTGATTTTGCTTAACTTGAGAGATTCTTCTTATTGTATGTATCTTTAGTCAGTTGGTGAGCTAGTTCTAGTTTTCTTGCTCTTGATCTGTTTTCTTCCTTATCAAGCCAATTAATCTGAATTACTTCACCTACATACTGTATTTAACATTATCGAACCCAATACTCTGATAAGTAAGTGAATTTTTCTACCTAGTCCGTAAAGTTACTACTGATGGCCAAAGCAGGAACGATGTTAAAAGCAAAACAGCACTAGTAAAAAGAGACTTCATGAAATATAAAAATATTTTATTATCAAATATTGATCTAGGAGTTAGAAAGAACTTTTTTAAACTCTGTGTATGGAGCACAGCACTTTACGGTAGCAAAGCATGGACTTTAAGAATACCGGAAAGAAGGAAAATTGAAGTATTTGAAATGTGGTGCTATAGAAGGAAGCTGAAAATTAAGTGGACAGATGAAGTATATAATGAAAGTTTTTGGAAATGCTGTGTGAGAAAAGAAGTTTGTGGAAGAAGCTTACAGAAAGAAGAGACAGGATGGTATGTCATATTTTAACACAAAAGCAGGATCGGTTAGTAGAAGGAACAGTCGAAAGTAAGAACTGTAGAGAAAGACAGAAATTAGAATATATAAGCAGAAAAATGAAGACCTGTGTTGTTATGAATATGTTGAGATGAAGAGGTCAGCGCAAGATAGGAAGGGATGGAGGATTGCATCAAACAAGTCGAACCAACCTTGTTACATAATCTGTGTTTTGCACTGTGCTTCAATTCCTAATATTGGTTATGAATTTAGTCTTCCCAAAATAAATCTTGAGGTTTCTTTCATGTGTGAAGAGATTTTTTAATTATTCTTTTAAATCAGATCAGCTTGCAGTTTGCTTCGACAATGACCTGTTTTGAAGTACGTCCGAGCGACGGCTGTTTACTGTCACTCGGTAAACAGACAACGACGTAATGACGGAGCTCGTAACTGAATTCGGAATGCCGCTCGATGCGCTACTTAACAGTCGCTTCAAAGCGCGTCGAGATCGACTGTTGACTCAGCTGCGCGGAGTCGATAGCGGTAACGGCCCATCGATAACGTCAGTTACGGAAGGAGGGGGGAAAAAATACAGGTGAAAAGTAGAGCGTTCGTCCGAGATAACGGAGTCTCGTTCAAATAAAGCGCTAACAGACAGCGCTTGTTACAAGTTCACTTGGGCAAAGACACGAAGTGGCGTTGTATTTTTCTTACGCTGCTGTCTGCAATCTGAATTCAGGAAATAATGAAACACTTTGTAAAACTTGAAATGCTTCAAAGTGAACTAAAGGAAAAGAAAAGTCAGAGAATAACAAAATGGATATTCAGTAAATTTTATGAATACAGTTTGTGATGTCTGCATTTAGGGAAAGGAACTTCTCAATCATACTGTTCTGACAATAATTAAAATTATCACTTTTGAATATTAATAATGATAATGAATCTTCAGCTAGTCATATGACATATTACTTGACTTATTAGGATCAACGAAAAGTGGGTGAATAATTTATTTAAACTTGAACATGGTGAAATTTACACAAACATGAGATTTATTTTATTACTATACGAACAATTACGCATTGTCGAATGTCTTTGATTTTAAAACAGTTAGAGCTATTTTCTCAGGGTCGTTTACTGGGTAGAACGGATTGTATACGCCTAATAATATTTCTGGCGAGATTCTTTAGTGGCTGGATCGTCCCCCACCACTCTCGAAGCTCTCCTCTTTACTAAGGAACGGCACTGCACATGCACTGGCTAACGGGACTTTGCGGGTCTTTTCCGAAACGTGCCCAAATGGAAAGCGAGCCTTTGTTATTTATGATGGGTAATAAATCCACTGAATGTCCAAGTCAGGTAGAAAGTTTAGTCACCCACCGGACGTGTAAATCTGGACGCTTTGTTGAGTCACGTAGAATCTGTTTGACACGCCGCAAACAGATTCTACCTAATAACACTGTACTTACTAATTCATTACAAATTTCAGCAATTCTACAGACTTGTGATCCTGATGTTGCGGTTGGATATTCTCTCAATTGTTCGTAAGTAAACTCTTGGTACCGGGCGTGTTAAATGAGCGGTGACGCTCTGGCCTCGCATTTGGGAGGACACTGGTTCCGTCCAGCCGTCCAGATTTCAGTTTTCCATGATTTCCCGAAATCACTCCAGGCTTAATGCCGGTATGGTTCCATCAATATTCTGTGGTCGAATTCCTTCCGTTTTCATGTGATTGTGCTTAAATGATAGTTCTTAAGATCAGAGTCGTTAGAAGTGAGAGCTCAACGTGGATGCACAAGATTTAGTGTGTATACAGTCCATATGGCCGATGATATTACAAACCTCAACTTTTAAACACACTCTAATTACAACCGGAATAGGCGAAAATCTTTCTACTGCTATGAGGAGATCCGTTACCTAAGTGTATCTTTTTAGAATTAGACAAACAATAATATCCATGATAGTGAATCAAGATGGTATTGCGGACGATCTTTGGTTGTGAACGAGAGGAGAAAAAGAAAAGTATCTTTGGTGACAGATTGATAAAAAATAAGAATTTCACAAAAAGACAGAAGAATGTGTTAGTAAAAGAACGATGACTGAAGGAAGTTTATGAGGTTCACTCGCATTTAGAGCCTTCTTGTTCGTTTTAATTTCAACAGACCGCTGAGAAAATATATCTAATTTCGTTACTAAGTACGCAGCCTTTCTCGTTTCAACAGCGATTAAATTTGCGTCCGTCTTTCAGGAAAGATCATCTCATACAATTTGTATTAATCTTCTCCATATATAAATGTATGAACTTAAACTGTTGTTTTCTTAATATCATGCTTTCAATTACTCGTTCAGTATCGATTAAACATGGAACCATTTTGTAGTTAACGTATTTACTATCCACATGTGGATATTTTAACTCGGAGCTGGTAAACATTTACTTAACAACACTACAGCATTTATCAACCGGTCTCTATACTTCGTGTTACTCTGTATTTCTCTGTAAATAGTTCAACATCCATTATCATCATGACCCGTCCCTTCTTGTTAACTCATAGCCTTCATATGTCCACCGTTTATTCATCTTCCTCAGTACACGTCGCTTTCTGTTCTTATTTCTTGACTGGGTACCTTTGCTCAAATGTAGTCCGACATTAACTATCGATACAATTATTATCATGTCATTACATTAAATACATCATCAACATCGGAATTTCCTCTCCGTTACGAGAAATGTAAATTACACGTTGACAACCATATTTATGGTAATGAAGTAATACCTGATATCCCTTTAAAATTTATGGGCGCATTCATACGATCGATAATTGTGAATTGGAGGGTTATTTCCTTTTAAAAATACAATAATCGAAGTTGAGTCAGGAGGACAGCTTCTTTCAAATAAGGAAAGTGAAAGTCTATTGGAAATAGACAGGAATAAGAGAATAAAAAACATTTATCCACATACCAAATTGATATAAACGTTGACTTTATTTGAGTTAGAAGGACTTTTTTTTATTGTGATGGCACTTAGCTGCAGAGAGATAGCAAACAGAAAGCTCCACAAAAAGAGACAAAACGTACGTTCAGGTGAGGTACAAGTAACGAAACGAGAAGGAGAAAAGATGTAAAGAAAACGGTACAAACAAACCGGAAAGCGATACTATCCAATTGCTAACGATCGAATGTCGAGTGTGGGGTAAATTATGTATTTAATCAAAACTTTTGTTTTAATTTGATTGAAATTAGCTAACTACACAAAATGGGAATCAATTAAAAACTGCTGAGGTAGCGTTGGGCACTGATACTACCGTTATATCCGTCCATTTTTGTTCGTTTGTAGTTATAAAATTTAGTAAATGTTTAAATAAATCAAACAGATTCCTTTCGCTTTACTTCCTGTTGACAGAGTGTCGAGTTTTTTTTTTTTTTTTTAAATGGCATTTGGCAACGGAGGCCATACAGCCAGCTCAAGGTAATTTAATTGCTTTTCAGTGTATGGACGCCACAGGACGGACAGGACATTCACACAGACACACAACACTTAACATCCATGCCCGCGGCCGGATTCGAACCGGCGGCCTTCGGCACGCGGAGCTAGCACTCCAGCCCCTACGCTACCGAGGCCGGCGAGTGTCGAGTTGCCTGGCGTTTCGGCTCTGTTGTGTCTGCACTTACCGTTCAGCGTTGGAATACGAAACACGAAACGTCGTAGCGAGGGCTACATCAACAAAACAAAGCATTGGACGGAGTTAAAACTTAACTCTAGTGTCAGTAAAATGTCAGAAGAGGATCGAGATTCAAAACGAAGAACCAGAGTTTTTGATATGACAGTACTAACCACTCAGCTAACACATCGCTGATTTTCTTAGATATGCATTATTGCTAAAACGCAAGACATGTTTTAGACACCATGAATTTAAGTTCATTGCTGGTAGAATAAAGTGAAAATCTAAACAAAATATTCTTTTTAATTCAACGAGTCTTATCCAAAACGTATTTCCGTTGTAAATCCTTTTTAACTGACATCTTGAACTTTTTTCACATTTTCCAGCCTTCCTCTTCTTTTTCTCATCGACCGTTAGGCCGTTGGGTAATTTCTTTGTGAAAGTATATTTACGTATTTCTCCTTGTTCTTCTTTCCGATAAGGCCTTCTGGGACCACGTTCCAATTTTAGTTCTTCATCCTTTTTCGCTCTTTCTTCCGTTCAATTCAATATTCCTTCATCATTTCACTGTGTTTCTTCCTTCTTTCCTCAGACTACTTCCTGCCAGATTTCCTTCCTCTTCAGCACTGGATTCTTTACAAGCTTTAATACCTGCATTCTAAAAATCTCTCTTTCCATAATTGCTTCTTCTCTTTCCTTATTTCTTTCCAAATATTTTTTAACCTCTAAATCTAGCTAGTTCTTGATTTTATTCCCAAAAGGTAATTGAATATCATTTTAATTAATCTGTTATCATTAATTCTATATATAAAAACAGCAATCTCATTTTTTATTGATTATGTTATATTTTATACGTTCTGGTATATTTCCTTATTAATTCTTAATTTCCATAGTTCTGTTATTTTAACTGGGCGCAAGATTATTCTCATGATTCTTCTTTGTTGTAATTCCAGTTTATCTAATCTATAGTTCAACACTGCCTTTTTTGTGATACCATTCGCTCTTTCCATCCTGTGTATCCTTTCTTCTTACGTACTTATTATTTATAGCATATGCCGACAGCTCCTCCCCAGTAGACCTAAGCAGTATCTTTTTAACATTTAACGTAAAGAAAAATATTTTTGTTTTTGTTTTTCGCTAAGCTGTGCCTGCAATATGTCGTGTGGGAACGTGTGTATATGTGCGTGTGTGTGTTCGTATGTGTGTGTGTGTGTGTGTGTGTGTATTTGTATGTGTGTGTGTATGTTCGTGTGTATGTGTGCCCATATGGGAACGTGCATATATTAATATTATTATTATTATCTGCAATTGGACCCTGTCGGATCACGCAAAGCCTTAACGATTAAGTTTTCTAAGTTTCCTTACAGCTTTCATTTTTTCCTCGGTGGATACTCTTCCTTTCTTCAGTCCACTTCGTCCCCGGTCTCTTAATGACTTCATTCTCTGGCATTACTCCCCATTTGTTAATTTTTTTCTCTGTATGTTTGTCTGTCTATGATTTCTGATGAGTTTATGTGGACTTTTCCAATTTAATTTTGATCTCCTGGACCCAGGGCATAGTTTTTAGCTGTTCTATATGCGTCACAATTTTATGAATCAGTCTTGTTGCTGGGAGTCTGTGGATATGTCCATAAAATCTTAATCTTCGTTTCCTGATTTCTGCCTCGAGGTGTGACAGTGTTTCTGTTGCTTTTAGAGATTTAAGTCTATATCCGTCATCTGTTTTTTCTGGGCCAAGGATCTTTCTTATAATTTTGCGTTCTTCTTGTAGAATGCTTTCTAGGTCACCTTTCCTGTGCAGTGTTAAAGTTTCGCTGGCGTATATATATATATACCACTTACACTGCCTTTGTCAACATCGCTGAAGCCACCAAAGAGTTCCCAGTAGAAAGAGGGGTAAAACAAGGAGACTCTATATCCCTCAAGCTTTTCACATTAGTCCTAGTTGGCAATGTCAAAAATCCAATGGCAATACCGAAGTTTGAGAGTAAATGGAAGACGTCTCAACAACCTAAGATTCGCTGATGATATAGTTTTACTCTCAAACAATCTGGAAGAGCTCAAAGAACTGATAAATGAACTAGAGGCAGCGTGCAGTGAAGTGGACATTAAAATAAATATATCAAAAAGCAAAATCATGCAAAACAAATGGGCAGAAAAAGATAAAGACAAGGCAGACACGAAAGATTCTGGTATTGATTCCGTAGATCAGTACATCTGTCTTGGCCAACTGATCAATATGAATGGCGACTCAAAGCCTGAGATCTGCAGACACATAAAGCTGGGCTTGAGAGCATACGGAAGAAATTCCATAGTTTTTAAATCTAACCTGCCACTATATATTAAAAAACCGGTATTTGAACAATGTGTATTAACGGTCCTCACATATGCCTGTCAGACTTGGACCCTAAACAGTCACATGAAGCAAAAACTGAGAACTGCCCAGCGAAGTATGGAAAGAGCAATGCTAGGGTTTACAAGAAGAGACAGGAAAAGGGCCGTGCACATTAGTTCAATAACTAAAGTGACAGACATCTTAGGAAGAGTCATGACCCAAAAATGGCAATGGGCTGGTCATATTGCTCGCAAAAGAGATGACAGATGGACTACGGCAGTAATGGATTGGGTACCAAGAAACCTTAAAAGAGCAAGAGGAAGACCCCCGGATCGCCTTGATAAGGACATACGTCGAGTTACAGGCGTGAACTGGAAGAGGGTGGCTCAGGATCGATCAGCCTGGAAAGAAATACAACAAAACTGTGTAGAATTAAATTCTAATATATAGCTCATTAGACTTAAAGAGGCTACATCCTGAAAAAAAGATCGATATAGCTGCAATAATAATGTATATATATATATATGTGTGTGTGTGTGTGTGTGTGTGTGTGTGTGTGTGTGTGGGTGTTCTTGTGTGAGCGTGTACTTGATTTTGCCGCGATAGAGGACATCAGTGCGGAGTGCAAGTGAAATATGGAGGACGGAGTCGGTGCGGAGTGAGATAGAAGCTGGGAACCACAACCCCGGCGGAAAATAGGTCCCGATAACGAACCGGAAGGACTGGCGCCGTGGGCGGCCGCATCTTACTGAAATACTACCGGGGCGGCCGGCGTGTTCGGATATCGCGGGCGGTAAATTATTACCAAAGAGCCAAAGCAGCCGCCCTGGAACACGAACGGCGCTCTCATTAAAATCCAACGGCTCTCCCCAACACCGCCACCTCTGGATTATTTCTGCATCTCGTATGTGGCTTCATGAAAGAACTATTCGGAAGGTACCACTTAAATCATTCAGGTCTCATTTCTCTCGCAGATGGAAAAATAATGGAGACATATAAATTTTTCGACCAAATTATTTACCATCTTGACTGAGATTGTAGGAAAACAAATTTGCCATCTTAACAAACATTCGGGAGGACGGAGTTTAATTCCCGTCCGGCCGTCCTGACTAGAGTTTTCCGTAGTTTTCCTCATTCACTCCAGGCGAATGTCGGGATGGTTCCTTTCAAAGATAGCGGCCGCCTTCCATCCACCTTCCTCTCCTTAGGTTAAGTAGGCTGAAAAGGGTCTTTGAGACCGGCCAGCAAACAGGATTCATTAAAAAAAACTTTGCAATTTTATGTACTGTGATTCGGTTTTTTTTTTCTTTCTGTAAATAAAAGTGTGGTATCTTCAGCTTAAATGAAACTCAACAGATAAAAGTAATTAATTTCCCATTTCAGACTGACCTCAATGGTAGGTAAATTGATCGAGCGCTTTATGCGCAAACGCATGAGGGAATAATCTGGTTTGTAAATTAGCAACTTGGTTGTAAGGGGAATATTGTTTACAACCTCAGTTAAGGTGCTGTGTACAAGGTATTTCTGATGAATGGAAAAGAGACGCCAAGTTGATAGGGTTTCACTGGATATTTCCTGACGTTTGACAGAGTGAGCCATAAAATATCGGTTAATAAGACTCAAATCACTGCGATGAATCTAAAGATGTCTTGCTAATTGCATTCATTCTGAAGAGGTAGTAATCATTGAGTTATGAGTTGAGAAATGCAGTATGAACTGAAGTTGCGTCATCAACCAGCCGTAGGTCAAACGTGATAGACATCATGATTTCGTGACTAAACTGGAATTTTATTACCATTGATCATCAAAACGTAGCCATTTATCGAAAGCTTATATCCGCACAAATTAAACTAAAAAGAATTTCCTAAAATAAACAGTTCGTAACAAGCACGTCTCTAAGGCTATCTAAACTTCGGAAATGTTATTCGTCATTAAATTGTTTATAAAACCTAAAGAAGTGATGTGTTTAGATGTAGGACGCAGTTAGTCACGACTTCTTGAAAATCTCATTTGTAAACCTGCTGTCATGGAATGCAGTTGAGAATATATCACCTAGCGTCGTAATGACCTGTAATGACCTCGACGCCGACGAGGCGTAAATCAACAAAAAAAAAGTGGGAGATAATATACCCTAACTAATTTTACAGCCTCCTGGAAATACTGTTTCTAAACGTTCGATGGAACGAAAATATGACACTATGATACAAATTTGGTGTATGCTAACAAGGTAATTTTTTTTGTTATTGTTGACCCCAACTACTTCCAAACACAAATATGTTGAAATTGACTACAATATGGAAGGTGTGCGAAGATGGGCATCTAGATTTGTTTGTGGAAATTATGTCAGGACCCAGTCAGTAACTGATATGATAAAGGAGCTGAATTGGAACTCATTGGAGGAAAGGAGGAGGGTGAAGCGAGTGCTGGGAAGGTACAGGGCATATGTTGGTGATATGTCTTTGAGGGATATTGGTCAAAGAATTAGGAATAGTGCATAGAAGGGGAAAGGTGACCATGACCACAAGCTAGCGCTCGATTTCATTCATAAGGGAGTGGGAAAATTTTCTTTTGTTGGTAAGGGTATTAGGGATTGGAAAAAATTACCACGAGTAGTGCTGAATAATTTTCCAAAAACGCTTAAGGAATTTAGAATTAAAATTTGTAGATCAGAATATTAAATGGGGGAGGAATTTAAAATTCCAATTGTAAAAGAAATTTTCAAAAATATATGTATATGTTAGGGGTGAATAGGTGACTAAAGAAATTGTCACCGGAGTGTTAGCCCCATCGCAATTAAATTAATAATAATAATAACAATATTGTTTCCAAAGAGTGAGAGTATAAGGTGTAATGCACACAATGATATAGAGGCACGTTTAGTGAAGCCCGAACAACAATAATTACTAGTTGAAAGAACACGCCAATGCAACTGTTTAGTTTATTTATTGCTGCGTCGTACGCGTTTCACCTCTCATCGAGGCATCATCAGCGACGAATCTGTGTTACAGTTTTTATATAAATTTTTATCCTATTATTACATAATTATGGGCATGAGATATTTTATAGCTAAAAGTTACTTACTATTTACATTTATTCAACTAGTAATTAATTAAGCAACTGTGGAAACATGGCCTGTAACAACATCGCATCGAACAACAATAGTCTGTAAAGGAAATTGTTCTCCCATCCTTTGAATCAATATTATATGTACCCACTCGAGTGCTAAAGTAAACGTGGAGAAGACTCACAAGTCTTTAGCATCGACTGAAAAAACAACCTTTTGTGTCAGCAGGCTGTCTTCGATAAACACCGCCACCCCAGAGTCAAGAACATTTGCATTCTTTCCTCAGCCGCGGACAGCTGTCGCATCATTTTCGTCGCACGGTCTGCAGTTACAAGAAGTTTTCGTGGAACGGGACGATTAAGTTTCTGCGAGGTAGTAGTCCAAAGTGCTTTTGTATCTGTACCAAGGATACAGCACCAAAAGGAAAAAAATTAGTATACAAAATAAATGATGCTTTCCACTTGCGGTGTTTCACTTAATTTCATGTTTGTCCATCAGTACTAATAAGCGGCTACGTTGGTCATCGTTTCCGTGACGCAGAAGTCACATGCCCAGGCTAGAAACGTCTTCACTTTCTGTCCATCAACGTTACATTTATAGCAAGCTAAAGTTATTTACATTTTTAATTAAATTAATTTAATTGCGATAGAGCGCAAGCTCCGGTGGCCATTTCCGTACACACCCATTTTTCCCCTTTCCTGTAATTCTTGGTAACTTATTCCAACCTCTGACCACCTTACCTACGAATAAAATCTTCCTACACCCTTGTGCCTGAAATCGAATGCCGGCTTTTGGTCATGATCATCTTTACCCAACCATTTTCTGCTCCTAATTCTTACACCAATATCTTTCCACGCCTTACATTCATTGGAAATCATTATTTACTTTCTATTTATTTATATTGAATGATCTAGAAAGAATTATGCACAATATTATTACAAAATCGATATTATGAGAGTTGATTAATAATAATTCTATTTACTGAAGCAACTAGGAAGAAATAAATTGAGATAACACTGAAATAAACATAATAATTATTACTTCTTTTTTATTCATTTTTATATCTTCATTATATACGTTTTCGTTATATTCTGTGTACATAGATATCCAAGCTTAAAAAAATGTGGACTCAAGTTTATATCGCGATACAATGAATGTAATAATATGTGATGGAAGCTTTGAATTTTGGAACAGCAATGTTAACATTCCTAATTGCATCAGAGGGAACAGGTTATATAAGGTTTTGTTTAAAAAATGTAAGATGCTTTATGGAGCGCTATCTTACTAAAGGCATTACTTCATGCAGATGAAAGTATAACCACAATTTTCGCCATCTAAGCGGTTTATATCTCAACGACTTACACCAAACCACGTCATATTAGTTCATAAGATGTATTTATAATACCCTTTCCATTTACTGAAGCCCAGTTACTGATATTATTTCAGCCGCATATAAGTAATTCCAAATGAATTTGCTGTTCAAGCAATGTTGTATGTATCTGAGTCACGGGTACTCAAAAACAAAGGTATACGAATCCGTGAAGATTCTAATTGTATTTGCTTTCTCGGAGACCATATTACTGATGCGAATATTTTAAAAAAAAAATTACAACATGATGGTTATGAGCATTAAAAAAAAATTTAGTCCACAATTGCGCCATTGTGTCAGAAGTAAGATGGCCAGTTGCTGTCCTCTTCAACCTATAGTTTAGTGTGGAATCCAAACTATGGAACGTCCTGCCGTCTCTCATATAATCAAACACTTAAAATTCTCCACCGGGATTTGAACTCAGGACCCTCAGACTCAGCCCTTTTATGAAATTGTATCATACGAATTATGTATGGCAAGATGGGAGTTGACTAATTAGGGATTTGTATATATTTTGTGTGATTAATTGTGAATTTTTGTATATTCGTCATGTAAATATTCATTGTTTTATGGAGAAAAACAGTGTAAATGTAATATAATACTATGAAGAACAATATTATGTTTGAAAAATTAATTAAAGTTTGTAATTGTAAGCCACGACGTTTGGAAAACAATTCTCAACTTTTTGGATTGGTTTATGTTAGTAATTTTGTGCGTAAATACCAGCAAATATCTTCAATTTTCATTTTCTGGTGTTTGATAATGATTGTGAATAATTTTGTACAAGTTCTACTTGTTTTAGTGTGGTTTTGGCTGTCGGCCGCATTGTCAACGCTCGAGAAACATCGGTTAGCCTTCTTTGTTATGTTCTGGATGTGACTATTCAAGCAAGCGGCAGAGGCGAGTAGTTAGTAGCCGTTTAGTTCCAGTTTCAAGCATTACGTCTCCATGTACTTTAGCATCTTTGGACGAGTCTAATGCCTTATCCGCATGTAATGTTAGAGCGAAGTTTTCAACGGAATAAGAGTGATTCGTTGGTGTTTTCATTTTATAGAACTATTTAATCCATTCAAAGCAGTAGTCATAACCTTTAGCGGAAGGTGAACCCACCTGGCGACCAACGACAGTAACCTGTGAATTGGAGGACGAAGCAGTTAAAGGTAAGGACTAGTTAGTTAAGTAACGAGATGCTTATAAACGGATCCCGGACCCAGCACTTTTGAAACTAAAAGCCTAGACCACTTAGTTGCCAGACAGCTCTTATAGATATATATATATATATATTCCTTCCAAATGATATGTAAGACGGCGCACCGTTTTTATATCTCGGTGCATGCCAGACAGGTCTTCTTTTTTTTTTTTATTTATTTTTTGCAATTTCATTCCTCCCAGCTGAAGGTTGGGAGGCGGGCTGCTGGAGAGTCACAGGAGACTCTTTCCAACCTACTAGTCTACGGGGAGGGAAGGGGGATGGAAGATCGGCCTTGCCCTTGTAGGGAACCATCCCAGCATTCGCCTTTGAGTGACTGCAGAAAACCACGGAAAACTTCAGTCAGGATGGCCGAACTGAGTTTGACCCCGGTCCTCCCGAATGGCAAGTAGCAGTGCGTTATCGCACTGCCCAGGCCTCGGTCAAAGTATCAAACAGCTCTAAAGAGCGTCATTTAATATTAATCCTATTTAGCTAAACAACTGCGAGAAAATTACCTGCCAGACTACTACATTCAACCTGACAATTTTTGACGAGCTTAGAATCTAGTTGTACTACTAACCAGCATGAGGCTCATTCGATGTGACAGTAACATGCCATAAAAAGTACAATACAACAAATCGTCCATTTAAAACTCAAAGCTTCTGACATCAGGCCATGAGTGTAACGCAAACAGGTAACAGAGATTCATCGCCCACATTGTAATCCAATCCCTCTCTCTCTCTCTCTGTACCCCTACCCGGGTTATCTAAAACAAAAGCATAGCAGCTCTGACGTCAGAGGTGACAGCTACTAAGAACAGACTGAATTATAAATGAGACAGAGAAAGATGCTCGGCTGGAATTGAACTGTGACCCAGCACGCGGGGTGGAAAGTTCCTCTGCTTAAAAGGAGGACGACGTTACATCCACCTGCAGTGGGAAGTACTGTGGTTGACAACTTTCGGTTCGTTTCTGCATCAAGTTTCCTATATTGCGCTTCTGCAAAGATACATACTGGTGTCCTTCCAAGATAAGCATAGTAATTTTAGATTTTACAGTGCAGTAGGATTGGGGTGCAATGCAATGTGTTGGATAATAATGGTCTGTAAACCAAATTATAAAATTGTGATAAATGATTACTGCTGGTACAATCGAATTTTTCATTTGTTTACTAAATGCGTTTTGCCGCATTCACGAAGCATCTTCATTAGTTTTCCTGTTAAATACGTGTACGTGTCATGGTTACGGCATTACATTTTGCACGTTAAAGATATGGTATAAAATTTGAAGTACTAAATTTTTCAATTTAGATGATTTGATTCCCATACAGCAGATTGTGTTTTGCTTGTAAGATTATTAAACAATCTCTCACTAATCTGCAGTGTACAGTTTTATAAATACGGGTACAGTTTTATTTATCTTTAGAATGTATAACGCTGTATGTTGTTTCTTTGTTTTGTGCCTCTCTAATATTTATTTTCCACGTTCATACCTAGATTACGTTTAACAATGTATATATATATATATATATATATATATATATATATACATAAAAAGATTAATTCATGCATGACAATCGCCAATGGCGGTAGGACGGTTTTGTTGCTATGAAGTCAATTCACTAGGAATGTTGTTACGGGGGCAGTTGAAGTGAAAGGAAAGTAAGAAAATGAAAGTATTAACTTGAAAACAAACAAAAAAATATTGTTCTGGAGAAAGATTCTAAGGAAACTACAATTACAAAAAGCGAATAACAATTAATTGTCACTTTTCTTTTACATACTATTCATCATCGTTCTTCAGCTCCGGCCTCCCGGGTGCTGATCACGAGCTCTCTCCACTTCTTCCTGTTCATGAACGGTTTCCGGTCAAGCCCTAAGTCTTCTATATCCTCCTTGATTTGGTATATCCATTTCTTTTGGGGTCTTCCCACACGACTTTTACCTTGGTGGTTCATATTAAAGTAGGCCTTTGTTCTTCTTTCTTCCTCCATCCTTTGGACACGCCCATTTCCCCTCAGGCGAGACCGGTGTAAGCCACACTAATCTTTATATCTGACATGATTCTTTTACACGCTATTATTTATCAACAGAAATGACTGTTTTATCACATTCTTATTGATACATTTCGTGATATGAGTAAACTTTCTCCTATCAGAATCTCGTAGTATTTAACAAGCATTTATCTCGCAGTCACATCTCACAAAGCAATGTTACATAATCAGTTGGTCAGATCATTGCTTGCATGGATATCTAAAACATATGCGCATCGTTGTTGATATTGTTGTGAGAATTTATTGTTTATTCGCTATTGTTGTGACACATTCGTAGTTGTCAGACTGTTATTTAGAACAATTAGTGAATTACGTATTGTGAGACGTCGCGGAAAAAGACTAGGTTTTCCGTAGTGTGTTTTGCACATCTGAGGCAAAAGTTGCCTCCTGCCGGCCAACGGATTTCGCCTACCGGCGGACACCCCCTGCCCACGGACTCTGCCTGACCTCGGACTTCGCCTGACATCGGACTTCGCCTGCCCTCGGGCTCTACGTGCCCTCGGGCTTCGCCTGCCCACTGACTTCGCGTGCCCACGGACTTCGCGCGCCCACGGACTTCGCCTGCTCACCGACTTCGCGTGCTCACCGACTTCGCCTGCTCACCGACTTCGCCTGCTCACCGACTTCGCCTGCCAACTGGTAACGCCTGCTCCCCAACTGCTGCACATCCACCGGACACACCAATGTACGGTAACGCTATGGACCTTTCAGACACCAACCCTACCATCCTTCCACCCACTGTCACTACTAGCCCCCACTTCTACACCATGGCTACATCTTCAGTTATTACTACAACCACCATCAGCACCACCACCACCACCTCCTCATCAATCATCTGCCCCGCTGCATCTGAAGGCATTCATCAAAATCTTCCACAGATAGTTCAGAAACCACCACGTGGCACCAGCTATCTTCAAACTGCCAGAAATAATGCAAAACCCTACGAACAGATCAAAAGTGGTTCATTACCATCGCCACAAACCTCCTTATCCAATAGTGCAACAACCGCATATGAAGTTATGGACACTTCATCATCACCTCCATCCACGTCACAGACTATTCATACATACCTACTAAAAGGGACCTTCCCTGAATATATGAACAGTAAAACCCTAAGCAAATTCATCAAACGACATATACCCAACATTTCTATCCATCAACTTATCCCCACTAAAAACGGTATGATCATCAAGAGTAATGAACCAGACTTCCCCAAATTAATTAAAAACAAAATTGGACTACCTTCATTTGGCGACAACGCCAACTTAACAACTGTCACCTCATCCCCACCAAAACAACCAACCCCACCTAGAAGACCTCCTACACTCACAGCCGTCATCCGAGGAGTAGAGCCAACAATAACTGAAGAAGAGGTAGTCGCCGAACTCAACTCGAACGACGAATTACATGTTCGAAAAGCCCTCCGAATCAAGAACAGCTTAGGACCCACTTATATGATCAGAGTACTAACTGAAGACGCATCAACAATTGATCAACTGCTTAGAAATGGAGCCATAATCTACCATCAAAAACATAGAGTGGAACCATCAAAAACCCCTTCCCCTCAACCCACACTGTGTGCACGTTGTCTACAATACAATGACCACCTCACGGCAAACTGCAAGAACACCCCTATCTGTCCTCACTGCAAAGAGAACCACTTCTTAAAAGCTTGCCCAAACCTTCAGAAAACTCCCACCTGCAATACTTGTGACCAAAACCATCCTACCTATTCCATTAAATGCAAATCAAAGCCAGCGCCTACCAAAGCAGAACTCACAGTACCCCCTCCGACCCATTGATCCTCCCACACCACCCACCAACTCCATCCGTCCTCCACCGACCATAGAAGATATCCTAAGATTCATGACAATCACATTACAAAACCTAAATCCCTTCTCCCGTGAACACACCCTGGCGCAAATTTCAATTGCAGCAAAAGCAGTATTTGGAATACAAATAAACGCCACCTACTCTCACAATAACGCCCACTTCCAATTTCTGCCCCTAGAAACCCTCGTCTAAACCCACCAACTCCACAACTAGAACTATTCCTAATATGCCACTTTCCCACAATATACTTTTCAATAATATCCGATCACTCCCAATGAACAAAAACCTCCTCCTGCATACCCTCGCTACACACGACATCCATTGCTTTATGCTCAATGAAACCTTCCTCCAACCCCACCATCACATCCGTATGTCACCCTACCAGCTCACCCGAACCGACAACCCAGCGCCTGTAGCACGCGGGGGAGTGGCCATTGGCTATAAGCATCATATCCCCATCAAAATACACCCACCACTCAACCATCCATCTGAACATATCATTGCGACAGTCTTTCTCAAATCCCTCACAGTCACCCTTGTCACCATATACATTCGACCCGGTGTTCCCCTCCCTTTAAATTTTATATCATATATAGATAACATTACAGCTCATACATCATCATGGCAGATATCAATATCCATAGCCGCACCCAGCAAGAACTTCATCAATTTCATAACATCCTAACCGCCATGAGAGGTGACATCATTACCATCCCATTACCCACACGTCCCGAATCAAACACAACCCCTGACGTTGTTATAGCTTCTCCCAATATACTAACCCGCTACACCCTTCATGTCCTCGATCCAATCGGCAGTGATCACCTCCCCATTATGCTTTCCATCCAGTACAATGCCCCCCACACCCCGCACCCACCCAACCCCACACCCCATAAATATATTCAAAACTATAATAAACCAACTGGAAAGACTACAGGAAATACATAGACGACCAGATAGCGACAGACAACCCAAATATCATAGACGCAGACAGCCTACTTAGAACCGCCGAATACCTCCAACGTACAATCACAGACGCTACTGCCGCTCATATCCCCTTGACTCCTATCACCCTCACAAACCATCACTATCCAGACAAGCCCTTCAACTTCTTCATATCTCACGTCGCCTCTTCCGCACCTACCTAAGAACCCATGACCGTCAGCTACTCACCCTCCACCGACAACTCCAGCGAACAGTCCGCAACTGTATCGC
Source organism: Vandiemenella viatica (assembly GCA_031002005.1). Classification (NCBI taxonomy): domain Eukaryota; kingdom Metazoa; phylum Arthropoda; class Insecta; order Orthoptera; family Morabidae; genus Vandiemenella; species Vandiemenella viatica. The sequence goes on along the minus strand of JARYHS010012519.1, from coordinate 222,830,348 downwards.
CGCTCAGAAAAGACGCACATGGAGGGACACCTGCAACCAACTAAGCCAAAAATATTCGCAAAACTCCTCCCAATACTGGTCCACCTTCCGCCGCTTAACTGGTCTCAAACCCGCCCCCAACTACCCCCTCCTCCACAACAACCTTCCTGTCCCCGACAACACTCAAAAAGCCAACCTCTTCGCCAACCTACTTGAAACCATCCACACTGTCCCAAACGACCCCAAATTCGACTACTCAGACTCCCATATCATCGAACAGCGTGCCAACCCTACATCACCTCCCCTCCTACCCGACTTCAACTACATTCAAACCGTCAGCCGTACTGGACTTAACACCCCTATCACAGCTAATGACATCCTATCCGTCCTCAGCACGAAGAAAAATACTGCCCCGGGCCCAGATTCAATCACTTATCGCCACATTAAAGAAGCACCCCGCTCTTTCCATCAACTTCTAGCTCATCTATATACAAACGTACTATACTCTGGCATCTATCCCCAAAATGGAAATCTTCAAAAATCCTTATGTTCCCCAAACCTAACAAACCCACATCAGATCCGAACTCATACCGCCCCATCAGCCTCACCTCCGTCTTCAGCAAAACATTTGAAACCATACTATCACGACGTATCCACAAACATCTATCACAACACTCTCTCCTATCCCCCGCCCAGTGTGGCTTCCGTCCAAACCTATCGACCCAAGATCAACTCCTCAGACTTATGCACCTTCTGACCACCCACATCAACACCCACAGATCAGCAATACTTATACTATTAGATATTGAAAAGGCTTTTGATCGAGTATGGCATGCTGGCCTCATTTTCAAATTGCAAACCTTCGCCCTTCCTATCACCTACATTCGCACAATAGCTTCCTTCCTCACAAACCGTACCTCTTTCGTTTCCATAAACAACATTCTCTCCCGCATCTTCACCATGACCGCAGGTGTCCCCCAAGGGTCTGTCCTGTCGCCCCTCTTATACATCATGTACATAACCGATATACCCATTCCCGCACCACCTACATATATCCTTAAGTACGCCGATGACACCGCCTACCTCGCCGTTCATAAAACCCTTCAACAGTCGGAGAAAGCCCTACAGATCTTACTAGACTGCTTTGTCAAATGGTGCAACCGCTGGCGACTAATAATTAATCCCAATAAAACACAAGCCATTATTTTTGGGAAAACTAGTAAAAGATACAGGCTCGCTGATTTTAACATAACCATATACAATCATCCCATCCAGCTACAACCCACAGTTACATACCTAGGAATCACCCTCGACCGACATCTTACATGGACACCTCATCTTAGAACCATCAACTCCAAAGCCCAAACCCGCCTAAACCTTTTAAAATTACTTACTGGAACATCCTGGGGACTACATAGCCAGGTCATCATAAATACATACAAAGCATTTCTTCGCCCCATCCTAACTTATGGTCACCTCTCATGGCTCTCCGCCCCTGATCACTTCTACAATAGACTCCAAATAATAGAACGCCACGCCCTCCGAATCGCCTACCGAATAAGACTACCTTCTCCTACCCAACAGCTTTATACCAGAATGCGTTTTCCTCACATACTGATCCACATAGAATCCCTCCGGCTAAAATATGCTATCAATAGCCTTCTAAACAAAAATCCAATAACTCACCGCCTACTTAAAGAACCACTTCATCTCCCCTCCTGTTACAAACAGATCCCACCAACGCTGCACCTCCAAAATATCCTTTATATAACCCAGCACAGAGACCGACCACCTACAATACCTCAACAAGAGAAGAGAACAAAAATTTACCCCACTCTGTGAATGACATTAATATCGCCTACTACTAGCCACAAATCTGCAAGAAAAGCAAACAAAATATTGTACAAAACTACAACTTTGATCATGTAACAACTTAATGTAAATCAACTGTATAATTTTTGTAAAAGTGTAAACATTCCTTTAAGAAAATCTATTGTAAACTATATTATCATTTGGCTGAAGAGCACGACATGTGTGCTGCCAGCCCGCTTCCCCCATTAAGGGGGATGAATGAAATGACAATAAATATATATATATATCATTGCTTGTAAATGGTGGTGTAGTATTAAACAAAAGTTTTGTGATTCAAATACAGAAGTTGGAGAAGGTGCAAACAAGGGCTGCTAGATTTGCTTCTAGAAATTATCTCAGAATGATAAAAGAGCTGGAATGGAACTCATTGGAAGACAGGAGGAGGGTCATGGGAGTGTACAAGTGGTATGTTGGTGATGAGGCATGTAAAGATATTGGTGTAAGAATTCACAGTAATGCATGGAAGGGAAAAGATGACCATGACCACAAGCTGGCACTCGATTTCAGGCACAAGAGTGGAGGAAGATTCTCTTTTTTAGGTAAGGGTGTCAGGGATTGGAATAAGTTACCAAGAGAAATGATGAATAATTTGCCAAAAACGCTGAAAGAATTTAAAGTTAAAATTTGTAAAGGGTAAATGTAGGTGGATGCATAAAAGGGGGAAGATGGGTGTTTTTCGGGAAATTACCACTGGAGCATGCGCTCCATTGCAATTTAATTTAATTTAATATCGTGGATAAATTTTTCAATTTAAATCACCTGATTTAATTTAGTACCCTATTCTTTAGTAATATCTATCTGTCCGTACAACATGATTATAACCCGGTGGCTGGAGGCTCCTGTTTCTCTGAGTCCTTCCGATCAATCCGAAGTGCTCCTTGGATGTGGACGTCCCGTCGATCCGGTATCGTCTGTCGACCGGGCCTGCCTACAAAGGACCGCGCAGGGGCGCGGGTGAATACTGTCTAATTGCGGGCGAACGTTCTCGGGAAATTAGCGGTGTAATTTCGCGGCGGGCGCTGTAATTGGAACAGTCGTTGGCTGTTATTGTGCCAGCCTTATGTCTTCCGCCGTGCTGATTGGCGTTGATGACTCCCGTTAAGAGGGGGTGAGACACCTGTGTTAATTAACATTGCGACCGCAGGCAGGCAGCGAACGGTCGAAGAGACGGAAGAAAGGAGAGGAAAAACGACGAGCAAAGCAGTTACTCGGGAACGTTTCACCGTGAAATCAGAGAGAATTCTATCCCTCCCATACACGTCTAGCTCAATACTCTTTTACGAGACTTCAGAGGAAGATTACTAAGTTCGAAGTATTCTACCACTAGATCACTTTACGAAGTGTTTGTTTTTGTTGATATTATTGAATTTACAATATGACGTAATTTTCGCTGGTGTCTAGCCAGTTGGTGTAGTAAAAACACAACGTTTCGACAGTTGGATATGTCATCTTCATCAGGTTGAAATATTACGGTGGTTTATTTAGGGCTTTATTTGAGCGTTTTGGGGCATATTGGGTCGTTTCAGAGAGTGACACAATTGTTTGAGAAGCGCTGGGGAGAAAAGTTGCACCATCGGGTGCGTAGTGGAAGAACGGCAACTTACCCAGGCCTCGGGTGGGGTTGCATGTTATAAGTAGGGATGAGCTAGGAAAGGCGTGGCAGATGATCACCGAACGACAGTGAGAGCTTATGTTTCGGCCCACAGGAAAAGAAAAGTTGTTCAATAAATCTTCAAGTGGAGTGAAACATTATTAGTTTTTTTGTGGGTTGGTAATTAAATTCTGATCAACGTTTATGGGGAGTAAGTTATTTGACAAAGTGTTGGTTAAGAGTCATAAGTCCCTGGAGAAGGTTTGCAAAGGGCTCAGAAGAATTGTCTGCAGACCCATAGATTAAATTCAGTGCTTTGGTTTGAAAGGGCGGCGACTGTTTAAAGTGTTGTGAAGGGCCATATAAACTCCCGAACTAGAGAAGGTTCACCCAAGCGATTGCAATATTTAAATTTGTGTACGCTTAACGGTCAGAAAAATTAGATTTTTTTTTGCACGGAGTAGTTTAGTGTCAGTTAAGTTGATGTGTCAAGTTGCGCAATAGGCTGACATAGTGTTGAGAATAAGTGGAAGTGAATGAAGGTAGAAATAAATTTAAAGGGAACGATGATTTGAAAAGCTTCCGCAACTTACAGCTAAGAACTTTTCGAACATTACTGTTATTTTAAACGTGCTGTAAATTTTTTTGGAATCTTGTGCAGCGGGAATCTTCCGACAAATTTTTTCTCTAAATTTACACATCGGTCGGTGTCTTGGTTGAAGGAAAGGATAATTTAAAATAAAAGTATTAGTCTATTATAAACTATTTGTTGGGTTTATTTGTCAGTAGTTAAGGAAACCTTTACTATTGATGGAGTGCTAATCAGAATTACCAGGAGGCTGCAGTTCTCTCTGAAGTTTAGGTAACACCGCCGCCGCTGATATAGTTTAAGATTAGCTGCTCTCTTTAATACACCACTGTCTGCGGGCGTCTGAAAGCGTCTTGCAGATTTGGGAGAGTAGCTTATTACAGTCCTTGTAATAGCAATTAATCTTACAAGGTGTAACATATTATCCGTCATTGAGAAACCATTATCGCTCGTTTAGGCAGGGAGAATCTCCATTAACAAATCAAATTTGTGTTTTTTTTTCGGTTATTATTTATTTATACTCTTTTTTCTCATTTTCACGAAGAAACTAGTCGATAATAAAACGAGGGAACTGAAAGTTTAAACTGCCAAAATAACAAATCAGAAATCAAATATCAAGCAATAAGCACTAATTTAACTCTAATGCTCACGGATAAGTACGATAATCTCTATAAATAAAAATTTAATGCTGTTCGTTGGTAAGCTCATCACTTGAGAACGTCTAGACCGATTTGGAAAGTTAAAAAAAAAATTAAAAAAAAGAACAGTTCATAACAGTCCGAATAAGGTTTTTAGGGGAGGAAAAAATTGAAAAAGTTGCCAAGAAAATTTCGGATAAACTGAAAGTGGCCTTTTTTTTTTAGTCTTCTATGCGTTCCTAAACTATTCATCCGATTGCGACGAAACTCTGGTGAGCTGTCATGTGCGTACCAGCGTAGGTTTCCGTCTAAAAGACGCCAAAAATCCTGCCCTCCCTCTTTTTGTAAATATCTCGACAGCGGAAGTGAAATGGACAAAGTGAATGGTACTATTCTGAAAGCACATAACATTTCCGGTTTATTGTAGTTGGAATGGCTCCGGTCAAACAATTAGTGCCAGAGAAATTTCAGCTTGAAATTTAAACAAAAAAATAAATTTAGTATTGCTGTATACAAATTCATAATTATTATCTGATCTATATGAAACTTTTAACACGTGTGCTTTAAAACACAGAGAAAAACACTGTCTACATTTGGTTTACAAAAACACAACCCTTCCCTTCCCCTAAACCCCCTTATCCTTTTCATACGTTCTTTACGTAAACCCACAGTTTTTATCCCGTTTCGATGGAACTTTGCACAGGTATACTTCCAAAGAAAGATAAAAATACTGTCTACGTTTGGTTTGCAAAAATCCAACCCGTCTCCCTCTTGACCCCAATATTTTTTGCATATGTTCTTCATACAAACCCACACTTTTTATCCGATTTCGATGGAACTTGGCACAAGTATTTCTTTAGAACAAAGATAAAAATACTTTTTTCAATTTTTTTTTTTTTTTTGCTGTCATCAGTCTTTTGACTGGTTTGATGCAATCCTCCATCCCTTCCTATATCCTGTGCTAACCTCTTCATTTCTACATACCCCTTACAGCCCACGTCCTCAATTATCTGCTTCAGATATTCTAATCTCTGTCTTCTTCTACAGTTCTTACCTTCGACTGTTCCCTCCACTAACAAATTAACCAATCCTGCATGTCTCAAAATATGACCTACCAGCCTGTCTCTTCTTTCTGTAAGCTTCTTCCACAAATTTCTTTCCTCACACATCATTTCCCAAACTTGTTGATTTCGTACTTTGTCTGTCCATTTAATTTTCAGCATTCTTCTGTAGCACCACATTTCAAATGCTTCAATTTTCTTTATTTCCGGTATTCCTAAAGTCCATGTTTCGCTACCATGAATTGCTGTGCTCCACACAAAGAGTTTTAAAAAGTTCTTTCTAATTTCAAGGTCAATATTTGAAACTAAAAGATTTCTCTTTTTCATGAAGGCTCTTTTTGCTAGTGCTATTCTGCTTTTAACATTATTCCTGCTTCGGCCATCGTTTGTCATTTTCTAAAGAAATTTTTGGTTAGTATGTAAAAGACCAATGAAGTGAGAAAGGCAGTGCTAGCGATAGTGTGTGGGGGGTATCACTCCATGTTCCATTTAACTTCTAAGAACTCCCAGACCCCCACTCTTTATCTTCAGCCCAAGATACGCAAGGCGGCCATTGCTGCCCATGGATCTTCCACGGTGTGCATTTCTGTACTCATTGACCAACACCTACAACCTTTCGTTCGTGCCTATCTTTTTTTTTTCTTTTTTAATGGCATTCGGATACTGGGCCATACAGCCAGTTCAATGTGATTTGTTGCTATCAAGTATTGACACAAGGACACTACAACACGGACAAGACATTCACAGACACAACAATAAACTACCCATGCCCTCGGCCGGACTCGAACCGGCGACCTTCGGTACGCGGAGCTAGCCCTCTAGCCCCTATGCTACCGAGGCCGGCGTGCCTATCTTCGTATATCAGAGACAAACCTCCCACCCCCTCCCTCCTACTTCTTACAGCATCTGTCAACAATACCCATACCTCTCCCATCAGATTTCTTCCTGGTCGCCATACATATCACCTCGCTCCACCCCAACGTTCCCCATTGCCAGGGCCTTAGTGCCCCTGAACACTACTGTGACATGTCCTTCATATCCTCTCCTGAATGCTGTATTAGATTGTTGATGGTTTTAATTACATATAATAAATAACCAGTCCACCATACAGTTCACTGTAAACTTGCTTATATTTTCGTAAACCCGACGTCAACGATACTGTTTTACATGAATACCTACAATCCAGCGATTGTATACAACACTTCTTCCACATACAATACAGTTCTTGACCGTCGTAAATTGAGTCGGTGAAAACTTTTTCTCTGTCTCGGATGTTACCTTTACATAAACTCCATCGAAATTTCTAGAACACTTCAAAAGCTTTCGCCAGATATTTCTCGAACATTAACAATACTTAAACAATTGAAACATATTAAAAACAATCAGAATTAATACATAATCATTTACAGTCAATACAAAATGGTCAGAAATGGAAATTAAAGATACTTAAACACAAAATTATTCACAGAAGTCATTTTAAACTGTATCAAATTATCCTTTAGACATCGTAACTTGCATTAGTACTTGGAATTACGAACATTTAAGTAATTCTCTTGCACAATTCTGTTCTTAAACATATTGAATGACCTTTAAATAATTTCTTTTCATAAAACAAAGTCTATATACATTGATTTACAGGAAATTGCAAAACAAACCCACCACATCATATTCAACCAAAATCTAGCTTACCATAAGTGCTTCATAAAATACCATTCCATTTAAGTTTAGGTTTGAGTGCTGTTACAGCTGCCTTTCTCACTTCATTGATCCTTTAGATAGTAAACAAAAATTTCTTTACTTTCTTGAGCAACTATTCACATTTATTTATTTTATTTTTATATATATATATATTTATTTATTTATTTTATTTTTTTTTATTTTATTTTTTTGCTTATATCTTGAAAACGGTAAAGTGGATGGTGACGGAGCATATTTGTGACAATCCAGTCAAACGGGATAAATTAAGAACATTCATTTCCAGTCCTCAAGCACCGATGGGTACATTCCTCTTTCAGTATAAAATTATATGAGTGTAGTTATAATAAATTACTAGGTGGCACGTGCTAATGACATACGACGACTAGGGAGCTTGGTGGTTTGTGGTGGGATTAAAGAAGAACCTGCACATTCGTGGCAATTGTTTATTCGCACGTGAAGCAGGTATGTAGAGAAACACTTACAACCCCTTACCAAACGACTGGAAGTGATTAAATGTTTCTTTAACAGAAACAAAAATATCTGAAAAGCTTTTAAGGGGGTAGATACAGCTAACACACACAAACATTCGTAGAAATTGAAATTTCATTTTCTCCAAATCTATTTAAATTTGAGGGTTCAGATTTCGTAGCTTGTAAAGAAACACAATCTCTTAGTTTTTAAAGACTTTTAATTAATGTTCTTTTTTTCCGTTTTATATTATTTCAATGGGAAGTGTTTATTGATAGTGGTATTTTCTAATCACTATTTGGTTTCTGATTTATCTGAAGCTGGTTATAGATGTATGTTGTTAAAAAGTGTTTTACATCGTGTTATTATTATTTCTTAAGTATTGTGTCAAAGAAATCCACGCGTCGTTATTACCAGATGAAAAAAGTACATGAAAATCTCTGGACGATAAACAGTACAAGAGGAAGATCTTTGGCAAAGAGAAAAGATGAGAGCGGTATGCACGGCTGACGTACGTTTATATAACTGTGAATTATATCTGTGCGCGAAGAAGCAGTAAAATTAAAGTAATTTAAAATAAAAACTAAGTGGAGTTTTCATTTGTTTATTTTTTTTTAATGAAGAATAATAAAGAAATGTTAATCTTTAATACTAACAGGAAAGGTTAGTAAAGCAAAAATATTATAACCTCCATAGAAATGTTATAGTTACATATAAAAATTGATTTTTAAAATAAAAATATTATTTAAGAATATGTTAAAGTACACACTTTATCATAATTCTTGGCCGCCGCTGAAAAGTTCTATCACTCTTATCTTGCACAATCCTACATCAATGTCATCCTAAGCAACAGTAACGCAATACTGACTCGTCAGTATTGCGTTACTGTTTCCTGGGATGACACTGATGTAGGATTGTGCAAGATAAGAGTGATAGAATTTTTCAGTGGCGGCCAAAACTAACGATAAACTTAAAATTTTAGGTTTCCTATATAAAAATGGCCGCAACTAGGGATTGCCAGCTGTTTAAAGTCAGACGCTGTGGTGCGCCAACTCTCTCTCGCTAAAACATATCTTTAACAGCTGGCAATCCCTATTTGCGGCCACTTTTAAACAGGGAGTCCAAACTTTTTATACTTCTTTGAAATGAATTACAATTTATTTAAAACTAGCCTGTACCCCCGACTTCGTACGCGTCGATTAAGAATTTTTTTGCCAGAATTAAATATAGAAAGTTGCTAACGAAGGATTGGTCCCAAACAATATCGAGAAGGAATAAAATGACAGGAAAGCTATCACTATATCATTGTACCGTCGAACCTGTCTCTTGAAGAGAATCAATTTCCAACATATTTCTGTCACCATTCGATAAGGTCTCAAAATTTTGTGACTACAACTGTTAATCAAACTGGAAAAAATATCCTGTGCTCTTCATAAAGATTTCCTTATAAAATTGCATCACAACGATATAGCCATTTAGTCGTCAAAACGTAACAAAAAGACAGAGACTTACTTCCGTATTTATAATAATATTACTGTGGTTCACACTCACACACTGACTGTGAACAACACCTGAGGGATCATTATAACGTAAAAAAGTGTACACCTACAACATTGCAAGACTACCTACGATTTGCCTCACATTGCGCCCCTAACTTTCTAATATCTACAGTTTATCATTCAATCCGAATAACCTACGGCCCAGGCCTGACTCTTACGAAGAAAAACAATTTTTAAAAAACTTAGCATCCATGGAGATTTGAACCGGATACCTCGACGTTCGTAAGAAAACGCTTTAACCACTAAGCTGCCAGTCCACTATTCGAAAGCACGCTACGGAGGCGATCATATTCAACGTGTCTGTCTGTCGCCGTATTTCGAAGTTATGACACAACATGTGTTATTTATACAGATAATTTTTCAACCAAACGTAGACAGTATTTTTCTCCTTGTTTCAAAGGATAAGTGTGCAAAGTTTCATCGAGATCGGATGAAAAATGTGGATTTGTATGAAGAACAAACAAACAAACATACATTCATCTTTATATATAAAGATAAAACAAGTGAATGAATTTCTTTTTTTTTTTGAAAATTTAAATAAAAGTACTTGCGGCAATATTTTGATAGGCAGCCCGGCAGAATCTGCTATTAAAAACTATACGTAAAATTTGCATTTCAACCAAATAATAGGTGGGCGTAGAAATCAAGCAACCGGATCTTAGGCTAATATTACTGGTGAGCATTGAGAAGTCTCAAAGTGCCTGTAACTAATGAGAGAAATGCCTGTGTAAGAGTCAACAATGGGAAAGTTACCATTAATGGGAGTATTAACTTTCAAATCTGTGTAATGCGAGTGAATTTCCGGTAGCGGGGGTAGGGAGGGGGGGCGGAACCCGGTCGGATTTTCCTCAGTTGCTCGTAGCTCTGGTCGGTGGCCGGAGCTCAGTTACGAGAGCGATTCCGCGGAGATTTTCCGCGTAATCGCCGTCGTCTGCGGCGGCGGGAATTAATGTCTGAGTCGGGGCCGGGCGGGTGATGCGGGGGGAGGCTTCATTTCAATCTGCATTGTGCCGCTACCCTCTTTGTCTCGCCCCCCACCCTAAATTGTTTACGCACAAACACAGCTCCGAGAGTCGAGACTGTCAGCTCTCGCAGATGAGGCGGGTATTTCGCCGGGACCCTTCCCTCGCTTTTCTTTTTCTTTATTATTCGCTGTACTGGAATACCAGCTCGCAACCTCTCCGCGGACAGCGGGGGATTCAAGTCTGCCCTGGAACTTGCACAAGTTTTAGAACCCTCCAGCAGAAATATTTCCTTGCTAGAAATGTGGGGGAAAGAATGCAAAGAAAAACCAATGGCGAATTAAAAGCAAAAAAAGATGCACCCGACTGCATAGTAGAGCCAAACACTGCAAGGTTTTTCATATAATTTTGAATAACTAAAAATTGGTACATAATTATGTAAAGTGGTATTTAACACAAAAATTATTTTCCACAACTTCCACTTTGCAACTCATAAAGCATAATTTTCAAGTGTGGAACAAATCAGTGTAAAGTTTTTCATATAATTTTTAATAACTAAAAATAAGTGAATAATTGTGTATAGTGGTATTTAACACAAAAATTATTTTCTACAACTTCCACATTGCAACTCATAAAGGACACCTTTCAAGCGTAAAACAAATCAGTGTAAGAGTTTTCATACAATTTTTAATAACTATAAATAGGTCAATAATTATGTATAGCGGTATTTAACACAAAAACTATTTTCTACAACTTCCACTTTGCAACTCATAAAGCACAACTATCAAGTGTGAAACAAATCAGTGTAAGATTTTTTATATCATGTTTAATAACTAAAAATAGATACATAATTGTGTATAGTGGTATTTAACACAAAAATTACTTTCTACAACTTCCACTTGGCAACTCATAAAGCATAACTTTAAAGTGTGGAACAAATCAGTGTAAGGTATTTCATATAATTTTTAATAACTAAAAATAGTTACATAATTGTGTTTAATGGTATTGAAGACAAAAATTATTTTCAACAATTTCCACTTTTCAGTTCATAAAGCATAACTTTCTAATGTGCAACAAATCAGTGTAAGGTTTTTCATATAATTTTAAATAACTAAAAATAGGTACATAATTGTGTATAGTGGTATTTGACACAAAAATTATTTTTCAACAACTTCCACTTTGCAACCCATAAAGCACAACATTCAAGTGTGGAACAAATCAGTGTAAAGTTTTTTCATACAATTTTTAATAAATACAAATAGTTACACAATTGTGTATAGCAGTATTTAACAAAAAAATTATTTTCTACAACTTCCACTTTGCAACTTATAAAGCACAACATTCAAGTGTGGATAAAATCAGTGTAAGGTTTTTCAAATAATTTTTAATAATTAAAAATAGGAACCTATTTATGTATGATGGTATTTAACACAAACATTATTTTATACAACTTCCACTTTGCAACTCATAAAGCATAACTTTCAAGTGTGGAACAAATGAGTGTAAGGTTTTTCATATAATTCTTAATCAGTAATAGTAGGTATGTGGGCGTCCGGGTTGCAATAAAGTGGCAGAGCGCCTGATTGCAACCCGACCGGTGACAGATCCCCGAAGCCGAGGATCTTTCTTCGAAGCGTCCGGAACGGCTCCCCAGGCCCACTCAGCCTGCCATCCAATGAGTACTGTGGAGGAAACTCCGTGGGAAGTCACATCCATTCTTGTGCCAATTGTTGTAAAGGGAATGCCGTGCTCCACCTCCACGAATCCAACGCGAAGCGGCAGGAGCTGTAGGTACCCCGTGACATTTACCTTTTAAAAACCGAGCGTGGTGGGTGAACGGTTAACGTTCTGGTCTCGCATTCGGGAGGACACCGATTCGAATCCCCGTCCGGGCATCCAGATTTGGGTTTTCCATGGTTTTCCCAAATCACTTCAGGCGAATGTCGGGATGCTTCCTTCAAAAGGCCATGGACGAATTTTTTCCTGTTCCTTATCCCGAATCCCATCCCGCCTCTAATGACCTGGACGTCAACGAGGCGTAAAGCCATAAGTAAAAAAAATAAACCTTTTAAAAGCAGGTACGTAATTATGTGAATTTTTATTCAATACAAAAATTATTTCACAGAAGTTTCACTTTGTATCTTATGAAGAACATACATCACAGTAACTTTCAAATGTCGATCTGAACGCTGAGAGGTTTTTCATATAATCTTTAACCAGTAAACATAGGTACGTAATTCTGCGAAGTTTAAAATGTATAGCCAAACACTGTAAGGTTTTTTTATGTTATTTTTAATCAATAAAAATTGGCTGCGTCGAACACAAGTTCCGCACAAGTCCAGCCACTTACTTCCGTTAACTGGAAAAAGGGTTTTAACCCGAAATATTGTATTTTCTTTGTTTGTGTGTTGTTTTGTGTTGCTGCTGGCCTCCTCCTTTTAACTTTGGTGAGTGTTGCGAGTATTTCATCTGTCCTTTCCATATAAATATTAATCAACAAAAATAGATACATAATTGTGTGAAGTTGTATTCAACACAAAAATTATTTCTCAGTAGTTTCACTTTGCTACTTATAAAGGTCATACATCACGCTAACTTTCAAATGCGGATCCGAACACTTTAAGGTTTTTCACGTAATTCTTACTCAGTAAAAATAGGGACCTAATTGCGTGGAGTGGCATTCGCCACAAAAATTATTTCACTGAAGTTTACTTTGCAGCTGATAACGCAACTGTCAATTGTGAAGCCAAAAATTATAATTTTTTTTTTTTTTTTTGTAACAGTTTAACGTCCCTTTTTAACAACGTGGTCTTTAGAGACGGGAAAGGATGGGGGCAAGGAATGGGAAGGAATTCGGCCATGGCCTTTTGAAGGAAGCATCCCGGCATTCGCCTGGAGTGATTTGGGGAAACCATGGAAAACCCAAATCTGGATGCCCGGACGGGGATTAAATTATAAAGTTTTTCATATAATTTTTAATCAGTAAACGTAAGGCCGTTCTTGTGTAAAGTGGTAGTCAACACAAAAATTATTTTGCAGAAAATTCACATTGTAACTTATAAATGACCAACACGACGCCAACTCGCAAGTGTCTATTTAAATGTAATTGTATTTTTATCATATGTATGAATTGTTATGGTTGTCCGGTAGTATTTTATTTTTATTTTACTTATCAATCTTGTTTCATGGATCCCTGCTGAGGAAGCACCTCTGGGATGTGAAACATGTCATAGTTAATATACATACAAACTATATGAGTCATAATCATAGTAAAAAACAATTATATGTTACAAAGAAAAATAAAGACAATAAAATAAACATAAATTTTTACAACTGTGATTTGTAAAAGTCATATTGAATAAAATTAATTGTTTTGTTCAAATTCTTGAATGGAGTAGAAGGAGTTGCCAATAAGATAATCTCTCAGTTTTTCTTTAAATATATCTTTATTTTCTGCAAATTGTTATATACCCTTCGAAAGTTTATTAAACAGATGTATTCCAGAATAATATTGTTTTGAAGTATCCTTGCTAACAAGGAATACAGTTGGCCATAGGACACCTGATGACGAGAAGAAATTACAAGAGATGAGCAAGAGAGATACACATATTGGAAGCGGCAAGAGATGAGCTGTATGAAGATGTTATGTTGAATAGTTGGAATTTTAGCAGTCAGACAGACAAGTTGAATAAGAAAGACGACTGCGATATTTTTTATGTGTATTTAAGTGTAGTTAAGTATTTGATATTATTAAAAATTTGTCAAATCTCTTTACGTAGACAAGACGAAAACAGGCTGAGCATAATTTTCCATCCCAGGTAAGTCTTCTTCTACGGTAGACAATCCTGGAAATGGTCTGCGGTATTCGCCTGTTGTGATTTGGGGAAACCATGGAAAAACCATTACGGCGAACAAGACTAGCCAACAGTTTCTAGATTTTTACGGTAAACGTTTTGAAAAAACTACGGTACGTCTAGACGTGAAATTGAACATAAATTAGTACGCACTAATAATTCAAAGTCGTCTCTAGGTATGTCATCAAATATTATTTTTGCAAAAAATTGTAATAATGTTTATTAGCATATATATGTAATGCCATGAGTGATAATGGATCGTTTTGAAAATTATTTTCATTCAACTTATGAAAATAGAGGTTGTGTTCCGATTCCACAGACAGCTAGATTTTGTAAAATACGGAATATCACTTTATAAGGAAAAAAAATCCATTACAACTAGCTTCCGCAATAACAATTCATAAAGCTCAAGATTTAACATGAAATATAGTTGCTGGAGATATTGGAGAAAAAGAAACTTCTGTTGGTTTAACATATGTTCGGTTATGGAGAGCAAAAACTATTGAAAGCAAGGCAATAAAATAGATTTTCTTATGACAGAATTGGTAATATCAAAAATTCGAGAATGTTAAAATATAAAAAACAGGAAGAAATTTGAATAAGAAATATTGTATCTGATTAAAAACAAAATTAAATAAATTGATATTTTAAATATTTAAAGATTGCGTCTTATATTAAATATGGCTATTTGTTAGCTCTACAGTCCAAAAAAATTTCGGAAACCTCACGTGAGATTTCCTTTGACCCCCCTTCTCTTCCCCTTGGTGAGATTTGGTGAGATTTAGCCGCCCCCCCCCCCTATTATACCTCACGTAATTTATGGACGCCCAATTGGATCTTCAAGGTAATGCCATCTTGCCAGGTTATCTTTGTTCCTACACACTCCACTTCTCAGCCGATTTAGCGCTCTCCAAGTCTTCCAGTTGAGGTTGCCACCTAGTGGTAGTGCCTCTACAGTAGGTACCCTTTGATTCATATGAGTCATTCCTGCAGGCAGGTAAAAAAAGAGGAAAACGAGTTTGTGGGAACTGTCACAATTAAATAAAATACAATTAAAATCGGCCGGTGCCTGGCCTCTGTACTTATTCAGGAGGCTTCATGCAGTTTAGTAGAAGTCAGTTTGCATGGTTTCTCCCACATTAAAAATACTCGTTTCTCAACTTGAACAATGCAACGAACATAAATAATTCTGTTCAGATATATGATATGCCGACAGCTGTTAAATAGTATGAACGTACAGGATGTAAACTCTTTCATACAATTGGAAAGCTGTAATTAGTCTTATTTGAAGGAAGTATTTTCGTGATAACCCAAAGACCGATCCTTACAAAAACGACTACCATTCACCGACATTACGCAATCTTGACCTGTCTACAGTTAGAATAGCACCAGAAATAGACCAGCTGATGAGACACATCTGATAACAAACGAGACCCGCAGGCAGATAACATATCGCGGGTCATCAAACGGAAGGCGCAGAGTGTTGATCCCACGCAATATTTAGCGGCTTCCAGTCATTAGTGCTAATGGCAGCAAGCGGGGCAGGAGCGCGATGAAAGGGGTCCTAGTATCGATCCCTGGGGTAGGCGGGGCCGACCACGTTCTGTGAAATATAGAGAGGCCGGGGCCAGCGGACAAGCCGACGCTGTTGCGTGGTTTGCACCTGGCGGCACCCTACCGTCCTGTGACGCCAACTGGGTCAGCAATTCCCAAAAAAATGGATCAGTAAAATAACCTGGCTTTTATATAAACGCCAAGGTATATTTTACTAGTGAGAGACAATGTATATGCTAAAAATGCAATAAATGCGTTCTGATAGAAGAATACATATGTTTTTTTTTTTAATTATAATAACCCTTCAAGAGACTGGATGGTACCATACAATGTAATTTAATTTAATTTAGTAAAAATTGCAATGGAGCCCATACTTCTGTGGCTATTTCCCTACACATTCATCTTCCCCCTTTCCTGCACTCACCTAGGGATGAAGAGAGGATGTAACCTATCTATCCTGACCACAACGTTGGACACAAGATCAGCAAAGTCTCCCGAAATAAACGATTCGTCTATCCTTACTTTAATACTGAACTATCCAGAGTTTACTTTGAATGACCATGCCTTAAAATAATTTTTATTAGTTTACTTTTACCTTCGAAAGTCTTTTAGTCGTATTCAGCCAGGACGAGAACGTGTTAGTGTTCTTCTAAACTTAGTTGACTTATGTTGTTAGCACTCGGATGAAAATTTCAGAAAAATCCTCGTTTTTCGCTATTATAATATCTAAAAAGGAATGTTTATACTACCTCGTTTTATCTTACACACTTTTACTTTCAAACACTGATCACACTAATTTCATTTCACAATTTTTTATGGTATATCACAAACTAATTACAAGTTCCATTTGTGCGTGACTTATTTCCACGCCACTGTAATAAACTATATATAATTCAACGGACATTTGCGCTTACAATCCAACTAATTGAATCATGATTTGTCCAGCTTCTTCCAGACCTCTGCCGTATTCTTACACCATCTTCGTTTATCTCTAATCTTCTCGAAGTCTTGATGATCAAAATTTTCTCCACCACAAAGACTCGAACCGTCTAGCCACGTGTCTCTCCGGGACGTTGCCATGGAGACCGCCTATATCGAAACCGGTAATGCCACTGCTAGAAGGAAAAACAGAATACAAACGCATTACTGCGGATACCAAGTTAAGAGGATATAATTAGTGAGGCCATCATCATCCTCAGCAGTTTCCAGCCACTGGTCGGGTCTGCTTCATGCACAAGCCTCTCCATTTCCTTCTTTCTTCCCACCACCTCTCTGTCACCACCTTGTTCCAGTCCTCTCCTCTCTTCCGTACACACTCCTCCACTCCTTTCAGCCATCCATCTCTTGGTCTTCCTCAGGGTCGTTTATCATGCATCTTAATTTCGTGGATTTTTCTTGGGATTTTCTGAACCTCCATTCTCTTTACATGTCCATACCATCTCTGTCAGATACTCTGTACCCTTTCCTGTAGGGGTTCCTCTTTTATGGTGCATCCAATCACTTCATTCCTTTTCTGTCCATTTTAGTAACTCCGATTCTACCTCGTAAAAACGTCATTTCGCTTGCTTGTGCTCTGCTGATGTCCCGTTTCTTCATACGTTTCAGCAGCATAAGTTAAGATAGGCACATAGTGCGTATGATAGATTACTCTCTTGCTTCTCTGTGGAACATCTTTATTCCATACCAGGCTTCTAATACTCCTTAGAAACGCCTCTGCTTGTCTTCCTCTTTCACTTATTTCCTCCACATTCCTCTAATACACTCCCCAAGTACTTGAACCTGTTTACCTTCTTTAGTTGTTTCCCTGCCATCACAATTCCCTGGGTTGTTACCAGGTACTCACATTTCTTTACATTAAATTTTAAACCCTATTCCTCCACACTGTCTATCCATATATCCAACTGCCGCTGCACTTCCTCTTCATCACCTCCCCAGATCATCATATAGTCTGCAAAAGCCATCACCTTCATGTTTTCCTCTCCCATCCTCGCTGCCACCTTCTGCATTATTTCATCCATGATTACAATAAAGAGTAGTGGTGATAGGGCACTTCTTTGTTTTAGTCCATTCCTTTGTTCCAACCAATCTGTTCTTCCTTCCCCTATTTTCACATAGCTCACACTTCCTTGGTACAGTTCCGTCAATCTCCTGATGATTTCTTTGGGAACTCCTCTCTTCTCCTAGCCCTTCCATACCTTACTCCTGTGTACACAATCATATGCTTTCTCGATATCGAGGAATACCAACAGTAGGTCCTTTCCATACTCATAATGTTTTTCCTGCAGCTGTCTCATAGCAAATATCAGGTCTACCGTCGATCTCCCTGATCTGAAGCCATACTGCTCTTCCCTTACCCCTTTTTACACCCTGTCACGTATCCCTTTTTCAATGATCTTCTCATACATTTTGGCACAGTGGAACGTCAATGTAATACCTCTATAGTTTTTAAACTCCTTCCTGCTCCCTTTTTTAATATAGGCTTAATTAATCCTTTTTTCCAGTCTTCAGATACAGAGAGAGGTAGAGAATAAACAATTAAAACAAATTAAACAGGCCTTATACTGTATTACTATTGCAACGAAGGAAGAGAGAAAGAAAGATCATTTTCAGAAAACTATAAATGCATTGGATTGTAAATAAAGTGCGAGGCTGCAGTCAGTCACATGTTGAGGTGAAGTGGAGACAGACTTGACAATGCAGGAAGGCAGAGCGGTCGCTTCTGCCGCGCCGGCACGAGACGCAAAGTGTTTTTACCTACTTGTTTGTTGGCGTCTCGGAACGCCGTCCCCGCCCAAAGCTGCCGCGGTCTCGCTCCGAAGTAGGAGGCGATGAAATTTGCAAGCTCGAGCCTCGAGAGAAATGGCAGGCACGTGGCCTGACTCCGGACGAAGACGCGCCCGGCACCAGAGACGAACCTTTGTCGTGTCGACTTGTTGTGTCGGATCGGGTGCAGTCAAGACCCGCAGAGCTTTTCCAAGACGAGTTCACAATAAAAACCTCCTCCGTCGACTTCTCCCTCGAATCTGCCGTAATATGACGAGACTCGTAAGTAAGAAGAAGTTCAAACGTCAAAGAGTTTATTGGTTTTTATAACTTTCACGAGATAGTAACCACGATAATCAGTTTTAGAGTCATAATTCGGAGTACTAATTTAATTTAATTTAATTTAATTCATTTGCGATGGAATGTATACTCTGGTGGCAATTTCGGTACACAACTATTTCTTCCCTTTCCTGCGCCTGCCAACTTTTGTGCTCTACGGATTTTAATCATAAATTCTTTCAGTGTTTTTGGTAAATTATTCATCACTTTCCTTGGTAACCCCTTACTTGCAAAAGAAAATTTTCCTACACCCTTATGCTTGTAATAGAGTGCCAGTTTGTGGTCACAGTCATCTTCTCCTTTCCATGCGCCACTTTTAATTCTTCCTCCAGTATTTTTCGACTCTTCTTGTCCGATATACGCCTTGTATACTCCCAACACTCTCTTCGCCCTCCTCCTTTCTTTCAACGAATTCAATTCCAGTTCCTTTACCTATCGGTTACTGATTGTGTTCACTGGTAATTTCCAGAGATTACGTAGTAGCATCTTATTTACCTTCAATGGCAAATTACTTGATACGTAAGACAAAAGAAGTATTTACAAACGTTTTTACGCTAGTAAAGATTGTTTGTTATTTCTTGAAAAGACTTCGCTGAGTTCTTAATTTCAACAACCACAGAAAAGACTGAATCATTTTTGAAGTGTGGGGTTGAGGGAAAGGTTTAATGTACGAAACTTTCACGCGTGTTTAATGATTTCAACATAATTGTGAGAGGGAACGTAGATGAGACCCTGTCGAAAGTAAAGCTAATCAGAGATTTAATAAAGGAACATTTAGTTTCCAGTATTTACCACATGGTTTGTGAAAATTGCAACGCCAAAAAGAAGATTACAACGAAATTTATTACCCCTAGATTGAGGAAATTACAATATACAAATGATTAGAATTACAGAACTGTACATGCACTTTTACCGTTGAGAATTCAATTAAGTATGAAGCCGCCATTATGTAGCAGTTGCTGTTCAGCTTTTTTTTTCCGGCTTTACGCCTCGTCTACATCGAGGTCATTAGAGGCGAGATGGGACTGTGGACAAGGAACGGGAAGGAATTTGGCCATGGTCTTTTTTAAGGAAGCATCCCGCCATTCGTCTGGAAACCATGGAAAACCCAAATCTGGATGCCCGGACGGGGATTCGAACCCGCGTCCTCCCGAATGCGAGGCCAGAGCGTTAACTGTTCACCCACCACGCTCGGTTTGCTGTTCAGATTGCCTTCAATATGCAGGAGGCGAGATCGCATGTTATATCTAAAGGCGCCACAAACCATCACACTTGACGTTTGTCTGTTGTGTCGCTTAATATTGCTGTCTGCCCTATTGCGTCCATTCTGCTAATTTTGCCATACAGTGTTTACGGAAAACGAAGCGGTACACTAGTTCTGAAGAAAGCAACAGAATGGGAACGAAACGTTGGCATCACCAGCAAGAAACACGCAGCGCTAAACCAGAAAATTAACTACAATTTAACAAAATCATGCCTGCACGAACAGCTTGAAACTTTATAGTTTAAGAAAACACATTACTTTTTACCTTCTACACGTATCGTTTAACTCCTAACTAATTTTTCTGGTATTCTTGAATTTAACTGCAAATTAATTTAATTTACTAATTGTTTAAACATTATCGAAACCTCTGAACCCTGTGAGGGAATTATTTTAACGAGTCAAAATATTTGTATCTGCTTAATTTCATTGAGTAGGGAATATGGCTTTATCTTTGGTCAACGTGAAGCAAAAAGCGTCGTTGCCTATCAAGTCAGAGAGTTTGTTGCATTGTTGGAAGACTGAAATAGTATGGACGCAGTTTTGTAAAATAACTACTTAAGCTAATATGGTATGTGAAAAATATCAGGAATACAGACTCTATTCTTTGAATGGATGAAGAATATAAATAGTGTAAGCTACGGGACTTGGGAATTGTGTTAGTAGTTGCGTGAATAAATGCTTTAATACAAAGAGTGCAGGCAGTCGATATGTTACTAATTTAATTTCATTTAATTTAATTTAGTTTAATTTAATTGCAATGGAGCACACGCTCCGGTGGCAATATCCCTACACACCCAACTTCCCCCTATCCTGCACCCACCTACATTTTCCCTCTACAAATTTTAACTTCAAATCCTTTTAACGTTTTCGGTAAGTTATTCATCATTCCCCTTGGTAACTCATTCCAATCCCTGACACCCTTACCTAACAAAGAAAATCTTCCCACACCCTTGTGCCTGAAATCGAGTGCCAGCTTGTGATCATGGTCATCTTTTCCCTTCCATGAACTACTTTTCATACCTACTGCAATATCTTTCCATGCCTCATCGCCAGTATACGCCCTGTACACTCCCATTACCCTCCTCATCCTCCTCCTGTCTTGCAATGAATCCCATTCCAGCTCCTTTATCATATCTGTCACTGGTTGCATTCTGCGATAATTTCCAGAAACAAATCTAGCAGCCCTTCTTTGCACCTTCTCCAACTCCTGTATTTGATACTCAAAATGTGGTTCCCATACTACACTACCATATTCGAGTAATGGTCTGACCAAAGTTTTGTAACCCAATTCCTTTACTTATCTCGTGCATCCCCTCATCACTCCCTCCAACAAGTGCAGGATTTTGAAACCTTTTCCTACCACCTGTCCAATGTGTCCTCCCCAGTTAAGCTTGTTATCAAATGTTATGCCAAGATATTTACATTTCAGGTCTTCAGCAAGCAATTCTTTCGTTGCGTAATAAAGAGTAAATTACTAATTCAATATTAATTTCAAATTATACACACTCTTATTAATAAGACTAGCATTTGCCCGCTGCTTCACGCGCGCGTGCCTTCGCAGATGTAGAAATTATTTACCGATTTTATTCTCTTATCAGACATTAACGTGGAAAGGCATGAACTGTTAATGTATTCTGAATAGTTTCGTTTGTTTCGGTTAATACGTTAGGTTCGGTTTTCATACTGATGTCAGAGAGTTGTTTTATTCATATTTTAACGTGATTCAATTGATTCAATAGTAGAAAAGGTTCCTGAAAAATTAACAGTAGTAATTCGTGGTTGTAATTATTGTGCGAAGTATAAACATTTATTGTTTAGAAAGGCTTTCACGGTTCAAACGACATTCTTTCTTCTGTGAGCTTTCAGAAGCTATGGATTTAGCGTATAGAACCCGGTTATAGGTCAATCGCTTTTCTCGGTGCAGGTTACTTTCATTTGCTCTAGCTATTTCATCTCGTTCTCTTTGACGTTGCAGACGATGTTGTCGGTCTATTTCACTCTCATTTAGCCGCTTTCGGCGACATCTTTTAGCTGCAGAAGTTGACCCCGACAGATTAGATCTCTTTCGCAAGGGCATATCATAAACTTTTATACTTACCCAACTCACAGCACTAACAATTAAAACGTTTTCACAGCTGCAATTATCACTATGCGTGAACTTTGGCTGCGAGTATATAGATGAGCATAAACTTGGTTACAATATAGAATATCTGTGGTAGTAATAAATAATATTATTTCTGAAAGCAATATTTAACTCAGCTAAAACATAATATTTTTAAATGCTGATATGGAGGATTCCACGTTAACCGTGGTACCGAAAATTTAAATGGATATATAACAGTTGTAACGTTAAAAAAGCTGATATTATAATCATTATGTGTAATTTTTTTTTTGGCGATTTTATGTGTAAACTTTGCCTGGGATTATATAGCTAGGTATAAGCTTTGTTAAGGATGTATCTGTGGATATAATGAAAAAATATTGTTTCCATGATACTTAACTAAAAAAAAGTTTATTTTAAATGTGGATACCGAGGATTGCAACATAACCGCGGTACCATAAATTTATGTAAATATAGCAGTAATCTACGACTCGGTCCTCTTGGAAGTGTGCTGAAATATAAAAATTCGTTACCAATAATCACAGCATCTCAATTTTTCTGATTTATTTATTTTTTGTTGTTTTTTATTTTTTGTTGTTTGGATATTGGTTTTATTTTATGTTGATACACCATCAATTATTCCTGCTTTAAAATAGAAATTTACGTGAATTGGAGCTACTCTTGATTTCAAATCGTCGTATCATTACTGTCATTATTTCAGTCAGATATAATTAATCAAAAAATGTCGAGATGTGATCATGGTACAGTTTATGTAGTAACGTGCATGTAACTGAAACAATTATTTCTGAGTGGCAACATTATCGCAAGTTGTGAATCGCTTGAAATGCAACCTGACAGCTGATATGATTCTTTGTTATAGGCCTAAGAGACGATGCCTGCAGCTTTATAATCTACGCGGTGTAGCATTAGGATATAAAACATTTTTAATTTAAGTTTCTTTCAATATAGCCGTATTTTCTATGTAATTATTTCAGTCTCATGTAAGTACCTGGCGAAACAACAGCCTGGACCAGATGACAATTGACTCGTTTTGTTTAGCATCAGGCATAACGGAATTAGTTTTAAAATTTACGCGGTGTAGAATAGAATTTTAGGATGCCTAGTTATATTGGAAATAAAAATTCGTTACCAATAATCACAGCATCACAATTTTATCTGATTTATTTATTTTTTGCTGTTTGGATATTGGTTTTTATTTTATGTTGATACACCATCAATTATTCCCGCTTTAAAATAGAAATTTACGTGAATTGGAGTTAATCTTGGTTTCAAATCGTCGTATCATTATTGTCATTATTTCAGTCAGATATAATTAATTCAAAAATGTCAAAATTGATCACGGTACAGTATATGTACTAACGTGCATGTAACTCAAGCAATTATTTCTGAGTGGCAAAATTATCGCAAGTTGTAAATCGATTGAAATGCAACCTGGACAGTGATGACAGCTGATATGCTTTGTTATAGGCCAAAGGGACGATGCTTTTAGTTTTATAATTTACGCGGTGTAGCATTAGGATATGAAATTTTTTTTATTTGAGTTTCTTTCAATATATCAGTATTTTCTATGTAATTATTTGAGTCGCATGTACCTGAATTTTCGGATGCCTAGTTATATTTGCACGTTATAGCCACGAGACATATTAATCGAATAAAGTACTTCCAAATATGTGCAATTCCGCACAAGTCATTATGAAAGAAGTATGTTTTATTACTTGCTGATATTTATAATAGTTGTTTTTCAGACATCGCTCTTCGAGAAAAAAACTGAATTTCGTATTAAGTATTGGCTTATTGTGGCTGTATTGTACAACGTTCACGTAGCAATTTTGTTCCAGAGACAAACTCTATGTCTACCAGAGACAAAATGTCTTAAATATTAGTAATATAACTTTTTCTTAATTCAACAGACCTGTTACGATTAAAGTAAATGCTGATTATACTTGATTCACGTATTCTTTTTATTTTGAAGTACTGCGGTCCAGAAAAATGAATCGCAGAAGTAAAAGAAAAAGAAAAAAAAAGGTAAATCCTAAATTTTGTCAGGTTTCTTTATGAAAGGAGTGACCGTCTGAATGTGTATAATTATCTGTGGTCTACAGTTTCACATTTCTGAAGTTTTTTACTGACTTGCTTCTTCCCATGGTACATATTAGTCGTTAGCTACTTCTGCAGATGTTGATCAGCAACATTAGCTTTAAAAATTTGGAAACACCATGCAAATTGATGCGGTAGTTTTTGCGTTATTAGAGATCAAGCCTCACTACAAACGCAGCTTGCTTACAGATTTATAATAGTATAGATTCTTTTTCAAGCTTTTATTACAGATCATTAAACAACGTAATTTTATATGGTGTTATACTTTTGGTAAAAATAAGCACATCATACCTTGCGTCCATTTACAAGAATCGTACAAGTACTTTAGCACCAATAGGGGGGAGAGGGGGGTTTCCTGTCATCATTTCGTTATTCAAGACTAGCAGAGTAAAAAAAAAAAAAGTAAGCAGGTATCCAGAATTAAGATATCGATCTCAAAAAAGGGAGGATCCAGATTTACGAAAAAATTCTCAAGTAATTAATGAACGCCCCCTAAATTGTGAGGAGTAGTAACATTATAACTCTGAGCGTTGCCTTTGGGTCTTACCAGAGATACCTATAATGCTCGTGTAAGACGAAATTCATGAGAAAGCTCGGAATAAAATTAGATCGCAGAAAGCTAAGCAGCTCATTCTCGTACTAGTCGCTGTAAGAGGCTTTCGGAGTATTACAGTGACACTCCTAAATAACAAGGCCGTCGCTCGTGCACTGAGTGTCCACGGAGCGGATCGTTCGCAGGGGCTGTTGTCATTTCGCACTGGCTCCGGACGATTACCCTAAATCACGGCCGGCCTGCGCCGGGCCCGTTTTATCTCTGGCCGTCTCCCAGGGCCAGAGATTGTCTTAATCCTCGGTCTCCGCTGCCTCCGCCAGTGTAGTTAACGACCCACTCAGCAGATGTCGCGACTGTAAATCTGCGCCCGCCGCTCGCCTCTTCAACCCCTGCACCGGGGGCGGCGGAGGGAGGAAGGAGGCGGTAGCGACACCCCTCACAACCGCAAGCGCAGCTTGTTAATGCGGCCGCGCACCTCCGCGTTTACAGCCACCTCCAGCCAAACGACTTCACGCAACTGCTCTAACACTTACAGTGTTACACGTACCTAAGATTCGGGCACAAAATTAAGGAACTCATCAAATACTGACCTCAAGGTCTACACGATAGTCTCCCGTACGTTTTTACTGCTCCGTACTCAAAGCTATATTGCTCTCTGTCCGTCTGTAACAGGTGTCTCACCAGTAAGCGAAATATGAGGGTCATAACAAAAGTCGTGGCAATTTTTATTTTTGCAGGTAGCCTAATGCGGAAAGGAAACAAATTTTGAAAATTGGAGACGTTGTCAGATGAAATGTCGTTCGTCTCTAGGTAGGGGACGTCCATTAATTCCTTAGTGAGATTTGGTGACATCCGAGCCCCCCCCCCCCATCAACGACCTCCTTTTTTGTAGCCCTCCTGTTCTTCAAGGTCGGTGAGGTACCCACCTCCCACCTAACGTGGGATCGACGTCGGAAGTCCTTCGTACAGCGGGGGTTTCTAGAATTCCGTTGCAATGCGAAAAGAAGTACATCGGCCAGACAGCACGGTATATTAAACAACGTTCTTTGTAACATGACTGACATGTTCGCCTGGAGCAAAATGACATAGTATCGATTCGGCTTAGAATCAACCAAGGTGCGACAGGCTTCTGGGACAGCGTCATTACAGAAGCGTTTAAATTCGCCTCGCGTCTGATCTTGTTAACCGGGATTGTGGTTTCCAACTAAGTGATGCATGGATTCCTGTTATGAAGGCTGTTGGTCAACAAAGCTCTGTGTATTGTGCTTCGTGGGCGTCTAATGAAGTCTGTGATGCTGCTAGGCAAAGTAACAACGACTGTCGTTGCCATGCCAGTTTTTAAAACAACGTGCTCAAGGCAAACTTCAAGTTGTACGACTACACCTGAAAATTGTGATGGATATTTATGTCGCCGACATATTGTGTATAATTAATAACATTACTCGCTTTGTTTCCAGAGACATAATCATAAATATAAAAAAGAAAATCTGCGTTTTTTAATTATTATTACTGTTATATTATTTAAACAACTCTTAATTCAGAATTTATTGCATCCTAATGTGTATAACTAAAATAAATTTATTGGAACTGAACGATAGCATTATAAACTCGAGCAGCAAGTAGCAATGTTTTTTTTTTTTTTTTTTGGCCAAGCGACTGTCGTTTCACTTAAAACAAGGAAAAACTGCGGAGAACCAACTCGCACGATTCTCCGGTTTTTAAATATGTTAACATATTCTTTTAGTTTTAATTGGGTATAGAATCGAGAGACGTATGAATTTTATCAAGCAGATGGTAGTTTCGAGTTTTGTCATATTGAAAATTGAAGGCGTTGGAGACAGCGTGTTCCCAGAATCCTATTCTCGTGGCCCTTGCACCAAGTTACGCTCTTAACGTAACAAGGCGTAACAGACCTTTGACGCTGAGTTTCTGCCCTTAGAGGAGCCCGTCGAATGATACGCTTGACGCACAAAATATCTGTGGCAGTGCTTTCCAACGTGTCGAGGTACGCAAGTGAATCTAATCCAAGCAGCAGTAGACGTTCATTACGATGTTTTGAAATGAGGAGAGGTTTGTCCGTACAAAACCACTGCATACGGAGAACTCATTCCTTCGTTCGCGAAAGTGTGGAGAACAATATGTTTTTTTTAGTAACCTGTTCCTTCGTCAATGCCTGGTGCTTAAATGAACATGAGATGGTAGGGGGGGGGGGGGATAGGAGGGCACTTACAAGCCAGACGATATTACTGAGTATGTTCATCACAGCTGTTAGCTGTCTTTTGATGATAGAAGGCAGACAAGTAATTCAGTATGAACCGATCTATTTGTCTCATCGTCTTCATCCGTCTCCAGTTTCCCGGGTGTGGTTTAAGAACGGCTCGCCACCTTTGTCTGTTTCCTCTTCCTTGGATGCTAGACCATGATGCACCGTCTCCTGTGTGAGTCCACTTTCACGAAGATCACTTCCTATCTCCTCCTGGACCGGCCTCTTGGTCTTTTACCCTTCAGTTATTTTTCCAGCCATATCTGCCGCTGTTCTTGTTGAGTCCATTCCGCTTGACATGACCCAGCCATCGCAATCTTGCTTTGGTAATTTTTTTGCGAACGGTTTCATGATTGGGATCTTTTTTTTTTTTTTTGATATATCATGTTGTGCTTGAAATTTTAGGTAAAAGTTGATAATGGATGTAGTCTTCTCGGGAGACTAGCCGAGTAAACAAGGTGTTTCCACACGATATTTCAGCGATCTCAGACTCCGTCGCCATCTTCACTGGTGAAGATGGCGACGGAGTTGAGATCGTCGAATGTCGTGTGAAACACCTTGTTTATTCGGCTAGTCTCCCGAGAAGACTACATCCATTCTCAACGCCGAGAAAGACTTCGTTCCTATAAAAGTTGATAAGTTTGTCCTACTATATAAAGAACTTGTTTATTTCAACAAAAATCCAATAAGTTTTCCGACGTCACTGTGTCTTCTGTGACTTTCACTTTTCATGGCTGCCACCTCACAAGTAGGTTCCCACCGGAGTGCTTCTTCTGTTTCACCTGTCTCTGTGACAGCTTTAACTATGTTTTTCCCTTATGTCTTCCCATTTGCCATATTCCACTGCTTCCAGTTTCTCCGCGAGCTAGTTTCAAGTTCAGAGTTTCTCTAAGTCAATCTTAGCAAGCTTGTGCTTATCAATGTTTTAAGTAATCAGTCGATTAATTTTGATTTGGTATATTTAATTAAGCGATATTTATTTGAGATAGCATCACCAACTCTGATATCTCTTATCAGTTAGTACAGATATTGAATTATGTTCAAAGACACAGAAAGCTTCTAAATAATTTCAAGCGTGTTGAGGTAGGTAACTGAATCTACTATGAGCAGCAATATGCTTTCACTGGGATGCTTTTAAATGAGAAGATGGATGGTCTTATAAAACCATTACATACTGAGAACTCATTCCTTCCGCTCGCAAAAGTATGGAGAATCAATACATTTTAGCAATCTGTTAGTTGGTCATTATCTGTTGCTTACGTGAACAGGAGATGGAAAGGGGTGCAAAGGAGGGCAGCTAGATTACAGCAGACCGCAATCAGTAACCGATATGATAAAAGATCTGGGATTGCAAATCATTGGAACACAGAAAACGGGCGAGCAGAGTTTTTGAACATTACAAGGCTTATAATCACCATATTCCATGGTTGTGTGTTGGTAAAAGGGTTAGAGATTTGTGAGTCACACAACCTCACCATTTGTGATTTTTTTTAATATTAGTAAAAAAAATTATTTAACAGTTATGATTGTAAATACTAACATTGAGTTTCTAAAATCACAGAATGTCAAGAGAGGAATACGAGCTCCTTGGTGAAAAAGAACAGTTGAAGAAAAAAAAGTTGTTGAATAGAAAATGAAATGAGAGAAGGTGTGAATGGAAAAAGTTTAATGGAGAAGCAGTAAAAAAATCCTGGAGGGATTTGAAATGGAAAATATTAGCCTGAGGGCAGAAGATTAGTATAATGCTAAAGGTAGCGAAACATAAAAGTTGTATTAGATTACTGATTGTCATTTGAAAGTGGAGGATAATAAGATAAGCGGAAGACTTTTGTTTCATGTTGAGATTATAATAAAGAAAAAGTGGAGTTGATGCTTAAAGTACATTTGGTATGATGTTTTAATAGAAAAACCAAAGGTGGACATAGAGGGTTACGATCCTATTTAAACTAATTTGACGCAGGAAACTTAAGGAAAAGTACTATAATTTATTTTCTAAAGGAAAAAATAAGAGATGAAGGTAAGATCGTAAAGAAGAACAGAAAACGAAGCACATTTTCATATCATTTCTAAAACATAAATTAAACTTATAGAGTATACATGGAAGATGATCATTCCCATAAGTTAACCCTTTATTTCAGGCGAAAAAGAATAGGAAAATTTTCTTTGGTAGGTTACAAAGTCAAGGACTGGAGTAATTATCTGGAGAAATAATGAAAAATTTACCATAAACACGAGTTCAAATTCGTGATGGACAAAAGTAGGTGGATGGTGAAAAATCATTTCATGGGAAGGAGGGGGTGAAGATACATTGCCACCAAAGCGTATGTACTCAAACGCATTTGAGATTCAATTAATCAAGAAAAGTTGTAATTGCATTGTAATTACCAGCCAGGCGATATTACGGAGTATGTTCACAACCGCTACTGATAGTCTTCTGATGACAGAAGGTAGACTAAAAATTCAGTATGAACTGATCTTTTGTCTATCCTACCAAATTACTTGTAGTAATTACAGCAATTGGCTACTGCCAAATTTTCGTTTTATGTCATGTTGTGCTTGAAATTTTAGGAAGAAGTTAATGAGGTTGTCCTTTTAAATAAAGAACTTGTTCATTTTCGACACAACTGCCAATAAGTTCTCCGACGTCACTGTGTCCTTAGTGAGTTCCACTTTAGCCAGGCTTTTGTCCCTTCGTGGCTGCCAGGTTACCCACCAGGCGTGTTTCTTCTGTTTCACCTGTCTCTGTGAAAGCGTTCTTCCCTCAGGTCTTCCCATTTGCCACATTCAAGTGCTTCCAGTTTCTCCGTGAATTAATTACAAATTGAGTTTCCCTAACAACGAACACCTTTGACCTCGAACGCTCGGATCTGCACGAAAACATGCTTAGAATAACAAACCATAAACAAAACAGTGGTGTGTGTCATTTCCGTGCAAAACGTTGGATTCTACCTCAAGTAAAATTTTAATAGAGAGAAACAAAGTAACAAGATATCAGTACCATATGAAGGAAATCATACGTAATTCAATGACGTCAGTGTATCATTAAAATTTCAATCAACATAGCCAAAAGCTCTCTGCTTACTTAATATAGAGCAAAACATGCATATACAGCAGTACCACAAACCTGATAATGCTTATATTAGTCCTCAAATTGCAGATGCGGGATTTCGATGAAGTGGTTAAAACAAAGTGGAAGAGAACAATGTGCACACCTCACTAAAGCCATGTTATCACATTCCAAATCACTTTCGCATTCACTCAGTCAAATATCAAAAGCCACACTAATTACATTTTCAAATGATGATGTTGGTATGTCAAGCATATTGCAACATAGGCTTATACGTAGGTGCAGCAAATTGATTGTAAATCAAAGAGCGAAGTTTCATGGTGAAGTAATGACCATGTTTCTTCACTTGTGGTTTGGCACATTGTAGTATTACAAAATCAGTAATCCTTCTGATATAGAGCTTATCTTGCCGAAAGAAGTGAACATCTAGGGGTTGGCAATATTTTTTTTGTTTTCGGTGGCAATATCTTCAGCATAACATCTTTGTCTGGAAAAGTTGCATCTAGAAGGGTATGATCTGTATGACCTGACCAGGAATCACGCAAGAATAGGCTCTTATGATGGCTCTTTAATGGCGCTAGCAGACAAGTCCAGAATTGTGCATTGAAATGACACACCGAGCGTGGTGGATGAGTGGTTAGCGCCTGGCCTCGCATTCGGGAAGACACCGGTTCGAATCCCTGTCCGGACATCCAAATTTGGGTTTTCTCTGGTTTCCCCAAATCATTCCAGACGAATGCTTCCTTCAAAAGTACATGGCCGAATTCCTTCCCGTTCTTTGCCCACACCCCCATTCCGCCTCTAATGACCTCGACGTCGACGAATCGTAAAACCATTAGTATAAAAAAAAAAAACGAAATGACGCGCACTATTTTGTTTATGATCGCTTGTTATTCTAAACATGTTTCCGTGCGGATCCGAGCTTTCGATGTCAACGGTGTCCCTCGTAAGTCAAACTTTGCAAGTTTGTGTTTATTAATATTTTTAGTGGTCAGTCGTTTAATTTTGCTTTGGTATATTTAATTGTGCGATATTTATTTGAGACAGCTTCAGCATCCATGGCACATTTCACTCTCTTATTATTTAGTATAGACATTGTATTATGTTCAAAGGCAGAGAAAACTTCTAAATAATTTATTGTAATTATTTAAGAAATATTCTTCTTTTTTCTAACAGGGTCTGCTTTGCTGGACTTCTTCTTTCATTAAGCCGATTTAGTGCATCTTCAGGTAAGCATTCATGACCTCCTGTATGGTATTCAGACAGCGCTTCTTTGGCCCTCAAGACTTATTTCACAATCGTTTAAGAAATAATGATACTAAATTTTTAACATACAGGGAACTAACAACACAAATTTGAGCCCCTGTTCCGATTGAAGAAGCGAATGTTAATATCACTCAACGGAAATCTTATTTTACTTCTGCGTCAGACGTACGAGAAACAATGGTCGCTTATCGGAAAGTGCAGAAATTGAATGTGACAAAAATATTCTCTGGGGCTCATTAATTGTCCGAGAAAACAATCTAATTTTTCCACTTCATGTCTTCAGACTGATTAAATTGACAGACCTTTAAAAATTCGCCCATTCGTATCATTGCCCACGTTTGAAAATAACAGACTACTGTCAAAGTGTGACAAAAGGTAAAAGACGCTGATATAACTGGAATAGTCATTAATGTCCATCGTGGTGTGAAACTATCGTGTAAATTAAATTAGATTTTTAAAATAAATTGCAATGGAACGCATGCTCCGGTGGCAATTTCCCTAAACACCCATCCTCCCCATTTTCTGCATCCACCTGCATTTACCCTTTACAAATTTGAACTTTAAATTCTTTCAACGTCTTTGGCAAATTATTCATCATTTCTCTTGGTAACTCATTCCAATCCCTGACACCCTTACCTAAAAATAAGAATCTTCCTACACCTTGTGCCTGAAATCGAGTGCCAGCTTGTGGTCATGGTCAACTTTTCCCTTCCATGCATTACTTCTAATTTTTACACCAACATCTTTCCATGCCTCATCACTAATATACGCCTTGTACACTCCCATTACCCCCTTCACCTTCCTTCTGTCTTCCAATGAATCCCATTCCAGCTCTTTTATCATATCTGTTACTGATTTCGTTCTGCGATAATTTCCAGAAACAAATCTAGCAGCCCTTGTTTGCACCTTCTCCAACTCCTGTATTTGATACTCAAAATGTGGGTCCCATACTACACTACCATATTCAAGCAATAACCTGACCAAATTTTTGTAACCCAATTCCTTTACTTCTCTCGTACATCCCCTCATCACCCTCTCCAATAAATGCAGAATTTTTAAACCTTTTCCTATACCTGTCAATGTGATCTGCCCAGTTAAGCTTGTTATCAAATGTAATGCCAAGATATTTACATTTCAAGTCATCAATAAGCAATTCTTTCCCCACCTTATAATAACAATAAACCTTTAGTTTTTTATTTGTGTACCTGATAAGCTGACTCTTCTTTGCATTTATCTTCATCCAATGTTTACCAACCCAACTTGATATCCTGTCCAGATCACGCTGCAACTGTTTACAATCCTCAACCGTTTAAAGACTATTAGCTCTATAATATAATACAATAATACATTCATTTTCCATGGATCGACTGTTTCTGATATTAATTTTATTGTAATCCACTATTGTTGTTTAATTTAATTTTATTGTGTGGTCAGTGGTATTAATGGGTATTTTCATCAATGTACTTCCCTGCCAATCACTAATCCTGCAATCCACGCCAGACTGGCGGCGATAGCAGAAAACCACTAAAGCAGAAAACCACTAAGGCTTTTGACAGATTTTCCACATGAAACAGACCACATATTAGTTTAATTGGATACTGTACAAAGTATTCACAACGCATCAGCACTATAAGCTTTAGAAATCAATATTTATTTCTCCTTTAGATCAATGTAACATTTTCAGTCTCAGCAAAACATCATTCGTCTGTCTCTCCACCAAAGAGTCTCTGTTTCTCAATCATAGATCACATTGATAATGACACTCAAATATATACGATGATAGGTGGAACTTCTTTTAACTTACACCGTACCGTCCCTACATTAATACCTAATATTATCTGCTATATAATTTCGTAAGGTCACTCATTCACTCACCTCGATAGCTATTGGCTGGAGAACGGTGTCACGTGTCAGCCTTCGCTCGCAAAAACAGCGACCAGAGATACTATTAGAAGAAATTCGTAGTTATGTTCACAATTTAATAGCTAAGCAACTGATACCAAAATTAATTGCCATAATACATTTATTAAGTTTGCTTTTCGTAGCGTTTCATAGTTAAAAAAAAACAATGATAAACTTTACGTCTGAAGAAATGTTATTGTATATACCTCACGTTTATTTTTATAATTTTCGCAAGACAGAGGTAATTTCTATAGGTATTTTTCTGTCATATTATAAGAAATTATCATTCTTATTACTCGACATTACGTCTTGTTGAGTAGGATAAGTAACAAAATGTTATGGAGAAAGTTGTACTTTGTACTTGAATTTTATGTTATTAATAAGTATATAGTATTTATTGTTTATTAAACTATTTTGTGTCTGATTATACTGCTTTTTCATAGCTTTGTTTTTTATGTAGTAGTTATAAGATTCGCCTCAAGACAAACTGAAGTTGGTTTTAATTTGTAACTCTGCTTTAATATGGTCGAGTGAAAATCGCTTTCAAACCAAGTTATACTAGCCTGGGAAGTTTACTTTCAGCTGCCGAGTTTTAAATTGGTATTAATGCCACAAAAGAATTTTTTTTTTTTAGATTGATTTTGAAATATATTGTGCCATTTCTGTAACGGTGCTTTCTTTTTCTGCACTGTTTCCTTCACTACGTTTTTATTGTTACAAACATCCTCACAAAGTTCATCCACTTCTAAAAACGGGTTAATTTTTAGTTTTTCTTTAATATCGACGATTGACCCTTAAGTAAAAGAGTCATCTTGCTAATAGCAATGGCTTGAATAAGTCGAATTGCTTTTTTTCCTTTTTGATTCTGGCTTTACGCTTCGACGACGTCGAGTTCGTAAGAGGCAGGAAAGCACTGAGGGCAAGGAACGGGAAGGAATTTTGCCGTGGCCTTTTGCACGGACCATCCCGGCATCGGGTGTAGTGATTTGGGGAAACGATATTGCTTTAATTGAATTAGTGATTGGTTTCTACATCTCATAATTCAAAGCTCAAAAATATTTTTTGTTTTGGAAACTGTTTCATCCAAATTTTATTTAAAAAACTTATATCTTTAAACGAGCAATTCTTGTATATATATATATATATATTAGGGAGGTTTTTGAACAAATAGTTGTATTAAAATCCATGAAATAAATAACATACAGAATAAATGAACACTAAAAGTATTTTATTTTAATAAAAGTATTTTGAAAATACCTATTTTGCATTTTGTATTTAAATACCTACATCTTAAAATATTTTGCATTTTATATTTGAAATACAAAAAATAAGAAGGTATTTGTATTTTGTAATTAAATAATTTTTAAAAACTATTTTGTACATCTCTGATATTTACTAAGCAGAATGAGAAGATCTTACATCATCTTTCTAACTTGGATGGCCTCTGATGATGGCTGTCGGGCTACAGCCGTTTCTTGGTCTCTTAATCTCTTAAATAAAACGTTTATACCACATTGTCACGTTATTTATACCCTTACTTGAAAATACTCGTCGAACAAGCTTCCACCACACAAACTTTTCTAGTTAAACTGAACATAGTTTTTATTATTCGACTCTCCTGTTATATCAAAAATTAATTACAAGTTTCTCTTACGCCTGACCTCTCGTCAGCCACCATAATAATCTTTCTGTAATTCAATTCACCTTTCCTCTTACAGTTCAATTAATTTATTTATGATTTGCGCTGCGCCCGCCAGCCTACAACCGCATCCCTACGACATTTTCGGCTTTCTTTAATATGTCTCCATTCTTGTCTTAATATGATTATTAATTTTAATTCTCGATGGAGCTAACACTCCGGTTGCAATTTCCCTAGTCATCTAATTACCCTTTTTAACTATTTTTTAAATTCTCTATTATAATTGTAGTGTTAAATTCCTTCTACCATTTACTTTTCTAATTTGCAAATTTTAAATTCTTTAGTGCCTTTTTGGTAAGTATGCTTCAGGTCCAACGCCACCAGCTACTCTTTGCCTTCAAAGATACTTATAAAACATCATTAGTACCATACATTTGTAATTCACAAAACCAAAAATAAATACATTATTTTACATGTATATCCTTATTAATATGTAAGCGTGACGTATGAGCGCTGTAGTATCTATATTCAATGGTGCTCTTTGTTCTGTCTATCTTCACCTTGCAATATACATGGAATGAAAATGTTGATTATTAGGCAGAATTACGTATTTTAGTAAGGCAGTTAATAGTAAGGACCCAGAATGGATCCTTGAGGTAGCGCCGGGCGCGGGCTGCGGCACGCCGGTGCTTGTGGCCGCCGCGTGTCTGGCGTGCCTCCTGATTATTCGCTGCAGCGGTTTAGCGCCTGACGGAGCGTCCAGCTGATTAGTGGGCGGTCCTACACGCATTACCATACATTAACAGTTTATCCTGGCGCGCACTATCTGCGCCTTTGATCTCTTAATGGGCTGCACAGGGATTACTGCGAAGAAATAAATGTACTCATGTTTCTGAGCCTCGCTACCCCTCACCCCCTCCCCCTCCTCCTCTCATACCTCCTGGAGAAGCATGCTGGTTCAGTGGAAGAACGAGAATCTTACCGAGTTTCCTTAGCTCACCAACTAACCGCTCCCGCAAAATCATATTCCGTGCTGCCAGGCCGTTCTTCTTTCCAGCTGCGTATCTGCATTTCAGATTGTTGTGGCTAAACCAGCGTTGTGGATTTTCAGGCTAAGCTTTCTTGCGAAGTTGCTTCTTAATTAAGATGTTTGGAGTGTTATCCGGCGGGGTTGCATGTTGCTAAGCTTGGTTTTCGTTATCGATCGCGAATGTAATCTTTTGCTTGTTTCAGTTAAAACTTATGTAAATTGCATCCACTCTGTCATGCTGTCACTTAGATTTCCTCATTCTTGTTGGCAACAACTGTTCTTAGATTCAGTTCCTTATACGAAGGGCAGTCCAAGTCACTTTTTTCCTTTAATTATTGGCATTTGGGCTTGCACCAATACAGCCAATTTCAACTAAATCTTCTCGGGTGTCCAGCCGGATGGTGGTGTAAAAACGCGACGTTTCGACAGCTGACCAGTCGAGGCAGAGACAGAGGCTGAGAACAACTACAAGACACCTGATGAAGACAGCAGAGTCAGCTGTCGAAACGTCGCGTTTTTACACCACCATCCGGCTGGACACCCGAGAAGATTTTGTTGCATCGATACGCAGGGGAATGTCTCCACTTACACAACAGCCAATTTCAATTGCAGATTAACATCTCTGGAATAACAATACTAATATCGTGCAGTTAGCTATTTGATTTTGCAGAATAACATCAATAATATCATGTAGTTCCATACATGTTATTTACAATTAATTTAGATTGTAGCACCAATATTTTCTATGTGCTGGTATATAATCTTATAAATAACATAATCTTCAGATGCAAGGAGTGAGGCAGTGCAAGTGGGCAACGGAATGCCTTCTTTCATGAGCGTATCTTCTTCCGTCGGCAGCATTAAATTTCTCCGCAAGGACAGTTGGGAGAGTCTATATCGTGTAGTCTGTGAAGGTGTTGCTTGAAGCAACCGTGGTTGAATTTTAGTCTAGCAATACATGTGCTGAGTTTCAGAGAACATTTGTGTACCTCATACCATTGATGTGAGGGTATCTCTGGGTGAATGCGCCCAAAATGTTGGCCTTTGGTCAAAAGTGAGCTTTTCAATCCGTGTTCCCCTTGAGTTTTATGGACTTTATGATCTGACCAACTGCGCCTGGAACTCGAGCCAATCCTGATGGGCGAGCGGTAACGCTCTGGCCTCGCATTCGGGAGGACGCGGGTTCGACTCCCCGTCCGGGCATCCAGATTTGGGTTTTCCATAGTTTCCCCCCAAACCACTCTAGGCAAATGCGGGGATGCTTCCTTCAAAAGACCATGCCCGAATTCCTTCCCGTTCCTTGTCCCCAGTCCCATCCCGCCTCTGATGACCTCGACGTCGACGACGCGTAAAGCCATAAGCAAAAAGAAAATATTGGTGGGTGAGCGGTAAACTTCAACGAGGTAGAATGAACTAATCAAAAGAGTTATCTAAATGTAGCCAGTGAAATAGCGAAATAAAACAATATTCTGTTACATTTTACGCAATCATAAAATCATTTTTGGTAATTTGCAAATTAAGTAATAATAAACTAATTACTGCTCTTTTTGATTAAATATTGCAGTGAAATGAATTCATTGCAATAAAGAGTCAGAATCAAACACGCATCATTAATAATTCATAACAATCTAATTATTCGTTAATTAAGTCACTCGACTAACGAGTCCGTACAATACATTTTATGTCAATTTACTGTCACCACGTCAATGAAAAGCGACCATGAGTGCATTTAACCTTTATTACCGGAAAATTACCCAAAGTTCAGTTCTCGGTAAGGTAACCCTAAACATTGACTCACAGTGAGAAAATAGCGATGTTCAGGAGACATAAAATCTAAAGAAAGTGGAGCAAGGAGATATAGTGGCTTTTCTAGAAACTGGCTGCAGAGAAGAATCGAAAAAATCAACTTGATGGATAGAATAAAGAAGTTGAATTCAATTTTAATTGCGATCAGGTGGAAATATTCCTGGTCATCTAATTACCCCTTTCTTATTGTTTTTTATCATTATTGTTTAATACTCTTTGAGCGTTAAAAATCTCCATCAACCTACTTTAGCCATTTAAGAATTTTAATTTTAAATCCCTTTAGCGTTTTTGGTAAATTATTCATCACTTCCTTGGTAATTAATTCAAATCTTTGACTCCCTAACACGCACAAAAATTTTCCCACTCCCTTGTGCTTGAAATCGAGTGACAGCTTTTGCCCATGATCATCTTTCCTTTTCCATATACTACTTCCAATTCTTCGACTCATATCCCACCAAACCTCATCACCAGTATCCACATTGTGCATTCCCAGCACTCTCAACGTCCTCCTCCTATCTTCCAATGACTCCCAGTCCAGCTCCTTTATCATATCAGTTACTGACTGGGTCTTGTGATAATTTCCACAAACAAATCTAGCTGCATTTCTTTGCACCCCTCCAACTCTTGTATTTGATATCCAAAATGTGTGTCTAATTTATACCACCATATTGAAGTAATGTTCTGATCAAAGTTTTGTAACCCAGTTCCCTCATTTATCTAGTAAATCCTCTCATCACCATTTCCAGTAATTCAAGGATTTTGTTAGATTTTCCTCCAACTAACGCAATGTGTCCTGCCAACTTGAGTTTATTATCAAGCATTATATTTACACTTCAAGCTTTCAACAAGCAATTCAAACACTTTGCTTTCTGCCTTTTAAGAATTCCTCTACCCAGCAAGTAACTTTTTCATCCACTCCAATTGTTTTCAATTTATTTAAAGCCATTTTATGGCTCACTCTGTCAAATTTTTTAGTAATATCTAGTGCTACACTATCAACTTGCCATTCTTTGTACTATTCATAAGCAATGTTGCATATAGTCCCACAATCAGAGATTCACGTGAATACGTTCTGATAAAAGATAGTGAGAAGAGAAATATTTCGAAGAAACAGAAAGACAAATTGATTAAGGCATTTGATGAGACATCAAAGCGTTAGTTTGGATGTTTAGGAAATTACTGTAAATGGAAAAAGAAGGATTTTGGAAGATTCAGGCTGGTGGGTGATATTAAGGGAAGGGGCAGAACAACTACATCTGCTTGAAGAGGATGGCAGGAAAATAGAAAGGAGTCGGAGAAAAATTGAAAGAGGATAAGCAATGAGAAGACCTACCTTAATGCAACAAAATTGCTATCTGCGATACGTGTTTTTTAAGAACTATATTTTTTTAAATGTAACCGTTGCAAATATTTTGTAATTTTTATTATGAATATGATTTCCTCGCATTAAATAGATTAAATTTCTTTAGTATGATCGAAAGATGTATTTAGTTTTGTTTCAGAGTTAATCAAAGTAACCGGATATATTGATGCCCTCTCAGATACACCATCGATGTTTACATAACATCTGGTTACATGTAACAATTGAGTGCATGGACGTTTTATAAATATCAGTTGCAACATATAAACAATATAAGGTTTTTTGTCGCATCGCATCACTCCTTGTGAGATTCCTGTAAAAATATTTTTCGAATTTCATATATAATTAAAATAAAAATACCTGTGGTATTTGTGAGGCAACGGGCTTGCCTCCCGTGAAATATGTTAATCTAATTTTTAATATGGCATCTTATTAAGTGCTTAGGTTGGCAATACATGTGAAAAAGGAAGAGAGAAGGAACTTCTTTGGAACAATAGAGAGGATTATATCGGAGAGAGTTGACTATAGCAAGCAGTGTGTGAAAAATAACAGAAGTAATTATTGAATCTAATTTAATGTACAGGGAAACTTTAAATATTATTAAAGTAAAATGGTTAATGAACAAGAGTTTAAAAAAATGTAACAATAAGAAGACTGAAACAATTACAGTGAGTTTTTCTATATTTTTGTGGAAGCTGATCGAGATAAATATTTTTTTACAAATTGTACGATAGCTATTCTCTAGCCAAATCAACCCACACTGCTTAAAATTAGCTCAGTGGTGCTTAGTATTTTATAGCAGCGTTTCATTGATTTATCTGACGAACTAACAGATTTACGAAACACTAGAGTCGCGGATAATGATGCAAATATGTGTTTCACTTTGGACGGGTGCTAGCTATTGACAAGAGGATATATTTGTTTAACAAAGCATTCTATGTCACTCCAGGTACCCGACGGAACGAGTTCGTATAATGAATAGTTACAGAGCACACCGTTCATACAGTTTATCCAAGGCAAAGTTGATATTCCCAAGATCAAACATCCGGAGATTAGTGGGGCCAGCGAGATTACCCCGAGATTTGCACGCTCAAGTACATATTTACTTCGGAACAAGATCCGACTAACACAACTATGAGGCGTTTCAGGAATGCAAAGATACTTCGCGTAGAGGAAAAAGGTAATGTTTCAGTGTTTATTTTGGCAACACTAGCTTTGACCTTGTAAGCGTTTTTTTTTTATCCGTACGTCCAATATCACCAACAGTGAAATTGGTAAACGACGATAATTGTACATGGACTCTTGTCCATGCAAACATTTATGTAAACTTCTTTGATTTTATCTTTACCTATTTCTCCACTTACCATATATTAAGCAGATATCTTAATTGTTCCTATATTGCCTTCAATATCTGGTGTGTCATCAACACTTTAACACCTGAAATCGCAGTCTCAGCTCAGTATTGTCTACTATCTACTATTCTTCTCTTAAATAACTAATCGAGGCTGTCTTTGACACATTAATATCGCAATTTACTTCACAGTCTTACAACTCTATTGAGATCAACAATTAGCACTTATCTTTATTACGTTTCACAAAGCGTCCAACATTTATACGTCACATATTAAAACATTTTTCTTTGCCATCAGGCTATTTTCATCTTATATATATAAAAATCTCGTGTCATGATGTTCGTCCGGGATGAACTCCGAAACTACATAACCGATTTAGATGAAATTTGGCTTAATGTGTGTGATTTAGTCCAACTTAAAAGATAGGATGGTTTTTATCTGGATTATAGACCTCAATATTTATTATTAGCGAAATAAATGTTCATTAAATGTTTGTCATAGGACAATGGTTTGTAATAATTTGTAAGCCACCAAAGCTAAGCGGTCTGCTGGCTAAGTGGTTTATAGACACTTAACCCGGCATTAACCTTGGCGCAGCATGCTGTATGAGGTGAAATACGCCAGGACAGTACTGTGGTTCGGATTCGACGTTAAAATGTAGGTCCCCTGTACCAGGCAGGATGGGCGGGCTAGGTAAAGGCGGCTAAGACAGGGGCAGAATGCCCAGCCAGTAGAAACCATGTCACCAGGTCCTTACGACCACACGTAATTATTATTATAGTTCGATAAGTTTCTAACAGATGGCGATGTGTTAACTTTTCTATTTTTTTAATGGCTTTTGGCTTCGAGGCCATACAGCCAACTCAAGTGTATTTTGAATCATCCAGTGTATTTCATTGCTTCACAGTGTATTATTTTTCCAAGTGGTTCTAGACACAACACGATGGACATGACATAGAGACACACAACACTTAAACACCCATGCCCTCGGCCGGACTCGAACCGGCGACCTTCGGCACGTGGAGCTAACACTCTAGCCCCTACGCTACCGAGGCCGGCTTAACTTATCTATACAACACTTGGTTAGCTAGGTTGGGTAATCATCCAGTAGATCACGTTCTGTTTCAATTTATTTATGCTACAGTTTATTCCTAACAGATGGCGGTGTGTTAATTTATCGAACCATTCAGTAGATGGCGCTGTATTTCGATTAATTTATGCTACGGTCCATTCCACGCCATATGTGTTAGTTTCTTCAATTTTAATTGTGCTGTGTATTGTGTTATAATTATACTGTATTGTTGTTCATCGTTTGTGTGTCTTTATACCTAACGACCAAAGTAATTACACACATGAATATAACATTGAAGAAAACGTTACGATAAATTCGAATCGTGTAAGCATTTCTCACTAACTTATCATTTTTATTCTTCTTTTTGTTATGGTCAGCTAGACCACGTGTCAATTTCAATTCCTCTCCTGTTGTTTTTTCTTTCTTCCTCCCCAGTACTCCTTCATTATTGCACTCCTCTCTACCTATGAATCCTGCCATATTCAAAGTCTGCTATCGAAAAATTTTTCTTTCCATACGGTTCACTGGTATTATTTCGTTTCAAACCTTTCTAAACCTCTTGAAAGCCTGGTGTCATCCATGCTATAAATGTATCCAAAAAATATCATTCTTCTTTTTCTGTTATTTTTTTTCAATGTTATTTTATATTTCCTCATTAGTTCTTAACTTCCATTTTACTGTATTTTTCAATCGACCCAAAAATTCCGGTTTCACCACTGTATTATAGTGTCTTATTTTAAGGCTTTCAGAAAGGCACTTTTTGTTGTAATTCAAATATTTTTCAGTCAAATGTCACCAAAGAATCTAACCTTGACAATGCGTGTAGCAGAGAGGCAAGACGCACGACAAGAGAGCTCATCAATCAGCAACACAAATCGCGGCAAGTAAGGAAGTTCAAAGAATCAGGACAGTTGAGCGTCGTATGCAAGAATCTCAAGAACAGCGTGATGAACGTCTGTGACAGAATATATCGAGAACAAGAGCGGCACGAGAACAGCACATAGCTACATTTAGAGAAAGAGAACGAGAGAGACAGTAAATCAGCCGTGCTTTAACACGTGTATCATTTGTTCGTCTTGCGTTCCAATATGCACCAGCCATTGATTACTCTGCACATTCTAAAACTGCAATCTGTGCAATGAGCAAAATATGCCAGTATTATCAAGCGTTGAAATTCCGCAATGAAGCAGCCGGCATGTGTTGTGCATCAGGAAAAGATGTATCATTACCACTACGCAATCCGCCCGAACATTTACAATCCTTCTTGCTGGCGAATCAAACGATTCGAAATTGTTTCTGCGCAAGACACGCAAATTCTATTCTTGCTTCCAGATGATGTTTTTTGGGGCAGCAAAAATTTGCGATCTTACATCTGATGGACGTCATTTTGAAACTAAATTCAAAATACAAGGCTAGGTGTACCATAAGATTGGGTCGTTGATACCGATGCCAAACGATGACCCGAAGTTTCTCCAAATCTATTGGAAATTGTGAGGAATGCTCGAACACTAGGTGCCAGTATAATTTCATCGAACAAGCAGAAGAGAAAGCAATTGTGGTATTGATATAAATTCTTCGCGGGTTTGCCACGAAGAATTTATATCAAAGATACTCCTCGAAAGACTTATCTCTCAAATTGTGGTATTGTTGGAAAATTGTTTGGAAAATAATAATGAACTTATTCAATTGTGTCGCCACAATTAAAAAATGGCAACTATCAAATTGTCATCAAAGCTGACAAATTACCATCAGGAGAACACGCTGGCAGATTCAACGCGCCAACCGTAGATGAAGTTGCAGTTTTTATGGTTGGTGACTCAGTTTATTAAAGTCACACGTCAAGATAGAACTGTTAGTATAATTTCGGATCTACACCGTTCGTATGACACACTCCAGTATCCACTGATATTCTGGCAAGGGCAGAATGAATATCACATCAAAATCAAACAGCGTTATCCAGTTGCTGCTAAATTTAATATTCAACTATTTAATTCGTTATTTTATTAGTACAGTAGACTCGCAGTATTCCGACCAGGGGCCGGATTATAGCGGGCCCACTATATTGATTTCTTATTCTTTTTTTTACTATTTAATTTATTATTTTTTCAGGTAAGTAAAACAAATAAAAAAGTTACTTCTATGATGTACTACGCCCCCCGATTGATGATTAGACGTAATTAGGATAACTATATCCTTCGATATCGTCAACTGTGCCTTCAATACGTCGTGGATATGTACGCCAAGGTTGAAAACAAGCATTTGCGATTTATTCGATACAACCAGGTTGAATTACGATCGGAGGAATACATCCTCTTACGAGATACTGTTATCGGCAATATTTATGAAAATTTAGACGCCAATGATATCGGTAATGCATTTATTTTACCTTCAAGCTACATCGGCAGTTCACGGAACATGCAGGAATATATACAAGATGCGATGACTTACGTACGTCATTATGGTCGTCCAGATTTGTTTATTACATTTACATGTAATCGGAATTGGGAGGAAATACAAACTTTGCTATTACCAGGCCATCAATCAATGCATCGTCATGATGTCACGGCACGTGTGTTCAAACAAAAATTAAAATCATTGATTGATTTAATCGTAAAACATTCAGTTTTAGGTAACACACGTTGCTATCTGTATTTGATTGAGTGGCAAAAGCGAGGTTTGCCTCATTCTCACATTTTGATTTGGCTTCAAGTTAAAATCCGTCCAGAAGAAATTGATCAAATAATTTCAGCCGAAATTCCGGACCCATTAATTGATCAAGAATTGTTAGATATTGTTACCAGTCACTCGATCCACGGACCGTGCGGTGCTTTTAACATGACATCGCCATGCATGGAAGGTGGAAAATGTAAGAAGCGTTTTCCAAAGGAATATACGAATGATACTATTACGGATATCGATGGTTATCCGTTGTATCGCCGCAGAAACACTGAGAATGGTGGCCAAACATTTACAATGCGAATGTCAAATTCTAGAAACCAAGTTGAAATTGACAATCAGTGGGTCGTACCATACTCACCATTGCTTTCAAAAACGTATAAGGCTCATATTAACGTCGAGTTTTGCATTTCTGTAAAATCCATTAAGTACGTTTGCAAATATGTTAATAAAGGCAGTGATTTGGCCGTATTTGAAGTTCAAAATGTAAATAAAAATGACGAAATAACATGATACCAATAGGTAGATACATCAGCAGCCATGAAGCTATCTGGCATATTTTTAGTTTTT
Source organism: Vandiemenella viatica (assembly GCA_031002005.1). Lineage (NCBI taxonomy): Eukaryota > Metazoa > Arthropoda > Insecta > Orthoptera > Morabidae > Vandiemenella > Vandiemenella viatica. The sequence continues at coordinate 222,785,382 of JARYHS010012519.1, read as the reverse complement.
GCACCCATGAAAGAGACCCTTCCATCCAGCATCTTGCAATACATCTTGAAAACTGTCAACGTGTATATTTCACCGAAGAAAATATTTTCCAAAGAATACTTGAGCCACCAAAAACGACAAACCACAAACTGAATTTTTCACATTGTGTCAAAAATCTGATGTGTTCCGCCAATTCGCAAAAACATTATTATATACCGATGTTCCAAGCTATTTTTCATGGAAAAAATTAGGTAAAAAATGTTAGCCACGTAAACCAGGAGAACCACATCCTTCGATCGCAGGCATATTCAAAGCAAAGACTTTACACAGTGCATCCAAAACAACGTGAATGTTTCTTTCAGCGTTTGTTACTGGTGAATGTTCCCGGACCAGCTTCTTTCGAATGTTTACGAATAGTTAATGGTCGAGTGTTCAATACAAGTCGAGTGTTCAATACATGTCAAGATGCATGTCGCGAGTTGCAGCTGCTAGTAGACGACAATTATTGGGACCTGACGCTGATTCAGCTTTGACAGCCACGCCGAATAGTATTCGTCAAACTGTTTGCATTTATTTTGACATGTTAGCCAACACAAACTTCGAGTTTGTGGGAAAAATATAAAAACAGGATGACTGAAGATATAACTGAAATTTCAGTTTATATAAATAAATACAAAATAATTTATTTATTTATTTTATAAATATCAATTCTTATATAATTTCAATTAGGTAATTTGTAATGAAATGTAAATTAATTTTTTTAATGATCGTTTGTCCTTAATTTCAATTCTCCGTAACTCTTTGCCAATTAGATTTGAATTTCCAAATCGACTACAATGTTTTTGTCTTTATTAGTGAATATTAATTTGACTACTTGGAGAGGCTATATTAGCCTTTTACAACCAAATGTCAACCTCACCTTCACGTGGTGCACCCTGTTTGCACGGACGAGGCTCTGGCGACTGAAAGATTCCCGGTATAAGGAATCACCCACTGCTTGCCAACGGCCTCTGAAAGGAGGGTGGAAGAGCGGGGAGCGGTTCAGGGCACCCTCTTGCCCTTGGGGTTGGAAACGGCCCCTAAAGGCGGATGAATCAGAAATGATCAACGGCATGGGGATGCAGAAGGCAACGGGAAACCACTGCATTAAAGACCCAAAGGGTATCCCGAGGACATGTAATCCTCTCAAATGATGGAGGATTGCATCAAACCAGTCAAAAGACTGACGACAGCAAAAAAAAAAAAAAAACTTGAGGAATTTTAGAATAACATTAATCCAACGTACTATAATTAGTAAGTCACAGCAACGCGTGACCGGGTCAGCTAGTATATATATAAAAATCTCGCGTCACGATGTTTGTCCGAGATGAACTCCGAAACTACTTAACCGATTTTGATGAAATTTGTCTTACTATGTGTAATTTGGTCCAACTTAAAAGATAGGATAGTTTTTATCTCGATTATTGACCTCATTATTTATTATTGCGAATTAGACGTTTGTCATAGGACAAATGGTTAGTAAATTCCATAAATTTCTAACAGATGGCTGTGTGTTAATTTATCGTCATAGGTTGGACAACCATCAAGTAGATGGCGTTGTGTTTCTATTTATGTATTCCATGCCATATGTATGAGTTTCTTGAATTTTAATTGTGCTGAGTATTGTGTTGTAATTACACTATATATTGGGCATCGTTTGTGTGTCATTATTTTTAACGACAAAGTAATTACACACATGAATATAACATTGAAGAAGACATTACGATAAATTCAAAAACGTGTAAGTATTTCTTGCTTGCTTCTAATTTTTCTTCTTATTTTTTAATTTATTTATATGAATTGAAATTTCAGTTTTATAAATGAGGTCGATGAAGTTGATTTTTAAACATTTTTTAAAATTATTTTCATTACTTAAAATTATTACAATTTATAATTTTAATTTATCTCAATATTTTTGGTTAGCCTATCTGTTGCTGATACAAATAGATTTGATGGTTTACCCACACTTGAGCACATATTTTCCAAGTCCAAGCCGCAAACGGACTTATTTATTGTTATAGCGAAAGCCATACGAATCGGAAATTGAAGCCTTTTAAATGGTACTGGAGATTCTGACGGTATCATTGGAATACGTGCCAACAGGACGATTTCTCTTTTAAACATTCCAGTCAAAATAGCTGCCTCAAGAACATTTCCGGTGATCCTTTTGATGATGAAATGTGTACCGTTGCATAATCTAGGTGGATTCAAATTACGAAGAAGAAGAATTCTGTGAACCAATCTTTAACCGAAGATTGTATGGTGGCATTCCTGGTACATCAAAAGATTTTAAAAATTCAGTTGGAAAATTTACGGCTTCGTTTTTGTCTTTATTAGTGAATATTAATTTAACTACATTATGAAGTTTAGAATAACATTGTTCCAACGTACTATAACTACCGAGTCTCAGCAACGCGTGACCGGGTCAGCTATATACCATATAAAACTATTAAATGACTTGACCACCTTACGAGGATTCATTCAATATTCTTTTAGGCTTCCCTTTCTTGAAATAACATTATCATTCCTTATTAATGACTACCATCAACCAATTTCTTCCATCCTTCCACCAAAGATACAGCCCCAAACATCTAGTGGCATCTTTGACCCTATTTACTAAGGTTTTCAGAGTTAATATTCCACTTTGTAATTCTAAATTTTGGCAAAAGTGTTCACAATAATGGTCTTAACTGTAAGTAAGGACTTTTACCTTTCGACTTCAACTTCAATGCTTTGTATATCTGTCGTTCGTAAATACTACGGTGGGTCACGGTCGAGAAGCAGTGTAGCGTTCTATGTGGGTGTTTCGAAGTGAAAAATACTTAAGGCACGTTTGGCAAATACTCGACCACACGCCGTGGGTACAGGGCCACCTCTGCTACCGGGGATGAGACGCAGCTACCCACTCTGTTTCGGTAATCATCACAGCCACATTTAGAGGAGCGCTGTTGCCATCCGTTTGCAGCAGCGGTGCGCACCCCTTCTGTTGCTGTAAAGTGCTCTGTGCCAAACGACACTAGGCAACGTGGTGGGGAGGTGGCGGCGAGGTAAGCGAGGGCTAACCTGCGGCGCGTGCTCGTCCCTACACTTCGGCTAATGAGGTCCCGTTCCGTCCCGCCTTCGTTGCAAGACGTCGTGGGAACGCGGCTTAATACCGTATCTACTTACAGTTTTTTCAGTCACCATGGGTGAAGTAGCAAAGCGCTGTACCGTGGACTGCAAGGTTACGGGATGGAATCCACAATCGGAGAAACATTTTTTAAGTGAAAATTTCTTTAGGCACGTTGGGTGATTTTTCGACGGGTAAAAACTCATGAGTTCTTGTCACCGGCAGAATATCTGTAGCTACTTTAAATATGACGTGTTCCCCGTATGATATTCATAGTTTTAAGTTTTAAATTTTGTCGGCAGTCGCCATTGACTGCCATTTTTTTTTTTTTTACCTGTGAAAGGTAATCTATATTACCATTGGCTGTTTTATTGATCTGTCAGTTTCTAGCAAATCAGCTTTGAGAATCGAAAATTCCAGTTTGTTTCAGAGATACTCTTGTCAGTACGTTCAGGGCCGGCGTTAGGGGGGGGGGGGGGGGTAAGCGGGTCAAATGTACCCGGGCCCGCCGGCTGATGGGAGGCCCCGATTACCGGTTACAGGGCCCCCAGGCCTCGAAGCCAAGAATCTGCCCATTGTCACCCGGCTAGTTTGTAGAGCTAAAAAAAAATAGGTCGCCAATTTTACCCCGGGCCCGAAATTGCTAGCGCCGGCCCTGAGTACGTTAGATTGCTCAGTATCCTAACTCACGTATCGCCTGTTTTCAGCGCAGCCGTTGTTTCCCGGCGTTCCCTCTAACCACGACTGGCAGCAGCTCCGTCGTTTCCTCCCGGCAGTCCCTCAGGGAAGATCCCGGCCAATAAACATTCCCCGCGTATCCGCCCGTCATTATTCCCCCATTTCGTCTGCACGCCCGGGGGTTAAAAGGAGACGCCGCTGTGATGTGACCGGGCCAAACGAAGCAGACTTCGCGTCCCTCGAGCGGACGAATCGGAAACAGAAGGTGGAAAGAAAAGGGAGAAAGGGATCGCCGTCTGGCGACGCGGCGACTTCCTTTGTGCCCGGCGGCTGCGGGGACAACATTTACGGTCTCCCAGGAGCGCTTCATTACGGTGGCGCCCCGCTCGAGACAAGCGGCCGAGCCAGGAAACAAGGCGCCCGCTGTCCCTTCACAAAAACCTCCTGCAGCCGAGTTACGCGACGGTGCTGCCTCGACACGGAGGAAGCCGGAAACACGTGTAATTAGTCGCATCACAAACGAATACTGAGGCAAGAAGGGTACACAACACTAGCTACATTTCTTCGAAAAGGGGGTGTCGGAATTAACAGACAGATTTTGACATAAGTTAGGGTAACGTTCATCTTTATAATTATAAGGGAAAAGACCAAAAATTTAAGCAATTATTATTTTTACTTGTTAAATATATTAAGTAGAAAGGAAATAGGGTGTTACTCAATTATATATTTCGGTTATAACTAGGAAATATTATAAAATACGAATAGGACATATCTATGGCGAGTGTGTTCAGTAGTCTTTGTTTTAGGGCTAAGAGTAAAATATGATCTCTGGCGAGAGAGGACGGAACTGGAGAAACAGTATTGTTAAGATTGGATTTTCCATATTTTGAACTCTTAATAGCTAGATATTTTTTTTAAATAATATTTATTACAATAAACCAACGGTTGTGTGTTGTAAAGAATAAGATTAGGATACTTGTATTTCTATTGAAGATTTTTTTTGTTCATTTTGCTCTTCAGATGTTAAAGAAGAATTTATTGGTGAAGATAAAAAAAAATATGTTAAGAAGAACGTATTTTTCCTTTGATTGAGTGTAAAAAAAAGTTAAACGGTCGTTATGATTTAAGAGTAAGTGTGCTTTCTTTTCAAAGCTGATGAGAAAAAAAGGCTACGTAGTCTATACAAACGCGAAGATTTCTGAATGGAATATTCAGGAATAAATCAGGGGAACCATCTTAAAGTGTGTGTGAAAAGATATTTTTTTTACACAAGAACGATGTTTTTCTCGGCATTGGAGAACTAATACAATGTCGAGTGAACAAGATGTTTACAAAATGATATTTCGGTGATCTAATCTCCGATACCATTTACACTTTCAACTTAGCTTCCTTTGTTGATAACTATATTTGATTGTTACTGTGTGCACAGATATCAGATCACCTCTCAAGAAACAAAGATAATCATCTAGGTACAAAATTTTCTTCCTGTTTCTGTCTGGGCTCGGCGCGGGGAAGTGGAGGGGATTATGGCTTCTCAATTCGGGAGGACACGGGTTCGAATCCCCGTCCGGGCAACCAGATTTTGGTTTTCCATGGTTTCCCCAAATCACTCCAGGCGAATGACGGGATGCTTCCATCAAAAGTCCATGACCGCATTCCTTCCCGTTCCTTGTTCCCAGTCCTTTCCCCCCTACAATAACCTCGACGCCGACGGCGACGAGGCGTAAAGCCATAACTATATTATATATATATATATATATATATATATATATATATATATATATATATATATATGAACTATATATATATATATATATTATGACAAGCAGTCGTATGTCAGCACTGAGTTGAAATTTTAAGGATTTTCCAGTACAAAAGGAAACAGGGATTATATTTATTTTCCTGATATTGTAAGTACAAGATTATCTTATTTCGCAAATAATTCTAAGGTAATGATTTTGTGACCTTAACGGATTGTACGCTTGTGAAAAATTTTCACTCCCCATGATTTTTCAAGATATTGTATTATATTCGCGTTAAGCACAAAAACAATTAAATCAATTATTTATTTATTTAGTTCTGATGAAGAAAATTAGAAGAATAAAATTCCATGACGAACATTTCATAAAAGTGCTTTTTGTTCTAGCGGGACGTTTCTTTACCCATTCTCGAGATCACGTGACTAAAACGCATCGGCTATTAATCGCTATAAAGCAAGTTCTTCTTGTAAGTCGCTACAAAGAACAATTATGTATGGCGCAAATAAAATAGACCAAATAGTCGGTGTACCAGCTTGTGGTTTTCGGTGAAGAAGTTCCGACCATTGGCTGTGTTCGTTATTTCAGCATGAATCTTTTAGTTACTCTAAAATACACAACGGATGTTGATTTGAAGTGTGTTCTTCACTACACGAAAAATATTTGTTGAACTAGACCTACTTTCCTTCCATTACAAAATTTTCATCATAAAATATAATTATTTCTGGCTTCTGAGTCAGCTGGCGACTTTAACGGATCAGAAAATTCATAAAATAAGCGATTCACAAAAAAAAGGAAACGACGATACCTGCTATAGTTCGTAAAAACTGAAGTACTGGGCAATTTCAGAAGTAATGACGTTGTGACAGATAAACGGTAAACGGACAAATGAGTTAATCCTTAAGAGTTTCGTTTTTCAGTTGGAATGTACAGAACCAAAAAAAAACCAATACTGATATATTTTTTCCTAAGATAGTTGTATTGTCATATTTCCATCCGATTACGAAACACGTCCTAAACAATACCAAAAAATGATTTCAGGTCTTTCTGATTGACGCAGCTCCCGAATAACAGAAACATCCTCCGCCCATTATCTAACGCAGATCACAAAGACGATGTTGCGTCACAAGCCCCCCCCCCCCAACACCTCCTTCCCCCTCCCAATGGCTATAAGGACCGTGAGGTTGACTACCTTCATGAATCTGAAATACCATCATAATTATCGTTGGGAACCATCTCCAGTTTCCCGGGTGTGGTTTACGAGCCTTGGTTGTTGTATAAAATCGTTTTCCACTGTCTCCTATCCACAAAAGTTTCTTGGTCTGTGATATATTGCCAGTTACAGCCTCTTCTCTCTATGTCCTCCTTCATTTGGTCTGTCCATCTTCTTCTTGGTCTTCCCACTGGTCTTTTGCCCACTATGCTTTTTTCCAAATAAGTTTTTGGCAGTCTTGTTCTAGTCATTCTCTTGAGATGCCCAAACCACTTAAGTCTTGATGACCTAAGTCTCTCTTCCATGGATTCCCTTAGCTCTAGGTTTGATCTAATTTCATCATTCTTTATGTGGTCTAGTTTTCTGGAAAGCTGTTCTAAGAAACTTCATTTCGCAGGCTTGGATCCTGCTAAGGTCACTTGATGTTAGAGATCATGTTTCCAAAGCATATATGAGCATAGGAATGAGATACGATTTGTACAAGACAATTTTTGTTCTTCTGGGAACCTTCATGTACCATAGTAAGCCTCGCACGGTACTGTAGAAGTTGGTTGCTTGGGCTACTCTATTCATTATTTCTAACTCACTTCTACCGTTACTAGCAATTATGCTCCCCAGGTAGCTAAATTGGTCAACAACTTCAACTTGGTGGTCTTGTAATTTTATATGACAGTTTGTATTCTTTCGGCTTATTTTTAGTGCTGCGGTTTTTTATTAAATTTCATTCCATATTATTCAAACTTATTATTCCACATTTTCAGTTTGTTTTGTATTCCTTCTTCGGTTTCATCACATACTGCCACATCATCCCCAAACACCAGTGCCTGTAGATTTCAATTGATTGCTCTCTTTAGTTCTTTTAAGATGTATCCATCACCGCTATGAACAGAAGAGGTGAAAGGGCACTTCCTTGTTGTACTCCTTTGGTTGTACTAAACCATTCAGAGTAACCATCCCCAACATTGACACAGCTCTTGCAGTTATTGTACAGTATCTGGATCTTTCTAATGAGGTACTCTGGAATTTTAAGTTTTCTTAGACTTTTCCAGATAGTTGATCTAGGAACATTATCGTATGCCTTTTCTAGGTCCATAAAAACAATAATTAGGTTTTTCCCTGTTTCCCAATATTTTTCTACCAGCAGTCTCAAGGCAAATATTAGATCTGTTGTGCTTCTTCCAGCCCTAAACTCATGTTGTTCCTCTTCTAAGATGGGCTCTAATATTGTTCGTACTCTGGCTTCAAAGGAAGAGGGATCTTCAAAGGCAAGGGGAGTAAACCCCGACAGAAAATCCTCTTCTGTGTCAGGCCTAGTAAGCCAACAGAACAGAGAACAAAAAGTGTTGCTTTCATAATTAAAACGAGCCTGAAATACCAATCACACTTAAATTCTAAAATATTTGTTGACCATACGGGCGTGAGTGAGTGAATATTGCGTGTGTGTTTAATGAATGAACTGATTCGTTGTACACCTCTCCTTTCACCCATCCCACCCAATTCCCCTTCATTTCTAATTAACGGTTAAAACCCACGTTCTCAATTAACAACTTAAATATTTGTCTTCCTCTCCGTTGCCTCCGTCCTACCTTAACAACCATCAACAAAATTAACAAAGTTGACGTATCTGGAAATATAACCCTTCATGTTTCCTCCATTTTGAGGCTTCCCGAATCCAACAAAATTATGTACGTGGGTTTTATTAAGAGCATAGTCAATCAGTAATCAGTTGAAACTCCGAGTAGCGAACAGCACTTAAAATATGCCTCTGCCTCTTTATATCACTGGAACTGGAGAATTAAGAAGAAATACATAGATACAAAACACCAGGAAATTCTTATCGTAATCACCCGATGCAGTTTTAATCAGAAGCGGTCATTAGTTTTGAAATATTTGAGTTATTCATATCTCAACAGCACCCGTACCTGCTCCTTATTATCAGCTATAGCTGTGGTCAGGGAAATTGGCGGGTAGCTGCGAGCGCGCTGTTGCCGCACTTGGGAACATTCTCGCATAACGCTCTCTCTCTCTAACACTACAAAAAGATAACATTGAGCGTCCTGTGTTGCCCAGTACGAGCGTTAATGCACAAACTATTACTATCAGCTAACATGTGAATTTAACTTTTAAGGGGGTAGGTACACCTAACACATACAAATATTTGATAAAGTTGAGATGTCATTTTCTCCAAATCTATTTAAATTTGAGGGTTCAAATTTCATAGCTCCATAGAACTGTTATAGCTAGATATAAAAATTGATTTTTAAAATAAAAATATTGTTTAACAATAAGATAATGTACCATCCAAATTGACAGTGAAAAATATATTGTTGTAAAGGGTTTTAAAGATAAAAGGCATAATATTTGAAATTTTTCAGAAATATTCTTTTAATATTGTAAACTAATATCGAGGCAACAAGTTGAACCTATAATATAACATATTTAACTCTATATTTTTTATTAATAATTTTTTTTGTCAAGAAATTAAATTTTTTGCTTTTTTTTTGCTTAAATATAAAGGCATATTTTTCATTTGGGAAAAGCTGCATAAACAATAATGGTTCAGACTGTAGTACTTAGTATGTAGAACATGTCCTGCAAATTTGAAAAAGATCTATGCATATGGAAAAAAGTTATCTTTAAAACCATTTGATGAATTGCTGTTTTGAGATATTTAAGATTAAAGATTTGGATCACCTTCAAGTGCAGTAAGATTTAAATGGCTTTCAATCGTGCAGGGCATTGCTTAATCACACATAATTCCCACACTGTTAAAGATATTGACATAATTTTTTCACTGAAATGAAGCCAAAACTATAAACTGTTTTTGTAAATAATAAAAAAAAAATCAATTTTTTGAAACCTGATAAGTGTACCTACCCCCTTAAGTGCACGATTTGGCAACGCATCAAGCCGCCCGCCAATACGTCTCGCCGCAGCTATAGTTGCGGCACCGCGACGTTGTTCGGCGCCGACACGGGGTAGCTGGTTCCAGTCCTCGTGGTGGAAGAAATTTTCATGAGAACTTGGCCGGAGAGGTGATGGTGATCAATTCCTAATCACATATTGTGCACCAAAGTGCTGGGTTAAATCCCAAACCTCTTTTTTTTACTTATGGCTTTACGCCACGTCGACGGCTAAGGTCATTAGAGGCTGGATGGGACTGGGGACAAGGAACGGGAAGGAATTCGGCCATGGCATTTTTGAAGGAAGCATCCCGGCAGTCACCTGGAGTGATTTGGGGAAACCATGGAAAACCCAAATCTGGATGTCCGGACGGAAGGTCTACAAATGACGCGAAAGTCGGCTTTAGAGGGCTATATCGTCGAAAAGTGGGGATATTGCCGCCCTTGGAACCATGAGACCTAAAAAAAAAAGGTCTCAAAAAGTTACGAGGTCGATTAGTAGGGGGGGAGGGGTCTCCGTCAAAATGTCAACGTCATTTTAGAGGGGGGGGGGTTGGGACCAGATCTCTCACGAAGTGTCACCAGAAGGGAGGTGGGGGGGGGGGGGGTTTTGGAGCACAACTTTCCTCCCCGGGAGCCGTCAGTCTCAGTGAAAAGACGTTCAAATCCTAAACATGTCGCATCCGGAAAAAAAACGACTCTTCAGTAGTGCAATAGGTGCACGGAAAATAAAGAAAATCAAACGATATTTCAACAGATGATTATCGCATTATTAAAAAAACTACTTATTTTGAAATGCATGGAAGTTTTCTGTGTCAAAATTTACCTTAAAGAATTTAGAAGTAACTGCGTACAGAAATGAATTGTCAAAGAGTTTTAACAATTGTATTGCCTCAAATAGCCACTTCAATTGGACGACCTTCTATGGAAATTTGAGTAAATGAGCTCAGAGAAGCCAATTTCAAGAAAAGATTATATTACTATAATATGGATTCATCTGCTGACGTTAGGGATAATTTCACTCCTTAACAATGCTCATTCGTTTAAACTGCATACCCTGCAGCAAGTAAAAAATGCAGTGCGTTTGATGTGAAGATGCTTGAATCACGTAACAATCGTGATATTGCCTCCTTTTTAAATTCACGTACTTAATTTGCCAGCACCAAGTCAGAAACTCATTTCAGAATCTATAAACGATCTCTTACTATTCTGCTTCTGATTTTCTACGTTCTTCCATTCCCTTCGACCTCCTTGCTTCTACTAGAGATGAGAACGATATTGCATTTTTCGTAACGATATGAAACGAATACCAAGACCGTCTCGCAGGCATATTAGAGCTCCCTACCAATCACATTGTGTATAAATAATTCTCTTAGAGTACAGCACGCTGAAAGAATTTAAAATTAAAATTCGTAAAGAGTAAAGGCAGATGGGTGGATGAATTTACACTACAAAGGATATATATAATAGAATTAAAGAATAATAGTAAGAAGAAGATGAATCATCAGGAAAATTATTGGACCAACGAAAACAGAAGAAGGCTACACACTAAAGTCAATCAAAACAGTAGTATCCCACTCAAATATATTCAACGCCGGCCTCGGTAGCGTAGGGACTAGAGCAGTAGCTCCACGTGCCGAAGGTCGCCGCGCCGGTTCGAATCCGGCCGCGGGCATGGATGTTTAAGTGTTGTGTGTCTGTGTGAATGTCCTGTCCGTCCTGTGGTGTCTATACATAGGAAGCATAAACGCACTGGAGAAACTAAAAAATTCACATGAAGAGATATCATAAACACATTGAGCTGGCTGAATGGCTTAGTCGCCGAAAGCCATTAATATATATATATATATATATCCAACGACAGAAAATGCAGACTAAAGTTCTACGGTCACATCTACAGGATGTCAGACGACAGATATTCGACCTCATGCAACCATTAAAAATGCATAACAGCTGGTTCGATCAAGTAAGAGAAGACTTGGAAAAAGCAAATATCACGAGATCAGAAATCCTAGATCGCAAAAATCTTCAGACAAAAAATACGCAACTGGGTAGTCGTGCCAGAAATCAAAGCCAAGAAGACCGACGCAACTTGGACAGAAGAGAAAACTTGCCTTCAGTAAACGGATGCGAGAATACTGGAATGGAGAAACGAACTCAGACAGAAAATGATTAAATTCTGTGTGATCTTTATAGGTCTATTCGTATAACATAAAATAAAATAAATAATAATACTTTAAATACCTCGCAGAATTCATCGAACCGACAGGCCTTGAGAAAATGTCACAGCAAAATCGCTTCCAAAAAGTAAAAAGTACAAAATCTCTACAACAAAAAATCTATGTCAAGACAGACGAAAATTCGTCATTACAACACAGTCATAAAACCAACAGTCCTCTATGCAAGTGAAACATTAACAGGAAACATGACCTTGAATAAATTTAAAAAGTAGAGAGAAAAATCATTAGAAAAATTCTAGGAGCAAGACTCACTAAAGATGGTTACAGACTACATTCAATCAAAACAACAGAAAAGTTTTCAAACATCGAAATTGGCATCAAGAAAAGGCGAATGAAATTCTTTGGTCACCTTAGGAAGTTACCAGAAAGTCGACTGACAAAAAAGATAATAGATTATGTAACTTCACTTAAAAATCCTACACCTTGGCTGAATGAAATTCGGAAGGATCTTAAAAGTGCAAGCATAGGAGCAAAAGACATTTTAGAAAGAGACAACTTCAGACACAAAGTAGACAAATGGGAAGTTTTAACTGAGCAACCAAAACAAAAACAATACAGACCAAAGTGGTCGGAAGAACGCCAACGAGCTTTCTCGAAAAGAATGAAAACCTATTGGAACAACAAGAAGAACTCAAAGAAAACTTGATTGGGTCAGATGCTTAGCGTCTTCCATTTATTTGGAGAATTCGCCGATAACAATAATAATAATTAGTAGAAAGGTCTAAATAAATTTCTATGAAAATTGCCACCGGAGCATGCGCTCCATCGAAATCAATTTAAATGAAATGCGTCCCTAGTTTTCCAGTGCATGAAGTAAATAGGCACGGGAGTTGCGTCTGTCTCTCTCTCTTTATGCAGCCATCACACGAAACTACGGAACTAATTCCGATGGAGTTTTCACGGTTCGAAAGATTATAGTCCTTTTAACAATTTAAGTGCCAACAACAATGTAAGTGCATTATTTATTGGAAATTTCCTGGTAATACAAGCAGCGCTGCGGTGGCAGGTAGTTTAACTAACACTTCGTCCGTTATCAAGACTCGTCGAAGCCGGCCTCCGTAGCTTAGGGGCTGGAGTGCTAGCTCCGCGTGCCGAAGGTCGCCGCTTCGAATCCGGCCGCGGGCATGGATGTTAAGTGTTGTGTGTCTGTGTGAATACTTAGGAGATACAATATATAAACACTGGATGACGACTGATTCACTGGAAGCTATAATAACCACATTGAGCTGGCTATATGGCCTCAGCTGCCGAAAGCCATTTAAAAAAAAAAAAAACTCGTTGAAGTTTCATGTTCGGACTCCAGACACAACGCCTGGATACAGAATGTGTCATGTATCCATTTATGTTAATACAAGTTTTAGCAACTTGTACTTTGTTAATATATCTTTAATTTAATCCAGTTAGAATACCCCAGTCCCATATTCTTGGAATACGGGTCGAGAATCAATGGAGAGTGCGTCACTTTTGTGCTCCATTACGAAATGTGTTGAGGTTAGTGACGGGAAATCCAGACCGAGCGTGTTGGATGAACGGTTGACGTTCTGGCCTCGCATTCGGGAGGACGCGGGTTCGAATCTCCGTCCGGGCATCCAGATTTGGGTTTTCCATGGTTTCCCCAAATCACTCCAGGCGAATGCCGGGGTTCTTCCTTCAAAAGTCCATGGTCAAATTCCTTCCGGTTCCTTCTCCCGTGTCCCATCCCGTCGCTAATGACCTTAGCCGTCGACGAGGCGTAAAGCAATAAGTAAAAAAAAAAAAAAAAAAGGGAAATCCATACGTTGGGTTGCTCAGTAGCCCTTCACCTGACATTCACTTCAGTTAAGACGGGTTTACACGGTTCACTTTTCCTAATCACGCAGGATGATTCACTCGCAGCGAAAGTGAAGGTGAATTTACTTTTCGTTAACACGTATCATCGCAAATGAATCATTCAGTTCACTTTAAGATGGCGACAAAAGAACTTTTTTTTATGGCTTTCGGCAGCTGAGGCTATACAGCAAGCTCAATGTGATTATTATAGCTCCCAGTGAATCAGTCGCTATCCAGCGTTTATATATTGTATCTTCTAAGTATGGACACCACAGGATGGACGGGACATTCACACAGACACACAACACTTAACATCCATGCCCACGGCCGGTTTCGAACTGCACTCTAGCCCCTACGCTACGGAGACCCGCCACAAACGAACTTGTGCTTGTTGGAGTGGATTTTATTTTCAAAAACTTCGGATAAGGAATTAAGTTACATCGTGCAGAAAGTTAATTGAAAAAGAGAAGTTTGTGGACGAGAAATTGGATCTTGCAGCGTGGTAGAATGGGTGTTGCAGGACAAAATGGCATACAAAAATAATCTTCCAATGTATGAATCAGAAAATTTTGGTATTTTTTAAAAAAGAAAGAGAAGAAGAAAACACGAGGACACTAATGAGAAAATGTCTTCCGACTAAACTGAAGATGGAAACTACTCCCATGTTTCTTGCAATTGATAACTGCTTTGAAACACATTCACTTTACCCAGAACCATAATTTACACCACATTTTTCTGATTTTAAAACTTTAGTTGATTTGCTAGAACACTTGGTTTGGATAGTTTTAATTTTGCACTTGATGTCTTCTATTGTCAAAAGTGGGAGATTCATTTCTTTAATCATGTCCTCCGTAGCACTGTATTTTAGGTTTTTATTTTCATAACTTTCAAATATTGTTGGGAAGTTTTTAAAAATTAAGAAATGTTTCTTCTGCTCATTTAAAAACCATTATCTGTCGAAAACAACTACAATCAGAAACAGACAATTGCGACCGATCGAGGAATAGGTTTCACTTCGATATTCTGACTGTTTACACGCGTCACTCTTGATGATTCATCCGAGAGAAACACCAAAAGTGAACGAAAAGTTGAACCCGAGCCAACTTCTTTCATCCGTCATCTTGGATGATCACTTTGGATGATTCTCTGTTTAAGTCGGGTTTACACGGTTCACTTTTCGCAATCACTCCGGATGAATCACTCGCAGTGAAAGGAAAGTGAACTGTGTAAACAGAGAATCATCCAAAGTGATCATCCAAGATGAAGGATGAAAGAAGTTGTCTCTGGTTCAACTTTTCGTTCACTTTTGGTGTTTCCCTCGTATGAATCATCAAGAGTGACGCGTGTAAACAGTCCAAATATTGGTCGCAATTGTTGTTGTTTTGAACATACAATTGTTTTTAAATGGAAAGAATAAATATTTCTTATTTTAGAAATCTTTCCATTACAACCAGTGTTTATAGAAAACAGAATTTGAAAGTTATAAAAATAAAAACATAAGTGATAGGGCTACGGAAGACATTAATAAAGAATTGAATCTCCCATTTTTGACAATAGAAGACAAGTAATATATTAAATCTTTATGAACCAGGTGATCTAGCGAATTAACTAAAATTTTAAAACCAGAAAAGTGTGTAAATTGTGTTTCTATGTGAATGTGTTTCAAAGCAGTTACTAGTTGCAAGAAACCTGAGAGTTGTTTCTAGCTTCAGTTTAACCGGAAGACATTTTCTCATTACTGCCCTGTCTTGTAATTAGCGGTAAGCTTTTTGATAGCAATTCCTTGTGTTTCACACATTCGAAAATGATTTTTTAATATCATTTTGTCCTGCAATATCCATTCTACCACGCCGCAAGCCTCAATTTCTCGCCTACCAACTTCTCTTTTTTCAGTTAACTTTTTGCACGATGTAACTTTTAATTCCTTAGGCAAAGTATCTGAAAATTAAATCCACTCCAACACGCACTAGTTTGTTTGTCGCCATCTTGAAGTGAGTTGCATCGTTCGTTTGTTATGATACATGTAAACGAAAAGTGATTCACTTTCACTGCGAGTGATTCATCCGGAGTGATTGCAAAAAGTGAACCGTGTAAAGGCGGGTTTACACGTTTCTCCTTTCGCAATCGCTCAGGACGAATCACTGTCTGTGAAAGTAAAGGTGAATTCACTTTTCGTTTACATGTATCATCACAAATGATCCGTTTAATTCACTTCAAGATGGTGACAAACAAACTAGTGCGTGTTGGAGTGGATTTAATTTTCAGAAACTTTGCCTAAGGAATTAAAAGTTACATCGTGAAAAAAGTTAACTGAAAAAAGAGAAGTTGGTAGGCGAGAAATTGAGGCTTTCGGCATGGTAGAATGGGTATTGCAGGACAAAATGACATTTAAAAATTATCTTCCAATGTGTGGAAAACAAGGATTTGCTATCAGAAAGCTTACCGCTAGTTACAAGACAGGACACTAATGAGAAAATGTCTTCCGGCTAAACTGAAGTTAAACTGAGGTTACTTGTAACTGCTGTAAAACACAATCACGCCGAAGCACAATTTACACCACATTTTTGGTTTTAAAAATTTAGTTAATACGCTAGAAAACCTGGATCGGAAAGTTTAAATTTTGTACTTTTCCCCTATTGACAAAAAATGAGAGATTAAATTCTTTAATCATGTCTTCAATAGCCCTATCACTTATGTTTTTATTTTTATAACTTTCGAATTTTGTTTTATATAAACACTGGTTGTAATGGAAATATTTCAAAAATAAATAAATGTTTCTTCTTTCCATTTAAAAACAACTATGTGTTCAAAACAACAATAATCAGAAACAAACAATTACGACCGATCCAGGAAGAGGTTTCACTTCGATATTCTCACTGTTTACACATGTCACTCCTGATGATTCATCCGAGTGTAACACAGAAAGTGAACGAAAAGTTGAACCCGAACCAACTTCTTTCATCCGTCATCTTGGATGATCACTTTGGATGATTCTCTGTTTAAATAGTTCACTTTCCTTTCACCGCGAGTGATTCAACCGGAGTGATTGCGAAAAGTGAACCGTGTAAGCCCGCCTTTACTTAGTTTACCTGCAGTAAACCACGAACGCTCGCTCCGTGGTTCGGATTCCAAGTTAAGCTGCCGCGCCACTCCACACGGCAGACTACGGAAGCACGAATCTCAGGCGGCAGGTCATTAAGGACTCTCTGAATTATTAATTATCATTCCGAGGCGCTGTCGAAGAGGAGCAGACTCGCTTAATAAGCACAGCTGGCGAAGGTAGTCGCAACTATAAACCCGTTTATTACAAAGCGAACTGCACACTAGCAAAATCGAAAACATTTTCTGATAAGCAAGAAATGAGAGCATGCTCGTTACAAAAGAAAATATGATAAATGAGCTGGAATGGGACTCATTGGAAGATAGGAGGAGTGTGAAGAGAGTTATGGTAGTGTTAAATGCATATATTGGTGATGAGGCATGGAAAGATATTGGTGTAAGAATTATTGGATGGGAAAAGATGATCACGACCACAAGCTGGCACTCGATTTCGTTCATAAGGGAGTGGGAAAATTCTCTATCGTAGGTAAGGTGGTCAAGGATTGGAGTAATTACAAACGAAAGTGATGAATCACTTACCAAAAGCACTGAAAATTTAAAAAAATAATCTTTGTAGAGAGCAAAAGTAGGGAGGTACACTTGTCCACTGTTATTTTTTAATCTTTCCCTTCTTTAGTTTACTTTTGATACACTTTTTCTCTCAGTATAGTTTTTAATCGTTTAGTAATTTCTGAATATCATTACTATTATCTACGAATAGAACATCATCATCATCACAGTCAAAATTTTATTTCATTTTCCTGATTGCTCGATCATATCACACTTACGTGAAAAACACTTTTATTGATACATAAGTAATAAAAATAAATTATTCTAAGTTAATTGTACTGTAGATAAAAAGGAATGGTTTTGTTACAAACTGTCAACATATTATATATAGTCCTTCCCGCTCGTCATTCATTCCTCTCATTATTCCTTGTCCTTGTCACTCGGTGCGTTGAATACAACTTAATATCAATTATTTTTCATTAATGTCGATGTTAGTACAATAAATACACAGTCGGGTTTTTCCCTCTGTCATAAAGTATGTTTGTTATACATGGTGACTAAGGAGAAATGGTAAATATTGAAGGAGGTGGTAGTATGAACAATATTGAGTAAAATAGTTCAAATAAACATGTGTCCGATTTCCATTCGCTTTGGAATGTTACGCATAAAATAAACCTCAGAAAATCATCAAGAACATATAACTAACATATTGAAGTACTTTATTCATTCAAAACAAACGCATATTTTACAAAATTTTAAATTAAATGTTCGAAAGTCTTACCATCGACTTCAACACACAAATTGAAGCACTTCATTAATGCCAAGGTCGCCCCACCCAAGCCCATTATATTTTTGTGTGTGAGGATGGTTGAAAAATGATGTGTTCCAAAAAAAAGTAAACATAAGAGTGGAATTACTCTCTCGCATTGTAAACACTGCTACCCTCATAAAAGTACGCCAAGAGGTACTCACAAGAGCTACACGTACTGTTGAGAAGAGAGCTGCTAAGTAAATTGAGTCTTGGTGCGATTTTAGAACATTTAATAGGGCGCTAATGACCATGTCGTCGATGCGCCCTTAAGCCCAAATAACAACAACAGAACATTTAATTTAAAATTTTGTGAATTATGGGTGTATTTTTTCGTGAACAAAGTACTTTAATAAGGTATTTGTGTGCTCTTAATAATTTTCTGTGGTTTATTTTATACGTAACATTCCAGCACTTGTAGTTCCAAAACGAACGAAAATCGGACACTGTAATATAGCAGTAATTCCTTAAAACAAATACAATTACACATTTAGACAGAAATATAATTTTACAGATAAAATCCATGATATTGGGAAAATAAAAGTTTATGGAACTAATAAAAAAAGAAAAAGATAAGCACGTCTAATAGAGATTATTTGCTTTTATTAATATGTTGGAAAATATAGTATCTCTGCAAAAAAAAGTGAGTGAATTGTTAGTAGAGACAGCGAGCGAGTGAAACTTATGATAATCGAGCCAAGGATTGAGAGGTTTTGGAATAACAGTTGCAGAATGAGAAAGTTTCGGAGAGAAAATTTAATTGATAGACCTTGCGTAGAAATGGAAACCGCTAATCTTTTGGATCGAAATTTTTGAAGTACAGTGTTAGATTTTTCGTAGTTTTATTTAATATAATAAATAACTAGTCCACGACCGAGTTTCAAATAGTAACTTGCTTTTCATTTTCGTAAGAACATCGAACTTCAAAGATACTGGACACATGTAAACAACTCCAGCGATTACATTCACCACTTCTTAAAAAGACTATATAGTCACATGCGGTGTTACTGTCTCTGCTGATCGCCTTATATACGTTCCAGCGAAATTTAATTTAAATTAATTTAATTTAATTGCAATGGAGCACACGCTCCGGTGGCAATTTCCCTTCCCACCCAACTTCCCCAAGTTCTAGAACACTACAAAGGCTTCCGACAGAAATTTCTCGAACATTAACAATATTTAAACAATTGAAAACATATTAAAAACAATCAGAATTAATACATAATCATTTGCAATCATTACAAAATGCTTAGAAATGAAAATTAAAGATACTTAAACACAAACTTATCCACATAAATCATTTAAAACTGTAGTAAATTATCCTTTAAACATCCCAACTTGCCTTAATACTTGGAATTACAAACATTTAAGCAATTCTCTGGCATATTTCTGTTTTTAAACGTATTAAATGGTACTTACATAATTTCTTTTCACAAAACAAAATCCATTTATACTGATTTACAGTAAATTACAAGACAATAATTCAAAAATCATATTCAGTCTAACTTCAACTTGCTACAAATCTTTCATAAACCACAATTCCAGTTGAAGTTTAGATTTGAGGGATGTTACAACATTTTACACACGCTCAAAAGTTATTATTGGTATGAGAGGAACTTTGAAAAGAACAAACACAAAGAAAATAAGTGGCAAAACGTACAATGTTAATTCTTGTATAAAATATTTTATTTGCGTTACAACGCACGTTGTAACAACACATGTTTATAAGAAATTTTTTACTCAGTATTGTTCATACTGCCATCTCCTTCAATGTTTACCATTCCTCCTGAATCACCGAGCAATAAGTCAAATCCAAGAGGCAGAGTCACATTCCAGGGAAATCATTTTCAGATTTTCTCCTTCCATTCAGCATTACCCTCCACAATAATAATCCGCAAAGTACCCTCCAGTAATTCTAGTGAAATTCGCAGAGCAATATACTCATATATTAAATCAACAGGACTTTCACTACGCTGAAACGAGTTTAATAAATCCTCCCCGGCAGCAGCGGAGTTGTGGCACAGCAGGCATCACCATCTTATTGTCTTCCATTGTGGCGTAATAAAAACAGACCTCCGGCGGAGATTCGCATTACAATATAGCTCCCCCGCGGGGTGCGACTGACTGACAGACGTGAAAGTAGACGCGAATGCTGAATGCTGTTTTTGGCTTCCGATACCTACGTGCATGAATGAAAACATTTAAAGCGGAAGCCTCCGGAGCGAGCCGGTAAAGCTTCGCGTACTGAATTACCAGCGTATTTAGCGTAGAACCCAAACACAAAGCTATCTAAAGTCGGATTTGCTCCTTCTCGGAACAGAGTTCAGAATCCTGCAGCCACGCAGTCCATTGTGCAGTAATATTCGTTGCAAGATACGGGGATAGCTGCCGCTTGCAAAGAGGATTTGTCCCGAAATCGTCAAGCGCGCCACGGCTTTAAAATCGAGTTAACGCTGTGATTGTTTGTAACTGAGAACCGTATCCGAAGTAAACCAAAACTTTTTGCTGGACAAAGCTTTTTCATTTGTACAGTCCCCATATCCCTTTTTGTTCTCCAAGAACTATGATACTACAGAAATCAGACAATATTTTGAAATATATACAATGAATATACACAATGAATATATACAATGAATATACAGAAGGATGGAAAGGGTAGTAGAAGAGATAGTAGGTGAAGATCAGTTTGGGTTTAGGAAATATCGCGGTACAAGGGAATCAATTCTGTCTTTATGATTAATACTTGAAGGGCGGATCAAGAAAAACAAAGATACTTTTATGGCATTTGTTGATTTAGAAAAAGCTTTTGATAATGTTAGGTGGGACAAGATGTTCAAAATTTTAAAGAAGTCAGGTCTAAAGTATCGAGATAGAAGAAAACTCTGTAACCTATATAAGAATCAAGTGGCTGTAGTAAAAGTAGAGAATCACGAGAGACATGCATCAGTTAAAAAGGGCGTGAGACAAGGTTGTAGTCTATCCCCGTTAATATTCAACTTGTATGTAGAAGAAGCAATGAAGAAAGTCAAAGAAAAATTTCCATGTGGCATAAGTTTTCAGGGAGAAAAAATCAGTATGCTACGATTTTCTGATGACATTGTCTTGTTAACAGAGAAGGCTGAGGATATTGAGAAGTTACTTAATGACATCAACAAAATACTGAAGGAAGATTTTGGGCTGAATATAAATCAAAGCAAGACAAAAGTGATGAAATGTAGCAGAAATGATACCAATACTAGTTGATTAAATATAAAAATAGGATCGGATGCAATAGGAGAAGTAAGTGAATTCTGTTACTTGGGAAGTAAAATTACAACCGATGGCCGAAGCAGGAATGATGTTAAAAGCAGAATAGCACTAGCAAAAAGAGCCTTCATGAAAAAGGTAAACCTTTTAGTTTCAAATATTGATTTAGGAATTAGAAAGAACTTATTAAAATTGTGTGGAGCACAGCACTTTATGGTACCGGAAATAAAGAAAATTGAAGCATTTGAAATGTGGTGCTACAGAAGAATGCTGAAAATTAAGTGGACGGACAAAGTAAGAAATGAACGAGTTTTGGAAATAATGGGTGAGAAAAGAAGTTTATGGAAGAAGCTTACTGAAAGAAGAGACAGGCTGGTAGGTCATATTTTGAGACATGCTGGATTGTTTAATTTGTTGGTGGAGGGAACAGTCGAAGGCAAGAACTGTAGAGGAAGACAGAGATTAGAATATATGAAGCAGATAATTGAGGACGTGGGCTGTAAGGGGTATGTAGAAATTAAGAGGTTAGCACAGGATAGGAAAGGATGGAGGATTGCATCAAACCAGTCAAAAGACTGATGATGGCAAAAAAAAAAAAAAACAATGAATCTGACACCTTTCATTTTGCTGCAAAAATCAATGAATGGAAGTGAGTTGGTAACATGCATTGCAATATGTAGAGAAATTGTGGAATTTCTGTTGACTATTTTAGAAAACCCGCGCAAGAGTTTTAGGTGGCGCTGCAGTAGTTTAACTGAAAATGGCGTCACCGCAAGAGCAAGCGCAAGTGTAATTTAATTTAATTGCAATTAAATGCTCCGGTGGCAATTTACCTACACGCCCATTCCTGCACCCACCTACATTTTCCCTCTACAAATTTTAACTTTAAATTCTGTCAACGTTTTCGGTAAATTATTCATCATTTATCTTCGCAACACATTAAAATCTGTGACACCCTTACCTAAAAAAGAGAATCTTCCCACACCCTTGTGCCTGAAATCGAGTGCCAGCTTGTGGTCATGGTCATCTTTTCCCTTCTATGGTCTACTTTTCATACCTAAACCAATATCTTCCAATGCCTCATCACCAGTATACGTCTTGTACACTCCCATGACCCTCCTCATCCTCCTCCTGTCTTGCAATTAATCCCATTCCCACTCCTTTATCATATCTGTCACTGATTGCATTCTGCGATAATTTCCAGAAACAAATCTAGCAGCCCTTTTTTGCATTATCTCCAATTTCTGTATTTGATACTCAAAATGTGGGTCCCATACTACACTACCATATTCGAGCAATGGTCTGACCAAAGTTTTGTAACCCAATTCCTTTACTTCTCATTTGGTAGTACGCGGAAACAAATTCGTTCCTCGACATGTTGGAACCATTTGTTGTGCCTCAGTTAATGCATTTGCAGCCGAACGTCATCTTTCAACAAGACAGCGCCTCTCCACATTGGAGCCTGATGGTTCGAGAATTTCTCGACACCATATTTCCCGGTCGCTGGATTGGGTGTTGTGGACCACCTCGATCACCGGATATTACCCCTCTAGACTTCTTCTTGTGGGGCTATGTGAAGGACAAAGTGTATACAGGCCGCAAAATTCGTGATCTTCAAGAGCTTCGCGGCCGCATACGAGATGCCGTCTCTTCCGTTACGTCCGAGATACTACAGAAAACCTGGCAGGAACTGGAATTCAAGCTAGATGTTCTTTGTGCAACGAGAGGATCTCATGTAGAGGAGTACTGATTTTTTTTAATAAAACTTCGTGAGTTACTCTTGACCTTGCATGCATTATTTTCTTTTTACGCTAAGCAGTATGAAACATACAGCAATTTCAAATGTGTCAGGTTCATTGTGGACACCCTATATATACATAGGATAATTTCGGGTAGCCCTGGACACACAAAATTAATCCAAACAAAAATAAAATAAACACATTTTCTATCTTTATTTTATCCTTAAAATTAAATTGGGAATTTTTGCAATCACATTAATTAGAATTTAGTAATCATAACATTTTTTTCAACGAATTAAATTGATAATAAAGTCATCTGGGCAGGTATCAGGAAAAGATTTCAAAATCCTCCACTTATTGGAGAGAGCGATAAGGGCGTGAACCAGAGAAGTGAGGGAAATGGGTTACAAAACTTTAGTCAGACCATTTCTTGATTATGGTAGTGTAGTATGGGACCAACATTTTGCGTATCAAATACAGCAATTGGAGAGGGTAAAAAAATGGCTGCTAGATTTATTTCTGGAAATTACTACAGAACCCAATCAGTAGCCGATATGATAAAGGATCAGGAATGGAATTCATACTCCAGGCGAATGCCGGGATGCTTCCTTCAAAAAGGCCAAGGCCGAATTCCTTCCCGTTCCTAGTCCCACGTCCCATCCCGCCTCTAATGACCACGCTGTCGACGAGGCGTAAAGCCCAAGAAAAAAAAAGTGGAATTCATTGGAAGGCAGGAGGATGGTGGAGTGTGCAAGGTGATGAGCCGAAGAAAAATAGTGGTGGAAGAATTAAGAGGTGCGTGGAAGGGAAAATATTACCATGACCACAAGCTGGCACTAGATTTTAGGCATAAATGTGTGGGAAAAGTTTCTTTCATACGTACGTGGATCTAGGATTGGAATAAATTACCAATGGAATTGATGAATAATTTAACAAAAACGCTGAAAGAACTTAAAATTATCATTCGTAGAGGGGAGGGGGGAGTAGGCGGGTTCAAGAAAGGGGTTCAGAACTAGTGTGTGGGGAAGTTACGACCAGAGCGTGCGCTCCATGGGAAATAATTATTATTATTTTCTTTTAAATTAGTACTTCATCCGTACCCTTACATTTCAACATCCTTTTGCTGCCCCGCATTTCAAATGCTTCAGTTTTTCTTCATTCTTCAATTCCTAATTTCCATAGATCACCCAAAAAATGTCTTAAATGTATTAGGGGGCGTCCATAAACTACGTGAGGTGAAATAGAAGGGGGGGGTACGGCGAAATCTCACCAAGGGGGAGGGGTCAACGGAAATCTCACTTTTGGTTTTGGAAATTATTGTTGGACTGTAAAGCTAAAAAAAAAAAAGAGGGGGAGGTCTCACGGACCAGAGGGGGGGGGGGGGGTTGGACCAGATCTCACGAAGTCTCACCAGAAAGGGGGGCCGGAAATCTGGTAAAACAGCTCACGTAATTTATGGATGCCCCCTTATGGAGAAATTTATGTCATCGACCCAACCGGTATTCGAACTCGGAGCTGATGGAATGCCAGTTGCGAGGTGGCGGCTACAAGCCAAGCCACAGAGATAACAAGTAGTGCGACCACAGAACAGGCTGCGCTGATCGATGAAGGAGTGGCGCAGGCGATCTGTTGACACGGAGAGAAGAGGCGAGAAGCGACGCGCGTCAAAGGTAATGAACGTCAAGGAAGAGGGTCGGGGGAGCGGAAGGGAGGGAGGGAGGAAGGAAGGAAGGAAGGGCGGAGTGGCGGCAAGACAAGGGCAGCCATCTAATTAAGACGGGCGCGACGGAGCGAGGCGACGGACTGAATGAAGCAATCTGCGCGTCGCCGGCGAAACACAAATATTGGCTCAGGGACCCGCGCGATAAACCAATACGCCGCCCTCATTCGATTACAGCCAATAAACACTTGCCAGCCGCGGCAATTAACAAGTCGTTACCCGATCCCGCGTCGCCAAGCGACTACTGCGGCTCTGCAGACAAGGCTTCTGTCTATACGTGCATGTGACGATTCACACAGATAACCCACCCCGTGGCCGGTGTGTCTAAGGTACACTATAGTGGCAGTCACGAAATTAGTCCTGTGAAGATCACGGAGTATCCGAACGGTGTTGCAAATCAGCAAAAAAAATCAACTTTCAGTAATGAGTGCGAAAAAATTTCTAAAACATAATACTTAACATGCGGAACAAGGTGATGTGCTTTATAATTCCAAACATTTGTGTGACTGTTTTTAAAAAAAATGGTAATTTGTTTCCATGAAAATTATAAATCAAAATACTTTTTCACTTCAACTGACAGGAAAAGCCATAAAAACAATAAGAAATAACTCCAAAAAAATTATGCGCCTTCCTGAAAGTTAACAGATTCATATCGAATACATTCTATTCATTAAATAGGGAAGCATGTGAATAAAAAAAAAAAAAAATGTTACACGAAGCGCTTAGTTGTTTCGGCTGTGTAATGTAAAATGTTGTAGCTGACTAACTTCCGTTTTATTTGTTTACGTAAAAACTTCCAGCGAGAAAGTTTCTAAGAAAATACTGAAATTAATTCTGGTAGCAGGCAAAGCCTCTTCAGACAACCCCTTTTGGATTGTTTCACAGTTTATATTTGCGCGAATGATTGCGCGCAGCGCATGCTCCAGGGCCGGCTAGTCGGTCGGTTCGTTTATGACTGAGAAACATATTTCCTGTCCTCCACAGAAAACCTATTTTCAGCTTCTGTAAGAATTATTATTGTCATTGTACACAATGGACCATACCTGACAAATTTCGCGAGAAATCTTCAAAAGCAAAGAAAAAACGAAAATTAATTTATCAAATATAAAGGACCGATTATACATAGAAATGACTGCCACAAATACCTCCATGTCAGTGTTTGTAATTTATGGAAGTATTTTTTTTTTGCGTATTAGTTATTGGTAATATTCCTTAAAAATACTTTAAAATGTCTGCTACAATGATTTTAATTATGTTTCCAACGCCCAGGGGGCCTGCAGGTTCGCGAATATTATTTCTGTCTGTTAATACACTAATTGCATGATTATGTTCCTGAGCATCACCACCATTAACATTACTCGAATAGGCCTTAAACTAAGGAAATAAAGCGACCGCGTGTAAAGATACGCATGGACGACCGGCAAAAGCTAATGTGGCAATGTCGCCGGCCCAACCAAGGGACAGAGGGTTGGTGCGGGCAGGGGAGGCAGTGGAGACTACGTGACCTTGGCAGGTCTAATTTCATGACGTCGACTATAGCAGTCGCTGGTGCTAGAGCCATTAGCTGGTCCGGTAATACTACAGATCCCGATACAGCTGCGACCAATCAGTTAACGGTGTTATAGATATACCAACAACGAAATCAACGTAAAATAAAAGTAAATGTTGAAATCGTGTTTGCGGCTTTTAGGCGATTTTCCGTCTAGGCGAATACGGCGACAGTCCTCAATCTCCCACTCATAAATTAAACATTTTACCAACAAGAAAACAGCTATCATCTATATTCAAAATTATAAATGCGAAATAGTTCTGTCTGTTTATTATGTTTGCGCGACTCAACAGCTAAACTGATCTTGGCTAAATTTGACAAGGAAATACTTTAAAATGACACAGGATACTTCTTTCGGGATAAATAACATACTTTTTCACGAACTTTTGAAATCTAACGGAACGGTTAGAGACAAGCGGATAGCGTGTGTAGTCTCTGTAATATTATATCGGTCACTAAGGCTTTGCTTCTCTCGCAGTCAGTTTGTGTATGATCTTAGCGAAGAACAGCAGAACCAAAAGCGTTGTTTATAAAACGGTATTGACGTGAGGTGTCCCCAGAAAGGGACATAATTATAAACCGCAGACAAAAATCTGCTGCAGCAACTGTGGTGGATAGTGTCTCACAGTTATTAATCCCTCTCTATTTTTATTTTGTTGCTATTTTTAAACATGGAAATTGTAATCGTAGGCTTCCACGGCTAGAGTCAGTTGATTCTTGGCTGTCCGCGTGGCACCGCGTCATATTTCTGCCTTGGAAGAAGACCTCAGAATGAGGGTCGAAACGTCGGCTACAAGAAATATGACGCGGCGCCACCCGGACAGCCAAGAATAAACATGTTGTAAACTGGTTTTCTTTATGAGACAGGTAGAATGGTATGGTAATGTCTTCCCCGTCACATTATCCCGACACCGTACTTTTTGGAGCACCTTTAACGTAGCTTACAGCTTTCTATATCCAATTCTAGCAATAAAATTCTGAGTCCACACGTTTGCGGCTAACAGCTAGTAGAGATTATAGACATATGGCACCCTCCTCAGATCTTCTAATGAATAAGCAGTCTACCTCCTTCTCAAATCAGTTACTGATTTTGTTATGCGTTAATTTCCGCAAACAAATCTATGGGCGACGAACATCAATCAAATTGTAATTTGTGTAGTATTTATTCGTGTACAGTTATATTTCTGTAAGAACGAAGACTTTCCCGGCGTATGACTGCAATGTAGTCTTCATGGGTGTACCGCCGGATAGTGTTGTGGAAAAACAATATTTCGACGGCTGGCTCTGCCGTCTTCTTCAGACATCTGTACTGCCGACCAGTACAGATGTCTCTACACCTGAAGAAGACGGCAGAGCCAGCCGTCGAAATATTGTGTTTCCACAACACTATCCGGCGGCACACCCGTGAAGACTACATTGCAGTTATATTTCTGCTTGCGTTGAAGTGTGACACAATCGAAGCTACATCTCTCCAACATACATAACGTTACGAAAAGAGAACGTACTCACAATTACAAGTAATAACTCCTTATTCGGATTAGGCCGACCTTAACGTCTGCTTGTCATGCAACAAATGAGCCGGAGGCAATTTCCCAGCGCACGCTAACCACGCAGCCCTCAGCCCGTCCAGTTCGACGGTAATTGTGTTCTTGTAATGAAGTTTCTTCAGTCGGTTCTGCGAAAGCTTTTCCGACGGGAGCGCAACTCGTTTAAATACTGTTCAAGGAAATGTCATTACCACAATACCACGTAAAGAATAAGCTCCTGAATCAGAAGTGGGAAAGAGTGGAAATGTAAATGTTGTAACGCCAAAAAGAAATTTCCTTAGGGAGGGTAGGATTAACAATGTACCTACCACAGACGTATCTGATTACGATGGAATATCCTGAAGTAACTCCCGCATTTGTATTAAGAATATTTTTTGCCTCTCCTCTTGTGATTAACCTTAGAATAGTTTATACTATATATATTATTAGTATTTGTTGTTTAATAATACGCCATTACAACTGTTGGATATTGTTTTTATATCCAACAGTCGTAATGGCGTATTATTAAACAACAAATACTAATTTACCAAGCAACTGTAGAAAAAATGGCCTACAATAATCAAATATATATATTATTATTATTATTATTATTATTAATCATTATTGCCCTTGAGGACAGTGTTTAAACTCAAATTATTCAGTTCTTCTTTGCATTTGTCTTCTTCCTCTTCTCCTCCCAAAACTCTCTTCATACGTTTACTGTGTTCCTGTTTCCTTTGTTCAGTCCATTTTGTTCCTGTTTTCTTCTGTATTTTAAATTTTGTGTTCATAATTTTTTTCCTGAATTGTCCCCTTTCCGTGTCATTTCCTTGCTGATCGCTGCATGGTTCAAGTCCTTTTCTATTTCCTGGAACCAATTGGTTTTCCTGAGCGAACCATTTAACACATCAAAGATCCTCTTTGTGAGTCTAGTGCTGTTCATTCGTTGTATTATTATTATTATTATTATTGTTGTTGTTGTTGTTTTATGCAAATGGACCTATATAGATCACGAAAACCTTAGTCATTTTCTGTCTGAGTTTCTTTTGTCATTCCAGTAGTCTCGCATCCGTTTACTGAAGGCAATTTTTCTCTCTTATGTCCTTGTCGTGCCGGTCTTCTTGGCTTTGGCTTCTCGCATGCCTAACCAGTTGTGTATTTTTTGTCTGAAGATTTTGCGATCTGGGATTTCTGATCTCTTATTATTTGCCTCTTCCAGGTCTTGTCTTACTTGATCGAACCAACCGTTTGGCATTTTTATTGGTTGCATGACGTCGAATATATGCTTAGTTAATTTGTGATCTGGCATCCTGTAGATGTAACCGTAGAATTTTAGTCTGCATTTTCTGATGTCGTTGGCTATGTTTGAGTGGGACTCCACTGTTTTGTTTGACTTTAGTATGTAACCTTCTTCCGTTTTGGTTGCTCCAATAATTTTCTTGATGATTCTTCGTTCTTCTTTCTGGATGTTCTCGATGTCCCTCTTGGTGTGTTTCTGTGGCGTAGAGGGCGCTGGGTTTAATAACTGTATTGTAGTGCCTAATTTTTCATTGCATTCCTACGTTCTTTCTGTTGTAGATGTTGCAGGTATGTCAGAAAGACTTTTTCATCTTGTTGAGTCTGTTTTGTTGTGCCTTCTTGTCGAGTCCTGTTGGACTGATTATTTCGCCTAAGTATTTTAACTCTGTAACTCTGTTGATTTTCTCTTATTTTGTGTCCAATGTTTTATGTTCAGTTTGTGTGCCAAAAAAAAAATAGTTTTCTCAAAGGAGATTTTTAGTTCAATTTTTTCTGCTAATTTTTTGAAGGATTCTATTTCTTTGATGTCTACATATGCATATACAATTAAACAATGGACGCTAAGTAGAGAATGGTGAATAATTTACCAATAACGTTGAAAGAACAGCTGGATCCTATTTAGGCAATGCACGTATGTAATTTTACTTCCTTAAAACGCTGAAATTTAACGCATTTATTTTACTTATTGATACAACGGATTCGAGGGTGCTTTGAATCTGCAGTTAGTAAAAAGCAGAAAGAACGTATACAATCGGAGGGGAGATGTTCCAGATAATTATTATAGATAAATGTTACCACAGCAGTAGTCATTGACTGAACGTGATGTCACATAATAATGAAAAGTTATCCTTAATTTTCCTGCAGTTTTGTCTTCATCACAGCGAATTTCTTATAAATTGCTGCTTTCCCGCTTAGTTAATATTTTTTCCCCCACCCGAGTGCAGATTTTTTCGGATATTTACATAAGAAATGGATTTGCTACAGTATCTAATATCTTTGAAAATGACATATTGAGCATCTAACCTACAGAGCATTGTAACTTAAACGTAATCTACGTAGGCATGCAGTAATCTAACCAAAGACGACGGTATTGATGGGACAGCAACAATCTCCGCACCATCTAGCGTCAAGTCCGCGAACATCGCCAACTGGTGGTCTTTGGCGCGAAGATTTAACTGTGTCCTAATATCTTTCCTTGAAATTCAACAGTAACGATGATCTTTCACATTCTTGAAACAAACGCAATATTTACGACGTGCCAACATTATATCGCTCATATTCGCAAATCTGCTTATTAAAAAGTGCAGTAAGTTTCCGAAACATTATACAAACAATAGTTGTTACATTTCAAGAAACAACCAAAACATAATAGTATTAATATGACTCAATAAACGTAGTTAAAACATGAGGAAACATAAGATATACAGTGGACCGAAAGACGGCAGCCAGACTTGTTTACAGAATTTGTGAGTTGTTCTGGAATTTCTAATAAGTTCTTTGGGAAACATATTCGCTACTAACCAATCTGCATATTATCTATAAAAGTTTTTGTTTAATATTCCAAATGTGAAATTCTTTTCGTTTATTCTAATTACTTTGTAATGCTGAACCACATACACTCATGCATTCAACATTGATCTTTAGTTCACAGCCTACACAGTACTACGGGTTACGAAGGAACAACTTTTGTTCAAGCAGAGTATCCGCGCCAATGTTATTACTCTATCCTTAACAAAGTCCTTTACAATATCATTTATTTCCTAAGCCTTACACAACAACAAACCAGCGATTATATTCTGAGATCATTCCTGCCCTCTTTAATTCCCTTCAAACTCAACAGAAATTTTTAAAATTTTGCAGAATGAATTCTTGAGGTCAAGTACAGGTCAATTTAGCATTTCAGTCAAATCGGGTAACGTGGTCATGACAAAAAAAAAGCTAAAAAAAAAAAGTCGGATCAGATCAAGCCACATGACCTGTAACCCTTAAAACTTCGTTTTTTTTCGTATTGTTTATTACTATCTAACTTGATGATACTAATTTTGTGACCTATTTCAGACCCATGACTATACGCAAAACACGAGCGAACACCTAGTTAATATATAATTAGACCATAGAAGAAGCTGCGAGACTTCAAGTTTTTGAAGTGAGAGAACAAGATTGATTCCAATTTCAGTTAAGCTTACAATGCTGTCACTGAATAAAACACTCTTTCCCGTCATCTTCGTGCCTGCAAACTTTAAACAATAATTACTGCTTACAGAATCTAGTAAACAGGATTTATGTACTGTACGTTACCTTTGATCACTATTGACATTGGTCTCACCGAGCGTGGTGGTGTAACGGATAGCGTTCTGGCCTCGCATTCGGGAGGACGGCGGTTCGAATCCCCGTCCGGGCATCCAGATTTGGGTTTTCCATGGTTTCCCCAAATCACTCCAGGCGAATGCCGGGATGCTTCCTTCAAAAAGGCCATGGCCGAATTCCTCCCCATTCCTTGCCCCCATCCTTTCCCGTCTCTAAAGACCACGTTGTTAAAAAGGGACGTTAAACTGTTACAAAAAAAAAAAAAAGACATTGGTCTCGAGTAACCACATAAATGCACAGATGTGGTTAGCAGCCATATAATGTTGTTGATAGTAATTTAATAAAAGCTATTAACTATTCACGAGAACTCACCGCTCTTAAGTGTACTGTACACCATATTAGTAATTATTGATCAGATTTCTTTTCTAATTGAAGTACCTCTCTAACACCTTTATTTTTTACTGTCTCCTCGTTTACACTCCTTGAGTAAAAGTAAAACTTTCATTTGTAGTGCTTTGAAGTTGCGTCGTGTGTTTTAGTTAATACCCTTCTTCGACGAATATGATTGCAATTAACTGATTCCTGTAATGGAATCTAACCTTGTATAGTTGCTCTGTGTAATAATTATTCCCAGCAACTATACGAGGTGAGCTCTGCACAGGCATCATAACGGAACACATGTATAGTTTTTACTTCAGCTGTAATGCCGATATTTACATAATCACACAAAAAGCTACAAACTTCTTCAAGTGTTTTTTTCTTTACCAGTTCCCTCATGGTAAGTATAAAACACATATTTACCATTTGCAAGATAGTGGATACAAAACACCATATGCCATAATTTCCTCAAATAAATCAATCCAGAACTAGAAGTAAGGGCTGAGGTAGATTTTGCATTTAATCAAATACTATTCCTATTTCGTCATTTTTGTCTTTACATAGTGTAATTACTTCATTCAATGTCACATAAAATTTCTTGGTTCTACGTTTATGAACAAAAGTTCAGCAGTTGCAACCCTTATGGTAGCTTCAATAAGTGTAGAGGATTTAATTTTATTTCACAGTTCCTCACATTATGAGCACACGTCCAATTGGGGACGGCCAAATCAATAGTTAATTGTTTCTTTCAAGTACCCGTACCTCAAATAATAATCGTATTTCACTTTATTTTTCAGGTCTTGGTGCTTCCTCAAGAACAGTTCAAACATCGTCTTACGTATCAAACAACACTTCAAGTATATTACATATGAAGGCATGTAATGGGCAAAAGATGTGCGCTCTGCCAAAGAAATTCGGAACTAACAGACTAATGAGAGCAAGATGGAAAACATTCCTGGAATCTTTTCTTTTTGAGTGGTACTCATAATTTAACAGCTGGTTCTAACGTATTACAAGTAAAGAAATGTTTTTTTCTCTGTAGGCCAATAGGTGGGTGTAGGGTTAGCAAGAAAAGTGGCTATCTCAGTTTAAAATGACCAAAAAGTGGAATATTTTCCTTTTTCGTCTCATTGATTCAATCATTCTTCACACCAGCGTTTCTCAACCTTTTTCAACCCGAGGACCAGTAAACTGACAAACATAATGCTGCGGGCAACTAACTAATGCAGGACTTTTTTTTTACCTATGTGTATCTCATTAACACCTGAGCCATATTGTGTTGTATCAACATAGCAAAATAAATCTAACAGCATTTCTATTTCTCGAATTCCTGAGGAAACATAATTATGAAACAGAAACTAAATTATTAAAATTTAATTACATATTGACGATACTCTTGATGTTTAATAACAAATTAATAACAATGTTACTATAGGCTGAATGATACATTATATATCACCGGTCTATGTGAACAAATAAAATAAACAAGACATGAAAACTTTCATTGTTGTTTACTTCACCTCTCTGATATTACCAACCTTACCACCACGTTCCGCGGTTCCTTACAGATAGTATAAACTAAGAAAATGGTCATTAAGATAATCCTTAAATGAACGGCACTCTCTTTGATGCAGACTTGAAAGGTATTTAGTGAATAAACTGTTATAGGAACAATGCTGGTCTATTCTCCTATCCTGGAAATGCCAGATGTTGGACCGGTCATTTAAATCTTCATGGCCTTTAAATAGTTGTGCTTCTAGTTTACAATCGCTGCCTATAGCCTTATACAGTACGATTACGGTTTCTAAATTTTTAATATTCTGCCTCAGACCATCTGCCCCATTTTCGTGGACCATTGGTTGAGAAAAAGTCTTATTAATATACAGTATAAGAACGAAGTCTTTCTCGGCGTTGAGAATGTATAAACTGCTCTCGGGTGACTAGCCGAGTCAAGAGTGCGTTGTCACACGATATTTCGGCGACTAGATTCATTCACCAGAAGATGGCGGCAATGAATCTAGTCGCCGAAATATCGTATGACAACGCACTCTTGACTCGGCTAGTCACCCGAGAGCAGTTTATACATGTCTTATTAATACTTGAAGAGCTAAATGTTAGTCCTTCCACCAAATGAGTTTCGAACTTTTTTTTAGTATCTTTCTCAATAAAAATATAATGAAGATGGCATTGAAAGTATCTACCTCAAGGATTAATTTTTTTTACAGAATGGATAATTCAGTTTAAAAAAAATGTCGATAGTCATTTTAGAATTGAGAAATAATTCAAGTATTATAGATTTCTGTTAGCAGAGATAGAGGGTTATCAAAGGAAAATGCTGAGAATAATATAAAAAAAGTCGTTTTCAGTGATTTTATGTTTGGCATTTTGAGTTATCGGACCCACACGGAGTTCCCTCACGGTACCAATAAAACGTTTTGTCGAAGTTGAATACCAGCAAGCTCGAGTTTCATGTCGAAATCGGGGCGGTGCACAGTAAAAACGAGATTCCGTTTCAGATTTCCTTACGAGAGGCACCAACCGCCGGAAGCTGTGGAATGCGAGACAGTCTGAGACCGCTCTAAGCGGTTTCCCCCGCAGTTCGTCTTGCCCTCGGGCCCGTAGCTGGCGAGCAGAAAAAAATTACCGGAGCGCGCGGGATTTGCGAAAAGTTGGTTCGGGCGCTGTATAGGATTCCGATAGGGCTCGGGGTTTATTCCTCACGCTGCCTGCTGGGGCCGGAGTTTGGGGATCAATCTCCCAGTGTACGACACACACCTGTTAGCCGCGTGACTGATGGGGCGGGCGAGCCCTTAAAACGACCAAGGAAAATAGAAAGCCTCGCTACGATTGGCAGTGAGCTTAACTAGCTTAAAGGGGGAAGTGCCGGAAGCTTCACGTTATAAACCTGCCTTCTGAGAACAAGTAAAAATGACAGAAGCCGTAAGGTAACTAAGAAAGAAACATTTCATGGCTTTTATCCTCCATCATGCCGCGGCAAACTAACGTAATACTGAAAAAAATTAGAAAAAAATAGATTAGATATTCAGACCTGGTAACAGCCCTCATACCTGAACTTTAAATAGAATTGTATTTAATGAAGTATCTGTAGTGTGCTTGAGTATCATCTGGTATGTTTGTTTTGCAAATTCTTGTAAATCAGTGTATATAGACTTTATTTTATGAGAGGAAATTATTTAGAGGCCATTTAATATGTTTAAGAACTGAATTGTGCAAGAGAATTACTTAAATGTTTGTAATTCCAAGTATTAATGCAAGTTGGGATGTCTACAAGACAATTTTCTACAGTTTAAAATGATTTCTGTAAATAATTTTGTGTTTAGATATCTTTAATTTCCATTTCTGACAGTTTTGTAATGATGTTAAGTGATTATGTACTATTTCTGATTGTTTTTAATATGTTTAATTGTTTGCCAATTGTTAATGTTCGAGAAATATCTGGCGGACGCTTTTGAAGAATTCCAGAAATTTCGACCGAGCCTATATATGGAAATCGCAGAAGGACAGAGTTTACATTGGAGTTTACAGTTAGTTGATACAGATTCACTTTGGAAATGCGTCAGTAGTATCTGTGGATTGTATCTTTGCATGTAAGCAATATCGCTGACGTAATTTTTGAAAATAAACAAAAAATCTTAAACTGAACTTTGGTGGACTACTTAATTAATTACTGGATTAATTAAACCACCGAAGACCCTAATAACCTGTCGTGGCCAAGGTTACAACAATGGTGAAAATATGGTTGG
Source organism: Vandiemenella viatica (assembly GCA_031002005.1). Lineage (NCBI taxonomy): Eukaryota > Metazoa > Arthropoda > Insecta > Orthoptera > Morabidae > Vandiemenella > Vandiemenella viatica. Next base: position 222,749,710 of record JARYHS010012519.1, on the reverse strand, counting down.
CATAAAAAGTGGTGTTAAAACTCGAGTATTAAATATTAATCCCAGAGCATTTTTACACCACGCTGATGTCATAGTTTGAATTTGCTGTTGGTAGACACAATTATTTCTTCTGCGACAGCAAAAATATTTTTTGATTTCATTCAGAAAGTTTATTTGTTACTTTCAATAGCCAGCAAACTCTGGAAGTTAATCAAAAGTCAAATTAAAGCCTCTAATGGTTACAAGGTGTGAAAGCAGAACCGAGCCAGTGAAGGCCGTATTGTTTCAATATGATGATGTTTTTAAATGCATTGAAAGCTAAAAAAAATTCTCACGGAAGACTTGGATACGCTTTGTGATTAGATTTTAACCGAATTGTTCATCTTAGAATTTAACATATCATTATATTATATGGTATGAGTTATTCTCACATTTTAATATCCTAAGTAAATGATGGCAAAACATACAAGTCCGTTGCAGCATTGCTCTTGAACATTTGCGATAATTTTGTAATTGGATCAACGAATTTCGACAATCTGCATTTGAACGCTCGTCAATTTATTGAATAAAGCAGCTTTGATCTTGCAAAACAACTTTGTACATAAAAGGGCAGCCAAAAAGTACGTTCGATTATGAAAGCAGTGATTAACCTAAACAGTATTCCAAAGCCAGTACGAAAAAGAATTTTTTTAACACCATGATTCATTCCATAGTGAGCAATATGGATTCAAGGTTTTCTTTATGATCTAAGCAAGTTAAAATATATTCCAAAATAGCATATATTTAAAAAAAAAAAAAAAAAAAAAAAAAAAAAAAAAAGCTGCCATGATATGCACACAGTCCAGCGAGTAGGTGAGAGCAATGATTTCCAACCTTACAAATTATATGAAGAATTACAAACAATGATCCCAAATTTTTAAAGATGCAAAACATAACAGATAAAAGAAATTATTATAGTCATTAAAGTTTTCTTAACAATACCATTCTCCGCTGAAAGGAACCTTTTAAAATTAAAATTAATAAAAACATTATTTACGAACTGCAATGGGTCAGCAAAGACTTTCAGCAGTTCTATCAATTGTAGCTGGATTGCGATATAGTTATTTTGGAATTCAATAAGGCTAAAAACGGGAAATTTCTATTTCTTCAATTCTTTTTAATTCTCTATTACTTAATAATATTAGTTACAGTAATGATGATTGCATTTATGAATAAAATTTGAACAGTTCAAAAAAATAATGCTTTTTAAATTGCGTCCTCTTTGGTCAGCAGAGGGCCTCGCAATAATGATCTTGCCGACAGTAAATTTAGTTCTTGCCCCGCCACTGGAAGAAGGAGACGAACTGTCACTTAGTAAACCGTTTATATCAACATAAAATAAAGTCAAATATACCTCACGGCTGCGGCTGAAGGTCCGTTATTAATGCTTGAAGTTTTAAAAGTATAATTGACTTATAATTCATTGCAAAGGAAATCCATTGTTCTGTTACAATGTGCGTGGCAAAGACCTGGCTAGCACGAAGAAGATACGAAACAGCCTGCAACACGGTACCACAAATAGAGCACAAACGGAACAAGCACGGAGCTGAGCGTACAACGCACGATCAAAGTGGAGCCGCCGGTTATTTCGACTCGTAAAGGGGATCCTCCGATGAAAGAACAGACACTAAGTGGCTTCCGTACCGAGCACGCATATGCATTAACACGCCCACACAAATTGAACCGCGCCCTGCAGACTACGGCGTTTCATTATACATTCTCTTTTTCCAGAACTAACACCGGATCTGTACAATCCTTTATATTCACACAAAAAAGGAGGTACAGGATAGAAGACGAGCGGAATGGTGGTAGAAAGAACTTTCCGGCGTACTTCCTCCAAAGCTTGAGCCTTCTGAATAGCAAATTTCGCGCCCCCTAAAATCTCACGTTAATCCCCCGGCGTGGTACCTACTTTAAGGGTGTGCAGTCGGAAGCTAACGCGATATATTCGAACGCAGGAAGTGAGATCCAGCAGTCCACTTACTAAAACGCAATGGGCTGAGAGACTATTTGACTGCCGCGGCTCCGCTGGCCCCGAATTAGTCCGGACTTTTTCGCTGCTGCGCTGCCTTCCCTTTTTTAACCGTCCGGCCATTGTTTTGCTTCACGCTCCGGCGAGGACATATTCCAATGTGCGCTTCCAGCGAGTAAATAGCTGGCTGGGGCGCTTAACTGACAGAGGGAACGGTGGCCGGAATTGTGTGCGTCCGGGGGATGGTGAGAAATACTGCCCGTGTCTACACTGACAGTTAGCTCATGAAGTAACGGAGAGCACGCACTGTTTCCCTTACAGTGGCACCAACACTGCAAAGTTACACCGACGACTCCCAACACTTTACTTTCCACACACTGAAATGTCACAGAACGCCTGGTGCTGTCACTATTCTATCGCGAATGGCTTTTTGTTGGAATTCTTACCTGACGGCACAACTGCATGTAAGCTCTCTCACTTAAATGCGTCTATTGAGGTGGTATTTACTTTTAATGTGCAAATAATTTTCAGTTTAAAACTGTTTTTCGGCGTACAAGCAACTTTCAGTTTCAGTTTCGAGGTCTTCTTCGATTATGTTTCAAATGTTTGTAATACGCCTATTATCCAAAAATTTGTGAAGTCCTCGAAAAAAAAAATCAAAGTAATCTTTTCGTGGATTTTATAAAGAAAAAATAATATGCGAATCTAACAACAACAACTAGTATCCAAAGAAAAACGCACACTTAAAACAAATAAAACATATTCCGAAACGAGAATCGAACCTAAGGACCATAAACTCACTGATACTCGCATTCAGGGCCGCCGTAAGCGGGCGTACAAGGCGTGCACCGCACGCGGGCGGCAGGTCGAGGGGGGCGGCAAATCGAGTGATCGACAGTCACCGCGACGAAATTTGCAGCGTATTATGGAGCGGTTGACCTTTTCATTTTTTTTTTTTTTTTTTTTAGCTCAACAGCTGCTTCAGGCGTCCGGCAACACTTGGTGTGGCAACAATGGGGGCGGCAAATAATGTTTGAAGGGGCGGAAATCTCACATTGTTTTGACCCGGTTCGGAAAATTCCTAGATCCACCACTGGCTGTAGTTAGACAGGGGGCGGCATAATCGGTATTGCACGCGGGCGCTCAAACAGCTAGCGGCGGGCCTGCTCGCATTATACAACTTACTACATTTAACTCAACGAAATTAATCTTCACAGAAAATGATATGTGACTTAGTCGCAATATCGCTGGGTTTCAACAAGAAAGTTGCACCGAATTTTTTTCGTATTTCAGATACTGTAGGAAAACTTGTGGTTTTTCGGGAAGTTTTTGTTGTTTTGGTTGTAGATTGGTGTACTACACACTATTTACAAACCATATATGTATTCACAGATTTAGAGAAACAAACCAGATGTTACTTATTTAGGTAGTGCGCTTGATGGCAAGTGACGTCACGGGCGTCGTTAGCCCGCGCCAGGCAGCAAAGGAGCTTTTTGGCGCCCTTTTAAATACTTTAAATTTTAACCTTGAAATTTACGTAAAATAAGCACTTTCGTCAAATAATAAATAATCAGTTGAATGTATTATATGATGTTACTGGCTGTTTAGCCTATGGCTAAAGCCATAAATAAGATTTAAAAAAATAGCTATGAGTCATTAACATGCAGGTATTTTTTTTGTTTTTTTAAAAAAAGTCATAAATTTTTTTATGCTTAGTCTGCAATATTAATTTTATACCAGTACAGAAATAAAAAAAAATATATATTACTCTCATTCGCAGTATGTATAATAGCGTTATGTATGGACCAAAGGTAAAAACATCTCCGACCGAAGGTGATTGGGTGCGTGACGTCACAGCGTCGCAGACACGATGATCAAGATGGCCTTGTATTGTTATTGATAACTTTCAAGAATTTTTCTACCCATCTGTGAAACAATCATAGTGCTATGTTTAATACTTCACTTGGAATAAATTGACAATAACCCACCGAGCGTGGTGGGTGAATGATTAACGTTCTGGCCTCGCATTCGGGAGGACGCGGGTTCGAATCCCCGTCCGGGCATCCAGATTTGGGTTTTTCATGGTTTCCCCAAATCACTCCTGACGAATTCCGGGATGCTTCCATCAAAAACGGCCATGGCCGAATTCCTTCACGTTCCTTGTCCCTAGTCCCATCACGCCTCTAATGACCTTAGCCGTCGACGAGGCGTAAACCCATAAGTAAAAAAAAAAAATATATAATAATCCACCAGTGTGATTCAGTACGCTGAGGCGCCGTACGCTTTGTGGGGGAGGTCCAACAGGACCGGGCGCGATCCGAGGCCGTCCTGAATGTAGTTTTTAGGAGGTTTCCGGAATGGTCTCCAATTTCCGCCTCACAATCCACACATTTCACAAACAACAAATACACTTATCATACACAGAATGTAGTTACATATTTCGCTGGCAGGTGGCAACACTTCACTACGTAGTACGACCTGGCAGTAGTCAGGGAGCGTCCATAAACCACGTAGCTTCCATTTTGGCCTCTTGTGAACCTCCCTCCCCCCTACGTAGCCTCACGTGGCATTAGCCTCTACCCCGCACCCTCCACCCCTACGTAAAACGTAGCTTTTTTACCTTTTGAGTCCAGAAGATATTTTGCACTGTTTTCTCCTGTCAGTCTATTGTAAATTACATAGGGAGATAATTAAGTGAGGGAAATAAATATTCACATGCTGTTGTGTGTTGTGTTCCTCATTTTAACTGTGAAAAATGTTATGAAAGGAAAGCTACGTGGTCTGGCTCGCAAAACCCCCCCCCCTTTCTCCCACGTAGCCCAGCATAGCCTTCTAACCAACCCCCCCCCCCCCCCTGTACCGAGCCACGTAGTTTGTGTACTCTCTCATATAAAATGCTTGGTGTCAGCAAACATATACGGCTCCGTAACCAAAAGCTCCAAATCCGACCATTTCAATGATGAGTAAAACTCTACTGTTGGGAGAACGTAATGAAGAAAAAGAAGAGAAAATTCATAAAACTCCGAAAGTCGTTTTAGTGTCTCTATGTTTTAAATTCAGTTTTACTTTCATTTAATTTTTTATTTAATTTCATTACTAATTAGCACACTCTCCGGTGGCAATTCTCTTAGTCATCTAATTACCCCTTTTTATTTTATGTTTTTATTATCTTATATAATTTGACTATTAAATTATTCCTCCATCTACTTTTCGGATTAACAAATTTTAAATTCCTTCGGCGTTTTTGTTAAATTACTCATCACTTAACTTAGTAAATTGTTCTAATCCCTGACGCCCTTAGCCAAAAAAGAAAATTTTCCAACCCGCTTATGCATAAAATCGAGTACCAGCTTGTAGTTATGTTCCTCTTTCCACTAAACTAAATTTTCGGAAGAAATAATAGAGTTGTGATAACTTATGTATTGAAGTTATCACCTCTAGCCTTATGTAGAGATAACATAAGGTTTTCAAATTGTTAAGTTGTAACAGAACGTGATAGGTATTTGGTTATATGAAATAATTACTCGAAGAATCACTTTCCACTTTGTTTATTTTTCTTTGAAAACAACGACTCCATCCAAAGATATTAAAAAAATTCCAGCTGACAACTCTCTCTGCTCGCCATCTCTCATCTCTGCGCGCTTAAATAGACACGTTAGAAACATCTAGAATCGTTCAAAAAGTTCCGACCGACGTTTCTCAAATGCTGACAACAATGTAACAATTAGATCCATGTAAAAACAACCAAAATTAATACACACGAAATTTAAAATTAAAGATATTTACAAGTATATACTGTACATACAAAACTTCTACGTAACCCAGTCCAAACCATCGCAAATTGTCCTCCAAACATCCTTGCTCACATCAATACAATTACAAACTGTTAATCAACGTTTCATGAACTATACTGTCCTTGAACGTATTAAACAGTATTTACATAGTTTCTCTACATAAAACAATGTTCATCAACACAAATTCACAATTAATTACACGGAAATAAATATAAAACCATAATTAATCAACTCCCCTCTTGCTATACGCTAAGGTGATCAATCGTCCTCCTTTAGTGAGGACAGTCCTCCTTTTGGAGGTTCTGTCCTTCCTCAAAAAGTGTCCTGCTACCTGTCCTCCTTTTCGCTATTTTAAAACTAATCTTTTAATCTCTGTATTCAGAGATGCCGCGACGAACTGTTACGCATCATGTGACGGTACAGTTCGCAAAGACGCGATTATGAAACGCATGCGCAGGGCATAGGAGCACTTCACATCTAACATTATTTCTTTCTCAGTGAATATTATTCTCAGAGAAGACCAGTTCACGTTTTATTAATTCAATTTTATACAACCCAGTTTTGAACACAAGTGTAAAATAATTTAAATATACATTTAGTTAAGTTTTATCGCCTTTGTTATTAAAGTTTTAATTATTTATTTTATTTATTCATAATGTGCTTGCATCGTTCGTGGTGCTATATATTTTATTTGTTATTTCATTTAGGGGTGGAAAAAATCAAGAAATAGGAAATTCCATTTCAACGATTAATTGAAAAATGAATTTCCATTCCTCACATCAAAGAGATCACCATTGTTTTCTGCATTATTTTGGAAAAGTGAGAAATCAAGACTGAAAGTTTGATACTCTAGCTGCAGCACTTATCTTGAAATTCAATATGAAGGATGTTTCTTGCTCCAAAATTTCCAATATATTATTAGAAAATGATATATTGACAGACAATATTAATTCATTGGAAAAATACTCGTTTAGTTAAACAATTAAAATGGATGTAAGCATAATTATTGTACTTTTCTTTGAATTAATGAGATGTTTCATTTATTTACGTTGTACTCGTTTCTTAAATTTTTTCGTTCTCCTTTTCATTTAAAAAAAAAAAATTGGTTCGTCCTCTTTTTCATGGTAAAAAAATTGGTCACCTGTTACACGTCTTAATAACAGCTCATCAAAACGGTTGGGTCTGAGCGCTGCCTGTAAACGGAAGAAGAAAGAATGTGCACGGCGCAGGCTGTACTCGTGGCGTGTTGAGCGGGCTACGTACTGATCCCTGAGGAGCCCGCCAATACCTCGAGGTGACGCGGCGGGAGGCTGCTTGCCTCGTTACGAACTGCCCGCGGCGTGCGCTGCCTTATTACCGCTCTGCGGTGGAACACGCAGGGTCGTTAGGGTGAAACACTGACGCGCCTGCGGCATCCTCCCGTCCGGCGTCGATCATTAGTGCGGCAACACAACGCAGCCTTGAGGAAACAGGAGTGGACATGTGCCCTTAAATAAAAGCCAAAAACGGGGTACTTATAGGGAATTTCTGCCTCAGTTCGCCATTCTTGCAAAATCTGTGTTTAAAAAAAAAAAAAAAAAGCAATACTATACAGTCAAAACCCAGGACGGCTGCGCTTTTTTACAAGACGATATTACGAAAATAATTGCGTGGTCTAAAGACTGACAGTTGGGAGTTAAACGCTAAAAAGTAAAAATATGACACCATTTAGCTCTGAATATACAATTAATGGTAGGCTACTATCCTTAGAACGGTAGATTCCGCTAAATACCTAGAGGTAACAATTCATAATAACTTGTCGTGGAATTAGCATGTAGAGAAGGTAACTGAGAAAGCAAATCGTGTGTTCAAATTTCTAGGTCGTAATTTAAAACAGTGCTCATCGGAAGTTAAATCGATTGCATGTAAGTCACTAGTTCGTCCTCACTTAGAATACTGTTGTCCCGTATGGGGTCCCCATCAAAAGGGGTTAATGGTGGCATTAGAGAAGGCCCAAAGATGAGCCACCCGATTCGTAACAGGTATATATAGTGTAGAGAAAGCGCAAGTGCGATGTTGAAGGAGTTAGGTTGGAAATACCTGGAATACCGATGGCGTTGTTCTCGACAGAAGTTAATTGAAAAATTCACGACTGACGTATTTCGGAATGACAGCAGGCAAATATTACTACCAGCAACCTTCAAATCTAGGAATGACCGCGAAAATAAGATAAGAGAAATCGGGGCCAGAACAGATTTAGTTCTATATACTTATTTTTTCCACGAGCGATTAGGGAATGGAATAGGAACCGGGCGAGTAAACTTAAAATCCGACCGGAGTAGTTCTCAATAAACAACTTAGACCATCCTGATCTAGGTTTTCCCAGATCGCTCCTGGAGAATACCGGGATGGATCCTACGAATAGCCCACGGGTGCCTCCAGCCATATCCCGTATATCCCTTCCTAAGAATAAATTATTGCCCTTTTAGATTGGTACAATGCACCCTCCGCCACCCACTTTTAGTGAATCACTGAGTAATAATAATAATAATATACACACAGGATTTTTACCTATTTTATTCTTCAATATAGTTTTCGCGGTTGTCCATGCAGACGGTGTCTATAAAACACACCGTTTCGACAAATAGCTTTATTGTCTTCATCAGGTGTCCCATAGTTTCTGTCGAGGCAGTGACAGAAGACTTTCCACCAACAGAAGGCATGTAACCCCTAATGTGACTTATTTTCGCTTATTGCTTTACGCCTGGTCGACGTCGAAGTCATTAGAGTCGGGAAAATACTGCAGTACAAGGAACGTTAAGCTCTCGGTCATGGCCTTTTTGAGGGAACCATACTGGCATTCGCCTGGAAAATTTAAATCTGGATTGCCGGACGCGGATTCGAACCCGCGTTCTCCGAATCAAATTAAACGTACACCATTCGTAACTCGAATCACTTTAAGGAATGAACAACAGCAAATACTGACATACAGTACTGTAAGTAAACTCTGGAAACATCGTTATTATATGTGGACTATTCAGTTCGATTTAAATATAAATACAGGGTCAACAGAGTAAAAAAAGAACTGGATACATTAAATAACCTCATATTAAATTACTTTTAATAGTTGGCACTAAATAATGTAAAAGTATAGTAAAATATTTAAATTGTATTAGTTTGCCTATAAACTCAGAAAAAGAGGGCGGCTGTCACCTTCAGCCACAAATTATTATCAATTATATACCCGTATGAAATTATATATATTGCCTTAGGGTATTGATGAGTCACTAGTTAAAAATGAAAAACCTTCACTTTATTTACATGTCAAATATCAGGAACTAAGCAATACTAGGTCACAACATTTTAGAAACTATGAATTTCATATAAAATAATCATCTCTATCTATCCATTTATCATGGTGGGTGAGCGCTAGGGCTTGGCAATCGAGATGAAGTGGGTTAAAATCCTAGGCCGGCCATCCAAATTTCGTTTATCAATGGTTCCCGAAATCACTCCAGATGAATGCCGTGATAGTTCTCTCAGAAAACCATGGCTGAATTTTTTCCCGTTACTTGCTTTCAATCATCTCGCAGCTCTAATGACCCCGACGTCGACTAACCGTAAAGTACGAATCGAAAGAAATAAAATATATTTTCGCCCACAAGATTTCAATGTTTCTTGGTTTTCATCGATCGTCTTCACTTCGTTTATTTCCGTTGTTAAAAAATCACTTAATATGCATGATCGTTCATGCAGTTCGTTTCAGTTATTTAATTGAATACATGTTATTGACTGTTAATAACTCCTCGTGATGAGGCCAAAGTTCTGTCGAATCTTCATTATCTTTATTATCACAAGATTCGGTTCATGTCCCCCCCCCCCTTTTCTTTCTCTCTCTCTCTATCTGGTCGTCCCAAATGTTAAAATAGTGTGTTCCCTACCTCGCGAAAGTTAAGTACGATTATACTCTTACGCTTGAACTGAACTTACTTTTAAAAACATCTAATGCATTTATCGGCAATTTAAAAAATACATAAAATTCATACCACAATGAATATTCGACGTTACAGCCCTTTTATCTTTAACCCACAAATTCGACACAACTGTTTGAAAGAACTGCTAAGGAGCTCTTGGCGAGAAAATTAAAACTCCGTCAAAATAGAATTATTTTCTCTAGCCGCGTGTTGTTTGAAAATAGGATTGAACTATACATTGTTGCGAAATTTACCCTAAAATTCAAACATCAATTACGCAATAATGATGAAACATTCGAGTTCGTTCTTGGAAGCTATGAGTCTGCAGGAACAGCACTTTTGTCACAGACGGTATGAAAAGCAGCCGAGACAGTCAAGTTTCCAGACAAATCCTTTGCTCGGAGAGAGAGGAAAAATCTCAATTTAAATGCAAATCACGTCACTCAGAAAGAAGAGCAAATGGAATATACAATTCAAAGAGGGTAATACTATGGTTCGTGGGGAAAGCGTTACAACAAGCAAAAGGTAGGCTTGCTCAGAACGCACCACATAACGTCTGACATAGAAACAAAGTTTATTGATTAACAGAATTGATTTAGTAACATGAAATAGTTCACATGTAATGTTATTTACGGTTTTACATATTTTATAACAATTCTTTCTAAATCGTTAATACGAAACATATGACTAAAACTATCAAGTTGCGTTAAGTAATTCGATGACACTTTTAGTATTATCTCTGTAAACTAGGTCACATGTCTTAAAAAATTACGAGAGTACGAAAACAGAAAGATGGGGCCCTTGCGGAGAAATTAAAATGGTATTTATAAGTGACTGTAGGATGGTCACTATTGGTGTGGACTTAAATTTACCACGAGTGGACTGTGTAACATTTTCATTAGTCTCCAATCATTCTTTGTTATTAATATAATATTAAATTATATAGGATGTATTGATGATAAGTATGCTGAATAATTGTATTAATGTTTCTAATTTGAATTGTTGGTTTTCCACAGACAGTGGCGTTGCTAGGTTATAAAAATATAAACAGGCCTACTTTAAAGGTGCAAAACTGCTTACTATACGTATATGTAACTTGGATAATAATAAAATAATAAAACAATAATGAAATATATAACATGATTTAAGAACGAAGTTTTTCTCGGCGTTGAGAATGTATAAACTGCTCTCGGGTGACTAGCCGAGTCAAGAGTGCACTTCACCAGAAGATGGCGGCAATGTCTCTAGTCGCCGAAATATCGTGTGACAACGCACTCTTGACTCAGCTAGTCACCCGAGAGCAGTTTATACAATAACATGATTGTTAGGCTTTTTTTGCCTTATCGACGTCGAGTTCATTAGAGACGGGAAAATACTAGAGTCAAGGAAAGGGAAGGAATTCGGCCATGGAATTTTGAACCATCCCGATATTCGCCTGGAGTGATAATGGGCGTTCATTAATTACGTCTGGTGTAATCGACATCCAAGATTTGTTTAGTTCGCTAGTTACATACAAATGAAACTAGTGAAAACACGTTAATAACAATCTAGCTTGTAATATTTTCCCAGCTTACTTGTGTCGTATCCAGGCTTGGTGTGGCCTTCTTTCCGATTGCTATTAGCGACAAATGTCAGAGTCGAACTTGATCCCCACTATTTCTCAAATAATTCTTTATTATTTTTAATTTGCTAAATGATCTTTCAGCTGTTGCAGAAATGGCAGGAATTGAACGATTGGAATAAATTACCGAGAAAAATTATGAATATTTTACCAAAAAACGCTGAAAGAATTTAAAGATGAAATTCGTTGAGGGCTTAAGTAGGTGAGTACAAGAAAGGAAAAAATTGGAATGAAGAGAAATTCCCACCGAAGCGTTCGCTCCATCGCAATTAAAGTCCAATTTCCTTGGTAAATTATTATTATGGGATAAGTTGATGTCTTTAACGGGTTTGAAAGCTTCTAAATACCCTTCTGACGTAGGATTCATGGCAGTCGTATGCCGGAATATTCTTGTGAGAGCCTCCATTTCCTCTATAACACTTTCCGAGTTACATACTGTCCTCGCTCTGAAGCTCAATTACGTAAGTACGCCCCTCTTCGTTGCCGAACATAGTGCAACATGGTGTGCAAATATCTATTAGCGTGGGTCACCTTGCGGCACACAGTACGAGAATATGATGGTACATACTATAATAAACGAGACGGCTAAAGACATTTGTAGGATGAGAACGCCGAGGCAGTAGGGACTATTTTAAACCTGGTTAACAGGATGAAGAAGTTAGAGACTCCAGAAATTGTGGGGAGAAATAGGTTTGACCTGTCACCAGAGTTAGATAGGGGAGAGCATCGTGTAGATGTATTAGTAGGTAAGGTTCAGTAAACCTGTAGGAATATAAAAAGGAAGAAGAAGGTTCTGCTGCTAGGTAGTAGCAACGGGAGAGGTGTAGGCCCTCTTCTGTAGGATCAACTAGGCACAGGCTACCAGGTCACAAGCTTTTTCAAACCCAGTGCAACATTAGGTCAGGCAATAGAGGATATAGGTTCACTTTGTAGGAATCTGTATATTAATACGCTAAGCAAAATCTTCGGATCCGTTTTTAAGAATATTGCCCAAACTGAGGAGTGGGAGATTTGGCATAGTTAAAGTTTATATGGAGAAGAAGTGCATAAAGATAAACTATTATATAATATGTGTTACAAACACGTTGTTTACATTCAATTATTTTGTTTTTTTTAGAGGTAACGATACTTAGTGATTCTGCCAATGTCTGTGATCTGTGGTCAACAGTAAAGAAAAAAATATAATAAACATAGTTAATACATGTTAAAAATACATTATTAAATAAAAATTAAATTTGTGAACGTGTGTGTGCGTGAAATCGGATCGGAACCAACTATCTCACGTGTATTCCCAGCATTGAGATACTCTGTGGTCTTTGGTGAAACAAAAGACTCGCATAAAGCAGAATCTTTGAAGTTATAAAAGGAAAATTTCCAAAAGTAATGAAGTGGTTCTGCCAAATACTATACATGGAGGAAGGAAATATATGGAGGAGAAGTGACGTTAAATCGGTGAAGCAGGCTCTAAACTCTCCCGCATGGCGGCAGCAGCGGTATTGCACTTCCAAACATTGCGATGTTCCCAGTATATCCCGAAAACTAAGCAAGATATCGAAAAATTTTATTCTTTATTTTCGATTTGTCTCGTCGTGTTACATAAGAATCGATCATTAAATTTGACTTTTGCGAAATTTTTCTTCTCCATTTCAACCTCACTTTTGATACAGTATATCTCTAGAACTAGGTGAGATATCGAAAATTTTTATTCTTTATTTTTCATTTGTCTCGTCTTTTTAAATAAGAATCCATCATCAAATTTGACTTTAAGCAATTTTTTCTTCTGAATTTCAACCAAAACCATTTCACATTTGGGACAGAATATCTCGAAAACTAAGCAGAATATCAAAAAATTTTATTCTTCATTTTTTATTTGTCATATCGAGTTACATAATAATCCATCACCAGATATCGGCGTCACCTTTATCCTAGAGTCCCCTTGAGGTTTTTGTACATATTCCCCGTGTCTGTATGGAAGCGGCCATGCCCCCTCCACTCCGGCCATGCCCCCCCACTCCTCCACGCCCTGCTTCACTTCAATGCGTGGTGAAGGTCTCTTGCGTCGTCTCCATATATTTCCTTCCTCCATGATACTATATGGGTTTTTTTTTAAAAAAAGGTTAAACTTTGGTTAAGGGACTTTTAAGTTTTGAATTTCAGTAATTTCATTACGAATTTTTTTTTTTAATTCAGATATTTGCACCTCCTTCCATTATCCCTTAATATAAACCTTGAAAAGTCGGAGAAAAAGAATGACAAAAAACAAGGAAAACCTATTTGCGTGAAATTCAAAATGATAATAGACCTAATTTAAAAAATGAACACACAAAATGATGAAATTATTTTGATGGATACATTTAAATGCGAACTAAATGTCATTCCAAGAAATTTCGAATCAGAAGTTACTTCAGGGGGAAGGAATGCATTTACTTTATGTTATCATAAAGCTAAAGCAGTTTTATGGGCCTTGTGTCAAAATGAAAATTTGAAATCATTGTATGATGGACTAAATTCAAATGAACCATCGGTAAATAGAAAGTAAAAAATTAATTAAAATGATGACCATTACTCTTTCACGAAAGAAACTAAATAATGAATTAGGTCGAATTTCGACCCCTGGGCGATCGCTAGTTTCACTAAAGACGATAGTGACAGTGGGAGGTACGTGAAATAGTATTGATACAAACGCGAGTTATAGTATAGAGTGATCTGAGAAAGGTGGTAAAGGAGGCACTGCGTACCAGGGTGGAACTCATGGATGTTCTAAGTCGCCATGATCGGCTACAGTTGAACCTTGCTGTGAGGCGGGTAAACGTGGATACAGAAATGCTACTTGGAAGAGGCCTTAGTTCTGTTTTGGGGGTTGTACCTGTGAACACAATTGGTAGGTGGGGTTTTACTAGGCATGACCTACACCTAAAAAGGAGGGGGAAGGGAGTACTTTCTAACTTGTTACCTAGGGCTGTAAGGGAGCCCACTTCCAATAATGTTAGGGTCATGACTGTGCCTTTTTTTTTTTTTTTTTTTTTTGGTTAGGGGCTGCTGGTGAGGCGATAAAAATAAGTGATCAAACGGATTTTGGTTGCACTATGGGAAAAAATAAAAATGCTAAAGAAACAGACGAAACTATTGAAATGATAACGGAATTGGGAACAACTGAAAAGACAAACGTTAATGCTGAAAATACCACAAAGCCAAAAATATGGGAGTTATTGGTGAACTGTAGAAGTATAATGAACACAGTAATAGAATTTGCAATCTTAATAGAGATACATGAACTACAAGTAATTAGGGGGGTAGAGTCTTGGTTAAAAGAAGGAGTAGTAGACAGAGAGATTGTATCGCAGAGATAGAGGAGCATATATATATATATATTTATTGTTTTTTCATTCCTTCCCCGGTGGGGAAGGCGGGCTGGCAGCGCATTGGTAGCGCTCTTCAGCCTAGTGAGTTACATAAAATATACAATTGTTTTTAACATATGCATTTGCTTACAACTAGACATTATAATTGAGTTTACAGTTGTTTTACATACATTTTTTTTTTATTTTTTTTTATTTTTTAAGGAGCGGTTCAAGAGTTGGTACTTAGCTGATTAGCTTATAGTGTGGGATATATTTTTGGGCGCTTCTGTCGCTCGGATATGGGTGGTGGTCGGTCGATGTGTTGGGTGAGTATGAGGATGTTCAGGAGGTGGAGAGTGGGAGGTATTTGTTTGTAGTAGTTGGGGAGATGGGGTGGTTCAGTGATTAGTTTTAAGGTTATGGGATTGTTGTTATGGATACTGTTGATAGCATATTTGATACGGAGTGATTCGAGGTGGATGAGGATGTGGGGGAATTTTATGAGGCTGTATAGTAGATTGGTAGGTGATGGTAATCGGATGCGGTAGGCGATGCGGAGTGCGTGGCGTTCTATTATTTGCAGTCTATTGTAAAAACGGTCGGGAGCGGATATCCATGAGAGGTGACCATAGGTGAGAATAGGGCGGAGAAATGCTTTGTAAGTATTGATGATAATATTGCTGCGGAGTCCCCATGATGTGCCAGTGAGTGATTTGAGTAAATTGAGACGGGTTTTTGCTTTTGCTATGATTGTGTTGAGGTGGGGTGTCCATGTTAGGTGCCGGTCGAGGGTTACGCCTAGATATTTCACTGTAGGTTGTTGTGGGATGGGGTGGTTGTAGATGGTGATGTGAAAATCCATGAGGCGGTATTTTCGGCTTGTTTTGCCGAAAATTATTGCTTGCGTTTTGTTGGGGTTAATGATCAGTCTCCATCGGTTACACCACTGCACAAATTTGTTGAGTTCGGTTTGTATTGCTTTTTGGGATTGTTGCAGTGATCTATGGATGGCTAAGTATGCGGTATCGTCGGCGTATTTAAGGACGTAAGTTGGTGGTGCGGGGAAGGGTATGTCGCAAATGTATAGGATGTATAGGAGGGGTGAAAGAACAGATCCCTGGGGGACACCTGCGGTAGGGGAGAAGGTACGGGAAAGGAAGTTGTTGATAGTTACAAAGGAGGTGCGGTGTGAGAGGAAGGAGGCTATTGTACGGATGAAGGTGATGGGGAGGGCGAAGGTTTGGAGTTTGAAGATGAGTCCAGCGTGCCATACTGTGTCGAATGCTTTTTCGATATCTAGCAGGACGAGGATTGCGGATCGGTGGGTGTTCAGGTGCGTAGTCAGGAGGTGTACTAATTTCAGGAGTTGATCTTGAGTTGACAATTTCGGGCGGAAGCCGCACTGGGCTGGGGATAGGAGTGAGTGTTGGGATAGGTGTTGATGGATTCTTTTGGATAGTATTGTTTCGAAGATCTTGCTGAAAACGGAGGTAAGGCTGATAGGTCGGTATGAGGTGGGGTCTGATTTGGGCTTATTGGGTTTGGGGAACATGAGAATTTTAGAGGTTTTCCATTTGGGGGGGTAGATACCAGAGTATAGGATATATGTGAATAGGAGAGCTAGGAGTTGATGAAATGAATGGGGTGCTTCTTTAAGGTGTCTGTAGGTGATGGAATCGGGGCCGGGTGCTGTATTTTTCTTGGTGTGGAGTACGGAAAGGATGTCGTTAGTGGTGATGGGGGTGTTAAGCCCAGTGCGGCTGACATTATGGATGTAGTTGTAGTCGGGCTTGAGGGGGGGTGAGGAGGTATCGGCACGCTGTTCTATTATGGGGGAGTCTGTATAATCAAAGCGGGGGTCGTTTGGTGTGGTATGGACTTTCTGGAGATGGTCGGCGAAAAGATTGGCTTTTTGGATGTCATTGGATACGGGATGGTTGTTATGTAGAAGGGGGTAGGTGGGTGCGGTTTTGAGGCCAGTTATACGTCTGAAGGTGGACCAGTATTTGGAGGAGTTCTGAATGTATTGTAGGCTTAGCTGGTTGCAGGTGTCCCTCCAGGTACGGCGTTTATGGGCGGTAATGTAATTGCGAACTGTGCGTTGGAGCTGCGGTGAAGGGTGAGGAGCTGATGGTCATGGGTGCGTTGATAGGTGCGGAAAAGTTGTCGTGAAGTATGAAGAAGTTGGAGGGCTCGTGCTGGTAGGGAAGGTTTGTGAGGGGTGATCGGTGTCAGGGAATATGAGCGTCGATGGCGTCAGTGATGGTGCGTTCGAGGAAGTCTGCAGTTTGTAGTAGGCTGTCTGTGTCGGTGATATATGGGTTGTCTGTGTCAATTTTGTCGTCGATGAATTTTCTATAATTATTCCAGTTAGTCTTGTGATAATTTTGGATGTAACGGTGGGGTATCTGGTTTGGTGGACGTGGGGTGTTTGGGGGGTTGTATTGAATGGAGAGCATGATTGGAAGGTGGTCGCTGCCAATGGGGTCCAGAACATGAAGGGGGTGGAGCGGGTGAGGATGTTTGGGGAGGCGATGACGATGTCGGGGGTTGTATTGGATTCGGGGCGCGTGGGTGATGGAATGTTAATGAGATCACCTCTCATGGCTGCTAGGGTGTGGTGGAGTTGATGATGTTCTTGTTGGGTACGGCTGTGGATGTTTATGTCGGCCATGATGATATATGAATTGAAGTGGTTGTCTATGTAGGAGAGAAAGTTGATAGGTAGTGGAACGCGGGGCCGGATGTAAATAGTGACTAAGGTGACAGTGAGTGATTTCAGAAATACGGTGACGATGACATGTTCGGATGGATGATTTAGGGGTGGGTGTATTTGGGTGGGGATGTGATTATGATATCCAATGGCCACGCCTCCGCGTGCCGCCCGGGTAGGATTGTCAGATCGGATGAGGTGGTATGAGGGCATGCGGAATCTGGTGACGAGGTGGTGAGGAAGGTTTCGTTTAGTAGGAGGCAAATGGATGTCGTGTGTGGTAAGGGTGTGTAGGAGGAGGTTTTTGTTGGTGGGTAGGGAACGGATGTTATTGAATAAAATGTTTATGATAGAGTGGCATATTTGGGCGTTTCGGTTGGGTGGGGAGTTGGAGGGCTTTAGACGAGAGTTTCCAGAGGGAGAAATTGGAAATGGGCATTATTGTGTGAATAGGTGGCATTGATATGAATTCCGAAGACTGCTCTGGCTGCTATTGATATTTGGGAGAGTGTGTGGTCGCGTGAAAAGGGGTTTAAGTTTTGTAGGGTGATAGTGATGAATCTTAAGATGTCCTCTATTGTTGGGGGGGGCGTATGGAGTTGGTGGGTGGCGTAGGAGGGTCTATTGGTCGGATGGGTACGGTGAGTTCGGCTTTTGTAGGTGCTGGTTTTGATTTGCATTTGAAGGAGTAGGTGGGGTGATTTTCGTTACAGGTATTGCAGGTTGGGGTTTTTTGTAGGTTCGGACATGTTTTTAGGAAGTGGTTTTCCTTGCAGTGCGGACAGATAGGGGTGTTTTTGCAATCAGAGGTAAGGTGGTCGTTATATTTTAGGCAGCGTGCACATCGAGTGGGTTGAGGGGAAGGGGTTTTAGACGGTTCCACTCTGTATTTTTGATGATAGATTAAGGCTCCATTGTTTAGCAGTTGGTCAATGGTTGGCACGTCTTCTGTGAATATTCTGACCATGTAGGTAGGTCCTAGACTGTTTTTGATACGGAGGGCTTTTCTGACATGTAACTCATTGTTTGAATTGAGCTCAGCGACTACTTCTTCTTCCGTTATTGATGGGTCTACCCCACGGATGACGGCAGAGAGTGTGGGGGGTCGTTTTGGCGGTGTTGGTTGCTTTGGTGGGGGTGGGGCGACGGTTGTTAGTGTGGCGGTCGCCAAAAGATGATAGTCCAATTTTGGTTTTAATGAGTTTGGGAAAATCTGGTTCGTTACTTTTTATGATCATCCCATTTTTAGTGGGAACGAGCTGATGAAGAGATATGTTTGGTATATGTCGTTTGATAAATTTTGTGAGGATTTTGCTGTTGGTGTATTCCGGGAAGGTTCCTTTTAGAAGGTATGTTCTAATTGTTTGTGAAGTAGTGGGAGGTGAGATTGTGGTATCCATATCTTCTTCAGCAGCTGCATTGGTAGATATGGGATTTTGTAATGATGGTAATGGGCCACTTTTGGTTGGGCCGTAGGGTTGTGCCTTGTTTCTGGCAGTCTGGAGGTAGCTGGTGCTGCGTGATGGTTTTTGAATTATCTGAGGGAGGTTTTGATGAGTGCCAGCGGATGCGGCAGGGCTGATGGTTGAAGAGGTGTAATGGTGCTAGTGGTGGTTGTGGTCGTAATTGATGATGTGGCCATGGTGTACAGGTGGGGACTAGTGGTGACTGTGGGTGGAAGAATGGTTGGGGTTGGTTACGGGGTTCATGGTGTTACCGTATTTTGGAGTGTCCGGGCGAGGTCCGTGGGCAGGTGGGGTTGGCAGCAAGCTGTGGTCCGCAGGCAGGCGTAGTCCGTGGGCAGGCGAAGTCGGCTGAAAGCGAAGGTCTGGAGACGGGCGAGGTCCGTAGGCAGGCTTGGCTGAGAGCGGAAGTCCGTAGGCAGGGCGAGGTTGGTAGAGTGAAGAAGTCCGTAGTGCAGGCGAAGTCCGTGGGCAGGCGAGGTCGGCAGAGAGCAGAAGTCCGTGGGCAGGCGAGGTTGGCAGATAGCAGAAAGTCCGTGGGCAGGCGAGGTCGGTAGAGCGCCGAAGTCCGTAGGCAGGCGAGATCGGTAGACAGCAGAAGTCCGTAGGCAGGCGAAGTAAGTGGGTTAATGAGGTCGGCAGGCAGGCAAGCGAGGTCAGTGGGTAGGCGTAGTCCGATGATGCAGATGAGTTCCACAGGCCAGCAGTCGAAGTCCAGGGGCAGTAGGCGAGGTCCAAACACAAGCAGCAGAAGATCCAAGAGAGAGTCCAAAAGGCGATGTCCAGTAGAAAGCGTGGTCCAATAATAGCGGGGCGACAACATGAAGTATGCGAAGAAATCCAGGTTGAGCTGCTACATCCGTAGAGGAGCAATTCGTGGAGGGGTATTTATACTGGTTAGCAAAGATTACTATAGTTCTCTAGTGTTCATAGATCATGACCACGAGTTACTAGGCGTAGATTTCTGGGGTGATAAAAAAGACGAAAAATTAGTGTATTGGCTGCTTACTGTAGTGGAATAATAAATTACGAAGATGAGATTCTTGGAGAGAAACTAAATTCACAGTTCAGAGGTGGGCGTAGAATCGTTTTTATTGGAGGGGATTTAAATTTACCAGGTGTCAACTGGGTGAGAAATAAGTTAAGTAACACAAGGGAAAAAAGATTTGCAAATACCTTAATAAGTGAAACAGGTTTTACACAAGTGGTAGAGCAAAATACAAGGAGACCAAACATGTTGGATATGTTTCTAATAAAGTCTGATGAAAATCTTGTAGGGTGTCAAGTAACTGAAGAAATAAGTGATCACTTTGCGGTACTGGTGGATATTAGGGGATTCAGTAAACCAGTGGCCAAAATAGAAGGGGGAGAAAGGTATAATTATAAAAGGCACAGACTTCAGAATTGAATAGATATTTCAGGGAAAGGTTCAGCAAATGGATGGATGGCATAAGTACAGTGGGGGCGAAATAGGAAGAGTTTAAGGAGATAATAAAAATGGTCGAGGAAATATTTATTCCAAAGCAGAAAAATAAAGAACATGCATACTACAATAGGGAGGTGAGAACTTAAAAGAGGCTATTGAGACGGGAACACATGTTAAGGGAATAAAGGCTGTAGGGGATAGTCAAAATAACTAAGCAAGCAATTAATAAGAGCAAAGAAAGAAGCAGATGATGGGTTTATGAAGAATATTATTCGTGTAGGAGGACCACTGAACGATGCATCTAGAAATCTCTATTGTTATATTAGAAAACTCAGGGGAAGGGAAGGTATTCTAACTTTTGTAGATAAGAACGGAATCGAAGGCACTGAGGACTTTAAAATTGTAGGGAAAGTATAAAAGAGGAAACTACAAAATTTGAAATAAATTCTCAGGAAATTAATGAAAGAACTGAGAAAGCTAAAAAAACGTGAAGTGGCTGGTATAGGTAATATTCCTAAAAATTTATTAAAGAGTGTGGGATACAATATTGTACCTTACCTTGAAATTTAATTTAAAATGAGTTTGGAGTCTTGCTGCTTACCAGAGGACTGGAAATGAGCGATAGTAGCACCGGTTCAAAAAGGAGGTGTTACAAATATGGTTGAAAATTACAGGCCAATTTGTTTGACATCAGTGATAGGCAAAATGGTTGAAGAGATTGATATGAAACTATTGTCAAGGAGGCCGGATGGCTTTGGCGCGTGGGGATGAGAAGTTGGGTTACAAAACTTTGGTCACACCATTGGTGGTGTAGTTTGGGACCCAAATTTTAGTTATCAAATACAGGAGTTGGAAGGAGTGCAAAGAAGAGCAGCTAGATTTGTTTGTGGAAATTATCGCAGGTCCCAGTCAGTAACTGATACGATAAAGGAGCTGGATTGGGATTCATTGGAGGAAAGGAGGAGGGTGAAGAAAGTGCTGGGAATGTACAGGACTTATGTTGGTGATGGAGCATGGAAGGTATACTTGTCTAAAGAACTAGAAATAGTGCATGGAAAGGGAAAGGCGACCATGACCACAAACTTGCGCTCGATTTCATGCATAAGGGAGTGGGAAAAATTTCTTTTGTTGATAAGGTTGTCAGGGATTTGAACAAATCACCAAATGTAGTGACGAATAATTTACCAAAATCGCTTAAGGAATTTAAAATTAAAATTTGTAAATCGGGATAGTAAATGGGAGAGGAATTTAATATTCCATTTGTAATAGATAATTTAAAAATTAATATATAAGAAGGGCTAATTTAATTGCAATGGAGCACAGGCTCCGGTGGCAATTTCCCTACATTCCCCATGTTCCTCCTATCCTGCACCCACCTACATTTGCCCTCTACAAATTTTATCTTTAAATTCTTTTAACTTTTTCGGTAAATTATTCATCATTTCTCTAGGTAACTCTAGATGACTAGGTGTAACGGACGGTTTTGAAAGGTATAATTTAATGGTAAAATATTAGTACTTTAGTCAGAAGTAACGTCCCGTAAGCACGTGAAGAGTACTTGTGAGTTAGTCACGTTTTGCAGACTCTATAGTCAGCAAATGCCAGGAGGGAAGGCAATCCGGACTCGCGTTCAGCTCTCTTCTGGAAGCATCGGTTCTGTAGGGCATTCACTAAGTCCAGTTAACAGTTAGGACGCCTCTCTCCGTAGCCGGATCTCGCATCACGACCAACTTGCCGGTAACATCATCATCAAGTCAAGCTGTCAGCCGTACTTCAATATAAGTAATAGATCCACCATCGGTACTTCGAGAAGATTGTTAATTACAAGTAATTATTATGGCTCCAGTGATTGGCACTGTCGGGGTTGACCTGGCAGACGGCATTTAAACGGATGTATAGCTACAGTCAAGTACGTGCAATAAACGCCTGGTATTGCAGTAAGGTGCCTTGACTATCGTAAGAAGAACCCGTAGAAGGCGGTTCGAATCCCCGTCCGGGCATCCAGATTTGGGTTTTCCATCGGTTTCCCAAATCACTCCAGGCAAATGCCGGGATGCTTCCTTCAAAACGCCATGGCCGAATTCCTTCCCATTCCTTGCCCCATCCTTTCCCGTCTCTAATGACCTCGCTGTTGAGAGACGTAAAGCAATTAAAAAAAAGAACCCGTAGCTAGCCATTCCCCAGTGCAATGATGACTTGGTACTTTACTAAAGCAAAGGGTCATGTCCGTAACCATGTGGTGTCAGATATCCTGGTTATTACTAAACTATTTAGCCACAGCACAGCAAGAATGCGGCAGGATTGTTAGGAACCAGCTGTGGGAGTAAATCGCCAAGGTCAGTACCTATATCCTTACCAGCTTCTCCAACACCACAACACGCTCACAAGTATTCGACATTTCCCCCCCCCCCCCACCCCCAAAAAAAAAAAAAACATGTTACCTAGGGGAATAGCCACCGGAGTGTTAGCTCCATCGCAATTAAATTAAACAAAATAGCAAGAAATTAATTGTTCAAAGATGGAAATTTAATATGCGTTGGTGTTGTGATAAATTGTGGTTTATTATAGTTAAAAACTAAACTAAGCTAACAATAAAAATTAAAATAAATGTTACAATTTATGTATGAGGATGCAGTCGAATGTAATACGCTGAAAGATATAAGTTGAACACCAATTTCCATTTGTCTTTGTCACCTAACCGTGTTATGCTTGTCATGGCATTTTGTATAGTGTATGTGTAATAAGTTCATATTCGTGTAGAGAAATGGTGGTATGTAATGGTCTATAATATCTGTGTAGTTATTTAACTGTAAAATAAATAAATTAAAAATAATGTCGGTAAAGGTATAATATCCTTGCTTTCTATGTTTACAGTACTATAAGGTCTCTGCCCGCCACAATAACAGAACGAAATTTAAATGGTGCGTCTTTTCGTTATTGTGTACTGTGATGTTATAGCATTAAAGACGTCTGTCATACTGTAGTTACGGTGCGTGTATTTTGTGTTTTTAATTAATTCCGCAATATTTCAGTTATTTCTGCTTTATAATTTATTTATACTTTGTCGGTTTAAAGTAATTCCAATTTCTTATGAATTTTCAGTAAATTTTACCTATTTAGTTATAATCGCTGTTTCCGTAATCATCCAATTACCTCCCATGCCTGGTATTTGTTTTGGTTCTTTTTGTTTTCACGTAACTTCTGTGTAACTTACGGAAGATCTGACTTTCTCGTCTACAAAGGAAACCTTCCCACCGACGTATGCTTTATTTATTTATTTTCATTTATTTAACTTATTTTCATTAAAGCCGACGGGTCAATCATAGATCACCATACCGCTACAACAATTTTCCGCCACATGGAAAATAACGCAGCTATCAAAGAATTATCCGCATTGCTTTTGTGAAATTCTTCTGCATCCTGGTCGCATTTTAACCTAATCACGACCACCAGGAAGAAAACAAAACAGGGCAATACTACGATATCCGACTGCCACTTAAATTGGATGAATTTAATGGTTTATTCTTATATGTCTCGACGAGACAAATCAAAAGTAAACAATACATTTTTTGATATCTCGCTTAGTCCTCGAGAGGTCAAATGCTAAATATCAGTTGTAGGTACTGTTACTTGTGCTTTTGGTGACGTTTTTCTTACGGTCCAGGTCGTATTTCAACCAAACCAGCTAGGAAGAAAACAAAATAACTATTCTGCATGTTCATTTTGTGGTTGTTATTGAATTTGGCGATTTCTTTTCTGGTCCAAGTAGCATCTCAACCTATCCACCACAATTTTGAGATACAATATCTGGAGAACTTAGAGAGGTATTCGCAAAATGTGAAGAAGACATGTTGACGAAGCGACTGATGTAATTTTCAACAGGTTAGTACCAGTTTCTGGAAGGTCAAAAAAGTGGTGCAGTTCCCAGGTATTCTTTACTTTCGATTTGAATCATCGAGTTACAGATGAATTCACCATCAAATGTGGTATTGGCGAAGTTTTTCTTCTGGTCCACACTGCTTTTCAATCTAACCACCTCAGTTTTGAGATAAGATATCTCAAAAACTAGGTGAGATATCAAAAAGTTTTATTCTTTACTTTAGATTTGTCTCGCGGAGATATATAACAATTGACCTTAAAATTTATCAAATTTCAATGGCTTCGATATCGTAGAATCCTCCAAAAAAGTTAAGGTTGATCTGATCCTGTGCCGGCATTAATGTTGTACTGGTATCCCCATACACTCATTTTCGCTTTTAATGAATTTTTAGCTTATGTTCCATCATTGTTTCAGCTAAATTGTTTAGCTTTTCTGTCGGTAATTTATTCCAATCCCCATTACATACAAAAGAAAATTTTCTCACACCCTTACTTTTGAAACAAATTGCTAGTTTTTGGTCATCTTCCATGTACCACATCTAATTGTTTGAAGTCAATGTTAAATTTGATCACGGTACACTTTTTCCTGGTCCTTAATCCTCCTCTAATTTCTACCACGAGTTTACACTTGCTTAACTTCCTTTTTGCTTGGTGTCTTGTGTTAGGTATTCCCATCTACCTTCTTTACTATTAGCAAAAAAGTTTCTCTTTTAGGTGTTGTGAATTTCATATATGTACCTCCCTTTCTTTTTTGAGATGCTCATTTACTAAACCTCCTCCATCACAATTGTCTTATGATTCATTATGCTGCCTGTCATTCAAAATGTAATACACTTGTTCTCAGGGTGTACCTGTTAGGAATAAATGTGTGGCATGTTTAGGCTCCTTGTACTTTATTCTGTCGCCTCATTAAATCTTCCTTGTGTCACTAAGATGTTTGCAAATCTCTGCTCCTCTGTATTACCAACAATACTTCCTTCCCATTTCAGTTTTGTGGAGATGCAAAAAAAAAAAAATCTCTTGAAAAGATTTTCTACTTTGATATTATTTTACAGCTCGTGTTTATTTTATAAACTGTAGTTAATGAAAGTCCTAGGGACCAGGAAAAATAAATAAAAAATCAGATTGACTTAGAAAAATGATAAAACTTTAATATGTTGCCTTAAATACCCACAATGCTCCTTCATTTTCTTGGCTTAGGATACATGCTTCAGAAATGAATGTCATTTAGCCCCACGATACAATTTGTCTAATAATTACCTAATGTATAGAAACAGCTGGAAATGGCATATTAATATAGTATTAATCAAGATTTATGATTAATGCTATAGGAATTTAAGCAGTGGAGCCAGAAGGATTACTGTGAGGTGATATTAATATTGGAATGAAAAATAAAATAGATGTATCACTTACCAAAGTTGATGGAAAGAGGTCTTCGGTGACAAAAAAAAAAAAAAAGAAAGCACTATACAAACATAAAATACTCATTATTTTTGGGTTTGTCTTTACTTATAACTATAGGGATTGAATCATGTGGCTAGGTTTGTGTGTGAGTACATGGTCAACCCAGTCACGTGAATCTAGTTGTGTTGAGCATGGGTGCTTGTACAAATCAAGCCAAATTCTTAATATTTTATTAGTAGTCCCTAATATTGTGTTGTTTTCTATAGTGTTTTTTTATCACAGCATCTCTCTTTCCTTCAGCTTGATGAGTGATATGTCTTTCTTTATGTTTCCTATTCATATCCCCTCATGTTATCTTTTCATTACTCATTGTATCATAATTCTTATGTATTATTTATATTTTGAAGAACTCCACATACCAAGGTGAATAAATTGAGAAACTGGCCTAGATTTAAGCAGGCGATTATTTGAAATTTTGTGAACTTACAACACAGTGGCAAAACCAGTTACCAAAAATAGTTATCACACAAAGTGGTTATTGTGTTCTCCGAAATACTGGATTAATCATATGGAATAATGTTAATCAAATTATATATTTTTTTAGTTGGCAGATCTAATTTCCCAGGCTTTTACTCATCTGTTTACAAAAGATTCATAATTTATATATATGATAAAAGTCTTTGAGTTTCTAAGTGCACAGTTTATGGCAAAGGAGCCACAACAAACTTGCAAACATAAACACACATTACAATATTTCAGTTATAACCTGATCATGCATAGTGGTGAGACAGGGCAAGGTTTATACCAAAATATTGTAAAGTTTTTTTTTTCTTTCTTTTTGTAATGTGTTTATAAGGTTCCTTCTTCCTTCGTGTGTGGTGAATGATGGAATTACTTTTCCTATCCTCCCTTATTTTCATTGCCTAACAGCATTTTCCATATCAAAATAATGCTATGGGTGCAGTTTATAAGTTGAGTCTTTTTGGAACAATAGTATTTTTATGTGTAGCCGGTATTCTATTTTTGTTTCTAGTTGAGGAAACTGACATTTTTAAGGCATATATCAGCATTTCATAGATCTCGTAACTCTTAAACTAAAATTATTGCTGTTCATCAATGGTTTTTCATCCTGCAGGTTTTGTAACTATTGTTTACTATGGAGTCATCTTTCATAACATTTAGTCCTAAAAGAAGAAGGCATAAAAAAGTTGTATCCAAAAGTAAGTCATATCATTATTTAATTATTAAGTATTCTCTTAGTTAATTTCAAGTTTATTGTCTATCTCCACTTCCATTTAGCAGTCATCCTTAAAAAATTATATTCTCCCTTAATTATCATTGTATAATTTTCAGAGATTGTGATTCTGCCAGAAATTGGCATCATAATACTGTAGTCAGTACTACTTAGTCAAACGCGAAACTCCATTATAAATACATTCAGAAGTACATTTAAAGGTTTCTTGCTAGTCCAGGTGTATTATAACCTAATTTTTGCTTGAAAATAATGCTTCTGGCTGTATTACAACAGAATCACTGCTTGAACATAAAACATCTTGTGATTGATTACAGCTTTATGACATCATTACTGAATGTTGTAGCAGAATCACGATCTCCAGTAGACCCTAATTTTCAATCTTTATACTGCATAGAAATTATCAAAAAATTACCCCTAAACCCTTGTGCCGAAAATTGAGTGCCAGCTTGTGGTCATTGTCATCTTTTCCCTTCCAAGCATTGCTTTTAATTCTTACACCAATATCATTCCATGCCTCATCACCAATATATGCCTTGTACACTCCATGACCCTCTTCACCCTCCTCCTGTCTTGCAATGAATCCCATTCCAGCTCTTTTATCATGTCTGTTACTGATTCCATTCTGCGATAATTTCCAGAAACAAATCTAGCAGCCCTTTTTTGAACCCTCTCCAACTCCTGTATTTGATATTCAAAATGTGGGTCCCAAATTACACTACCATATTCAAGCAATGGTCTGACCAAAGTTTTGTAACCCATTTCCTTTACTTGTCTCGTACATTCCCTCATCACTCTCTCCAACAAGGGCAGAATTTTGAAACCTTTTCCTACTACCTGATCAATGTGTCCTGTCCAATTAAGCTTGTTATCAAATGTAATGCCAAGATATTTACATTTCAAGTCTTCAACAAGCAATTCTTTCCCCACCTTGTAATCATAATCAACATTTAGTTTTTTACTCTGCCCAGAAGAAAGTGGGTAGAGTTTTAGTTTAGAACTTTATTTTGAGTTGACGGTTGAGACACATTCATCAGGTTTCATGTTAATCGCTCCAGCTGTTCAAAAGTGATGGTAGAACAAACATACACACATCCTGTCGTAACAGTGCTTGTTACAACAGTGAGCATCTGTTCCATACAGTTTGTTCAACTCTGACCAGTTACAACAATAGTAAAATTAATTTTGTGTGACCTATACGACACGATGCCAAACTTTCAATTGCCCTTGTAACTTGTTCCTGTCATGGGCACCTAAGCTGATCAAGTAATCAGGACTTAACATTTGTACATTATTTCCAAAAATAAAATATTCTTATACACTTCATATCAAAAAAGCTTGTGTTGCCATAGGGTAAAGACAGAATGAGGTATTTCTGTAAACTCCATCCACAAGTTAGTTTAAAACTTGGGTACACCTTAATCCTTTGGCAGAAACCTTACCACTGAGCCAGCACTGAAACAAAATGTCTAGACCCTTCAGTGAGCACTAATATTGATGTAATATGTCAAGTACTCCTACCTACATACAACTATGCAAAAACATTTGTTTACTTTAGTTGAATTGAGTCTCCTTTACTACAATATTGACAACTATTCCATTAATATTTTCTGATCGTCATTTATAAGATGCAAGTTTCTTATGAAATTCCAAAAACTTATTTATACCTGTGAAAGAAAATACTATGTATAACAATCAATATTTGGGGTCAGTAACATTTTGGACAACTAATGTGTCTTAAAATATTATCTTTACACTGCCAGTGTTAGAATCACAACATAGTAGAGCAGTTTTCTAATCAAAACATTGTGGATGAGAGGAAATGAAACTCTTTTTCTCAAATGTTTGAGAACTTTGAAGATCATTCAAAAATTATCTAAAAAGTTCAAGAAATGTTTGATAATGTCCTTGGCATTTGAAAATGTTACCGGGAAGTTATCACCCTGAGGGGTTCATTTGCGAAGGTTTAACCGTATCATTTTTCAGTTTGTCAGATTGAAAACTACGAATAAAATTTCATGCCCATTGTTCCTTTTTTTTTTATCTATTTAAACAACTCACCTCCACACTAGCTTAAAGGTTAAATTTTAATTTCACCTACAGTTGTTTTTTTATGAATGAGAATCGTGTGTATCATGTTTCATCATTATTGCCCCAGGTATTTGGAAGTGATGCTTAAACAAATATACACTCGTTGACTTTTATATCCTACAAATATTAAGGGGTTAACCAAAATTTGTGTATTTTTTTTATTTATCAATCTTGTTTCATGGATCCCTGCTGAGGAAGCACCTCTGGGATGTGAAACATGTCATGGTTAATATACATACATACAATATGAGTCATAATCATAGTAAAAAATAATTATATGTTACAAAGATAAATAAAGACAATAAAATAAACATAAATTTTTACAACTGTGATTTGCAAAAGTCATATTGAATACAATTAATCGTTTTGTTCAAATTCTTGAATGGAGTAGAAGGAGTTGCCAATAAGATAATCTCTCAGTTTTTCTTTAAATATATCTTTATTTTCTGCAAATTGTTTTATACCCTTGGGAAGTTTATTAAACAGATGTATACCTGAATAATTAACTCCTCTTTGTACTAATGACAGAGATGTTTGTGGTTTGTGCAAGTTATTTCTGCTTCTTGTATTGAGATTTTGTACCTGTGAATTAGAAGTAAACAGGTTACAATGATCTATGACAAAGCACATGAGAGAATTTATATACTGAGAACTCATTGTAAGAACACAGAGTTTTTTTAAAAAGTTGTCTGCAAGAAGTTCTTGGTTTTACCCTACACAACATCCTAATAGCTCTTTTCTGTGCTATGAAAACTTTTTTACTTTGTGAAGAATTTCCCCAAAAAATTATGCCATATGACATTACTTAATGAAAATATGAGAAGTAAACCTGTTTCGTTAATTCTAGATCTGCTGTTAGAGAAAGTGTTCGTATTGCAAAGGTGGCACTACTTAACTTGTTCAGTAGTGAAGTGATATGTTCATGCCAACAGAGTTTCTCACCTATTTTAATACCAAGGAATTTTATACTCTTTGTTTCTAATATTTTGTTATTTTTATAGCTTACTTGTAAATCTGGCTGTGTATTTGTGTCTGTTTCAACTTTTGAGATCATAGTGCTCCTGCCTGAATTCTGCTACCATATGATGTGGGATCACTTTCTATATATAGCCTTTATTACCTTTTAGGAATGTTTCTTGATTAGTGTTGCTCTTTATTTTTAGAATGTACTATTTTTTTTGATATCTTTAGGAAACTACATTAACGTAGTAACAAACTTATTTTTATGCACAGAACTTTATAGGCATAAGTTGATTTTATTCTCTGTGGTATTTTTGTTACAGAATTCACAAAACTTGCTCTGCAGCATCAGAAACAGTCACCGAGTTGTTGCAAAACTACCTTTGGTACAGCATCGTCGCTTTCAAATCACAATGTTATTGAATTAAATATAAGCAGTGACCTTTATTACTCGAAAACAAGTACTGATTGGAAGACTAACCCAGTGGAAGATGAAGGAAATAATTATATACATTCTGATAAACCTGAAGCAAAAACTAAGAATATAAATAACTCTTATGAAGAAGACAGTGCCAATGAAGCAATCTGTTCTGATAGGAGTCTGGAAGCTGGAAAACATGTTTTAAAAATTAAAGCAGTTTCAGAACTTACAAGAAATAGTGCAGAGCTAAACAAAGAAGAAATCCCATCTAGCCTTAACACTAATGACGACTTAAGAGATAACATAAAAAGTAACAGACAGTCACAGGAATTAGAATGCAGTGTAATTTCTGTTTCAGATAGCAGTCCAATAATTTCATCCAATTCACCTACTAAAATGGAAAAACTTTCACTGATAAAGAAAGGCACTTCATATGAAAGAAATTCCAGTGATTCAGATTGTTATGAACCAATTCACACAACGCTAGTTTCAAAAGAGATAACTGAAACTGTACCAGGAGTTGAAGCGTTAGAGAATTCCAAGAATGACAAAATAAACACCGAAATTCAGTCACAGTCTAGCAATGAGTCAGATGCTTCTAAAGCTTCACCCCTGTCCATAACGGGAAGGAAATCAAACAAAACATTAAAAATTAAAAATAATGTTTGCGATAAAGTTTTAAGAGTCGGTGAAAAAATAATAAAAACTGAATCACAAGATATCAATGCTAGTGCAATTTCCATTTCCAGCAGTAGCTCTGATGCTTCTGACACATCATCCTCGAAAATGAAGGCCTCTCAGAACAGGAAGATAGTGATCAGTGACTCTTCAGAAAGTGAGTCTGATGAAAAAGAAAATATTTGTGATCGTAAGTCTGTTAACAGTGAGCAAAAATCCAAAGTGCTGCTCTCAGGATTGACTCCAGAAGTCACTAAGACATCCAAAGTTTTGGAATGGATTGAAACTAACTGTGTTGTACAGCCAGTAAACAAAAAATTAGTTGATAATGACAAAATTCAGAGCTCTCTGAATGATGCTACAAACAATTTGACTAAAAGGTAAGTAACAAAAGAAAGCAGATATATTGTAATTACTAAATACCTCATGCATGTGAGAAAGGGAAAGTAGTAAGATAGAAAACATTTTCAAAATTGTTCACTTGTATTTTCTATTGCTCAGATGACCGTGTTGCTTCATACTTGAAGATTTCACACACACAGCTGTGATTTCTTTCTTTTTTAAATCCCTTACAAATTTTATCAGTCATTGCAAGAAAACACCCATTTATGTACTCTTCAGAGAAATGTGATTGCCTGAAATGCTCTATATAGGGATCCTACAATCCCGCATTATTAGACAGTCTGGCGGATCCCGCACGAAATTAAATGGATCCGCAAAATGCGACAAAAACATGTGTCAGTCTACGTGACTCGCTGCCTCACTCCGTCTCTATCGTATGTTTTGCACTGTTTGCCCGTACCCTTGCAGTTGGCATTTGACTCGTGTGAACAAACGTTTGTTTTGGTCAACCTTCGTCATTCGTAAGTAAATAGATACACTTTTAGGTATTCATCAAAACTTACGTTTGTTTCGAGTACACATTTCTGTAATTTGAGTTATGTTGTGTATTTAGTGCGATTTTCTAACTATGTAATTATTTTTTGTGTGTCTCACACGTCATCTGAACCACACAGTTACAGCTTTTTATTCATGGTTTCATTATTCCCATTTTCTGTATTTGCAGATGAAGTGATTATGACAATTTCCTTATTTGCAGCTGAAAATTTGATTATTCGTTGATATGAAACAAATGTTATCACAATTTCAACGATCACATACCTATTTATTTAGCAGCTATCAAAAGGCAATTGTTTATCCTTTGACTTATTGCTGTTTTGGCCGCTGCCTCAATGCGTTTCTTTGACTAAAGCTGCCCGCTTACATGTGCCGCTCAGGCTTTCCATTAATCCCTCTTCTCCTAACAAGACAAAAAAGTTATTATGAAGTTTTCACGGGTGTATCGACGAATTATACACCCGTACTTCGACGGCTGTCTCCACTGTCTTCCTCATGTGTGAAATTTTGTTTTTACGATGAAATCCAGAGATACGACTTATGAGGACTGCAATCATTCGGCAAGAAAGTCTCCTTTCTTACTAAAAAGTAATTATTTCCACTCTAAAAACGGCGTTACGCCACATAAGTAAAACTGAAATACTTGACAGTTTACGTGTTGGTGAGTAGTTTCTTTTAATAACATTGAATCAACTGTAAGATCGATTAAGGAATCAGGAGATATAATAATGAATCTCACAAACATAATTCTTGTGAAAAAAAGGCCAAGTCTCTTGCTTGTGAGTGACAAAAAGTTATGAGAGCTTGTTCTGAGCCAAGTCTACACTTTACAGAGAATATTCACTTCACTTTGTGAAATGGAATGCTTTATCTCACTGTTATGGAATGTTTATTTAGAATTAAAAAAAAAAAAAAAACTCTGGTAACTTGGCCATTAAGCAAACCATGTTTTTAAACTTATGTGATGTATTATATGGCACATAATATGACCTAACACTGAATATTTTCCAGTTTTTGTTATTTACTTTAAAATTGGTTTAGATTAAAAAACAAAAATGTAAAACTGCGAAATATACTTAAGACATACTAAAAAGTGTTTATGTCATTTTGCCAATGAAATATTGTTAATGGGTAATTTTTATCATTTAACATTAAATTTATTTATTAATTGAATGATTATTTAATTTTTTAAGGTTTTAAGTAACTATGTTTTAAATATATGCGTTAAAAAACTGTTTGCGCCAATCCCGCACGGATCCCATGGGATTGAAAACACTGCGGGATTGCAATCCTTAACTCTATATGTTTGTTATGTGGAAAGGAAAAATAAATTATACCCAACATTCACCAAAGTTGAAGGGAGGAGGGCAGCAGCAACACGAAATGATATACAAACACAATATTTTGGGGTTAACCCCAAAACATTGGGTTTTTTGTATTTGTATATTATTTCGTGTTGTTGCTGCCCTCCTCCCCTCAACTTTGGCGAGTATTGAGTATAATTTATATTTCCATATAAATATCACCTTGCAGCAGTATTTCACTCCATTGTTATCTTCAATGTTAGTTAGGTTCATCCACGAATTGTTGCTGACTAAGTAGTCAGTTCTAATTCTTTGAGATTTACTTTATGCATTCACTTATGACTGAAAAATCACAATCAAGTTTACTATTGTAGAGAGCATTATAATGTCATTACAAGTGAATATTTTTTGGCAAGAACAGTCGGTCATTACAAAATTTGATAATGGTCACTGGTACTGAATAAACTAAGAACTGTTGAATGACGTAAGAAAAATCAAATTTGAAACATATTAATAGAAAACTGGCTAATTGGTAGTATCTGTGGAGGGACGGGAAGGGGGAAATATATTTAGTTGAATATAGGTCGAAGGAGCCGGCATTGTTCCTAGAATGTCAGTAGTTCTTATTTTTAGTAGTTTAGTTTGGCAACAGTGATAATAATGAGTAGTAAAATGCTTTATGTAAGTGAAACAATGTAAGGACAGGGAAAATCAACCCAACATTTACCATAGATGATTGCAGCTGGGAACGACGAAAACAAAAAGATGATCACAAGTGAAACAATATTTTATGTTGAACTTTATTCTTGCTAGTACAGGGGTGAGTCATAAAAATCTTTCCGATTTCATAAGGTCATGGCGCGAACACAGGTGGGAGGAGAAGGTTGGGATAGCAGTGTTGCAAACTGAAAAAAAATGTTTTTTTTCAGCTTTGTGAAAAAAAACATGAAAAAAAACCTAGCACCCGTGTTTTTTTTCTAATTTTTTTTCAGAAAACAATATATTTGATAAATTATAGTTTTTATTTAAGGAACTTCCATTTTACAAGTGTGTTTTAAGTCTTACTGAATCATATAATGTCTCACATAATGATTCATAAGTGTATCTATATAGGTAACATAATTTTATTCATCCTCTATGTCAGTACCACATTCACTAGTATCAGCACTACCAACACTAGTTCGGTCGGTGTCGGAATTTTCTGTCTCTTCTTCTGTCTCCTCTAACTTCAGAAATAGTTAAATTTTCTTTTACTGGTTGTTCTTGTATTGTACGCAAAAGATTTTGAGATTGCAATTTTAAATTGTGAGCAAAGTACACACTGTGCATAAAGACTGCGCCGATAGTTCTGTATTACGGTCTTTTAAGTTTGAATTAAAATCTATTATCATACAAAATAGGAGCTTTATTTCTTTTCAATCGTTTGTTTACACCAACGGTTGCAAGGAAACGATTCATAATTAGGGACCGTGCACAAACTACGTGGCTCGGTCCAGAGGGAGGAGGGGTTAGCTGGAAGGCTACGCTGGGCTACGTGGGGAGAGGGGGGGGGGGTTCCGAGCCAGGCCACGTAACTTTCCTTTCGTAACATTTTTCACAGTTAAAATGAGGAACTGAACTCACAACAGCATGTGAGTATTTATTTCCAGTTAATTATATCCGTATGTAATTTACAATAGTCTGACAAGAGAAAACAGTACAAAATGTCTTCTGGAATCAAAACGGAAGAAAGCTACGTGCTTCGTGAGCGGGGGGGGGGGGGGGGGAGGCAAAAGCCACGTAGGGCTACGTGGGGGTTCACAGGAGGCCAAAATGGAGCTATGTGGTTTATGCACGCTCCCTTACTGACAATTTAATGAGTCAGTACCACTATACTCTGAGAGTTAACAAGTATACGAATATAAGGAAAGCCCAATAAGGCAAAAAACCGTGGATAAATTTTAAATTAATTTTTTAAAAGATCTGTAGGTAATTTTGTAGGGCTGGCAGCACTATTTCAAATAGCAAGTATCAATCCAAACAATGGGGAATGGGGATTCCTTCTCGCGCAACCTAGTCTCTTCGGGAAATCCCCGTTCATAAAGAAAATTTCAGTCAATTTTGCCAATATTTTCGTAATTTTTTTTTCCTACTGAACCAGAAAAATATAGTAGATTTTAAACTAAGATAAGTACTTAGAATAAACTCTAAAACAGTCATTTTAAACGATAACTGCCTTACAAATTTGAGATTTAGTAGTTGTTCCAGAAAAAACATGTTTTTTTTTCAAAGTTTTTTTCATGTTTTTTTTTCAAGCCAGAAAAAAAACCGTTTTTTTACAACACTAGGATAGCATCATTAGACGCTCCATGACTTACAATTTTCAGTGTGAGAAATAGCTTGGTCGGGAAAACATCGAGCATTCGTAGTGGAAGAGTACATTCAAAATGGCGGATCCGTGATCAAAACACAACGTGCGTTTCATATACATTTTGCTTGTGGTCGTCATGATCCCATTCCCACAGCACCGATTATTAGGAATTGGGTATCTAATTTTAGAGAGACATCTTCGGCGTTAAAAAGAAAACCATCGGGCCGAATTAGGACGTCAACGTCAGCAGAAAATGTGGATAGCGTGAGGGTTTCAATTCAACAATCTCCCCAGTGTTCTGTTCTTAAACATACCGTTGCACTTGGTTTATCTGCCAGTAGTGTCAGAAGAATTCTCCATAGAGATCTTAAATTGCACCCATACAAGAGGCAGATAGTGCAAGAGTTAAGTGAAAGAGACTTAGAAAAAATTGTGCCATAACATTTTGCAGAATATCCCTCGTTCTGCTGTTTTGATGTATAGTGACAAGGCCCATTTTCACCTGGCCGGAACTGTAATTAAACAAAATTTCCGATACTGGGCTCAGGATAACCCTCGGAACCTTCACAAATGACCACTCTACAGCCCTCGAGTGACATGTGGTGCGCTGTTACAGATTTTGGTGTCTGGGGTCCCTACTTTTTTGAAGAAGATGGTCAAGCTGTCCAGTGACTTCTGCTCGGTATTGTTACATGCTTGAAAAATTTTTAAAACCGAAATTGGATGAATTATTGCACGACCATGACAACGACAGCATCTGGTTCCAACAAGACGGTGCTACGACCCATACATCACGTCGTTCGATAGAAATTCTGAGACAAACGTTTCCCAGCCATCTTATCTCTTTGCGAGGTGACATTGGATGGCCCCCCCCAGATCGCCTGATTTAACCCCATGTGATTTTTTTCTCTGGGTTTACCTCAAGGAAAAGCTGTTCGGGCATCATCTCCGAACTATCGATGAACTGAAGGCTGCCATCACTGAAGAAATCAATGCTATTCCTCTGAATCTACATCTACATATATACTCTGCAATCACAAAATTGTGGGTGGCAGAGGGTGCTGAGCACCAAAGCTAATCACTTTGCTGTGCATTCTAATCCCTAATGGTATGAGGGGAAAAAAGAATTCATATAATAATCAGTCCGGCACCTTATTTCTCTAATTTTATCTTTCCTGTCCTTCCGCCTCAAATAGGTTGGTGGAAGAAGTATTTCACTACACTCAAAAGTGAAAGTGGGAGTACGCATGTTTTCCAATAAGTTTAAACGAAATATGTGTCGTCTATCTACCAGAGACTCCCAACCTAATCTACTAATCAGTTCTGTGACGCTTTCATAAGGACTGTAGCAAGCGGTCACAAATCGAGCGGCTCTTCTCTGTACTTTCTCTATACTTTCGATCAATCCCTTACGAAACGGGTCCCAAATGGCACAACAATAATCCAAATGTGGACGCACAAGAGATTTGTACGCTATCTCCTTTGTTTGTTCGTTACAATTTTTCAAGATTCGATCTATGAATCGCAGCCTAGAATTAGCTCTACCTACTAACGAATTAATGTGTATGTCCCATTTCATGTTCCTTTGTAGTGTTACTCCCAAATATTTCATAGAATCGACCATTTCAATAACTGAACTGTTTACCTCATATTTCTGAACAATTGGATTCTTTTTGTTAGTTGTGCTCATTGTCTTGCACTTTTTACAATTTAGAGTAAGTTGCCACTCAGCGCACCAAGCCAAAATAACATCCAGATCGCGCTGAATTTCTAAGCAATCAGCCAAATTTCTTACTTCCCTATAAATAACCGCATCATCAGCAAACAATCTAAAAAGGCTTTTCACTTTGTCTCCGAGATCGTTTATAAAAATTAAGAAAAGAAGTGGTCCTATTACACTTCCTTGAGGTACACCCGATGTAACATCTAGATTAGAAGAACTTTCTCCTTCAACGACAACATACTGCGACCGACCAGTTAGAAAATCCTTTATCCATTCACAAAGCTGATCCGATATACCGTACACTCGAAGCTTCGCTAAAAGGCGGTTGTGTGGCACAGAGTCAAAGGCTTTCTGGAAATCTAAGAAAATTGCATCTACTTGTGAACCTGAATCGATAACTTTCATTACGTCGTGTGTAAATAGGGTCAGCTGTGTTTCACATGATCTTTTCTTCCGAAATCTGTGTTGATTTGTTGTAAGTAGATTATTATCATCTAGAAATGAATATGTTTTGCAAAGTCATGGACAACTTCTAGGATAGACTTCGTCAGTGTTTGGACAATGGAGGTAGACATTTACAAGATATTATTTTCAAAACCAAGTAAATTAAAATTGTATTCTTTGTTCTTGCAAATATTTAAAAAAAATTTAATTGCATCTCGCTTTGTGTTTATTACATACATCTTTGAAATCGGAAAGATTTTTATGACTCGCCCTGTAGATGACACATGTCGGTTGTGATCACACCAATGTCCACTTGGTAATCCACATGGAGGGTGTCGACGTGATCACATCTTACCTTACGAAGTGTCTCATCTACTTGCAAGAATAAGTTCAACATGGAAATATTGTGTTCATGTCATCATGTCATGTGATCATCTACGGAAAAGGTCGGGTTCAAATCAGTTAGGTGGAAAGACTGGTTTAGGCAGTAGAAAATTGTGATTAAATCCGAAAATGTATCCGATTAGATTTTCAGTGATATTTCATACTCTTAGGTTAGAGTTGTGACATCTTTGTTAAACAAAGTTACCAGTAATTAGCTATGTGCATCATTCCCGTGGAGACCTTGTTGTGACTTTCATTTCCTCTAAATAACAAGGCTGTTTGTTTCACTAAGAAAATTGTCAACCATGAATTTTAGGTTACATGACAGTTCAATTATCATCATCATTAGTTTTCTGCCCTCGGGCAGGTTTTCACTTGGCTGCTCTCCATGATCTTCTATCTTCTGCCTTTCTCTTAAGAACCATGTAGTTGCTGTCTTCCTTGATGTTGTCTATAATTTGGTATCTCTTTCTTCCTCTTATTCTCCTCCCACAGACTAAACCTTCCAAGGCGTCTTTTATCAGGCACTCCCCTCTAAACAAGTGTCCCATCCAGTTTTTCTTTCTCTCCTTTATTACTTGGAGAATTTTTCTGCTTTCACTGACCCTGTCCAGCACTTCAGCATTGCTTATTTTATCCACCCAGCTTATCTTCTCCATCCTCCTCCACATCCACATCTCAAACGCTTCTAATCGCTTTTCATCCTCTCGTCTCAGTGTCCATGTCTCCGAACCATAAAGAGCCACACTCCATACAAAACATTTACAGAGTCTTTTTCTAAGTGTTTTGTCTATTTTTCCAGTTAGTATCCTCCTTTTCCTATTAAACGCTTCCTTCGCTACGGCAATGCGAGATTTTATCTCCTGATGGCACCTCAAATCTTCGGTGATCATACTCCCAAGATATTTGAACGATCTTACTTGCCTGATATCAGCTTTTCCTAACTTAATATTTATTATATTACTTCCTTTTCCAATCACCATACTCTTAGGTTTTGCTGCATTGATTTTCATTCCAAACTCTTGGCAAGCTTCATCTAGACCTTTCAGCATTCTGTTTAGAGTTTGTTTGCTTTCTGCCAACAATACCATATCATCAGCAAATCGTATGCACTCTATTTTCTTGCCACCAGTACGCACTCCTCTTTTTCCATTTAAGCCTTTTCCAATAATTTCTTCTAAGTGTAAGCTGAACAATAATGGGGAAAGGCAACAACCTTGTCTTATGCCTCTCCCAATGCTGCTTTCTTCAGACATCTCGTTTCCGATCTTTATTCGTACTTTCTGTTGTAAATATAGGTTCTGTATCTACCTTCCCTCCTTCCAATCTACGCCTTTGCTCTTCAAGATATCCATCAGCTTCTTCCATTGCACCCTATCAAAAGCTTTTTCCAAGTCAATAAAGGCGGCATAGATGTTCAATTATGGTAGATTATTATTAGTAATAGGGTAGGGTTGTATCTGAGAAGGAAGAGGAATAATAAACTTTAACTTAATTTAGTCGCATTTAGAATTTTACAGATGCAAAAACCATTTCAACAAGTAACTCTGTTCTTTCTGCCTATGAAAGTGTGTTAATAATTCTGCTGTAACACAAGTTTAAAAAATCTAAAGTTATAAACCTGTTAATGCTCAATCGAGGCCCATACATGCTACTTGTTGTGATAGGAATAAAAATAATAACTTACTGCATAACGGATGCCAGAAGACACTATTACTTGATACTCTTCATCTTAATCAAACCGATTGATCCATCAAATAAAAATGTAATTTACCAAATATGCAATTTACCACTCAACATCAAATGGAGAAATCTTTACATTGTTAGAACCTGGTGAGATTTCTATACTGTGTTAAATTAAGCTGCAGTTTTCAGATAGGTCTGAAAAATCGACTTTAATAACAATGGTATATTTCACTAGCGACAGTGAGAGTGCTAATTCACGTGGTGAGTTTCTGTATGTATTCATCCAATCCCCTTACCATCAGGAGTTGGGTTATTTGCAAATGACATAATGCTATATAATAGGATCAAAACATTAGAAGACTTTAAACAGCTGCGGGGTGATCTGGACAGGATATCTAGCCGGGTAGGTCAACATGGGATGAAGATAAAGTTTGATTATGATTATAAGGCAAGACACATTGAAAAAAAGTAAGGAAAAAGTTTCAAAATCCTTTACTTGCTGGATGAGAGGATGTAACAGAGAAGTAAGGGAATTGGGTTACAATATGTTGGTCAGGCCATTGCTTGAATATGGTGGTGTAATATGGAACCTACATTTTGGGTATCAAATACAGGCATTGGAGGAGGTGCAAAAAAGGCTACTAGATTGGTCTCTGGAAATTACTGCAGAACACAATCAGAAATTGATATGGGATTCATTGGAAGACAGGAGGAGCGTGAATAGTGATGGTTGTGCACAAGGCGTATTTTGATGATGAAGCATGGAAATATATTGGTATAAGAATTAGGAGAAATGCTTGGAATGGAAAAGATGACCATGTACCTCTCACAAAATTTACGCCATGTTCTACATGTAAAAAAGTACCCTTTTTTAGAATTCAGTTTGTTGAGAGCCTTTCAACAGGCAGCAATAAACTTGAAAAGTTTTGATTAATTTTTTCCGCTTCTGTTCTAGTTGGAGATCTCCAGAGCATAATTCGTCAAGTGAAAGTGAAGACAATTTTGATAATTGTAAGTTTTCATTTTTATTTCTTTCACAAGTAATGGTTGTCCCCAATTCTTATGGACGAGCTTTTCTTATCTGTATAGTACTCATTTAGCTAATTTAATTGTGAAGGATCATTTTCTCTGGTGTCAGTTTGCCTACCTTACAATTTTATGAGTTTTTAAATTCTTTCAGTGTTTGAGGTAAATTGTTTGGCATTTTCCTATGGTAATTTATTCCTGTGTGACTTGCCTTCAAATGAAATTTTACCCTCCTGCATGGCAAAAATAAAGTCATAATTTACGATTGTGGTCACTCTCCCTTCCATGTACATTCTGCATTCCTCAATTTCCCAACTAATGAGAGAAATATCCAGTTGCATCATTCATCGTTATCTTCCAAATACAATATTCTTCATGGAAGCACCTTTAGCTTTCCTCTGTTCTGTTATTAATTTCTAATTTTGCACTGCTTCTTAATAACTTATAACACAAGAGTAAAATAAAATTTTATATATCATGGGTGGGGAAAATAAATATAGGGGTTTAGTGGAGGGCTGAAGAAAATGTTTCCTTTAGATAATCTTCATGAGTATCAAATGGAAGATGGCAATACTGCCAACCCTCTAAATGCTTGGATTTTCCTTTTTGTTGCATGGCTTGGGGAAGCTTTGATTTTGCTGAAAAACCATTAAAAAATGCTCATCTTTATTTCTGATACTACTAAACAGAAAATTGTTTACAAATTTGCAGTTATAAATAGCAGTGCTAAAGGTTACAGCAAAACTATTGATATCTTTCTGGAGTTTATTATTTTTGAAAAATAATGGATTGGTATGTCTGAAAAAGTAGATACTTCATCAGAATTTTGGACAAAACAACCGTACATATCAAGCCAATTTTATAAATCGGGTTGTACGTATGTAATAAAACTTTTTTATTTACAATTTTCAAAAAAATTCCAACACATCCAGTAATTTTTCAATTGAAATTTTTTTGGTTATTTGTATAAACAATTTAAAGAGATATTTCAAAAAAATGTATAATGAACTGTAACAAGAAATAATTTCTTTTGTTTTTAATACATTATTATTATCTGTGAAATAAATTTTGTATACAACTTGTGTGCAACTCACGCTTCAAAATGATAGTTTTATTCTGAAATAAATCTTTCTTTTTTGTTACTTTATTATGTTGCCTATTCCTCTTCACTGCATTGTTGCCATCTTTCCACATGCCTAACATTCCCTATATTATCATCTCTTCATTTCTGGGTACTATTTTACCAATAATTACCTACAATTTTCGTCACTGGTGTTCGCTTATGTTGGCAAGATTCCTATGAAAATGCAATAATGAGTTAGTGTGATGGCTGTCTACTAATATATTTAATTGCTGCCTAGAAAAAAAGTGTGCTGCTGTATAATATTTTGATTTTAAAAAAATGGGAATAAAAGAACTTTGTTGATGGTTTTCATTTAGTGTGATTTTGAACCATCCAGTTTCTTAAACTGCTCTTAAAAAATTGAAAAGAATAATCACTTTACATATTTGATTAAGGAAAGGCAGTTTGAAGTTTCTTAATATATGTATTTAAAGTTTCAAAAAATTGTATCAGTGGTTATCATAAGATGTAATAGCTTGTAATGATGTAATTATGTAAGATGTATAAACCGTTGTTGATTATAGCCATGTTATGGTTGGATACAGGTGCAAAAATAAGTAAATATTATTAATTTTAATTGCAATGGATGCTCTAGTGACAATTCCACATTTTATATATATATTTTTTTTAATTTTCTTTTATAATTAGAATATTAAATTCCTTCCCCACTTTTCCAATTTACAAATTTTAAATTCCTTAAGCATTTTTTGTAAATCATTCGTCACTTCACTTCCCACTCCCTTATGTATGAAATCAAGTGCCAGCTTGTGGTCATGGTCGCCTTTCCCCTTCCATGAACTATTCCTAATTCTTTGGCCAATATTCTTCCAATTCCCATCAGCAACATATACCCTGTACACTCCCAGCACTCTCTTCACCTTCCTATTTTCCT
This sequence comes from Vandiemenella viatica, assembly GCA_031002005.1. Taxonomy (NCBI): domain Eukaryota; kingdom Metazoa; phylum Arthropoda; class Insecta; order Orthoptera; family Morabidae; genus Vandiemenella; species Vandiemenella viatica. The sequence goes on along the minus strand of JARYHS010012519.1, from coordinate 222,706,895 downwards.
CCAATGACTCCCAATCCAGCTCCTTTATCATATCAGTTACTGACTAGGTTCTGCGATAATTTGCACAAACAAATCTAGCTGTTCTTCTTTGCACACCCTCCAACTCCTGTATTTGATAGCCAAAATGTGGTCCCAAAGTACACCACCATATTCAACCAATGATCTGTCTGACCAAAGTTTTGTAACCCAATTCCCTTACTCCTCTGATATGTCCTCTCATCACCCTCTCCTGTAAATGAATAATTTTGTAACCTTTTCCTACCACCTGCCCAATGTGCTCTGCCCAGTTGAGTTTGTTATCAAACGTTATGCCAAGATATTTACACTTCAAGCCTTCAACAAGTAATTCTACAGTAATGTCACTCTAAGGATTGTTGGACTGTTTGATGGGATGTATCAGTGCCTTGTTGATAGATAGTTTGTGACTGTAAGTTCTTTAGCAATTGTTTAATGAAGTAGGAGAGAAGTAGATTCAGCCAGTTGTAAATTAGTGAGCATGGTAAAAAAATGGGCATTTGAGTGGTTACTTTATGGCTGATTTTTAACATTATAGATTTAAGCTTAGCTCCAAATCTTAAATGATTTATCATATCTTACTGTTATCATTGAAAAGTCCTTACATTTATTTAATTTATTCTTATTTTTAGAAACAATTTTGTTTGTAGTTATGTAACTGTTAATCCTGACAAGAACTACACAAGCCACTATATTTACATATTTTGCAATTGTTGTCAATAGTCATTCAAAGCATCAAGAAAACTAATGAGAAAAGAAGATTAAAAGCTTATACACCAGATAGTTTACAAAACTTTCTGACTGATGGCAGTGGTGAAAACAGCCCTGGTTTTTATCTGTCTCTTACAAACAAGCTTTTAACTGAAGAGAGATTGAAGAAACAATCTGTTAACAGGTAAAACATTTTTAGCAATTTATTTTTTCAGTTTTGAACTGTCTGGTTATTGAAGTAACTATGTTAATCATTTTAGAAATTTCTTAGAACCTCTGATATATGGGTATATTAATTGTTTTAAGATACTTATGTGTGATAATATTAATTAATGACATCAGCAAATTATTCCAGAGACTGTTCAGTTACATTTTGTTTGTCGGCCTTTTTTACGATGCCCTCACCTACCATATTCTAAATACTTCTGTTTCTCTTCTCTGTGGTTTCCTCAGCATCCAAACCTTCCTTCCACTTCAGAAAATTCTGAAATGTTAGCAATATTATGATTTATTGGCTACTGCTGGTTTTCGATTTCTTTTTTTTCTTTTTTTAACAAGGGCAATATTTTTCCAGAATTATGTAGGAATGTTATAGGTACCAGTTCATAGGACTTTATTGAATCGTACCTGACTTACTAAGTGCTTAAAAAGTAAATGGCCAACTGCTTTTGTCAAAATAGTACCTACAAAAGTGAAAACTTTCCTTTATATCCAGATCTGTGCAATTAAAATAAAGGAAGTATATTGAAAGTAAACCCATTACTTTTCATAGGCTGGAGACGTGAAGAATGCCAGGGCAAATTGTTTACAGTGACAATCTCAGCCATCCAGTGGCAGCTCATACTATTTCTCACAACTCTTAACAACCTCAACAACTGCTTTACAGAGTGCAGTCAGTTTTTCCTCTTACTTGCTTCTGAACTCTAGCCTTTCAGCATATTCTTGACATAGGGCATCTCTTTAGCCTCAACATCTGGTTATAACTAGTAAACCTGTCACTTATTGCGACAGTAAAGCGTCGAAAATCCAAACTAATTGGGAGCGAGGGTGATTTGGATTATTGATGTGTTCAGATTTTCAATTTGTATATTTTTTATTTTGCCTTAAAAATTATGTTAAGTACTTTATAATTCTACATATCGTAAGCAAAGAAGTCTCTTATTTTCTTTTGCTTCTTTTTGGAGTCATTTATGCTTCCTTTTAGTAGACGAACTCAAAGCCATTATATGCAGGTAATGTTGAAATGAGATAATAAAGTCAACAGAACTCGCCAACGCAACAAATCAATGGTGAAGACTCGGGACAAACACGGTGGGTTTCAGATTTTTAAAAGAAACTCAAAACTACCGGCACACTGGAAAAATTGTTGTCGCATCACAGTTACAACAAACATTCAACATGAGGTTAGTCACAAGGATATTACGGCGATAATATAATAAAATCACAAGGTGTAAATCTCATTGTACCTAGTTCTTTGTTAGCGGAATTTATGAACAAACAAGTATACTCTATGTAAAAAGACACATAGTTGTCTGTTATAGAGAATAGTATACCATTAGTAAAAAAAAGAAAACAAGTTTGGATTATCGATTCTCTACTGTATGTTTTTATAGCCATTTCTCATACTGATATTTTCGGTATATTTATTTATGTATTTTATTTTTACTTTGTACCCTCTTTTACCAGGGATAGCACTTTCCTGTAGTTAATCAGTGTCTGCCTAATCCTACCAATCATTCCTAGCCCATTCTGCATTAAATCATGTGGTGAGGCTAGATGTATGCACGTCTATACCCCTTACAAGTCTCAACTTTGGTGATTGGTGAGTCTACTTTCCCTGTCCTTTATTACTTTTGCTACCTAAGGTGAAAGTAAACTCTTCACTCAAGTTTGAGGCATGTGGGCAACAAATGCACAAAGTACGATACATATAAAATTGCACGATGTTTCAGTTTAAAACCTTATGCATGCAGATATAAACAGGCCATTGGACAAGGGAAATGTGCACTTGCAACTTGGACCATCCAGTGGCAGCCCATGCCAGATCTGACAACTCTATCGCAAAAACTGCTTATAGTGAGAACTGCCGGGGTTTTACAGAACTACCACTGCATCTGTGTCCCCGTAGACGGGAACTACTGTGCCAGAATGTCATGGATACGACATCCACCTGATCTCATTCTCCGATGAGACCCTGCCAGTAAACCCATCTCTTATTGTTATTTTTATCTTTGTGTATTTATACTGTTATAAGCATATCTATTTGTGTGTTCAACCATAGCCATTGTCTACTGTTATTCATAGTTCATTGCACAGTATTTTATTCCTCTGCCCTTATCACTTCCACCCTGGTTACCTACCTGTTGTCTACATGTTTATGTTTGGTAGGTGATTTCATTAATGTAAGTATTGTCGTCATTGGAAGCCACAGAGAGACTGAATGTAGTTCCAAACTCGTAAAAACTACTTTGTTGGAAGTTAAAACAAATTAACATAAAATTTGTTATACACATGTTACTACAAATAATTATTTTTTTATGTTTTAATTCCTATTTCTTTAACAGCAAAGGATATTTATCAAAGAATTATCCTGAATTAAAAGGAAGAAAAGTACTTAAATTTGACAGTGATTCAGAAAGCAAAGAGCCAGCTACAAACATAGAAAACGACCAAAAGAAAAAGCATGCCAAACTGAAGGATGGTCATGTTACCGATGAGAAACTCCTCAGTTTTTCTGACGGTGAGAACAGCAATACAGAAAATGTTGAACCTAGGATGCCAACAACAAGCATTAAAAAGGACAGAAAAAATAAGAATTTTTCACCAGTTGTGAATTCTAAGAATACAGACAGGGTGAAAGGTTGGTCAACATTTATATATATATAATTTTTGATTAAATGCTCTTTGTATGTCTCATGAGTCTGGTAAACAAAGATAGTGAATGTTGATAGAATTCTGCTTATACAGTAGCTCAACTACCGATAATTAGATTTACAATAAATTTTATATACCATGAACAGCATTAACACCATAACTGTGAGGGGTGTCCAGAAAGTAACTTACATTTTGAAATAAAATAAAAAAACCAACCAAATATGAAACAGAAATTTTATTATATACGTTTGAAAGGGACAATCTGAAAACTATTTTTCTACATAGTTCGCATTTAAATTGAGGCACTTATCATAATTCCGTCTGTAGAAAACTGCCACTTTAGATTTCAACCACTGGTTACCACCGACATGAAGTTCTGTGTCACTGTTAAAGCACTGTGTTGCGAGCCAGGTCTTCATCACTGGAAAGAGATGGTAACCACTCATCGCCAGATCTGGATTGTATGGTGGGTGGTCAAATTCCTCCAATCCAAAACCATCCAAGAGCTGTCGGGTGCGATTAGCTATGTGTGGACAAGTGTTCTTGTGAAAAAACAACACTTTTTAGCTTGGTTATCCCCAAAGCTTGTTATGTACCAGTTGCCTTAGTTTTTTTCAATGTTTCACAACACCTTTCTGAGTTAATTGTTGTCATGTTCAAGGAAATCAACTGGAAGCCCTCCCTAAGCATCCCAAAACACAGTTTCCATAATCTTTCTGGCTGACAATGTTTGCAAACATTTTACTGGTTTTCTGGGAGAACTCGTGTGCCCTCATTGCATGGACTGCCTTTTTGTTTCAAGATTGACATGATTTACCAATGTCTCATCTCCCCTTGACACGATTGAGGATTTCATTAAAATTCTTGTCATAGACTTCGAGGAAAACCAGCAAGACTCTGCTTTTTGCATTTTCTGTCAAGATTTTATGGAGCTAAATTGCACAAAATGTATGATAACCAGGTTTGTCCAATACAATTTCATGCTGTAAACTTCTTGAAATTTGTGGGAAATGAAGTGAGAGTTCCTTAGTTGTAAAGCAGTGATTTTGACAAATTTTTTCATTGATTTTCATCATCATTTCGCCAGTCACAAGGCTAGGTAGACCACCGAGATCCTCATCACGAATACTGGTGCGGCCATTTTAAACTGAATGCACCACTGTCTCACTCCATCTATACTCATTATTCTGTTTCCAGACATCTCACAAAGTTGCTGATGAGTTACAGTTGGTTTGAGGTTTTTTGCCAGTAAAATCCTGATCACTGAATGAACCTCACAGCTCGTGGGATTTTCTATTGAAGTGTACATTTCAATAATTCAAAATGAACAAAGTAGAAAAATTACTGTTCACATGCTATGACAGCTTGATGCGTACTGTAGAAATGTTTTGACACCAATATGGCGGCTCCATCTCCATGTTAGACACAAAATACTAACTGTGAACATGAAAACTGTACATGGCGATATGAATTTTTATATTGTGACGGCTTAGCCACCAAAGAAATAATTTCTTATCGGTTTCTTATATAAGCTATTTGTCAGGCTATTGCTTTAAGTGCCATATGGTTCCGTATCAAATTGCTTCTCATACCATTTATTTGGTTTTGTATTGTAAATAAGTTAAAAAATAACACTTTTAGAAGCATATTTTGATTTTGGTTCATAAAAGTTCATTTGTACAAGGTGCTATCCAAAAATTCTCAGACTAAAGCTATAAAATTCTGAAATGTTCACTTTTAGGTGTCATGACTCGTATTGCCTTCAAAGTATACCCTTGTGTTTGAATGCCGCTATCACACTGATTTTATTTTATTTTTTTCCTGCTGGCTGAACACTTTTTGGAATGCCGAGCTAAACATTTGGAGAAGACAAACAATAGATCTAACTGATCGCTTGATTCTTCATTGTAACAAGATGTTTTTCACACTAATGTCTTGTCTCTGCCAGATTATCGTTGGCTAGAGGCTTTTGGTAAACTGTTATTGGAAACCATTGTGACAGATCTGTTGTGAAAGAAATTATTTAATTTTGATACTGGTCCAGTCTTCAGTGCACATAGTTTGAATAGTTCTATACATTTATGAATTGGTGACACTGTTGTATTGCATTACTGCCACCATTAATGTAGGAGCAGCGTGATCAATGTAAGAAACTTGCATAGGCTGCTAGAAATACGTAGTTTGGGTTCTTGCTCATATCAAATGCATGGTCACTTCTGAAATTAATTAGTATTACTAGTGCCTTTATTCCACGTATAATCATATATCCATACAGTGCAACTCAACTTGCATTCTTTTTTCTTCAGGTTTAAATCCAGGCAAGGCCATAAATTTGAATAAAAAATTGAACATTGTGAACTCCACAGGAAGCCCTTTAAAGACATACAGTTTCTTGGCTTCCCTTTCACCTGCCATCCCACTGGAACAGTGTCATCCTGATGCTGTTATTTACAAGAAGAATTTCAAGAAGACAAAACAGGAGCTCTGTTTAAAACTTTTTAATCTCTACAATAAAGAGGTCTTTGAGAAAAAGGTATTTCCAATGCAAGTCTAAGAAATAAATTTATCACTAGAAACATACTTAGTAGTCATACTATGATGTAACAGATTTTGTTACTTAATTAATCATAAACTAAATTGACCCCCATTGTCTTGAGTTCATTCAAGCCAAACGAAGGCTTTTAATGTATTCCTAGTTGACCCAAACAAACATACATACACATACGTACCCCTGAGACCTCTCTGGACCGCCACTCTTTATTTCTGCCCAATATACTTATGGCAGGCAGCCCTGGATGTCCCATAGTCGCAGCCCATTGGTCTTCTATGGAGCGCATTTTTCAGTTTGTTGTTGAACATCTACAACCTTTCATCCAGGCCCTTCTTTCATATTTCAGATGCACCCCCTACTTTTCAGAGTGTTTTTCAACAGTCCCTACACCCCTACCAGCAGATTGCATCCTGTTCACCATTGATGTACCTCACTCTACACTAACATATCTCATTCCCAGGGCCTCAGTGCCCTTGAACACAAACTGCCAGGTGCCCCACGTACATTCTCCCTAGCACTGCTTTCCTCACTTGATCCTAACTGAAAATTTCTTTAACTTCCAATCCCATATCGACAATCAGATACAAGGCACTGCTATGGGCACATGTATAGCACTCTCCAGTGCCAACATTTTCCCAGGCAGATAAGAGGAAGGTTTTCTTCAAAATGTTACCCTTCAACCCACCATGTAGTTCCGGTATATAGACGACATCTTTATGATCTGGATGCATGGTGAAAATCACCTCCTTGACTTCCTGAACAACATCCACTCCCTAAACTTCACCTGGTCCCACTATTGTACCAACACTACCTTTCTGAACGTGGATATCTTGATACATTATGGCCACTAACACACCTCTGTCCACATCAAGGTCACAAATCTACAATTGTATCCCCACTTTGATAGCAGCCATCTATACGCACAAAATGCTCCCTACACTACACCCTAGCAATCTACGGCAGATGCAAAAGCTCCAACAAACAATTCTGTACCCTTTTCTCCAAAAACCTGACCCGAGCACTTATACTCCATAATTATTCTCTACGGTTGGTCCACAAACAGATATTCTGAGTCCAAAATTGTCCACCACACACTCACTCACAACACAAAACCAACCAGAACCCAATTTTTCTCTCCTGGCCTAGAATCTCTAAACCAGATTCGCCGTATTGGCTAAGACTTCCTTGTCGTATTCATCCAACTATCCTTCTCGCCACAACATTGTCACATTCAGCAGACTGCCTAACCTAAAAAATATACTTGTGCACAAATACCAACCTAATAATGCTCCTAAAGCACCTATGGCTCCTTCCCTAGTTAAGATCCTTCCGAATTTCATTCAGCCAAGGTGTTGGATTTTTAAGTGAACTTACATAATCTATTATCTTTTTTGTCAATCGACTTTCTGGTAATCTCTTAAGGTGACCAAAGAATTTCATTCGCCTTTTCTTGATGTCAATTTTGATGTTTGAAAACTTTTCTGTTGTTTTAATTGATTGTAGTTTGTAACCATCTTTAGTGAGTCTTGCTCCTAGAATTTTTCTAATGATTTTTCTCTCTACTTTTTTCATTTCTTTAAGGTCATGTTTTCTGTAAAGTGTTAATGTTTCACTTGCATAGAGGACTGTCGGTTTTATGACTGTGTTGTAATGGCAAATTTTCGTCTTTCTTGACATAGATTTTTTGTTGTAGAGATTTTTTTACTTTTTGGAGGCGATTTTGCTGTGAGATTTTCTCAAGGCCTGTCAGTTCGATGAATTCTCCAAGGTATTTAAAGTATGGAACACTGTTGATTTTACCGCATTTTGTTCTCAAATTTGCTATTTCTGTCTTTGAACATTTGATTGTTATTATAATTATTACTATTATTTTTTTAAATAGCATATCATGATTTCTTTGTGTCCACCAGTTGGTCAAAGCCTCTCACTTTCTAGATATAAATGAACACATATGACTTTTTCTTAGGGTTAACATTTAGAAGCAAAACAGTGGTTTGAAAATAATTTTACAAGAAACTTGTATTCTAGAATGAGAGAATATTAACAATGAATTCTACATTGCAGTTACCATCCGACATGTCTATCACCTGGAATGTTCGGCTAATCAAGACAGCAGGGCTTTGTTACAACAAGGTATCTGCTGTAGGGCGTTCTGCACGCATTGAATTGTCAGTGAAGGTAAAAGTTTTACTAAATGTTCATCAGTAATTTTTATTCCTCAGGATATGGTTTCCCTCCACCTTTTAAAAATTTACTTGGATTTTGTACTGTATGTATCATCACCACCATTGAACGATTCCATTTTTTTGTGGGTCATCTGACATCCTATTTCTGAGACTGTGCTTGCTTGAAAGTATGGCCCCATTTATTACTGGCTTGCTAGGGCTGTAGTTTTGACGGGGGATGGATGTGTCCATGTTACTTATGTTCTGCGTGATAACTGCATTTTTGTTTGTAAAATGTATAGTTTATGAGGCTGAGATGGGACACCATCCCAATATATGCCTAGGGGATTATGGAAAACTGCCTAAAAACCGCAATCAGGATGGCTTGTATGCCAGACCTGTGATTTGAAACTAATCCTGTTGTGCCTCCCTGAGCCAGTGTTGTGGCACTTTATTGCATGTTGATGTGTTTTGATTTTAAATGAGGAACAGTCTCCTGCCAGAACACCAAAGGCAATAGTGGGAGGAAAATGTAAATGATGTGGAACAATAATGCAAGCTTTGGGCACAAATCCCTCCTCAGCAGAAGAACATGGAGTCCCATCACCTGCTGAAGAGGGGTTCTAGCAAATGGGACCGAGCGTGGTGGGTGAACGGTTAACGTTCTGGCCTCGCATTCGGGAGGACGCGGGTTCGAATCCCCGTCCGGGCATCCAGATTTGGGTTTTCCATGGTTTCCCCAAATCACTCCAGGTGAATGCCGGGATGCTTCCTTTAAAAAGGCCATGGCCAAATTCCTTCATGTTCCTTGCCCCAATCCCATCCCGCCTCTAATTACCGCGCTGTCGACGAGGCGTAAAGCCCAAGTAAAAAAAAAAAAAAAAGCAAATGGGTAGAAAATAATTTCATTTCCTCCAATCAGCTACAATGAGCTTGCAGCAGAAACATGTCTCTCTTCAGGAAGGCAAACAGCCATCAACTAGAGGCACAAGCTGAATTTGAAATTATTGCAGGCAGCAACAGCTCGCCATAAGGAGTCTAAATTCACTTAAAATTATGGCACCAATACATTTCCTGAATTGCTTAAGCATGCCCCCATCAAACCCTCGCGAAAAAGAAATTGGCGAGGGAGAGTTGAATGAAAACCCCTTCCAGGGTTCAGTCCACTTTGAGTTTGGCCATAGTCTAGTCTTATTTTGAGTAGTTTATTTTGGTTTAGGTAGGTTGTCTAATCACCAATACAAACATGTTCACTTGTTGCCCTTTATTCGTGAACAACATTAATGTGATGCCTCATAGTATTTTGTGAACAATACCCACATTACTATACCGTGGTCTTAACAGTCACTGTTTCTCATACTGATAGTCAAATTAGCAGCATGTATGAAAAGTTCAGATATGAACGATGAAAATGATAATTTCTTTTATTTGTAGGTCTGTGACTCAGCTGACCGTCTCCGTGATACGCTGATCCATGAATTATGTCATGCAGCTGTGTGGCTTTTAGATGGAATAAAAAGTGGTCATGGATATCAGTGGAGAATGTGGTAAGCATCTTGATTGTATTTTTTTGTTCTCCTTCAATATTAAACTCACATACTGAAAATGTAATGTAGTACTATGTTTGTTTTTCCTTTTTAAAAATAAAATTAGTAAAAAAGGGTTGAAATGAAACTGTTGCTTACCATAGGTGATGTGGAGACAACCATAAATTCATGAAAACCAGAGATGCTAACAACTATGGATTCTTAGGCGTAAAACCTTCCGTCCCAAAAGTTGCACATTTTTTGGGAGCTGAGGAGAAATTAGTGAGTGTCGTTTGTCATTGTAATAATTTACATTATTACAAATATTTTTGTTACCAACATTAACACAAATCCTGTTGAAATTACTGCTGTTAGTGACAAAAGTCATTCATTTATGACAAGAAGTTTAAATATTTTGAATTGAAATTGCACCTAAAAATGAGCAGAGTTTCAATTGAAAAGAAATCTTTTTCAAAGTAAAAGAATTGCTAAGAACGAGATTTGTTGACTGTTTAGTGTGGATGTTGTATCATATTGAGCATAGTCTTGGACAGTCAAAAGAAGATTCAAGAAAAATACTTGTCAAGTTATGAAATCTGGTTATGCAGAAAAATGGAAAAAGTAATTTGGATGTGCGTAATGAAGAGGCTTTGTGGTTAGGAATGCCTAGTAACCTGATAACGATGATAAAGAGTAAATAGTCTCGATTAGGTCACATACTGTTTACTAATTGCCTATAGAAGAGGATCATGACTCAGGTCACGTCGTAATACTAGGTGTATTTTTTTTATGTAAGTACCGTTTTGTCATACCGTGGCTGCAGCTCTACGGTCGGCGTTCCGCGCATGTGCACTGGGTACCTGCATCTCTTACCTACGCACTGACGCCATTACAGTCTAATTCTTCCTTGTTTACGTTGTTCACTGAGTGTTTAAGATGCCTCTGATAATTGTGAGTCCCGCCGACTGTGAAGTACGGGCTGTTATAAGATTTCTTTGTGCTAAAGGCCTAAAACCGATCGATATTCATCGTGAGATCTGTGCAGTTTACGGAGAAAACATTATGAGTTATGGAATGGTGAGAAAGTGGGTGAGAGCATTTAAAGATGGCCGCACAAATGTGCATGAAGAACAACGGTCATTAATGAAAGTTTGGTGCAGAAAGTGGACACTTTACGATTTCGTCCTTGTGTGATGACTTTCCTAATGTTTCTCGAAGTGTTTTGTACGGCATTGTGACCGAGCACTTGAATTACCGAAAATTGTGCTCACATTGGGTACCGAAAATGTTAACGGATGTGCACAAAACCAAACGTTTAGGCAGTGCATTGACTTTCCTTAAGCGGTACCACAACGATGGTGATGATTTCTTAAGCCAAATTGTTACGGGCGATGAGACATGGGTGGCCTACGACACACCTGAATCAAAGCAACAGTCCCTGGAATGGCGGCATTCTGATTCACCCAAAACAGTGAAGTTCAAGCGAACGATTTCTGCCTGGAAAATCATGTGCACAGTTTTTTGGGACAGAAAAGGAGTATTGCTTGTGGAATTTCTGCCTCGTAATGAGACAATCAATGCAGCAGCTTATTGTGAGACATTGAACAATCTGCGCCCTTCAATCCAGAACAAAAGACGTGGCAATTTGAGCAAAGGCATCGTTTTGCTGCATGACATTGCCCGACCACATGTGGCTAATCAGACCAAAGATCTCATCACACCTTTTCGATGGGAAACTCTAGATCATCCTCCATACATCCCTGATCTGGCGCCCAGTGACTACCATCTGTTCCTGCACTTGAAGAAACACCTGAGTGGTCAGCGTCTTGAACACGATAACGAAGTCAAAACAGTTGTGATACAGTGGTTAACAAGTCAGAAGGCAGACTTCTATGAGGCGGGTTTTCAAAAACTGGTACTACGTTATGACAAGTGCCTCAATATTGAAGGGAATTATGTAGAAAAGCAGAGTAAGGTACAGGCTTTCATGTAAAAATAAAATTATTGATATATATTTGCACGTCTTTTTAATTTCAAAACGGTACTTACTTAAAAAACATGGCTCGTACATATCTGCACACTCCCCTTGCTGAATGTGAACGACCAAATCTCACTGATGTGAATAAGTTTTTAAACCAAAATGTTGTGAAGTGTGTTCGTGTGGACCTCCTGCCTTCACCTTATAACAAGCAAATGCTTACCGGGGTTGTAATAAACACTTCGTCGTAAACTTCGATCCCATGCTGTACCGTGGTTGTCATAACAGTTTATCACCTTAGCTCCAACTGTGTAATATGTAAGCCATTGGATTATCGATTGTTTGAACCTACATCGGCCGCCACATGTCTTGATTTAAACCCCAAGATAGGAAAGGTTAGGTTAACATCATAATGAAAGTCACTGCTATTGTTTCAAATTCAATGTTCACTGTATTCTTGAAAAATTATACAAGTGCAAAACAATCGATGGCTATTGGAAATTCTTCACCACGTTTTTAGATTCCAAGTAGTGAAAAGCGGTCAAACAGACCAAATCCCATTGTGAAATATGAAAGTCACATTGAAGTTGCAGAAAGTTCTGGCTACCACATTATGCAAATGGCTGCCCCCAGTCTTGCACACCACGAGACATTACTGCCTTTTCGTGCCCAGCCCTACACCACCCGACAATGTTACTGCTCTGAGGTTAATTAATTAAATTAAATTAAATTGCAATGGAGCGCATGATCTGGTGGCAATTTCTCTAAACACCCATCTTCCCCCTTTTCTACATCCACCTACATTTACCCTTTACAAATTTTAAATAGTTCTTTTTTTTATTTTTATTTTTTTGGCTCACTCTGCTTATATAGTTCTAAAACTTTAACAGTCACTAGATGTTAGGGTAATTAACAATTTTGATCCTTATAAACAATTTTGTATACATCATGGATTTGCGGTAAAAAATAATTTTGTCGGTCGCAAAATCTGTTAATAACTTTTACAGTTTTAAATTTATAGGGTTCAAACAAAGTTTTTACAGCTTCTAATTACATTCTCTTTCTTTTGATACCAAATATGACCCATTTATTCATCTAAATACAAACTGAATTTTGACGATTTCGACCCCGTAAATAATATGATCATCATCATCCTCATCCTCAACAGTTTCCAGCCTCTGGGCAGGTCCGCTTCATGCACAAGCCTCTCCATTTCTTTCTTTCCTCCCACCACCTTTCTGTCACCACTTTTTTCCAGTCCTCTGCTCTCCTCCATACTCCTCCACTCCGTTCAGCCATCCATCTCTTCGTATTCCTCTGGGTCGTTTACCATGCATCTTAATTTCATGGATTTTTCTTCAGATTCTCTGAGCCTCCATTCTCTTTACATGTCCATTTCATCTCAGTCTGTAGAGGTTCCTCTTTTATGGTGCGTCTAATCACTTCATTCCTTATTCTGTCCATTTTAGTAACTACCATTCTACCTCTTAAAAACTTCATTTCACTTGCTTCTACTCTGCTGATGTCCCGCTTTTTCACAGTCCACGTTTCAGCAGCATAAGTCAAGCTGGGCACATAGTACACTCCTGGAAATTGAAATAAGAACACATTGACGCCGGTGTGTAAGACCCACCATACTTGCTCCGGACACTACGAGAGGGCTGTACAAGCAATGATCAAACGCACGGCACAGCGGACACACCAGGAACAGCAGTGTTGGCCGTCGAAGGGCGCTAGCTGCGCAGCGGTTGGGCACCGCCGCAGTCAGTGTCAGCCAGTTTGCCGTGGCATACGGAGCTCCATCTCAGTCTTTAACACTGGTAGCATGCCGCGACAGCGTGTACGTGAACCGTATGTGCAGTTGACGGACGTTGAGCGAGGGCGTATAGTGGGCATGCGGGAGGCCGGGTGGACGTACCGCCGAATTGCTCAACATGTGGGGCACGAGGTCTCCACAGTACATCGATGTTGTCGCCAGTGGTCGGCGGAAGGTGCACGTGCCCGTCAACCTGGGTCCGGACAGCAGCGACGCACGGACACATGCCAAGACCGTCGCATCCTACGCAGTGCCGTAGGGGACCGCACCGCCACTTCCCGGCAAATTTGGGACACTGTTGCTCCTGGGGTATCAGAGAGGACCATTCGCAACCGTCTCCATGAAGCTGGGCCACGGTCCCGCGCACCGTTAGGTCGTCTTCCGCTCACGCCCCAACATCGTGCAGCCCGCCTCCAGTGGTGTCGCGACAGGCGTGTATGGAGGGACGAATGGAGACGTGTCGTCTTCAGTGATGAGAGTCGCTTCTGCCTTAGTGTCAATGATGCTCGTATGCGTGTTTGGCGCCGTGCAGGTGAGCGCCACAATCAGGACTGCATACGACCGAGGCACACAGGGCCAACACCCGGCATCATGGTTTGGGGAGCGATCTCCTACACTGGCCGTACACCTCTGGTGATCGTCGAGGGGACACTGAACAGTGCACGGTACATTCAAACCGTCATCGAACCCATCGTTCTACCATTCCTAGACCGGCAAGGGAACATGCTGTTCCAACAGGACAATGCACGTCCACATGTATCCCGTGCCACCCAACGTGCTCTAGAAGGTGTAAGTCAACTACCCTGGCCAGCGAGATCTCCGGATCTGTCCCCCATTGAGCATGTTTGGGACTGGATGAAACGTCATCTCACGTGGTCTGCACGTCCAGCACGAACGCTGGTCCAGCTGAGGCGCCAGGTGGAAATGGCTTGGCATGCCGTTCCACAGGACTACATCCAGCACCTCTACGATCGTCTCCATGGGAGAATTGCAGCCTGCATTGCTGCGAAAGGAGGATATACACGGTACTAGTGCCGACATTGTGCATGCTCTGTTGCCTGGGTCTATGTGCCTATGGTTCTGTCTGTGTGATCATGTGTTGTATCTGACCCCAGGAATGTGTATATAAAGTTTCCCATTCCTGGGACAATGAATTCACGGTGTTCTTATTTCAATTTCCAGGAGTGTATGTATGATAGATTACTCTTTTGTTTCTCTGTGGCACCTCTTTATTCCATATCAGGCTTCTAATACTCTTTAAATTCTTTCAACATTTTTGGCAAATTATTGATCATTTCTCTTGGTAACTTATTCCAATATCTGACACCCTTACCTAAAGAAGAGAATCTTCCTACACCCTTGTGCCTGAATTTGAGTGTCAGTTTGTGGTCATGGTCATATTTTCCCTTGCATGCATTGTTTCCAATTCTTACATCAATATCTTTTCATGTCTCATCATCAATATAAACCTTGTACACTCCCATGACCCTCTTCACCCTCCTCCTGTCTTCCAATGAATCCCATTCCAGCTCTTTTATAATTCTCCAGTAATTTCCAGAAACAAATCTAGCAGCCCTTTTTTGCACCCTCTCCAACTCCTGTATTTGATACGCAAAATGTGGGTACCTTACTACACTACCATATTCAAGCAATGGTCTGGCCAAAGTTTTGTAACCCAATTCCCTTACTTCTTTCGTACATCCCCTCATCACTTTCTCCAACAAATGCAGAACTTTGAAACCTCTTCCTACTACCTGACCAATGTTTCCTGCCCAGTTAAGCTTGTTATCAAATGTAATGTCAAGATATTTACATTTCAAGTCTTCCCAATCTTATAATCATAATAAACCTTTAGTTTTTTATTTGTGTATCTAATAAGCTGACTCTTTTTTGCGTTTATCTTCATCCCTTGTTTACCAACCCAACTAGATATCCTGTCCAGATCACCCTGCAACTGTTTACAATACTCAACCATTTTGATCCTTTTATATAACATTATGTCGTCTGCAAACAATCTAATTTCTGATAGTAAACAATCAACACACTTATTCATTAGAATGATGAATAGCAGTGATCCCAGTATGTTACCTTGTGGCACTCCCATTTTTACTTCCACTTCTTTTGATACTGCATTTCCCACCCTAACTTTGTTTTCTACCTTTTAAAAATTCTTCTACCCAGAAAATTACTTTCTCATCCACTCCAATAGTTTTTACTTATTTACTACCATTTTATGGCTCACTCTGTCAAAAGCTTTTGACAGATTTAGTGTTACACTGTCAATTTGGCCTCCCTTGTCTATTTCATCTGAAATACCTTGCATATATCCCACCAACTGAGATTCGTATGAATATCCTTGCCTAAAGTCATGTTGCCTACTTGAAAACCACATACGTTCCTCGCATATATTTGTGATGTGGTTGCATATCAATTTTTCCATTAATTTATCTACCACTGATGTCTAACTAATTGGCCTATAATTTTCGACTCTATTTCTCACCCCTCATTTATGTACCGGCACAACTATCACACTTTTCCAGTCCTTTGGTAAGCAGTAAGTATCTAGACTCAATTTAAATAATATTTCAAGATTAGGTACAATGTCACATTTGGCTATCTTTAATATATCTGTACTAATATTATCTAGACCAGCCCCTTTACGTTTTTCCAGCTATCTTATTTCCTTCATGATTTCCTCATGATGTACTTCAAATTTTTTGGTATCTGCATTTCTAACTGTGTTTTGATGCTTGTTCTCCAAATTAGACCCACTTGTTTTGTCCCCAATCCTCTCACTAAACCAGTTACTTAAAATCTATGCCTTTTTCAAATCCTCAGTAACTTCTTCTCCATCCTTATCGACAAGTGTCTCCCTTCCCCTCAGTTTTCTAACATAGCCGTAGAAATTTCTAGATGTGTCATTCAATGGTCCCCCTGCACTGACAATACTCTTCGTAAACCCATCTTTAGCCACTTTCTTTGCTATTATTAAGTCCTCGTTTAGTTGTTTTAAATATTACCTACAACCCTGCGGAAGTGGGTAAGGGTGCCTTAGTGTGACGCCTGCTTCAGTAAGATGGAATTTTACTGTCACCACTTTATGAATGTCAAGAACAGGGGGTTAAGGAAGGCACCTAGATTTTGTGTTTCTGTGTATAAATTACTGTAAAACACACTCTGTAACTCACATGATAAACAAATTTATTTCAGTCAGTGGTAGGCTGGAGATGGATAGAGGTTGACATGTGTTGGTGATGAGGCTTAGGCAAAGAATTAGTAGTTGTCCTTGGATGGGATTGGAAGGAAGGATAATACTATAAATTAGGTCTAGATTTGAGGCCTAAGGCAAAGAAAAAATGTTTTGATAGGGAAACTGGAATAGATTATCAAAGGTGTTGAACAATATACCTCACACATAGAAAGAATAAGTGAAGTAATAATGCTCATAAATCTTAAGTATGTTTGTGTGGAAATTTTCATTGGACTATAAGCCCGCATTTCAATTAATAATCAAAGATGAAGTCTTATGGATTAAAAGAATACATAATACTTTTCTATAGCCACTGATTATGATATCCTTGGATTGCTGTTTTTTTGTGAAATAATCATTGGGAAGCTTCAGTAGGTTAACAAAAAAAATAAATAAATAATGTGTGTTTGATTTTCAGGGCTTTAACAGCTATGAGACGCTTTCCAGAACTCCCTAAAATTACCCGATGCCATAGTTATGAAATAACTACAAAGTTTATTTACAAGTGTGTGCAATGTGGTTACAGGTAAATATAATCAGTAATCTATACATTTCAAATGTTTTGTAAATTCAAGGAATGTTATGCTAGAAATCTTGAAATAATTAGATAGTGTCAAAATCACCTGCAACAAAACAAAGCTTTTTTTTCATGATTATCAGTTCACTTTAAAAAAAAATGAATAAATAAAAAATAAATTGTATGGATACTATTTATCTTGTACAGTGCATCTTAAAAATCCAAAAACAACAGTAGTATAATACTTGGGACATTTACACTGATATGCCACACACATGGGATAGAAGGATGCAAATGTACAGCTGGCATGCACCATATGTCAGAAGGGTATAAATTGGCACACGCTTGTCAGTGCTGTTCGTTGGACTTTTCAGTTGTTGGTGGGTGGTTTATGAAATTGAAGTTGCTGCAAGACTATAACCCGATGTTCATTCCGAAATAGGGTATATGCATGTATTTTTTTAATCAATTATTTACATTCACACATAACCGTAAAAAATATAACATTGATGTAAATATTAAGATTTAACATCAAAATAAATACTTAAAACTGAAATCCAGTTCCGCCGATTTAAACGCTGCCATTTTGGAGTGCTGCACTGTGACGTGTAAGTACACGACCGCATTGGCGTACTGTATAGCGTGGAGTGTTTCATCTCAAAACTTTCATGTTTTCTAATTAATGTCGATATGGAAGGGGTCGAAAACCATGTTATAAGTACTGTATTGTACCTGTGTGCAAAAATATTAAAAGAAATACACTTTATAAAGTGTATTTTCTTGTCCCGCGAGATGCGAATATAAGAAAAAAGTTGTGTACCGCTATGAGAATAGATCTGCAACTAGTTGTTTGTATTATTGTGAAGATCATTTTTATGTAAGTACTTAGAATTTATGTATTTTAGGAAATGTAACATAAGAATTGGTTACCTGTTGAAAATCTAATCATATCTTACTTGGAGACCATCAAACATTTTAAGAACTGATTGCGATCTCCTTCATATATGTTGAAGGACACACAGCTTATATGATGACGGGTATATAGTAAATTATTGCCACACTTAGTAAAATCGCAGCCAGGTCGATGGGATAGGAAGCTGGCTTGGTAATTTTGTGACCCGAGTTCAGATCCCCGCAGAATCAAATATTTTTACTTATTTTTATCTTCAAAAATTGTCAAGCTTCACTTATTTATTTTGTTGAAACTTCATTTACATACTTTTATAGTGCGAATTAAAATTTAAAGCAAGTCACGTTGCTTATAACAAATACACCAAACATAATATCAGAAAGTTCCAAAAAATCGAGTTTAATGCTTGAACATTAGAAGAAATGCATTCATTCTGATTTCCAAAGTCACTCAGTATTAAAGTTACACACTTTTTGAAACCATTACTTTATAAAAGTTCTTTTCACTTATTCAAAAGTTTTCCAAGTTCAAAATATGGTAATGCATTTCTATAGAACCTTTTAATTATTTGCAGTCTTTGGTATCTGTTTTTTAAATTGGGACCCACCTTCACATGTTACAGTAAGCTGCAACAACGCAAGGGTCTCACTTTACTTTCAATGTTGTGCCACGATTAAACAGCAGGTTGTTAAATTCCAAACAATAAGTCATTCACTAAAACAGTCAATTTTTCCTCTTTGCAAAATTTATAGCAGAAGGTGGCAGCAATAGCTTTAGTTTAGCATTTGTCATGTTTTTACAGTCGGCAGTCTTTTCCTCAATATAATATTTTTTTCTAATAAATACTTTTCGCTTTCTGTATGCAAGTCCAGTGAACAGTTTTCTTCATTCATGAATTGTTAAACATTCTACTGGCTGGGGATTTCTTGCACAGGATATTTACTTAAACTCTGACCATTGTTGATACCGTCACTGAAGATGCTAGAATTCTTTAAAACGGCCACCAAACTGTTGAAATATCCGGCAATAGTTAATGGGTTAACATAAGTAAACAAAAATTCACTGTTGTTACTAAATTGACAATTTCTTTAAAATTTTCTTTAAATTGAATACTGGTAACAGCTCGTAAAACCTTAGGCTGGCATTGCAATCGTCAAAATCCTTAATGAAGAAAACACGTCATCAAGACTTAACACTCAATTTCAATTCGTGATAAGATCCAGATAAGTACTGTAAAGTAGTTTCCCTCACGAAGATTTCTATTTTCATATCACACAAAATATTTTGAAGTCCGAAATGTTGCTTACTTGTTCAAATTCTATGTTCTGATTCTACATCCGCTTCCTTCTGTGACCACAAAGCCAACTGTTGTGGAGTATGCTTAGTAAACAACTGCCTAACGAATTTAAAAAAGGGGTTAAGGAACAATTCCCAATTTGCTCCATTTTTTTTCATTGGTGTCCACTACCTGAACACATGGGGAAATACAACTTGAAATTGAAATATCTCTCTTGATAAAATTCTTAGCCTGTACAAATTACACCTCAAAATGACACCTCACAATTTTAAGTTGGAGGGAACAAACAGCTTTTAACATAAAATTTTAACATTTAGATTTTTCTTTATGAAAATGGTTAGAATTAGAGCTGAAAAGTGGTCTGTTACTAAGAAAATGCTTATGAAAGTTATTTACTGTATAGATGCTATGGGATAGTCCCCCTTCCAAACAGTTTTGGCGACATTATAGATATATTACAAGATAATTATATCAATCTCCGAATTTTATGGCAAGGGTTTTATTTCTTAAGATTTTATTTAAAAAAATGAGCCATTCAGAAGATTCTTCTTTCTGTTGTTCAAGTTTAGTATATATATTTATTGGAATGGGAGAGTAACCAGTTCTTAAGAAAGATGAAGTTTGCCGCGGCATTGGAAGATGGAAAAATCAACACGCAAAGAGTGTTGAAACTTTTGGGTTCATTCCCGTCTTAACAATAGAATGAGTTAGCTGCAAGTCTCCAATCTGGCAGCTACATCATTCTATTGTTTGAAGAAGGCAATTAGCTCGAAGGTTTAAACGCTCTTTGCGTGTGTGTGCTTCCATGTTTCGATGCTGCAGCGATATTCATCTTTGGTTATAAATTAGAAAATTTCTGTGGGAGAGGAGGGAGGGTGGCACAGAAAAACATGCAGACACATAGAGCAATGAAATTTTCAGAATCTATCCCTTCTTCAACCAATAGAATGAAGCAGCTGC
The DNA here is from genome assembly GCA_031002005.1 of Vandiemenella viatica. Lineage (NCBI taxonomy): Eukaryota > Metazoa > Arthropoda > Insecta > Orthoptera > Morabidae > Vandiemenella > Vandiemenella viatica. Next base: position 222,686,325 of record JARYHS010012519.1, on the reverse strand, counting down.
CTCATGGAACAAAGCGGTTAGCTAACAGATTCCATCACTCTGTGTCTATGTGTTTTTCCACGTGTCCCCGCTGCATCAATCCTCTACTCTGGTAAATGGTGGTTATTCTCCTTTCTAAATGTTAATAAATCTACTTTTTGGCACCTTTGTTTATATGTATATATTTTTTGTGTTACAGCATTGGACGCCACTCAAAATCTCTTGATGTAGAAAAAAAGAGATGTGGTTACTGCCTAGGCAAATTTCAACTCTTTTCTAACACACCTGCCAGACCAATGCAGTCTGATAAACAAGAATTGAAAACACCTCGTACTCCTTCGGCTTTTGCTGTTTTTGTGAAGGAAAACTACAGTTCAGTGAAAAAAGATCGATCTGATTTAAAACATGGAGATGTAATGAGCTACTGGGACAGAGATTTGCAACAATAAAGATCAGCAACGGTGTCACTCTATGACCGTGAAGTATTACTTTTAGCTAGTCCTAAATCCTTTAGTGACACCATGTAATATTTGTAGTGCAAATGAAATATGAATCGACACCTTGAAATGGCTTTCAGGTGTATACATTTTAAGGGCCTGTGATTTTTAGAGAGACATGGTACTGATTCCTAATTAACTTATATTTATGAATATGAGTTTTTTCCAATCTATGTGGTACATTAGATTCATTTACCCTTCCAGAGAGATGAATTAATTCTGCAACTATAGGAAGCCGAAGTAAAGAGATTCTGATGTTACTTCTATGGGAGGGAAGGAACTTTAAAAATCATATTTATTAGTGGAGTTTATTCTCATTTTAGAGGGCTATTATTTATTTACGTAACCCATGTCTGCACATCTTATTATCTATATCAAGAAATTCAGAACACTACTTATTACGTGCTGGAGATTTGTAGCTTTATTTCGGTGAAACAATTTGATTTATATATATTGAATTAGCCAGTTGAATTAATTTTAATGTATGTAACAGGATGGCAGATTTATACAGAGTTGTGAGAGTGATGTAAAACATCAGGTTTTTAAGAATACATAAAGTGTTGAAATTTATTGTCAGATTTATAAAATTGTGTAAAACCAAGTTCACAAAATAAGCAGATGTCATACCGTATTTCTGCAGATAAGATTTTTTTATATGTAAATATATTCGACTGGTCGTTACTCTAGTGCTACATTTCACATCATATCAGAGAGAGAGAGGGGGGGGGGGGAATCCAGTCAGCTATCAAGGATGATGACGTGCTATTCCAAGCAAGAAGGAATATGTAAACTATTCAGTTGTTGACACTTCTTTAACCAAGAAGGCAAAAAATATGTTTGACAAGAGTATTGGCAAATATTCTACTTGCGCCATTAGATTTTTGCGGTCCATTCATTGTGTATGTATGCTCTTTATGTGAAATTCTGTCAATATATAATCATAGTACACAGCCTTTAAATTTTTGTATTTGTGATGTGTGTATCTGTATTTGAAGTTTATAAATTAAAAATTGTCCTTAAATATTGTTTTATATGTAATTTAATGACAGTTCTTTACACTATTGACCCTAAATTAACAGTGAGGTATATTTTTTACTTCTGTATAAAAGCATTTTAAAAATATACCCCAGGCACTAAAGTTTACAGGTTAACTATCAAGCAGGATAGTTTGATAGTCACATCTAGCTAATGCTACCAAAATCCTAAACACTAGCAGAAAGTTAGAGAAGCAATCTTTTATGTGATTGCAAGGGACCAATCAGTGTCACAATTTAGTAAATCTAAAAATACCGATTTATTTGGATAATGGTGACAAGGAAATTGCTGTTAAGTACTGAAAATAAGATATCTCATTCATATGGTAGGTCCCAATGTGTATGTTAGGCTCAATGAACAAAAATGGTCACTGAGCAAGGGAACCCCACAATGTGTTGTGGTTTCATTAAAACGGCCACAACATTATTCGCATCATGATGCTTACAAAAACAAGCCATTAACGCGTTTCGGCTAACGCAAAAAGACCACAATGCAAAATTCGCATCATGGCTCTCACATTTGACAACAACAATTTTGGTTTTTAATAAAAGCCACATGTTTTGAACGTTAGCTGATTTATCCATGACACCAAGGACAGGTTGTTAATTAATAACCAAATGATATTAAGAAAGTAAAACTTTTTTCATTGCTTCTTTATGTTTAACCATTACCTATACTATCATAAGTCTGTAAGCAAGCTGCATGTGTGTCTTTATTTGAACGGGACCCGCGCAGAGACTACTGCAGCAATTTGGATGGTGTTTTCAATTTTTTTTTTTTACAGCTAATGGTCCAAATAAAATTCTGCGGAAATAGCTAATGACTTATATGTACCAAATGAGGGGGGAAATATTTAAATTCATTTCTAGATCAGTAATTATAATATATGGATCACACTGTAGTTGAGATGTTCACCCCTCGCAGAAAAAGTGACAATAAAATCGCAATTTTTTTTTTTTTTACTTCGGCTATTTATCTAATCTGTTATCTGAAATTTAAAACATTAGTATTAATGCAATATGAGACTCAAATGTATCAAGCATCATTAATATATAATTTACTGTAAACACAGTCGCCATGATTAGTAACATCTTTGACAGTTATAAACTTTGTCTCTGGTACGACAAGTCTTTAAATTTTCACTGAATGCCATACAATATTAATTAAAACCGCTAATGTGTGATATGGATGCAGAAATCAGTTGTTTTTCTTCTCGAAGAAAGGTGCCTACAATAAACATTAACAGGTAACAGTACGTATTTCTTATGTGCAAATATTTCGTAATAATATCGCAAAGGAAAGTGTTTACGAATTTTGGCTTTTTTTTTAATTAAATAACCATAATACCCCTAATTTTGTTAAGTTGTAGCTTTTATCGCCTTAGAGTTGGAAAGTATAATGTGCTATTGAGTTTTTGGCGGCAGCAACATGGAACCAATAAAATTAAAAAGTAACTACAAATTCTTAAATCTCGTGCTACACTGCATAAATTATAAAACTAAATCCGCCATGCCTTATGCTTTAACAAAACGTATTAGGTGTCTTTCTGATTCAGGCTGCATTTAAACCTAACCACAAACTTCGTTAATATTTTCTATTCTAAAATTAAAGTTTCTGTCGCTTACGAATCGTGACCAGTTGGGACTACTTACATGTGGCTGAAACTGTAACATTAGTAATATGGTGTAATTGAAAGGAAAGGAAATTGTAAATAATTCTTGGCTACAACCACAAACTTCACCAATGTTTTAGTTCAAAAATCACCTGTCCATTAAAACATTCATTGTTTCGCGATCGAAACTTGACGCACTGGAACTACTTGTATGCAACTGAAATAATTACAGTTGCAGTGGTAAAATAAGAACAGGTAAGAAGGAATTGTACTATTCATATGAAATTTGTCGCACACATTCTTCAGGTCATACATTTCGAGAAAAAGTGAACACAAAAGCAAAATGAAACATTACCATGACATTCATGAATCTCCAAGTTGAATATTTGGAAACAGAATAAAATCCGTAAGAATTTCTAGAGGATTCTATCATAACAGTGGCACCACAATTTGATGAAGTATTCTTATAGAACTTGAATAAACAAATCAAAAAGAAAGAATAAATGTTTTTTGATATCTGTCTTAGTTCTCGAGATATTCTGACTGAAAGATGATGTGGTTGAGCTGATATGCAGCCCGGACCAGAAGGGAAATTGGCAGTGCCATAGATTTCAAGTTTGCTTCATCTGTTTTTGAGGAAATGTTTTTGTATAGAAAAAGTATACAAAAACAAACATACCTGAGACGTGATGTGGCAGAAAAGTCGCGGTACGGCACAGAATTAATAGTACAGAAATTTAACAATCCCTAATGACATTATTCACACCAAAGATAGTATCTGCATTCTGTAACAACGAATTTAAGATTGCTGGCAAGTTTTCAAGATGCAAGCATGCGAATAAATTCCTCGGCTATATTTAATAAAGCATATTGGTGAAAACAACAAGAACAGGATGGACATAGGCATATCACTTAGAGGGGAGCAACTAAATAGAGTGGAATGTTTCAAATATTTGGGAAGCTGTATTGAAGAAAATGGAGGAAACAGGATGGAAATAAACGAAAGAGGAAGATGTGCAGATGGATTTTTAAAAGTATTCGAAGTCTGGTATGAAGTAGGGATGTCCCACAAGAGTAAAGAGGCAATTTATAAAACATATTTTGTGCCAATTTTTAACATATGGGGCAGAAACATGGGTGATGAAGGAGAGAGACAAAGGGAGAGTACAATCGGTGGAAATGAAATTTCAGAGGAGTAGAGTGGGAATAACAAGAAGAGACAGAATAAGGAATGAGAGAATCGGGGAGATGATAACGGAAGAACCGTTACAAGAGAGAATTGAAAAATCTAGGTTACAGTGGTACGGGCATGTAAAGAGAATGGGAGAGGAGAGGCTACCAAGGAAGATGCTGGACATGGAGCTGAAAGGGAAGAGGCCTAGAGGAAGACCGAGGGACAGATGGATTAAAGGTGTTAAGAAATGTGTGGAGGAAAGAGGAGGAAATTGGGCGTCAGTGGAAGAAGAGAGATGGTGGTTAGACAGGAAGCGCTGGCGGGGCTTTTGTTCCCAGCAGACCCGGCCAGTGGCTGGAAGCTGTCCTAGATGATGACGATTCGTTGCATAATAACAAAGTATGCACCTATCCATATTTTGACTTATTTTACACGATTCGTACATATTTTGTGGTTTTAAGGTTTCTTTGATAGTTTAAGCTCGCTTGATTTTTCGGCCATAATACACTGGTTGTACCAAAAGAAATATTTCCATTGCCGCTGCAATTTGATGATGCATTTTTATATAATTCGATGAGACGTTTCCAGACTTTGCTTAGTTCTGGAGATATAGTAAGTCTCACATACATTGTGTGGTTAGGTTGAAATGTGGCCTGCATCAGAAGAAAAAATTCCGTGGCACTGCAATTTTACGATGTCTTCTTAGGGTGAGACATTTCGTCATTTCGCTTAGTTCCAGCCATATAGTGTGTCAAAGGTCTTGTTAAGTGGTTAAAATGTGGCCAGGAGCATTCTTATGCAAGAATACAAGACATTTAGCTTTAGAGATGTGATTAGGATGTGCGACCTGGACAAAAAGTAATATTTCCCTGTGTACCATGAATTTAGGAATATTTTGAATTAAGATATTTAGAAACCTAGGTTAGATATAGAAAGATTTTGTTGTTTACTTTGATATTGTATTTGGCGTGAATAATATCATTGGAGATGATTGTTTTGTACTATTAATTCTGTGCCACATCATAAAATATCTGTCGCATCAGGTCTAGAGTACGTTTCTTTTTACTTTTATACACACGTTTTCTAGACAAGTCTATGCAAAAATGTGTATTACAAATTATAAAGCTATCTTCCAATTACCCTGCTGGTCCAGGTAGCATATCAGCCTGACTACGTAATATTTGAGCCAATACATCTCGAGAACCAAGCGAGATATTAAAAAAATTTAGTCTTTACTTTCGATTTGTTTCGTCGAGTTCTATAAGAATGCATCATATTGCGGAAATTTTGAATTTGAAGAGAGATTTCAGAGAACGTTTCAGCAAATGGAACAAAAGCACAAGTACAGTAGAGTCAAAGTGGGAAGAGTTCACGGAGATAATAAGAAAGGGGGAAGAAAAATGTAATCCAAAACAGAAAATAGAGAGAAGTAGAGAACCTGTGTATTATAATAGGGAGGTAATTACTGATTCACTGGATAGTGCAAATGAACAAGAACTAGAGAAACAGGCAGCCAAAGTAGGATTACATATATCTTATGAAAAAACACAGTTCATGACAAACATCAATGATGCTCCTCAAAATCTTAAATTTTCGCAATGGCACAATAGCTAAAACAAATTGTTTTAAATATTTAGGAGAATGGATAACGAATGACACAAAAGAAAAGACAGCGATAGAAACTAGAATACATAAGATGGAAAGAGCATTTCATGTGACAAAGAACATATATAACTAAAAATCCTTATCATGGAACGCAAAACTAAGGCGCTATCAAGCAGTGGTTAGACAAGAAACATTGTATTCGGCAGAAATGCTTAAGCTAACACGATATGGGAATCTTGAAAAACTGGAAAAAGTAGAAAGAAGACTCTTGAGAAAAATACTGGGACCCAAACCCAATAGTAAAGCTGAATACAAATTAAGACCAAACTGAGAACTATATTCAAAAATAGAAAAATTAACAGTTATAATGAGGAAAAGAAGACTGAAATTTTACGGGCACATATACAGAATGGATAGTAATAGACTAACAAAACAGATCTTTACCTTACTGAACAAATACAAATCCAAACCCACATGGCTCACTGAAACTGAAAAGGACATGAAAAATGCTGGAGTGAAAGCAGATATAATAGAAAACAGAACACTTTTTAGAGAAGTAATTCACCAGGCACGTTTTCAGGAGAGACAGAAATACATAAAGGGAAGGAAATGGACCCAGGAACAAAAGGAACAACACTCTCAAAGAATGAAGGAACTTTGGAAGCAAAGAAAATTAGATAACAAGAAACATAGCCAAAGTTGATTTATCGTACCCTCCAAATGGGTTATTCGGAATAATAATAATATTAATAATAGGGAGTGAGGAGGTTGGTAAGAAGAAAACATAACAGAGATAAGAGACAGCAGGGTAATAGGGAATATTTAAAACAACTAAATAAGGACTTAATAATAGATAAGAAGATGGGTTTATAAAGAGTATTGTCAGTGCAGGGGGACCATTGACTGATACATCTAGAAATTTCTATGGCTATGTTAGAAAACTGAGCGGAAGGGTGGGTGTTGAGATACTTATAGATAAGGATGGAGAAGAAGTTACTGAAGATTTGAAAAAGGTAGCAGTTTTAAGTAATTGGTTTAGTGAGAGCATTAGGGACAATGAATCAGAAATGGGAAGATCTAACTCGGAGAACGAGCTTAACAACACAATTAGAAATGAACAGAACAAAAAATTTGAAATTCATCCTGAGGATTTCGTGAAGGAAATAAGAATGCTGAAAAAACATAAAGGGTCCGGTGTAGATAATATTACTACAGATGTCTTAAAGATAGCCGGATGTGACATTGTACCCTATCTTGAAATGTCATTTAAATTGAGTCTGGATACTATCTTCTTACCAAAGGACTGGAAAAGTGTGATAGTAGTGCCAGTACATAAAGGAGGGGTTACAGGCCGATCAGTTTGACATCAGTGGTATGAAAATTAATGGAGAGATTGGTATGCAACCACATCAGAAATATACCCGAGGAACGTAAGCGGTTTTCAAGTAGGAAACATGGCTTTAGGCAAGGATATTCATGTGAATCTTAGTTGGTGGGATATATGCAAGGTATTTCAGATGAAATGTACAAGGGAAGCCAAATTGATAGTGTAGCACTAGATCTGTCAAAAGCTTTTGACAGAGTGAGCCATAAAATGGTAGTAAATAAATTAAAATCTATTGGAGTGGATGAGAAAGTGATTTACTGGATAGAAGAATTTTTAAAAGGTAGAAAACAGAAAGTTAGGGTCGGAAATGCAGTATCAAAAGAAATGGAAGTAAAAATGGGAGTGCTACAGGGTAGATTATTGGGACCATTGCTATTCATTATTCTAATGAATAATTGTGTTGATTGTTTACTATCAAAAATTAGATTGTTTACAGATGATAAAAGTATCAAAATGGTAGAGGACTGTAAACAGCTGCAGGGTGATCCAGACAGGATATCTAGTTGGGTTGGTAAACAAGGGATGAAGATAAATGCAAAGAAGAGTCAGCTTACTACATACACAAATAAAACACTAAAGGTTGATTACGTTGATAAGGTGGGAAAATAATTGCTTGTTGAAGACTTGAAATGTAAATATCTTGGCATTACATTTGATAACAAGCTTAACTGGGCAGGAAACATTGGTCAGGTAGTAGGAAAAGGTTTCAAAGTTCTGCATTTGTTGGAGAGAGTGATGAGGGAATGTACGTAAGAAGTAAGGGAATTGGGTTACAAAACTTTGGTCAGACCATTGCTTGAATATGGTAGTGTAGTAAGGTACCCACATTTTGCGTATCAAATACAGGAGTTGGAGAGGGTGCAAAAAAGGGCTGCTAGATTTGTTTCTGGAAATTACTGGAGAATGATAAAAGAGCTGGAATGGGATTCATTGGAAGACAGGAGGAGGGTGAAGAGGGTCTGGGAGTGTAGAAGACGTATATCAGTGACGAAGCATGGAAAGATATTGGTGTAAGAATGAAAAGTAATGCATGGAAGGGAAAAGATGACCATGACCACAAGCTGGTACTTGATTTCAGGTACAAGGGTGTAGGAAGATTCTCTTTTTTGGGTAAGAGTTCCAGGGATTGGAATAAGTTACCAAGAGAAATGATGAATAATTTACCAAAAACGTTGAAAGAATTTAAAGTTAAAATTAGTAGAGGGTAAATGTAGGTGAGTGCAGGAAAGTGGGAGGATGGGTGTGTAGGGAAATTGCCACCAGATCATGCACTCCATTGCAATTTAATTAAATATGATTACTAACTCAACATTCTTTAGATTAATGAAAAACAATGGTACCAAAACACTACCCTGTGGCACACCCATTTCACTTCTTCTTTTCATATTCCTTTTCCTATAACTACCTTTTTTTAAGAATTCCTCTACCCAGAAAGTCACTTTTTCATCTACTCCAAAGGTTTTTACCCTATTTATAGCTCATTGTGTCAAAAAACATTGAAATGTGCTATATTATCAACTTGGCCTCCTTGTCCATTTCATTTCAAATATCTTGTGTAAAGCCCATGAAATCAAGTTTGATGGGTTGCTTAACTGTGTTACTTTCATGTGATCTAGCTAATAGTGCATTTTGGTTTGTCAGAAAAAAGAAGTTTATCGGCAAATAGTAAAAAAGGAAAGAATGGTAGTGGCAGTATGTTGAAGAAATAAGAAAAGGGGAGGGGGAGGTGGAACTCCTATACAGAACACATGTAATTTTCATGTTTGAACCATTTTTAACTTGAGTTCATGGTCCATACTGGTTGAGTGTCAAAGAGAAACTAATTTCAGGAAGTTTCACATGATATGCCTCATAATGGAAAGGTTTATTCAAAGGTAGGACTGGTAAAGGATGCATAGTGCAAGTCTTACAACATGCTGTTGTAATGAAAGGTCCTGGGGAACTGTCTTAAATGCAGAGATTCATATTTATAAACTATAGAGGGCAATGTAGGTGGATGCAGGATAGGGGGAAGCCTGTGCTCCATTGCAATTAAATTAAATTAAAATGATTCTGGTTTAAGACCTACTGAAACAAAATCTGAAGGGTCTTGGGAAGGTGGAATTCTTTTTCAGGACAGGTTTAAAGGAAGTAATAATGCTGTGATAGGATATGGTTGATATGATTTAAGGTCTGGGAAGACAAGTGTGACTAAAACTGAACTCTCAAGCATTTTTAGTAGAACTTTTGTTGTACACGGAGTGTACTGTCTGGGATGCAGGGGCTACATAGGCTGTACCATAGGGGTCCGCACCACCACAACCCCGGGCCCCTGCCAGCAGTAGAGCTACAAAAGAAAAAAAGGTCGCACCCATAAATTTTTTTGGTCCAGTCAGAGGGGCCACTGCCAACGGGGACCCACACCACATGTATGCGGCCCTGCTGGGACGAGCATAGTTATTTTCGTACAAATATGAATCAAAGCACTACAAGAAAAGGTTGCTAGAAACATCCTCTCCCAGACAACTCTTACACTTCAAACTTTGTATGACCATTGTAGAAATCTGGTTGAATAAATCAGTAGGCCTAAATAACATGAGGATACAGAAGGAACTCAGAGTCTAATAATATATGACCTTGAACAGTATATATATATATATATATATATCTATGAAATCAAAGGCACTAAGTACTGAATGGGAATTAAATTAGGATATGAAAATGAGCCACTTACCTGTAGATGATAACACACAAAAAACACGACACCGAAATTTTTGGGACATGCCCTTTGTTAACAGGAGAACATTATGCGATGTAGGTGTTCGTCATTGGTCTCCTGTTAACAAAGGGTGCGTCCCAGAAATTTCTGTATCATGTGTGTTTTTGTATTTTTGGTGTGTTCGCGTTCCACGTCCATCATCTAAAGGTAAGTGGTGGCTCATTTCCCTATCCAAATTTAAGTCATGTATATATATATATATATATATATATATTGCAGCCAAATCTTAGTCCACTAACATCACGTTCTCAACTCATAAACACATATCTAATCACCCATTCATCAAATTCTAACTGTAGGATCTCTCACAATATGACACTTGGATATTAAACCAAATTGCACTTACTTTTCTACAAAAACTTTTAAAAAGTAAATGCATAAGGCATTATGAGATGCGCGGCCAAGAAGGGAAATCTGACCACACTGAATTACAGAATATTGTTTTGCTGTGCATATGTCATGACGTGAGATTCAAATCATTTACAGTATTTTGCACATATAAAAAACAAGATTTTCCCAGAGGCGAATCCCATTTACTGTCCCTAAAAATTCCAGACACACGAGGATTTTAACCCTTATCATGAATTCACCGCGTACATTTAATCCTGCAGAATAAATTTTAATACATGGATTTATACAGAATGTGTGATAAGCTACAACCCATAATCATCTCCTGTCCATTTGTCTCGTTGCCCTGATGTATGTTGATTGCATCTTGGAGGCACGCAGCACATCCTGGAAACTGAACTTCTCTCAGCAGATATAATCAATAATCTCCCCCCCCCCCCCACAATCTCAAACAAACAATTTTAAAAACATATTTTTCTTCCCTTAAATGTTCTCATAGGATGGGTTAATTACTCAATTTTATAACATTGAAAGATGCAGTAACCCTGCTACATTACGTCTGATATAATACTATGTTATACTGATGTATGAATACAAACACAGAACTATTGAGACTGTTAACTGGAAGCTTTAGAAGTTAAACAGATATGAAAGCAGTAAAAGTTAGCAAAAGGCTTTAAAAAATCAATGATTTATTGTGTGGATAGATATAATCCTTATAATGATTCTGTGGCTTTAGAATAAGATAAGGTAGAGCTGTTTGAGTTTTTAATTCTTACAGAAAAGGAAACTGATATGAAATTAAGGTTAACAGGCCCAACTGTAAATGGCAAATAACATTTATATAACTGTTTAGGATTACTGTGTTTCTTACGTTTAAGTTTTCTGACAGTTCCCTTACTATCCATTCTATGGTGTTGCTGATAAACCCGTTTCAGAGAGTGCGTTTCAATTTCATAATGGCAAGAACATAACCTTAAAAAACTGATTACAAAGAAAGAGCAGGTTAGGTTAGAAGCAGTGATTTACTATGGTTAAAACAAGACGAACGTTTCGTCGAAGCGTAGCAGATTTTTCAAATTCCAGTTCTTTTTCAGGAAAATGCCCAAAACACCACCTAAGGAGATTTACAGGAACTCTATGTAACAAATTTAGGACAAGTATTTCCCATAATGCACCATAGTGTTTATTGCGCACCTCCCCACCGCGCACATTTTAACAGTTGAGTACAAGATGGCGTTGTGCTAGCATCTTGTTTAAATATGTTGGCGTTAAACTGGAAATACTGCTGTTCGCTATGCTTCTATAGTTAGTGTATAATGTCAGAACAAAAACAGGGTAGTTTGACATCTATCGGTACAAATAAAAAGGAAAAGAAAGCTAAGGAAGCTACAAAAACTGTGCGTTTCTCTATAGCTCTTGGTGAGTCGACAGAAGAGGCATGTCCTGAGTTCAACTACAGGGATCTGCTCCGTTCTGCCGAGGTAAGTTATCACAGAAAATGGTCGTGTTCATCGAAGTTGGGAAAACAGGGTGATGCTGAGGTATTAGAACAACTGAAAATTGTCAAAATTTAAGAGCAATCTTTTCATTTATTCTGATAATTGCAAATGTTTGGCTAGGTGGCGAAGTGGTGCTTGCCTATGTGGTATCTATGTGGTTTGGTTCTGACCAAGGGACAAGCATCTTGTTGCTCGTAATTACACACCACGAAGGTTCAGGTCGCCATATTTGAAAGGAAATAGTAAAATTTATTTGTTTGAGATGGGTAGTCTTAGAAAATCTGCAGAGTTGTGGAGGGTAGGTATTTGAGAAGTTATCGCGACTATTTCTTTGTGACAGCTATAGTTTTATTGTGTAATAAAAAATTAGTTGTATGATTTAACTTTGACAACACTACTCGGCATCCTAGATCGATCTGCTTAAGGGCCACGAAAGTACGGGGAGAGTCAATTTCACTTGTACAATAGACGCTCTTATTATGTGCACACAAGTTTAATCGTTTTAAAATAATTGGCTATTCGTTATGTGTTGTTAATAAGGGTATATTTTGAGGACTATATAAAAAGTGGAACTTTAAATAAAAAATATATGTTATGTTGACATCGCATAGAATATTCGTGTACGTAGCCGCACAAATGTCAAATTAGAGTTAAAAACCCACGTTTGTATACATAAAGAACCAATAACTCCGTAGGAAAAATAAATATTTTTTCTCTTATTATCTGATCTGTACGTATCACCTGGTTACGTTCGTATGTAAGCATCAGGGACGCCGACTTTGTTTACGTTTAAAAAAAGTTGTGCTTTTGTGAAACTGTGGAAATTGACGGATGTATATTTATATTAATTAATATGTACATATTTATAGTGATTATTTCTGTTGTGATTACATAAAAATAGAAAGTTATCGTCGTTCTTTTGTGAACTTCCCTGACGGTCTGCGATAGAACAAAATCTTTGCTGTTTGTTGAATGGAAATGAAATAAGATTCGGTGAATATTGGGGATAAGTAAAAGCATATGTTAAGTGGTACTGGAAGGGGTGTTTTTTTTATCATTATCTGCTAGTATTAGTAGATATTCGGTATCATTTACGTCCAAGAAATAAATTCTTTGGTCGACTGAAATTTAGGTATAGAATAAAAGGCTAACGAGAGAAACTACATAATTCTTCTGCACTAATTACTTGGCTGTAATGATTAAATGTTATTTTCAGACCATTTATGTTACGAATACTTCTGTCACGTATTAGAGTAGGATATGGAGAACATTCAAAAGGCGGACTAGAACGTAAGGGATGTGCTTCGGTTCCGAATTGAAATATTATTTTGAACACCATAATAAAAGTTAATAATTGACGGTGATTTCTTTTTTCTTTCCCCTTTTCTTTTTTTGTTAGGGCGTGGGTGTGGTGAAGGTACAGTCCCGTTCTGTGTTACGGACTTTTGGGATAAGCTAAGTTAAGCGCCTGTCGGTGCTTAGGAGGTTGGATACAGAGTACAAGAGGGCTGTGAGATATTCTACTGGACACACCGACATAGTGCCATAGTGACTTCTGGACGATTTGCCACTAGACAGGCAGACATATTTGTGCTTCGTTGAAGGTGGTAGAGGGGGGGTGTGCGACAGGCCGATTTGATAGGAATGAACTTCCATTTTCTGCTATTGACGTAGCGTTGATACATGAAGGAAGGGATCGTAAGTGTCGCGGATGGAGTGACAACTTATTAAAAGTTGTAATCAGTGGCATTAGACGGAAAAAGCAAATTGGAGGATCTATTTTAATTAAATTGTTCGGATTCTGGATGACGTCTTCTTAACTATATAGGGCCTAATATGATAATATAAAATGACTGTCGTAACTTGAGTTTTATTAATAAATGTGGAAGTCATTTAAAATCTATTATGAGAAATCCTTACTATCGGCATTCGTATCGTTCTACAGGAAGTCGTAATGTTGGATATAAATAATAATAGGTAGTATTTTATATCCGAACTATGAGAAGAGAAGAAAAAATACACACGTCACTGCCCGAAGTTATTTTCGTTTTAAAAGGCGTTAGTATTACCAAAAGTTCGGACACAACGTTGGGGAGTTTCGTGTTAAATTTCTCTCTTTTTTTCTGCGTATAAAAGAAATCGTTAAAACCTAAGTTTGGTAATTTGTGTTGTGACATTCAAAAGCATGAAATTTAGTAAAATGATTGGTACGAGTATCCTAATTGTATGGAGAAAATTACCTTTATCGAATAATAAAAAATAACTGGTTATAGTGGAAATCGCGATTTCCTCTAAACTATATAGCTTCCCAAATTAGAATGTGCGGGGTAGCATTGCCGTCCGTGTGGGCGATATCCTAGGAAGAACAATGTCTTTCCCATACACACTTCAACTTGTCCAACTATGTCTCCCAACCTGGTTGTTAAAAGAAGAAGAAGAAGAAAGTTTAACATTTTTGCCCGATATCCAGCATAGAGAGATCAAGTTGTTTACTTATACCAATATTGTTTGAAGTTGAAGAAATCGCTTATGTTCAATGGTAGCTGCTGTATGCACGAAAATGAGAGGAAAAAGAAAAATTTGGATAAAAAATGTTCTCAAAAATGCACCAAATTTTCACACACAAATTTGCTATTGGAGCTCAAAGTAACTGCACTAGAAGGTTACAAAAATTTTCTGAGGATGAACCGTTGATTATCCGAAATATGATCCCCATATTCGTTTGAATACAAATGTTCATGAAAAAACTTGGAGTGTACACATTTTGCAAACAATAAACTGAATATCTTTTTAATAACATCTGTAAATAATTTAGAAATAATAAAATTGAAAAATTTTGTATAGGGGAATTAAATACAAATCTAGAATAAAATTTGCGAATTAGTAATGGGGAGAATTGGTAAAAGAGGGGAGCCAAAAACCAAAGAATTGATTGAAAAAGGAGAAAACCGTGTTTTCTAGTACTCCACCAAGGTCTCTTCGAATGACAAACTTTCCACTTATTCACTTAATTATTTAGTATTTCTTTTAATGTTGTAAACATGTTTTTGAAATTTTAAATTACAGTTGACGTTCCAACAGGTTTTTTTCACATTTACTCAGTGGAACATAGCATTATTGTATTTGCAGTAAAAATTATTTACAAAGACCATAAAACATTTTTCTTTTGTTTTCTGGAGTGAGTTCAGTTAACTGAGATTTCATTTACGAGTGTTTGGTGAACTGTTGATCTGCTTTACATATTTAGGATACTTTTGTAATTTGTGATATTTTACCAAATTCTACTTAATTTCAAACCTACAAAATTAAACGGGGGTCGTCATAGTTTCTTTTTTATTGTCAAAGGACGATATCCCCAGTAATTATGTTTTCTAGTCTGGTAAAACGTCTAGTCTAATTCAGGTTCATATATACCTTTATCTCCTGCTCCAGATCTCACTTTTTCATTTTCTCTTGAACTCCTGGATGTAGCATGTTCACATATTTGTTATATGTTTCTTTATACTTTGATGTGTGGCATTCCGTTTCACTTCTTTGAAGTCAATTAGCAATGCTCCCCTGTCCTTGCTTCTTGAATTATTATTTTTATATAATCAGATTTTACTTCCCACAGTTATGGTAGACTGTGAAACTCTCCTGTGGTGGTTTTCCGTGCATCGTTGTTTTGATTAGCCTACTAATATTGATTCTATGAGAAACCAGTTCAACGACATTGTGCCCCCCACCCCCGCAAATATCAAGAGTTTGAATTCGTCAACTCAGCTGTTTAACTGTGATTTGTTCTCTCTACCTACCCATACTCGGCCCAATGTCAGCTATAACACAACCAAGGCTACAGCATATCTAGACAAATATGTGAATAGGTTGCAGACTTTCTAAAGGGCAGAACACTGTGTGTAGTTCTCGACAGTGAGAGTTCATCATTTACCGAGGTGAGGTCCGGGGCTCCCCAGGGAAGTGTGATAGGGCCTCTGTTGTTTCTCTTATACATTAATAATTTGTGTGACGTAATAAGTGGGATGAAAAGATTATTTGCCTATGATGCTATTATTTATCGTGAAATCAAAACCCAGGAAGAGAGCGCTTTGTTACAAGACGATATTATGAAAATAATTGCATGGTGTAAGTTGGAGTTAAACGCTAAAAAGTGCCAAGTCGTGCGTATAAGTAAAAAGATGACACCTTTTAGCTCTGAATATACAATTAATGGCACTGTCCTTAGAATTGTAGATTCCGCTAAATACCTAGGGGTAACAATTCGTAATAATTTGTCGTGGAATGAACATATCGAGAATGTAATTGGGAAAGCAAATCGTATGCTCTGATTTCTAGGTCGTAATTTAAAACAATGCACTCCGGAAGTTAACTCGATTGCATATAAGTCACTAGTGCGTCCTCACTTGGAATATTGATGTTCTGTATGGGGTCCTCATCAAAAGGGGTTAATGGAGGCATTAGAGAGGGTCCATAGAAGGGCCGCCCGATTCGTGGCAGGTATATATAGTTGGAGGGAAAACGTAAGTGCGATGTTGAAGGAGTTAGGTTGGGAAAACCTGGAACACCGAAGGTGTTGCTCTCGACGGAAGCTAATTGAAAAATTCACGACCAACATATTTCAGAATAACAGCAAAGAAATATTTCTACCAGCAACATTCGTATCTCGGAATGACCGTGAGAGTAAGATAAGAGAAATCAGGGCCAGAACCGATTCTTTTCTGTATTCTTTATTTCCACGAGCGATTAGGGAATGGAATAGAAAGGATTTACCGGGCGAGTAAACTTAAAATCCTACATGAGTAGCTTTCGATAAAGCTGTCCGGCCATCCTGATCTGGGTTTTCCATGATTTTCCCAGATCTCTGCACGCAAATGCTGGAATGGTTCCTCACAATAGCCCATGGGCACCTCCTGCCATATCCCGTATATCCCTTCCAAACTATTACCCTTTCGGATAGGTGCAATGCACCCTCTGCCACACACTTTTAGTGAATCGCAGAGTAATAGTAATAGTAACAAAGTCGCACAAGTTCAAGTGTGTATGGGGTCCTTTAGAGTTGAAAACCTGTATTCTAATGTCACATACTTAATGAGTGTCCTTTGAGATGTCATTGTCAGTACTAAGAAGTATGCTTGTATCTTTTTAATAATAAAATTGTGGCCAGAGTGGGCTTTTGATGGAAGAAAGTCTGTTTTACAGTACCAATATACCTACCAAAATGTAACTATTTTTCCATGATTTGTAAGAATACAACGAAATTTTCCCAATTTTTTTCCCGATTTTGGCAGCCCATCTCGTTTATCTTTTCGGGGAATTATTCGATCAATTATATGATAGGTAGTTAGTCACCTATTGCAGAATGCTCCGTATATTTCTTGGGGACTACCCCTGTGCATTTGTGCCCTTCATTATTGATGTCGTTAGGGGATTCCTGAGCTAGTTCGCTTCTCTATATTCTATTGGTAACCATTACTATAAGTCCATTTTTTTTACTAAAATGTACATACATGTTATTAAATACAATTATTTAGGGCAGTGCAATAAGAGGCAATGTGTTGTATTTGTTGAATTATTTGCATTAAACGTGTGTTGAGATATTCCTACAGTCGACAACTTTGGTCAGGTCACCCACCCACAGCTAACTGAATAAGCCTTCTAAGAGTTAATATTTTTTTTTAAAATAACTTAATACTATCCTGAAATCCACTAATGTAAATAGTAAGTGTAAATAATAAGAAAATGTATCAATTTAGAATTATGTAAAACATCATATAATAATTTTGTAAACTCGATGTAAATTTTAAAATAGATTCGTCGCTGATGATGCCTCGACGAGAGGCGAAACACGTATGGCAATGAAGCTACAAATACAGTTGCATTGGCATCATTTAATTTACTTAGCAACTGCGGAAAAATGGCCTACCCACTGCACTTAATAAACAAATTGCAAAATACTAAGTCTGGTTTTTTTTAAATTATTATTATATTTTACTAGTATTGACTAGTGCTTATTCATGATATGAAATTTTTATTTAAAAAATCTGGTATTAGTTTTAAATTTATAATATATCCTGTAATTTCCTTATTATTTCACAAAGATAAATGGGTTTAAAGTAATATAATGTAGTAATGTAATGAAGTTTTAAATAAACTTTATTAACTTGTATTTCATACTTTAACTAAAAAATAATACCCGCACTGCCTTCTCCTGACTTCCATTTATACTATACGAAGCTAAAAACGTAATACAAAAATCAAGCCCATCTCTGAATGCAAGTTGAAACCAAAATTTTTTTCCAACTTTTGATGACTAATTTGTCGTCCAGTTGCGGCAGCAGATTGCCATCAATTTGCTGCACAGTTTTACAAGTCTTGAAGTTCCAAGTCTGGTAGCAAAATTGGTGCCAAACTGAAAGAAATTATTCGACAGCATATCTTACCAAGCAAACTGTGATTATTGGGGTTGTATTTTTTTTTTCATATACCGATATTAGCGGGCAGATCTACTGATTTCGAATTTTGACGTTCAAGACCACAGATCAGAACATTTTAAAAACAAACATAGAAGTTAATGTTGCCAACTGAAGCATTAAAAGATCTTCAAGTGACCGTCTAATACAAATTTTGGATTGAGTTGGGCATTGATGCCATTGTTAATCTGTGTCTGATGGGTTCTAGCTTCAGTAAAACGTAGTCAAAAAACCTTGTACATTGGTGTTTTTCTTCTGTGAAAGACTTACAAAATTTTGAAGTGGAATTTCAGTGCAATGGAATGTCGCTGCATAAATTCTCACAGGCTGTGGGACAAGCTGAACCCGTACACCTCATTCCTGACAATTTTCAGTATAAAGATCACAGTTACTTTAGAGCAGGGTTCCATAAAGTGGGGTGTGGCGGCTCACTAGCTGCCTGGCGCTTGCAACACGAACGATTGTGCATATGAGATTATTACTC
Organism: Vandiemenella viatica; assembly: GCA_031002005.1. Classification (NCBI taxonomy): domain Eukaryota; kingdom Metazoa; phylum Arthropoda; class Insecta; order Orthoptera; family Morabidae; genus Vandiemenella; species Vandiemenella viatica. The sequence continues at coordinate 222,667,477 of JARYHS010012519.1, read as the reverse complement.
CATTCAACACTTACTTAGTAATTTTTTTACTGTAATTTTCCTTTCCTTAAGGCTAATAAAATCCAAATCATCTCACTGCAGTGAAATTCATGACAACTTACTCTTCTGAGAGTGGGTTTTCACACCTGGTTAATATAAAAATGAAATACAGAAGTCAACCGAATCTGAATTGAGATAAGGCTGAGCAAAATCAACTCGGCTTGCAACAAGAAACAAGCTCATCCATCCCATTAATCAATTACATGCTGGTATTTTTTATTGTATTGCTGTAAAAAAAAAAAAAAAAAAAAAAAATTTAAGTTTTTTTTTCCAATGGAAATTTAATAGGGGGTACAGGAAGCTATATATTTGAGAAACCCTCCTATAGAGCACCTACTTTACCATAAGTACCAATAAATTGTAGATATAGATCCTCTGTGCTACATTCATTTATCTCAAAACCAATTTTTTTTCTCACAAACCGTTGTTTCCTCTCGTGGTACCTTGCCGAAAATCTTCATTTCTGCAAACAAAATGTGTAAACAGTGATTTTTATTTCTTTATCTGACTACAAATGTAAACTTCTTAAGAGTTCTGCTAGATCATATAAGTTATACCAGAAAGTTTTGTGGTTCGTAATCCACATTAAACTGTAATTCCAGCCACGAAAATAGGTGTGTATGGAAGTTGCCACTAGAGCATTCACTCCGTTGAAATATTTTTTAATTTATTTTTTTAAAATAAAATTAATTTTTACTGAAATAAAATATTTAGGTTGTTTTGAGGGACCCAGTCTCTGCCCTCATTTTCAGCTAATTGAAGTCACACTAGCCATTAGTTTTGGCAGGGCGACTGAAATGGTACAAAATAAATCGCAAACCTAGACGGTGGCGTCATTCCAGATTCTGCACCTTACTGCCATTATGCTGCTTTTGTCACTAAACTGTTATCCACGATCCCCGTTGACTAATAAATCAGCCGTTCTAATTTCAATAGTTTCCGAGATAATACTGTACCGAAAATCTTTGGCAAATTTAAACCTATGGACCGAGCGTGGTGGTGTAACGGATAGCGTTCTGGCCTCGCATTCGGGAGGACGGCGGTTCGAATCCCCGTCCGGGCATCCAGATTTGGGTTTTCCATGGTTTCCCCAAATCACTCCAGGCGAATGCCGGGATGCTTCCTTCAAAAGGCCATGGCCGAATTCCTTCCCATTCCTTGCCCCCATCCTTTCCCGTCTCTAAAGACCACGTTGTTAAAAAGGGACGTTAAACTGTTACAAAAAAAAAATTAAACCTATGGCCCTCTTGGATATGGTGCTCAGCCGCCACAGGTTTTTCCCCATAAATTCACTGTGTTTTACATAACTGTATTCATCAGACAAAAGGTAGAATGAAAAACAACCTTCAGTCACTTGAATACAAATTTTATTGCATTCACAATGCATTTCAGACCCTGTGGATCCATCTTCATGTGTCTATTGCTTTTACATTGGTTTTAAATTTACCTTAAATGAGATTCGTGACTTTCAAAGTTTATTCCTTTGCTGAGAAGCAGATTGAAGTAAGCGTCGTGAACATGTATTGTTATGAGAGAAAAGGAGTAAATATGGAAACATTGTGGGGAAATTTACCAGAACTGACGTGAAGCTGAGTAATTTTATGCATGTAATTATAGCAGAACTCTGTACTAGACACAATATTGTTTAAGGTACACATGTTTAGATGAACACAACAATTTAAAAATCAAAACAGTTTAAAGATGATGTGGGTATATTACAAGTTGTTCAAAGATGAAAATTATTATTCGTTGACAACGAATAATAATGGTTGTGTAACAATTTGAAACTATTATAGCTAAGAGACATGGAAATTCAGATTAAGACTTGCACAAAATTACATGAATACCTCTTGAATTATATATAACATCAGTTTAAATTTAATTACCGGTTGTTGTCTATAACTTTGTTCATTATAATTTTTCCCCCCTCCCCAAAGGGTTGTGAGATGAAATTGTGGTCTTCTATTAAAGTAACTTGGAATTTTACCTCCTAATGTGCAGTAAATTCACAGTTAAGAATATCAGAAATACGATAAGAAATTGAATGGTGTTAGTGGGCTGTACATTGTTTGAAATCCCCATCAAAATCTGGCCAGCATTTTTTGCATGAATTGAATTCTATAAAACACTAGATAAAATATACCTCACTTAAGTCTTGGATCCCTGGGCTGCACTGTTTGAAACCATATGAAAATGCATTGAGCTGTACAAAATGTTATTGTTCTTCCCACTGTGGGAGCACATCAATTTGATGTGATGTACCAAGTGTGATGGGTAAGCAGTGACGCTCTGGCCTCACATACAGGAGCACGCAGGTTCAAATCCCCGTCCAGGCATCCAGATTTGGATTTTCCATGGTTTTCCCAAATCACCCCAGGCAAATGCTGGGATGCTTTCTTCAAAAGGCCATGGTCAAATTCCTCCCCGTCCCTTGCCCCAATCCCATGCTGCCTATAATGACCTCAATGTCAATGAGGTGTAAAGACATAAGTAAAAAATAAAAGATCAATGTGATGTTTTGAAGTGACGTCCTCTCCCATTGGGAGGACTGAAAATATTTTGCACAGTTGATGCAGTGGGAATGCCTCCATTCATCTAGTTGTTTTTGGAGGAGTCACACTCAGTGAAATAGAATTTGTTTTAGTTGAAATGTTAACAGTCAGCTATATAAAGAAGTAAAATGTGCTCATTATTTGTATAGATAAAGCTAGAGGAGATAATGATGCTAGTTTATATTTAATTTTATTGACTTTTAAATAATTACTGTGAATTAGAAAATTATTGTAACTAACGAAATTCAAGTTCCTTGCTGTAAAGATTTGTGATGATGGCACATATCTGATTTAATTTCTCCCCTATCTAGTGCACAGCAGTGACTGAATAACTGTTCAAATTTGGGTTGGCATTGCTCATCATGCATTCCACAACTGGCAGAAGTTCAAGCCCATTAATTGGGCTGCCTGGGACTTCTTACAGTATTAAACTTCAGTACCCACTGAAATGTTGAAGCCTCATACACATAGCACTTATTTGCGAACTCGGGTGGTCAGGAGAGATATATCCATACGGGTCTCAAATGTGTCAAAGGAGCATTCTTTTTTGCAGAGGTAGTACGGAAAGTTGAAAGAATCCAATTTACTGAAGATTTTAATGAAGGTCTCTGTGGTATTCTAATTCCATTGGCTGAATCAACAAATCCTGATATGCTCCAATAATACATTGACCATCAATGAGCTAACAAATGTGAACCAAATTTATCCTTCATAGTGTCCCAGCCACAACTAATCCCTTACACTGATGTCCAAGTACAGAAGACTCTATTCATTATGCTGTAGCTTTAATTAAAGGAGGAAAACGCATGAGGAGATGTAGGCTACATGTATGAGTGAAATCAAGATGCGGTGTCATATATGTGCCATTTTGGTTGGCTGGTTCTGTTTACAATGTTAACCTCAAACCAAAATGGCCAGAAAACATAGAGGTCTTGACTTAATGTCATGATGTACAGGATGTGGTAGTAAGGGTGTTCAACATAAAGTGAAATGTTTGAAGTGTCTGCATAAAAGGAAGCTTGTGTCTTTGGCTCGACCAGGTGTCACATTTACTCAGTGGAAATTCCTCCCAAGTTCATATTCTCCTGTGCCTGGAGAACTATCGTGCACAGCTATTTGTTATAAGAACAATGAGTAGTGTTTTAGTGTGATCAAACATCATTCTGAATAAATTAAACTAGATTTCCAAAACTAGGTTACAACTAAAAGGTAATGTTTATGATTTAATTATGACCACTACGTAGGAAGAAATTATAATGTTCACTTTAGTTACAGCAAAATCCTCTTGGGTGTCCAGCCGGATGGTGTTGTAAAAACACGACATTTCAACAGCTGACTCTGCTGTCTTCATCAGGTATCTTGTAGCTGTCGCAAGCTGACTGCTGTCACTGCCTCAACACCATCCGGCCGGACACCTGAGAGGATTTTGTTGCATCGATACGTCGGCAAAGTCTCCACTCACACCCCACATTAGTTGTCCAACACTGCTAAATAATTAGAATGATTGTTTAAGTTGATTGTTCATTGAATGGACTCTTTAAATGTTTCGAACAGGAGGGCTAAGTTGAGAGTCCCTCTGGATTTTGTTGGTATCTATCCATTTAATGGAATAACTATTTAAAATTGCCCAAAGCAACACTGGAAATTACTGTTCAATTTTGATGGTGAAACAATTGTATAGACTTCTTCCTCCACCGATTACAGATTCAGCACCACATTTCAAGTTCCATCAACAATTGCACCACACAAAAATCTGTCCATCGAAAAATCCTTGCAACTTCTTTAATTTGTCCAAATACGGTCTGAACCAGGTATGCAACGCACAGAAATAGTCTGAAAAATTGGCTCTATACTTTTGATGTACTTTTAATCTATTTAAATAACCAATGAGATGGAAAATAACCCATCACTTACCAAAGCTTGAGGGCAGCGATGAGCAAATAACACACAAAAATACAATATTACAGTATAAAAACTAATTCATGCATTAGAGAATGAGCCATTTAGCTCCAGTGGTGTGCACACACTGAAGATAATCCCATGACCGTCACAATCTGATGAAAGTCCCAGAATTGACTACTAGCTTGTATCTAGAATATCTTATTTTCTTGAAATGATGAATTTTGTGAAAACCTTTTTACTTTGTCACAAATTACACTTATGATTTACAGTAATTCCATTTAGTTTACTGAGTTATAAAAGCTTTTGTCTTACATTTACTTTTTAATAATTTATATTCAAATATTTCTATTTTTTTCAACTATCCAATCCGTGTGTTCCATTATCATCCTACTGTTTGTACTTATTTACTTCTGTTCTCTGAAATCTTATAGCTCACAATTAAACTAAATTGCAAAATAAATATAAAAAAATCTTTAAATTTTCAAAAACCCTGAAAGCTGGTTCAAAATTACCCCAAATCATATCAGATTTAAAGATTTTAACTGTCAAAACCTATTTTAATTGTCTTTTCCACAAATAAAGGAACGTATCTCAAAATTACTGTCTCGTCACAAAGCGAATACCAGAGTCCACTGACAAAGTAACAAGTGCTGTTAATGATCTCCGAGAGATCGCCAAGATAACAATGATTCATGGCACAAGTGTACATCTCAGCAGGACCACACCCTGCGTGGTGGATTGTGTAGTTTAGCTCACTGCCTTTTTTTTTTTTTTTCTGTGGAACTCAAACTGGAGAGGATGGCTGTCTTGAGAATCGGAGGTAGTCCTGTGCTTTTAGTGGGTTCATTGCCAACATCACAACATCAGTCGAATCAATCTTGAAAATCTTGGGGTGGTGCCGTACAACCCTATCCTCATACTTCCTTGGTCCGTATAAATGTTATGATATTGCAGTTCAGTTAAATCTGTAAAATAGCGACGTAATCATTGTAAAAAAATATATATAATAATGTGGAAGTAAGTAAATGCAAGTATTTATTAATTTATGTTGATTCAACTCAATTTAAACTATCTGTTTATTTTTCGTCATTCAAGGGAGGTGTAATCTTCAAAATGATGTCTCAATCATTAATTTTGATAAAGTACTAAGGGAAATAGGGTGAACCAAAAAAAAAAACCAAACATCCATTGACAAATAATTTAGACCTACATGATTTGAATTTTGTGATTTAATGGTAATGTAAATCTCCATTGAGCAAGAGTCCTATATAATACACTAGGGAGCATTGTGCCTCAAAATAAAACAGAAAATATGGTATTGAAGAGGTTAAAAGATGCAGAAATAATAATAATAATAATCTGTCAAAACTGAATGCTGCTGCAAATACTTTTCAAAGCCAGTGTTATTAAATGATACATATTCTTTGTTCCTCTTTATAAGTGTGAAATCCGTCAATAGATGATAATGCTTAGAACAGAACACTGCTTACAACAGCTGGACAAACATGTACAAACACATAAAGCACGGACATTTTCAGGTCTGTGTCCCTCACCAACAATAGAATGAAGAAGCTGCATGATGGCAGCTTTCTGGTGGCTCAAACTGTTGGGCAGCACCACGAAGTGGGAGAAAATTCTAGGAGGAGGGGAGTGGAGGTTGAAGTGCAAAGAGCACTAACCTGAGTGTTGTAAAATTGGGAACTGTATCATAGAAACATCATGGGCAGGCAGAAGGAATTGGCAGCGGCAGGAAGATAGTGCAGTAAAAAAAATTTTCTTTGTCGTTTTATTTTATTTATTTATCAATCTTGTTTCATGGATCCCTGCTGAGGCAGGACCTCTGGGATGTGAAACATGTCATAGTTAATACACATACATACAATATGAGTCATAATCATAGTAAAAACAAGTATATGTTCCAAAGACAAATAAAGAGAATAACAATAAACATTAATTTTTACAACTGAATTTTGCAAAAGCCATATTGAATTTTTTTCAAATTCTTGAATGGAGTAGAAGTTGCCAGTAAGATAATCCCTCAGTTTTTCTTTAAATATATCTTTATTACCTGCAAACTGTTTTATACTCTTGGGAAGTATTAAACAGTTGTATACGCGAATAATTAACTCCTCTTTGTACTAATGACAGAGATGATTGTGTTTTGTGCAAGTTATTTCTGTTTCTTGTATTGAAATTGTGTACCGGTGAATTAAAAGTAAACAGGTTAAAATGATCTATGACAAAGCTCATGAGAGAATATATATACTGAGAAGTCATCGTAAGAATATTGAGTTTTTAAAAAAAGTTGTCTGCAAGAAATTCTTGGTTGTACCCTACACAACATCTTAATAGCTCTTTTCTGTGCTACGAAAACTTTTTTACTTTGTGAAGAGTTTCCCCAAAAGATTATGCCATATGACATCACTGAATGAAAATATGAGTAGTACACCTGTTTCGTTAATTCTAGATCTGCTGTTAGAAAAAGAATATAAAAAGAAAAAAAAAATTAAAAAACCTTGAAATAAATTATCATGTATTACATACTAGTTTGAACAACAGTTCTGGTAAGTATTGGTTCACCTTACAAAGGCGATAGGGGTGGAAAAGAAGACTGCTCGGTCTGTTCCTTAGATTGTCCTGATGGTCCACTTCCCACCTTCTGTATTTATAAAGACAGCTGCCATTTGGAAAGACTATGATAGAGCAGACAATAAAGCAAGAATTAAAATTGTCGGTATCCTGTGAAGTGCCATGAATAGCTACTGCGTGGTCAGGGTTCTCCCTGAATACAGTTTGTCTGTGGCCATTTATTCTAATGGAAAATTGACTTGGAGACCGGACAGTAGTTGCAGGTTTGCTAGTATTTGCCTGGAATGTTTCACAAATGGCAATAAATATATCCTCTACTTCTATGAATGCCTTGCCCATGTCTAGGCATAGGTGGTTATTGTGGAGGATGTTTACCCCTCCATGGGAACATTTGCAAAGATGAGCTGGGGTGGTTTCCCATTGCCTTCCCCAGTATGGCAGTGTTTATAAGTGTGGTTGACTGTGATAGTGTGTGTGGTGTTTGTGTTTTGGATGGGAGATGGTGAAACCGAGTGCCGGCTCATTCAGTCTTACTCTCTTGAAAGACACAAAGGGAGCTGTCAGGCTTAACGCCCCCATCTGGCTGTTGAATCTCCATCAACAGTGCCGTATGCCCTCACTCCATGAGCCCTGTGGGCGGTGATGCACAGTTTGGTGATTGGGAATTGTACACCACCACCTTTCTACCCTGCCGGCCAAGTCTTGTTGATGAAATTTTTTTCGCAATCTTGGCATTTGGGGTAGTCATATGTGCTCCACACAGCATCCCTTACACTGTGTTCAAACAACATCTCCTATGCACAGATATCCCACAACTACCCACAAACAATTTTCATGGGCCAATCACAACCTGCTGAGCCCATCAACCACTCTAACCCCCCCCCCCCAAAAAAAACAACCATAGTCCAGTCCTGGTGATGTAGTACTGCAGTATGATTTCCTTCAATCCTGCCCAGAAATTACATCCATTTTCCAAAAATATCCTCCCTGCCCATCCCATAACTTGCTCTTCTCCCATCAGACAGCTCCAAGGCTCTTTCCAATGTGATATACGTACTGCAACATATACTGTGCCCTCATCACATTCATTAACCTCATTTCTGTGAAACCTCGCATTTAATTTACCAGTTAACCTGTAACCACTGTCTGGCTTCCTACATAGTTTACATGCCCATAAGAATGAAATTTTAGGATAATTGATTACATTGTGCTGATGTAAGCAACATGATATGATAGCAAATAAATCAGGCAGTGTTAAATGCATCACTTTTGGGCATTCATCTATTTGACATATGTTCCACACTATTGCATCTTGGAAAAACTTTAGATGGCCACAATTTTATATGACAAGCTGAACTTGTGGAATCTTTGCTAAAAGTCGGTTGTGTGGTACAGAGTCAAAAGCTTTCTGAAAATCCAAGAAAATTGCATCAACTTGTGAACCTGCATCGATAACTTTCATTACGTCATGTGAAAATAGGGCCAGTTGCGTTTCACATGATCTGTTCTTCTGAAATCTGTGTTGGTTTGCTGCAAATAACTCGTTTTCATCTAGAAACTTCATAACGTTAGAGCATATGACTTGCTCCAGAATTCTACTGCGAGCAGATGTTAAGAGATATGGGTCGATAATTCCTAGGATCTCGCTGATCTCCTTTCTTGAAAACAGGAATCACCTGTGCTATTTTCCAGATAGACGGTACTTTTCTTTCTTCTAAAGATTTGCGGAATATATATGACAGAAATGGTTCTATTTCTTCCTCTTATTCCGAAAATACTCTTGCTGGTATACCATCGGGACCCAGTGCTTTCCCCCACTTCAGGAGCTTTAATTGCTTTATAATACCTACACTATCAATTTGTACTGGATCGATCTCAAATTGTACACACCATGGAGAAGTGGGATTATTTTACATGTTTTTGTCAGTGAAAGAATTTTAAATTTGTTGTTAAATACAGTAGCCTTGTCACGGCTGTCATCAACTTCCCGACAGTCTTGTAGTAGAACTGGCATATTGTTGTCAATACCACTCACTTTTTTTTTTATATACGGCCAAAATTTCTTCAGGTTTTCGTTAAGGCTCTTGGAAAGTTATTAAACGCCTTGTGCATCACATTATTAACATTTCCTCGTCTCACCCAACTTTTCTAAATCTCTCCTATACATCGTCCTTGAGTGTGCATGTATCTTCTTTTGCTTTTTAAGTAACCTTTTAACTTCACGTGTATACCAGGGGGGATAATTCCCATCTCTGATTGTCCTTTTCGGTATATGTAGGGTCCATACCTTCCGTGACTATACGCATGAATCAAAGCCACTTCTCTTCAACCGAGCCTCTTGATTCAATAAAGGTAAGGTAATTGTCCCTCAAATACGTTCTTAAACAATTCTTTCGGGCCTTTTTGAACCTGTAAACAATCCTTTTTTTTTCCCTTTTTTCTTTTTACGGGTGGCTGTTGATTTTACTGTAGCAATTACAGCTTTATGATCACTTATTCCCGTGATGGTAGAAATTTCTGTGAATAATTCAGGCCTATTTGTAATGAGAATATCTAAACTGTTTTCATTATCACTGTGGCACCGCATTGATTCAGTGACGAGCTGCTGAATATGAAAATCTGAGAAAAGGTCAAGAATAATCTCACAGGATGTTTTAACCCTGCCACCAGTAACATGGACATAATTAGTCCAGTCGATATACGGAAAGTTGAAGTCACCTCCTAGTATTATTGTATGATCCGGAAATTGATGATGTATTTTATTTACATTATTGATTAAGACCCCAGCAATAGTTACATCTGCATCTGGTGGACAATAGAATGACCCTGTTACAAGTTTTGTCCAAGATGTTTAGTCTGATCCATAGGATTTCACAGACGGTATCGATATCTGTTTTATTACTCGATGGGTGTTTACTAACAGCTATAAATACCCCACCCCCATTGGAATGCAACCTATCCTTATGGAAAACATTCATGTCATTGTTAAAAAATTTCTGCTGAACTTATATCGGGTTTTAACCAGCTTTCAGGACCTAATACAATATCCGCTTCTGTGCTACTAATAATACTTTCAAGCTCAGGCCGCCTATTACAAACACTTCTACAGTTAATAACAAGTACTTTTAACGGTCGAGGCTGATTTACGCTACTCCTAACATAAGGTGCCGAATTTGATTGGGCTGCCCGTAACTGTAATCCCAGTTTCGGGTCCTCCTCCCTCAGCCTAAAAAATCTCTCAGTGCACTCCACATGGCCCCTGCTACCCGTGAAGCCGATTTACTTGTGTAGTGCACACCTGATATATCCAAGGGAATCCTACACAACTCGACCCCATTGCGAAGATCTAAGAATCTGCAGTCATGATTATTGCAGAAACGCCAGTGTCTCTGGTTCAGATCCTCGACACAGCTCTGAACCAGAGGTCCACAGTCAGTTCTATGGACAGTGCTGCAGATAGTTAATTCAGCCAAAATATTGTGTTCATCAACCAAAGAGTTTACCCTGGAAGGAAGAGAGGATACCCTCCAACCCAAGGCTGAAAGCATCATTGGTGCCAACATGAGCTACAATCTGCAGGTGGCTACACCACGTCCATTCAATGGCATCCGGGATGGCCTATTGGATCAGCCTTCCCAGAATGCACAATGAATGGATATTGGATTTCATTCCTGGCGTACTCGCCATTTTCCTAAGGGACTCAATAAACCGCCTAACGTTGGAACTTCCTACCACCAGGTTCCCCTTCTTTGGTCACTCAGACTTAACGGGCTGGGGGGCTGGCAACTCGCAGGGTGACAATTGCAAAACTGAATCCGTACTGGACAAAACTTCAAACCGATTTGACAGTGGTACAAGCTTTCTTTCCTGGGATTCAGACTTGTACGACTGCCCCCGCATGTGGCTTCAACGTCCAGAGACCACACACCAGTCACCGTCAGGTGACCTCCGCACAGATTCCAACATCTCAGCCTGGACTGCAGGTACGATGATTGGTAGGAGAGAACTTGTGAGAGCACTAGCTTCAACAGGGTCATCCGTATCACATCTGCTGCAGTCGCCTACAGCAGCTCCAGCCTTGCAACTTTCGTTAACAAAGCTGCAAGCTGAGTGTGAAGATGAGCCATCTCAGCCCAGCGTCTGCACACAGCAATCACAGTCCCTACACATATTACTTTCAGAACAAGAAGTACGCAGAGGATGAAAGATGAACTAACCGAGAGATCAAATCAAATAACACACTGTTCACTACTTACTAACAATTGCTAATCACGGCTTAAATAAAACTTTAACTGTGGAAATAAATTTAGATGAGACGGTGGATACTGCACTGAGTAGTTAATAGGACGTACCAGTAAACTGTGTTAACTTACCACGGTAATAAATTAAAGAACGGATAAGCTCTATATACCTTCCTACAGAAAAATTTAAAGGTGATCACAATTACTGTACGCTGCTGCTATTCAAATAACGCAAATAAAACAAAAGCTATTGCAACACTTTAAATTAAGTAAACAGAAATGGTGGCACTTGTCACGGTGGTTGCTGGAGATCAACTAGCTGCTGCTCTGCATAGGCATTGAATATTCAGAGATAAAAGCTAACTACAACACTTTAAATTAAATAAACAGAAATGGTGTCACTTGACACAACGGTTGCTGGAGATCAACAATACTGTGTCGTCATAATTCTACTGTGTCCCCCTATATTTCACTTTGCAGCCACAACTACCCAGAGTGGACCACTGGTGTTTGTGTGTGGCAGGAGCCTCGAGTCTCCCACCATCCACTATGGAATTGCATGTCAGTTGCTTTGTGGGTGTGGGAGATGTGGTTGAAAGTAGTCAACCTAGGGCATTTTCATATTTAGACCAAAGTGTTCTAAAAAATGTTTGGAATCTTCTAGAATGTTGAATGAACAAGAATGATCTATAATATGATACACTTTTCAGCTATTAACATGTTGCAAATTGTTCTCTTCACGACACAGGTTCAATGACTCCGTGATTTTTGTGACACCTTTTAAGTAACTTACAGCTTTCCATATCCAATTCTAACTATAAAATTCTAAATCCATGCGCACGAAGTAGCAGGTAACAGCTGTCAACCATCTAATTTTCAACCCTATTACTTTCCACTACATGTGAATTGGCACTGGTAAGCAGCAAGTCTCCAGAGTTGAAACAAATAATATTTCAAGATATGATACAGTGGCATGTTCCCAATCCAGCTCCTTTATCATATCAGTTAATGTTTATGATTTGCAGTAATTTCCACAAGTAAATGTAGATGCCCTCTTTCACCATATTCTAGCAATGAGCTGGCCATCATATTGTAACCTAATTACCTCACTGGTACTTATGCTCGTCACACTTTCCAATAATGACCATTTTGAAACCAATTCCTACCTCCTGCCCACTTGGAGTTTGCAATCAAATGTCGCAACAGAGATTTACTCTTAAGGTCTTCAACAACCAGTTCCTTTCCACACTATAATCATAGAAAAACTGAGCATAGTGGTTGAGCAGTAACACTCTGGCCTCGTGTGCAGGAGAATGTGGGTTCAACTCATTGCTGGCCATACGAATTTCAGTTTTAAATGGTTTCCCAAAATCACGTGAGGTGAACAATAGGATAGTTCCTTCAGTAGGCCATTGCTGAATTCCTTCTTGTTCCTTTACCTCCAGTACTTTCCTGCCTCTAATGACTTCGACGTCAGTGAGATATAAAACCATAAGAAGAAATCGTTCAAAGCCTTTACTCTTTTAGCTGTTTTCATTTTAATATGACTCTTGTCATTTATTTTTATTCTATGTTAAACTACCCGGCAAGACATCCTATCCAAATTTCCTTGTAACTTTTCACTATCACCAGTCTTAATCTTATTTTATAACATTATCTGCTAAAAACCAAACTTCTGCCTGTAAATGATTTAATGTAGGCTCCATGCTTTTCTTTTTTTACTTTGTACTAAATATGTGTTCCCCATTCTTATATCTTTTAATTGCTTTTTACTCTCCAACTTGTTTTGCATATGCGAAAATTTAGGTTCTATGTCAGTTTGTAAGTCTATATCGTGAGTGGAGATAGTAGCTAGAAAGAATACAAATGGATGCTGTAATTAAGGACATGTAAAAAGTCTGTGAAGAATTTATTCAGACCAAAATCCATTGTTATTTTTCTTTTATTCGCCTTGTTTTGGTGAAATTCCTGTCAAATACCACTACTTGGGATTTGGCAGTTGTGAAACATTACTCTCACATTTACATTAATTACACTGAGATCCTAAAATCTGAAGATCCATTGGAGATAAGAGAGAGAGAGATAGAGAGGATAGACAGGGGGGGGGGAGTGTGTGTGTGTGTGTGTGTAAAAAAGCGAAGGAGAGAAATATTGATTAATTAAAAGTGTTACTTATCCAATAGCTTTAAATATTTCTAATATTTTTAAGATCCTAATCTAGAAGTGAGGAAACTTCGCTACCTCTTACTTTTATAGTGCTTTGAAAAAACAATGTTGTACATGACCCCATCTTTTTATGTGTAGTGGATGGTTTTCAGGCTCTCTTGATTTACTGATGAACTGCTAAGCATTTTTTGAAAATGAATTTTTCTGATTTTGTTCTTCAGTCCAATTCATTTGAAATATTTACATGTGGTGTGTTATTTAAATTGTTGGATCTGTCTTCACAGTTAGTACATCTTAACTGGCAAATATATAAAGATGCTAGGCCTATAGTTGATGCAGTGAGAAAGCTTTAAATGTTCAAATAACATAAGATACTTCTTATTTCTTTGTTTTTATTTTTTGAGAACTGAGTGTAGTAATCTCACAACAAATGTTTCAGCAAAAGTGAGAGCCAGTGTTTCATATCTTAGCTAAAATTTTGCTGGTATAAATAGTATTTAGTTTCAGGAAAGATTATTGAATATGATAAATTTTTGGTTTGTTTTAGCAGAAAACGAAGAATAAACTAAAGCCTGATGGTCAATTAAATGGTGCAAGTCCATTTGCAGATGATGATGTGGAGGAACTGAAACAGGTTGCAAGGCAGTTTGAAGAAAAATATGTGAGTTTTTTTCTGTTTGCTGGGATTTTGCTGTATTGTGATATATTTTACCTCCAGGTCTGTTCTGAATCTAGAACTGAAGTGCTGGTTTTATATCTTGCAAAGAATCTGACAAATATTTTTGCAGTCTTTTGTCACATCCAGCCATTCTGCCAATCATCTTTACCATATTCTGACTATTAAAACTATGACATTACTTCTTCATGTGTGTTTTGTGTACATTACTGTATGGGGAAGTAGTTATCTTTTTAGTCAAATTGTAGATATCATGTGTGCTTCTTTTCTGGTGTTTTGTTTCCACTGGTATTATCATGAAGCTTTCATTGAGTCATTCTTTCTTTGTATATTTTTGTGGTTGGATATTAATTGTTCTATTAGATGTGTATCTTTTGTAAACTTAAATGACTATGAATAAATGTAGAAATCATCTAGGCAATATTGTCTTCCCATGAGTACAGTCCTTGTTGAATCGTCCCATAATCTTTATTGTTGCGGAGTCATGCCTATTTTTTTAAAAAAATCCTCATGATGCCTAACAGCTTTCATTTTTGGTTGAAAATTGAGTGTTCTACAAGTTTTTGATTTTACATGGTTTCCCTCCCATGCGATGCATGTAATCATATTTACTTTTCTAATGACTATTGATGAGCTGTAAAACTGCAAAAACAAATGGTTTAAAAAGGGGGGGGGGGTACTGTCCTGAGTAATAGATACAAAAAATTAATTACAGTTAATAAAGCTTTTACAAGCATAGCCCAATTTTGTTCCCCAGTGCTTTCAGTAAAATGATCCTCACCAATCCTGTAAAATGATAAAATACACTCTTTAGAGTTGTATGTTTGATCACCATATTATATTGTTTATGTACTTTGGCTTTAAAACCATTCTGTTTATAACTTTCTGCACAGGAGTCTCTGCACTTCACAGATATATGATGTATTAAAAGTCTGGTACAAGACAAGCATCAGGATTTTCAGCCAGAACCATGCAGATTATCATTCAGTTTCTTTTACCTATCAGTGTCTTCTAAAATTCACTTAATATTCTTGAAATGACCTTCCGAGATACCATTACCAGTCATCTTCATGACCAGATTTCTTTTGTTCAATCCAGTATCTCAATTAAGGTCTGTTTTTTTAGAAACATTTTTGGTTTCCTTGTAAAAAAGTTTTAAACTCATTGTAACATATTTCACTCTAACTTATTAATTTGTGCAAAAATAGTGACAAAGTAAATACTGTTGGGCAATCAATGTAAGGAAGGTTAGGGAAAGTAAAACCATTACTCACCATCTTCTCCCCATCACTACAATCCCTAACTTGTCCATTTCTGGCTCCAGTCATGTGGTATGTCTCGGTTTACTTTCATCTGATCCCTTTGTCGTATGTCTCGCCTCTAAAAGATTAAGGTTTGTACATGAATATTGTGGAGTTGGTATTTATTTGCTCAGCACAGCCCTCCTGTCTTCATCTGCGGTGAGTGATGGGCTTACCTTCCTTATCCTCCATTACCTCGTTAATGTAGTGGTTAAAGGAACAAAAAAAAAAAAAATTAATGGGTGTATGGCATTGGGAGTAGGATTTACTTAGAGTTTTGCTTCATAACTTTTTCTGTTCCTAATACTAACATTCGTCATGGGTAAATAATCCTTAAACCTGGGCATGTCGTAAGGTTAGCAATAATTTCAATAAATCAATAGGCGTTATGTTATTTTTTGTTGTGTTGAAAAATGATCTGTAACTGAAAATATCTTACCTTTTTTATGGTTTTCTTCATTTTTCCTTTTTATGACTTAATCCTTTCTAAGTATGACTTACACGCATTATAGTCTTGATTGTTATTTTGCAGCCTTGCTAATTTGATATATTAAACTAATTGAGAAAAAGACTTTCTTTTAATAAAAACTAAAGTAGTCTTTGACGCTAATTTTCAGGGTGGGGGTCGGAAGAAGCATGGTCGATTTGTTGATTATGTGGATCTCGGAGCAGGATATGATGAGACAGATCCCTTCATTGACAACACTGATGCAGTAAGTTCTTATGTTCTTTTTTTTTAATTATTATTCAAGGGTGGGTTGGTTTATTCTAGTAGTCGGTTTCATAGTTTTGGTTATTCAGTGTTTGGTACAAAATGTTAGGGGCATTCCTAAGAGGAACATTACATGTACTCAGTATCTTATTTGTAAAAGTTATGTTGAAGCAATAGTTTGATCTACAGATGATCTGTGTATCATGGTCCTTTCACAAGATGATTACATAAATTCTTGAATTTACTTACAGCAATTCAGCACCATTAGATGCTCCCTAAATTTTTAGTTCTTTTAATTTTTTTTTTTTTTTTGTTTGGCTCCTGTTATTTTATTTTTTTAACCTTTTTTGTTTCCTTATTACATGACTTTACCACCATAGCAGGATTCTTTTTTTGGTGTGACAAAACTGATCAGATTGAATTAGTAAATTAATCACTTCAAACAGCATAAGTAATACAATAAAGCTTTGATGTTCTCATTTTTTTTAAATATTTGTATGTAAGTTTTACCAGGAATTCTTTAACTGTTTCTTCTACAAATTACATTTGTCAATCAGTTCACATATCTTAATACTACAGGAATGGTGAAGAGTGTCACAAGGCAATGTGAATTTGATAGAGATGATAAAAAATAAACCTGTTACAAGGGCAGATCGGAAAGTAACGCACAATAATTTTTTCCCAAAAAAGTTTAATATGTACCACAATCAAACAAATCACAAATTAACTTGCATCTTTGACTTAATTTTCTACATAGTCACCAATTTTCTCAACACATTTCTCCCATCGCGGTACCAGTTTCAATATGCCCTGTTCGTAGAATTCCATTTGTTGGGAGTGTAGCCATCTGCGGACCGCTGATTTCACTTCCGCATCTGCTGCAAAATGTTGGCCAGCCAGGAATTTCTTCATGGGACCAAACAGATGAAAGTCAGATGGTGCCGGGTCCGGACTGTATGGTGCATGGTGGAACACCCCCCAACCAAAAGTGGTGAGTTTCTCATGAACAGTAGCAGCAACATGGGGACGTGCATTGCATGAAGAAGTTTGACGCCCTTATCATTAATGTTACGGCGTTTGTCACAAAGGGCATGACGCAAATTAACCAACGTTTTCATGTAGGCTGTAGCATTCACAGTGGTTCCGTGTTCAGCAAAGTCCACTAATAACATGCCAAAAATGTCCCAGAACACTGTCACAAGCACTTTCTTAGCCAATTGAGTCACTTTGAATATTTTTCGTACTGAGGAGCCAGCATGTTTCCACTCCGTAGAGGCCTGCTTGGTTTCAGGTGTGTAGTGGTATGCCCACGACTCGTCACCAGTGACGATTCCTTTCAGAAAGTCATGCCCTTCTGCGGCGTAACACATTAAGTGATCCAAGCTTGTCATCATTGGCCTGGTTGCCTGTCAGGTTCTTAGGCACCCAGCGAGCACTAACTTTACTGAATTTCAGTGTGTCATGAACAATGTTGTACACTGCACCATAGGAAATGTTGAATGTCTGCAATTAGGTTTGCAGGTGGACCCGCCGGTCCTTCAATATTGCTGCCTCAATGGTGCGGACATTCTGCGGATTTGAAACTGTTACCGGCCGCTCAGAGCGCGGCGAATCACTAAGGTTCACGCGGTCCTCTTTTAAGAATGCCCACCACCTGGAGACATTGCTATGGTTCAGACAGTCGTCCCCATATACGCCACGCATGTCCTGTGAATTTCACTCAGGGAATGCCCTTTGGCCCACAAATATTGAACTACACTTCGCTGATCTTCACACGTGGATGACAGTAACATGCGCGCCATGTTTGTTTCATAGTTAACACTTCTCTCGCTAGAGCTGTACATGAAAACAAAATACCCTTTATAGCGCACACTTCAAACTATATCGTCGTGAAATTTCAACATTCCAGCTGCAATACCAGGGTAGAAAAAAATTATTGTACGTGTTACTTTCCGATCTGCCCTTCTATTAACTTACAACGAGAGGATCTGGTCTTGAAATTTCAGTTTGATTGCAGGCTTTATGGAGAAGTGATTTTTGTGCAATAACTCACATGACTAATTTACCAATAATGCTAAAAGAATTTAAAATTCATAGATGTGTAAGAAAATTGCCACCATGATTAAATTAAATCAAGTATTATGATACTAAAGCAAACTAATTGAGAGAGCCTGAACTATATAGTGGGGGATTAAAGGTCATAACCACGCCGGTCTGGCTAAAATATGAACTTGACCTGTATTGTTCACTCTGTAAAATTTGAATAATTTATGTTGTATATGAAGGATTTGGAATGTGTAAAGGCAGAGATTTCTCATGAGCGGTGACTACACTATTTAGTAAACATTCAAATGCCATGGACCTCATGGTCTGATCTAGCTGAAATGTGTACTGGACCTTTTTGTGTCCCTAATGCTTCACTCTGAAAATTTGGAAGAATTTTTGTTTTGATAAATTTTTTATGACTCTCCTCAACTTAAGAAAACGTTTCTCAGATGATAGCAGAGGGTGAAAATAACTGAGTTTTGTCAGCTCAGATTTGACATTTTCCAGAATTTAGTTGAAGGAGTTCAAACATATACAGAAGTAGTCAAATAATTTCTCTGAATCTTGTTGATAAAAACTCATTTTTCAATCTGTGAATCTTGCTCCAAATCGCCCAATAAATGGTGAAACTTGCTGTGCTCTTCTCATTTCGGGCAAAATCATTTCCCAAAGGGGCCCTTGCAGTGTAGGCGCTAGCCTCGCATTGAAAGGGTTGCCGGTTCAATTATGACTTAGGACATGGATGGTTATAATTAAATGTATGTTTGTCTTGTTTTGACTACACTATAGTGTTCCACATCGTTACATGATCAAAGTCTGATATAGTCAGAGGTTGGGGGTTAAACTCCGTCCAGCCATCCTGACTGTGGTTTTCCGTGTTTTCCCACAGTACCTCCATGTAAATGCCGGGATGGCTTCTATAAGGCCACAGCCGACCTTTCATTCCCCTTAAAAAAAAAAGATAAATAAATAAATAAATTTTAACTGTTTTTATTTCCCAAAGACATACACAGACTTCAAAGGTATTGGTCACGTGTAAGCACAAGCACCAGCGTTTACATTCAACACTTCTTCCAAAGACTGTACTCTCACTGTACACGTAAAACTGTTCGCTCAGAACTGTGTCCACAAACTGTGACAACTGAGTCTCTGCCACTCGCTTTATATATTTTCATTGGAAGTTTAGAACATTACAAAGGCTGTTGACAGATATTTCTTGAACTTTAAAAGTACTTAAACAATCACAATGATTATGGAATGCTCAGAAATGAAAATTAAAGATATTTAAATACAAAATTATCCACATAAATCATTTTAAACTGTAGTAACTCATCCTTTAAACATCGTAGCTCAACTTAATACTTGGAATTACAAACATTTAAGCAATTCTCTTGCATAGTTCTATCCTTAAACATATTAGATATTGTGTACAATTTTCTTTTCATAAAAGTCCATTTATACTGACTTACAGTAAATTGCAAGAAAAACATACAAGATCATGTTCAATCAAACTGTAGCTTGCTACAAATGCTTCATAAAATACAGTTCCATAGGTTTTAGGGCTGTTACGATGACAAACAAATTGGATCTGGTTAAATGGTCTCGGAGACTAAAGTTTAAAAAAAAAAAAAAAAAATGCATTGTTTTTTAATGTGGTCTTTGCTTCATCAACAAACCTCTAATTTGAATGAGGTAAAACAACCCATTCATCTTTTTGAAATATTCAACTGTGAAAAAAGTTGCAAATATAAAATAACTAAATCAAAATTCATGGCAACAACAAAGAACAACTGCCCGTGAAAGACAAACGACACCCACAAGTATGCTATGATGTGAGAAGTCATGCTCATTCATCGTCTGTAGTTGGCAATTGGATATAGTTGGTTCCAGTGTGAGGCCAGCCTTATGGACAGTTGTTTTGTAGTTAAACCTGTGTAGGAAGTGGTGAAGCTGCAGGTTACCTGGTATATTACATGGAAGGTTTCATATGTGGCTTGCCCTATGAAATATAATAATAAGAAGGAAAATGCTTAAAGGCAAAGAAAATAAGGAATTATATTTGAAGTAAACACAACACTTACCACATGGGAGGAACATGTGTCTGGTAATGAAACTTGATCTTGCAAGTGGATGACACATGGTGGGGAAATAAGATGTGATCACATCAACACCCACAATGTGAATAACTAACCAGGTGAACAAAGCAAGGGGTCATATTGAAGGGGGAAGGGAAAGTACTGAATGGATAATTGTGGGGAAGTACAGGGTTAGTCTAAATGATTCATCACATTTCAAAATACTGTGTATTGAAAATTATACGATCTACAAAGACCAAGGATACATGAAAAGATACATAACATCAAAAAGTTTAAAAGACCACTTGGTGGGTGGCGTACACTCCACTTCACTGTAGTGAAAATGTCTGCAACTTTCTCTACAGAGAACTGCCACATCGCTGGTCCGAGTTATGTTCCTCTGTTGTCGTGGCACCTCAAGTCGCCAGATCTGACCGCTGTGATTTCTTTTTGTGGAGTTATGTGAAGTGCAAAGTTTATGTATCCCCAATGACAACAACACTGTAAGAATTAAATGAATTTATCACTGCTGCTCTGACGGACATTGATAGGAACATGCTATCAAATGAATAGATGGAACTGGATTGCCATTTGGATGTGTACCAGGTGACTAAGACCACACACCTTGAACGTGTACCAGAAAGTTGGCAAGTTTACGTACCATTTCGTGTACCTCCCGTCTTTTCAATACACAGTAGGGTGCTAATGACCTTGCTGTCGATGCGCCATAAAGCCACAACAACAATACACAATACTTTGAAATTTGATGAATCATTTAGGCTAACCGTGTATTGTGGGTGGGAAAATATCACAAAAGTATTGAAAAAAGTGATGTAAATAAGACTATAACATAGGTAATATTTAAATTATGAATTATTATTATCATTGTATAATTGCTGGGTCTACTGGAAGGCCATGGGGATGCATGATGATGGAGTTTTGTTAGGCTGATTCCCACTTTCAGAGTTCAGAAGGTGTTGTGGTTTTCGGGAAGACTCTTGACTACTCTCGCTTTGAGACAATTGTTTAGGTCGTTTAAATTGCGGGAACTGGCATGTGCCACTAGCGCTCAAATGGCAATGTTGACCAGGAGATCCCGGAGGATTGTTTGGATGCCTGTGTAAGGCCGGCATTACACTGTAAAAGATCTTTAATAAAAGATATTTTATAAAATATTTTACAGTGTAATGGGGCATATTTTATAAAAGATTTCTTTTATAAAATGTAAGACGTTGGCATTACATTTTATAAAAGATTCACCACCCTCCAAACGTAAACAAAGAAAATGGCATAAGGGACGTTACCAAAGTTGGTTATGACTGTCGAATCCACGAAAATCTTTATTTCTGAGTATGAACAGAAGGAAATGTTGTAAACTCAGGGCTGTACTGTAGAAGACGTAAAAAGAGAAAATTAATGTGTTAAGGAATTAGTATTTGAAAGGTTTCTGGAATAATAACAGAAGTAATGCACAGACCAATGCGTGTGCTATATTGCAGAATGGTGTAGATCCGTCACCATTTATCGTGTTCAACCCATGGCACATACACTGTGAAAATAGAAACCCAATAGTATATATGGGGAAATAATTCTGATGTAGAATTTTATGAAAATATTGTGGTAAGAATTTATTGGACGTATACTTCAGCATCAACCATAATTTTTATAATTTGGCATGTCCTCACATTGCAGCTCGTCTTCCACTAAACTGTGATAAGGCCCTATCATATCAAGTATCGTAATCCACGGTCTAACCTAAATATGTTTACTTCTCTTCTTTATCTTCAATAAAATACATATTGTGACAGCTGCACTAACTGCGTCTGCAAAAGCTTACAAGTTTACTCCATTCATTTCAGAGAACTATGATGAAAAAATTTATATAGTGTAATGGGACAAAAAAAAATCATAAAATATCTTTGATAAAATAAATATGATAAAATGTTTTATAAAACATCTTGGACAAAGATCTTTCACAGTGTAATGCCGGCCTAACAGAATTTCGATTCGCCATGCATTCCTCCTATGTTGTGGTTAGACATACAGTTTAACGTGGAATCCGAAACATGGAACGCCCTGGCATAGTTCATTTGATCAAATGTAGCTCTTAAAAACTCTAGCACCATCGGGATTTGAATACGGTACCGCATCCCGAACTTTTAAGTGCATTAATCACTGAACCACAAGACTGCTCACTGCTGGATGCTCAAAGTTGCTGGTGTCGACTGTTTACCTGTGGCCCTTTATTCTGATTATAACTTGGTTAATGGTCGGGCACACATGTTCATATCAAGCTTTCAGATTTTCAGAAACTGTATCTCCCTCTGAACTCTGGAAATGGGAACCAACATACCTTTGTTACCAGGCATCCTCCTGACCTTAACCTCTGATAAGACCCTTCCATTAGTCCCAGCTCTTACAAATAAATGATGCTAATAATTCATAATTCTTAATTTTAATATTCTCTCTTATATTCATGTTCATATCATCTTGTGTTCAGTGCTTTTGGGATGTTTTTTTTTTTTTTTTTTTCACTGGTAATAGTACCGAGCGGGGCGGTGTAACGGTTAGCGTTCTCGCCTGGCATTCGGGAGGACGGCGGTTCGAATCCCTGTCCGGGCATCCAGATTTGGGTTTTCCATGGTTTCCCCAAATCACTCCAGGCAAATGCCGGGATGCTTCCTTCAAAAAGGCCATGGCCGAATTCCTTCCCATTCCTTGCCCCCTTCCTTGCCCCCCATCCTTTCCCGTCTCTAAAGACCTCGATGTTAAAAAGAGACGTAAAACAGTTTAAAAAAAATTCACTGGTAATATATCCCAACATTTATTGATTCAGTACTTTCCCACCCCCTTCTACTAAGACCCTTGCTTTGTTCCCCTTGTTGGCCATTTATATGGTGAGCATCGATGTGACCACACCTGATCTGCTCACCTTGTGTCCTATTGGCTAGCAAGACTAATGTTCACTACCTAATTGTATTGTATGACTCCTGTACGTCTTTTTTTGTGTTTGATGCAGCCCAGCTACCTTCATGTATGGTAAGTGTTGATTTGCTTTCTCTATCCTTCTTTTTATAAACATATTAGATCTGTTAAGAAAATAACAGGATTCTTTTTTTTAATTTTGGGAGCTTTGTAAACTTGATTTTTAAATATTTTCATTTTTTTGGTACACATGTTCCTGAAGTATGTTGCAGTTGGCAACAGTTGTGAATGTTTAGCTTATTATCGACTGTCGAAAAGGGTAGACATGTATTGATGTGCTCAGAAATTTTTTACTCCTAAAAATAAAAACATCGAAATATTTGTGTAAAATTATGCTCGAAAAATTGAATAAAATGCAGTACTGTGTTCAAAATGTTAACAGTAGTGAAGGTGAAGACGATGACTACCCTGGATGCCCTAATTCATCAACAACCAATTCTGTAAAATCGCCTTACCAATATTGGAGAGGTTGCTGATGATGTCAGAGTATCATTTGGCCCGTTTCAAGCAATTTTCTAAAAATGTTTTCAGCATTAAACGTATGGCAGCAAAATTTGTTCAAAAATTGCTGAATTTCAACCAAAAACAACATCTCATAGACATTGCTTAGGAATTGCTGACTGAAGTCAATACCGACATAGAAATTCTTAAAATGGTCATAACAGGCGACGAAACATGGGTATGATGTCGAAAGCAATGCTCATTTGCCCCAATGAAAGTTACCTGAAGAGTTGAGACCGAAAAATAAATCGACAAAGTTCAAATGTGAGGGCTCTCCTCTTTCTTTTCTTTGATTTCAATTCCTGCCAAATGGTCATACTGTTAATACAGAATACTACCTGACAGTTATGCACCATTTATGTGAAGCAATCAATCAAAAATGCCCAGAATTGTGACAAATCCAGACATGGAAATTGCTTTACAATAATGCTCCTGCTCACATTGCACTGGTTATTTGTGATTTTTTGTTAAAAAAAACTGTTGTTTTGCCTCAGCCACAATATTTGCCTGACGTGGCTCCTGTAACTTTTTTCTATTCCTGGGGCTTAATAGAACCTTAAACGGGCAACATTCTGCCACCATATACAAGATAAAACAGAATCGCTAAAGGAGCTGAATGCTATACCAAAAAGTGAATTCCATAACTGCTTCCAAGATTGGAAAAAGTGCTGGCACAAGTGTATTTTATCTGAGGGAGCGGGAGGGGGGGGGGGGGACTACTTTCAATGGGACAAGATTGATCCTGATTAAAAAATAAACATTCTTTAAGAAATACATAAATTCCCATTATTTTTTGATCAAACCTCATATACCTCCTAATCCAGCAATCCCTATCCTGTTCTCAAAGACCAATGCATAATGTTGAGAGTTTCAGTGTGCACACCTTTTTGCCAAATGGCTCATTGCTTTTTGTATGAATAGTGTTTAAAATTGAAGTATTCTAAGAAAACAAATGTTCATTTTTTTGTTGGGGGGGGGGGTTATTTGTTGCTCTTCTGCTCTCCTAATTGGTAAGTTCTGGGTCTACTTACATCATCCTTCATTGTTTTCATTGCCTAAAAGCCTTTTCATTATTAAAATTGGATGATACTGCTGATGAAACTGCCGTTATTCAATGAAAATGAGGAAGGACAGGGGAAAATAACTTACCACAGATGTAGGGAGGAGGGCAAAGATGGACACTAAAAATTTGGACACAATTTCCAATGGTTTGGTGAATAACCTTACTCATGATTGAGGTGAGATATGTGGCAAGGGAAAATATGTGTGCACATACAGACCTACCAGATGAATCTCGCTGTGTTGTCTAGTTATGAATCCCTACAGTTTTGTTGTACCTGACACCTGCTTCCTCACCAGGATGAGATGTGGAAGGCATGTATCTGAAGATGACCCAGGCTATTGCTGAGCTGTAAGGATTTATAGGCAGATGTTATAGCAATATAACCCAGCAAGAAATTTAAATAATACTGTGATGGTTTCAAACAGTGCTCTTTTCCACTGAGCAAGAATTGCCATTTGTTATGTTTATGATAATGTAAATAATGTTTCTGTATATTATTATTGGTGAATTCTCCCAATAAATGGAAGGCGTTAAGCAAATGACCCAATCAAATTTTCTTTGAGTTCTTGTAGTTCCAGTAGGCTTTCATTCTTTCCGAGAAAGCTTGTTTGCATTCTTCCGACCACTTTGGCCTGTATTGTTTTTGTTTTGGTTGCTCAGTTATAACTTCCCATTCTTCTACTTTGTGTCTGAAGGTGTCTTTTTCTAAGATGTCTGTTGCTCCTATGCTTGCACTTTTAAGATCCTTCCGAATTTCATTCAGCCAAGGTGTTGGATTTTTAAGTGAACTTACATAATCTATTATCTTTTTTGTCAATCGACTTTCTGGTAATCTCTTAAGGTGACCAAAGAATTTCATTCGCCTTTTCTTGATGTCAATTTCGATGTTTGAAAACTTTTCTGTTGTTTTAATTGATTGTAGTTTGTAACCATCTTTAGTGAGTCTTGCTCCTAGAATTTTTCTAATGATTTTTCTCTCTACTTTTTTTTTATTTCTTCAAGATCATGTTTTCTGTTAAGTGTTAAGGTTTCACTTGCATAGAGGGCTGTTGGTTCTATGACGGTGTTGTAGTGCCGAATTTTAATCTGTCTTGACATGGATTTTTTTGTTGCAGCGATTTTGCACTAACCCTCATGATTTTTTTACTTTTTGGAGGCGATTTTGCTGTGAGTTTTTCTCAAGATCTGTCGGTTCAATGAATTCTGCGAAGTATTTAAAGTATGGGACCCTGTTGATTTTACATTATTTTGTTCTCAAACTGGCTATTTCTGACCTTGAACATATGAAGTCGGTTTTCTCGAATCAGATTTGTACTTTTTTCTGCACATTCTTTTAGTGTCTCAGGCTGTTTGATGGCAGTCTCTCCATCCTCTGCCAGTATTGCCAAATCATCCGCAAAAGCGTGGTATGACATGTAGAGGTTGTTCTAATCCATTTTCTTCTAAAATTTGGAATAGTGAAGGCCTGTCTATTGAGTCGTATGCTTTTTTGAAATCCACAAATGTGCATACTAGGGTTTTTGTCTGAGGGTTTGCATTTTGATTATGGTTTTGAGGTTGAAAATTTGTTTGGGGCATGACCTGTTTGGTCTGAATCCTGCTTGATATTCTGCTAATTTAGGTTGTAACTGCTCTTGTGTTCTCTTCAAAATACAGGCTGAAAGAATTTTGTATGTGACTGGTAGGAGGTAGATCCCTCTAGTTGTTGACATCTGATTTGTTACCTTTTTTTTATGTAGTGGGTGGATTAGAGCAATCATCAGGGATTTTTTGGTTTGCCAAATGTTTTGGATTATTTGTGCAATTTCTGTTAGTGAATTTGTACCTAAATTTTTTTTAAAGTTCGGCTACAATTTCTATCTTTTCCTGATGTTTTGTTATTTTTCAAGTTTCTTTATATGTGTATAAATACTTCTTGTGTTGGTGTTCTGTTGTTATTTCAGATTGTACTTTCAGGGAAACTCTGTTTGGGTTGCGAAAAATTTTAGAGCTGTGAAAATTAAGTGGCCAGCTCTTGGCTGTTTTCTTTATTTGTCAGGGCAAGTTTACCATTTCGTTTTCTAAAACACAGGTTCTGTGGTGAATACAAAACTATTAGTCCAAATAACATTCAAATTTAATAAAATATATATATATATATATATATTGGACTTTGATGTAGCCAATTGGACATGGAGCTGTCACATCTGGAAAATTTCTTCCTGCCTACATTTTTTTGAGGAAATGTAACATTATGATTAATGATGCTTGCACTAGTACTTCTTACTTTCACTATCTTTGGAAGAAATAATTGTTTGCCAGGCTGGAATACCAATGTGGATCATTGTTTTTAATTAATTCTGTCCTGTCGCGAAGCCGTGTAACATAATAATTGGGGGTGTCCTATCACGAACATAATTCAGTCAGTGCTAACGATGCTCATTTCATTAATTCAGTTAATAATTAGACAAGGCCGCCAGCTTTGAAAGCTATTCACTGTTGTTTGAAGCAGGTTGGGGGATGCCACAGGATTACTCAACCAGTGCGACACACAGTACTGTAGTTACACAGTTTACAACTTTATTGCCATTTACTCACTCTGCAAAATCCTATGAAAGTATGCCAGGAAAAACCATCAGACTTTATAAACTAAAGTTGCAAGTTCCATATTGGGGGGGAGCGTAGGCAAGTATACGTAATATAAACAACACTTTTCTACACCGCACATATCCAAAATCCTGTCCTGTGCTAGTATTCCAATATTACTTGCATATTAGCAGCAGGAACCTGTGGGTTTGAGTCTTGAATCTCTTTTTACCAAAGCCCCTATAAATTTCCCAAGAGTTCACAGTAGTATGCATCTTAAACAGTTTACTGTTCAGGCAAAAAATTAACATTACATTTTTAGCATCCAAAAAGACTATCATGAGAATTTTACCAGCAAACAAATAAGAATTTTATTTTCACTGTAACTGCTTCCAGTTTGCATGGCATTCCATACTTTAAATCATCATTTCATGGATATACTGGCATACCTATGATTCATTACATGTGAGAATGGCAGGAGTGGGTCTCCTTCTGATGCAAAGGGTCAAAGCTTATAAAAAATTTCGGTCCTTGCATATATCTGATTTGCATGTAATAATCTTTAAACCAACCTTCAAGAGATTTTGTGTAAATGTAACGTCTTTTTAATGATTGTTTGCACACTTCGATACCTTATGCAATTTTCGCACTAATTTTGTGTCATCGATTCATAAATTAAATTTACAGTATGTCTGCACAATGCTGGTTAGTTTGAGACAACATGCATAAATGATGATAGGAGCAACAGTTCACTTTTCTCTCTCTCTCTCACACACACACTAAACACCCTTTTGCACTAAAGGCTTCAGAAGTGTATTATTACCGAATCATGTAGGTGGTTCTCAAAATTTCTACTGGTTTAACAACGCCGTGTAGTAGAAGCTTAGTACTGTATTGTCCATTGAGTTCATGGTCCTCCTGTCCACTCATTGTGATATTGGCAAACAATTGATTGTAGAAACAAGCATTTGGATTGCTAATGCGTTCATACCAACTACATACCATTGCCAGATTAATAAGTGTATATATCTTGTGCTCTTGTCTTTGATCAGACTTCATTAAATATTACTATCATGAAATTTCAGGAGAGCTTTTTTTCTGTTGCAGTATTTGTTTTGTACATAGGAAGCATTAATAGCCCACTCATCATAATCATCATCATCATTGATATTTCACTCCAGCAGACTGGTGTAGCAATAAAGAAGCAATAGCCCTCTGTTAGCTTACAAAATATTAGTAACTAGCCTCGTACCCGCGACTTCGTACGCGTGGATTAAGAATTTATTTGCCAGAATTAAATATAAAAAGTTGTTGGTAACGAAGGATTGGTCCCAAACAATATCGAGTCGGCATAATATGACAGGAAAGCTATCACTATATCATTCTACCGTCGAACCTGCCTCTTGAAGAGAATCAATTTCCAACATATTTCTGTCACTATTCGATAAGATTTCAAAATTTCGTGACTACAACTGTTAATCATACTGGAAAAAATATCCTGTGCCCTTCCTTCATACATCTTTCCTTATAAAATTCCATCACAACGATATAGCCATATAGTCGTCAAAACGTAACAAAAAGACAGAGACTTACTTCCGTATTTATATTAGAATTACTGTGGTTCACACTCGCACACTGACTGCGAATAACATCTGAGGGATCATTATAACGTAAAAAAGTGTACACCTACAAGATTGCAAGACTACCTACGATTTGCCTCGCATTGCACCCCTAACTTTATAATATCTACAGTTTAACATTCAATCCGAATAACCTACGGCCCAGGCCTGACTCTTAGGATGAAAAATAATTTTTAAAAATCTTGGCCTCCTCGGAGATTTGAACCGGAGACCACGACGTTCGTAAGCAAGCTCTTTAGCCACTGAGCTGCCAGTTCACTACACGGAAGCACGGACTGGAGACGTCCACATCCAACGTGTCTGTCTATCACCGTATTTCGAAGTTATGATACAACATGTGTTATTTATACAGATAATTTTTCAACCAAATGTAGACAGTATTTTTCTCCTTGTTTCAAAGGATAAGTGTGCAAAGTTTCATTGAGATCGGATGAAAACTGTGGATTTGTATGAAGAACAAACAAAAGAACAAACAAACATACATTCATCTTTATATATAAAGATTTATATTGAATTCAGTGCAATGTTACAATGATGCTGTTTAAGGAGTTTCAGTATATGTTAAAGAGCTATTATCAGGGAAACGAAGCCACTATGTCAATGTAATGGATAGTACAATCATAATGTTTAAAATATATCTGATTTCAGGATATAGGTACTGTTCAGATAAGTAATTATAGTAGTCACATTTGGCCCTTTTATTCTTTCCGGCTAAAATTATTGTGAAACAGAAATCGAGCAATAAGTCACGTTCCTTTGGTCACTGGTGTAAAATAATTTATACCAAATTCCATAGAAGTTTCACGATTGTTACAGTTAATATATAAATCATTATAAAAAACAACTTGACCTATATGAAGAGGCGGTAAATTTACTCTTCTGTTAAAAATAATAACATGGGCACACGGAGATAAAAACATATGAATACAAAATTTCAGAGACAGATTGGTGATTTATTATGTGTATTGAAAAAAGGTTGATTGAAACACAGGCAAAATGTGAGAATAATTCTTTTGCTGAAGGTAAACTCATTTATGAAGATGTTTTGAAGTCTGAAAATCACAATTGTGAACATTCAAATTTCTATGAAGAAAGTGAATTTACCCTTAGACTGGTCGTGTTTTGAATTACTGGTTAAATTGGTATTCTGATTCCCCCCTCCCCTTGTTGAGGTGCTTTTGTCATGTTCTGGAAAAAGAGTGATGTGCAGTGTTCTCTCTTTTTATGCATTTGATGGTTGGGTATAAATTGTTAATTAGAAAGATATGGAATTGC
Organism: Vandiemenella viatica; assembly: GCA_031002005.1. Classification (NCBI taxonomy): domain Eukaryota; kingdom Metazoa; phylum Arthropoda; class Insecta; order Orthoptera; family Morabidae; genus Vandiemenella; species Vandiemenella viatica. Next base: position 222,637,149 of record JARYHS010012519.1, on the reverse strand, counting down.
TTGAAGGTAATTTTCTTCTTTCAAGTTTCATTAAATAGATAAAAATTTACCATTTCAGTATGATGAAGTCGTTCCCGAGGAGATGACAACAGCTCATGGTGGCTTCTATATTAATTGTGGTGCCCTAGAATTCAAAGAAGTGTCTGATCAGTCAGATATTGAGGAAACTAAAGATTTCAAAACTCGGAAACGTGTTAAGGTAAGAATTTTTGTGTAGTACTTAGATTTGTTTTTGCAGCAAGGATTTTGTGCAGTTTCAACAATGGTTTGATGCATAGTTCTTATGCAACTTTTTTTTTCAGAGTGGAGGAAAAGTTTTGTTTGTGTTTCAAACAATCACTTTCACAAAACTTATCTTTTTTTCTCTCTCTCTCTCTTCTGTTCACAGAAAGTTCCTGTTCTGCCAGATGATGACCTCGATAGCGAAGAGACCGATGAAATAAACCACACTAAGCCCACAAACAACGTACTTCCACTTAAGGTACAGTTCGTGCAGTATTCAGCCTTCTTTTCATCAAATTCTTTACCATAACCTTCTAATTTAATATTCTTTTTGTCAGATTTGTTATCAGATCAGGCTAAAGATAAAGCAGAAACAGTTCCTATTGTTGATATGTTTATAACTTTACTGTGAAACAAAGTGGCTAGAATTACCATTTCCCAAATCATTTTCAACTTATAAAAGTAAGGAAGGGATGAAGAAAAATTTAATTTTATATATAAATCGTCTTAAATTTTACCTCTTCTTCATAAAACAGTGGGCTGCATTCTGCACTGTATTGATGCTATGGTAGTTTTCTAAATTCTACAGTGAAACATCACCTAGTCAAGCAAGATTACTTTTGAATCCAACTTCGATAGGATCTGTTTTACTCGTGCCAAGAACTAACCTCTTTTATCCCATGAATTGGAAATATTCTTGAAAATTTCTCATGGCTGGTTTAAGGATAAAAACTGCTTTTCGTGTCCAGTTGACAACTGTTTTTGTATCTCATTATTGCTGAATTTACGTATAAATTTGCAAGGTTATAGGTATATTTCATTAAATGTCTTGAAGTGATACCTGCTGCATGCACTATGTGTATTGTTGACTATTTGTCTATAGAAAGAGACTCGACCTGTGAAGTATTCACCATTATTTTGCAGAAGTAATATTGGTTATCTGTTTGTTGCATATCTGATGAGATAAACCAGAATATGGACAGTGATTAAATGTGAATAATTATCTGTTTTGGAATTGAAATTTCTGGTGTAATGGTTCCCCAGCTTGATGTAAGAAACAAACTCCGTCAAAATGAAACCGGCCTGTCTCTGGTATTTTCTTAATTTTGAAAGTTTCCACACAATACCAGTAAAATGCTTTTTTTTTTTTACCATTTGAAAAATGTTAACATGTTTTGACCAACAATCCCATAATTAAAACCTGTATGTATTGAATCCTGATATTCTGAAATTACCCTCCTACTCATTGGTCACAAAGAAAATTGTTTGTGCCTAAGTTATACCTTTACTACACATCAACAAACATCAGTTTAACTGAGTCTTACATTTTTCTGCAAGTTCTCCTGCAGCTTAGATAGACTATGTTGGCTGTATTAGTCTGAGAGCTGTTAAAAAATTTTGTGTTGATTTTTTAGGCACCTTGGACATTGCAAATTTTCAAGTACTAAATCTAATATCTGGTTGGTGGGTAGTGGGGTCTAAACCAAACCTTTGAATTTTTAACTTAATATTTTGCCATCCATTTTCAAAATTGTAGTTCATAAATATCGAAAAAAATATTTGAGGCATGCTGTGATTTACACAGAAAATATTTACACCTAGAAAAAGAAATATTTTTGAAAAGACGGGCCATTTTGATACGACTTTTTACCTGCCGCAAGGCTCAGTTCTTGCCCCATTTGTTTTTAATGTATATATTTCCAACATTGCTCAAATAGAATACAGACAATTTTCTTATGCTGACGATCTGGCACTCGTACAACAATCCCATAACATTCAGCAAATTGAAAATAGATTAACAGCAGACCTCAAAACCCTGAGTAACTATTTTAAGAAATGGTGTCTCGTACCCAGTTCAAGCAAGATGGAAACTAGTGTCTTCCATCTTTACAGCCTGGCAGCGAATTTCTTGCTTGACGTTCTTCTTGATGGCACTCCCTTCCAACACAACCCGTTTCGAAATTATTTGGGAGTCGTAATGGATCACACCTTGGCGTACAATAAACATCTAAACAACCATGCAGCAAAACTAAGAACTAGAAATAATATTCGGCGGAAGTTAACTGGCACCTCCTGGGCAGCATCCGCCTCCACACTTCGCACATCAGCACCAAGCCTTGTGTATTCTGAAGCTGAGTGCTGCTCATCTGTCTGGATGAATAGCACCCACACCAAAAAGATCAACATAGTTTTGAACCAGACAATGTGGATGATTAGTGGAAGCATCAGGTTCACTCCACTGTACTGGCTACCCGTTTTGAGTAACATCGAACCGCCTACGATATGACGACACAATTGCTTAATTGCCCAGTATAATAAGATCTGTCAGAACTTGGATCTCCCCTTCCATGATGACATGGAAATTCAATTTCACAGACTTAAATCAAGAAGACCAAGCATAAAAACTGCAAAACAAATTATATCTAACAATTTTAACGGGAGATAAGCATGGAGATTGGAGTGGATAGCCTCAGCCCCACCAGAATGGCACTCCCAATCAACAGGCACTAAAGGGACTCGACCTTCCGCGCAAGACCTTGTGTGCTCTCAACAGAGTTAGGTCTTGCCATGGTAGATCTGCTTTATCTCTTAACACGTGGGGAATGAGAGATTCACCGAATTGTGACCGTCGATTGCCCACTTCGAGCCTTCAGGGAATCGCTGAAGTACTTCATAGATATTTCAATTGAAGCTTTACATTGGCTGCACGCTGTCGATTCTGAATTTTAACTGTAATTTAATGTTACATTTTATTAGTGTGAAACAGTTGTATATATTGTATTATTGATTGTGTGCTATGGACCATAAGATAAATAAATAAAACCTGCCAGGTGATCAGGAATGTTATGCGTGAGTTTGAGTGAGTAGTATATCGGCATCTGGCGGCTGAGTTATAGTGTGCTACATTGTAATTGGCTCTCGCAATAACACATGAGACATAGCGAGCATGTAGATGATAGAAAAAAATTTAAGAGTAGTTAAAAGATTTTCATTCATAGCATTTCTTTTTTATGAATTTTCATATATTCAACAGTCAATAAAAAAGATAGTATGTATTATATTGCTTTGCCATGTAATTCAACAAATGAAATATTTTTTATTTATCTTCCGTTTTCTGGAAGTAAAGTGAATTTTTATGTATTATATTAAATTACAAAGGATTGAAGAAATGAATGAATGCAAAAGTAAAATTACATGATAAAATGAAATTAAAGTTTTAAGTAGTCTCTGAAGACTTTTGCTGGTAATAATAATATTAACATTTGAAATGTTTAAACCTAATATTATACTAAGAATTGTTAACTAATTTTTTTACAAAATACCAAATAAAAATCGTTATTAAATTTTATATTAAAAGTATTTTTCGTGTAAAACATTTCATTCATTGAAGAATTCTTAGAAATTCAAACAGGTATTAAATTCATAAGTGAGCAGACGCTGCAGCTGTTGTAAATAGCTGTACAAGAGAAAGATATGACAACTAGCTTCAATCCCGTCAAAAATGATGGTTTGAACGCAATATTCTGGCAGTTCACTTTTTTTGCAATTGGTTAATTATATGGAACTAGCCACAAAGCCCGTCAAAATTGACGGGTTTGGAGTATTCTGGCAATTAATTTCTTTTTAGTTGCTTACCTAAACAGAATTGTTTTGAAATAAAGCTCAATGTGCTGTAATTTCTCATCCCTTGTGATGTAGCAAAACGTTTCAGTTGTCAACTTGATGCAGGTCGCATTTCAGTCAAACCACAATCTTCGCTAATAATGCGATGAAGATCGATGTGTTAACGGATGACATAAATTACATAGCCTACAGTTGAAATAATGACCACAGTGAAAACGATGGATACTAAATTAAATCATAACAACTTCAGTATTCTGGCAAATCATTTCTTAGCAATCGCTTAAATAAACACAAAAATAAATCATAATATAATTCCTATTGCCTTGCGCAATAACAAAATGTTTCTGTTGCTATCCTGGTCCAGGTTGCATTTCAATCTAACAACAGGCAGTTCAATCATTACCGTGGTGCCACAATCTGATGATGAATTCTTGTAGAACTCGACGAAATAAATCGAAAATAAAGAATAAAATTTTTTGATATCTTTCTTGGTTTTCGAGATATAGCATGTTGAAAATCAATTATAACTGTGATTTTGGTGAAGTTTCTCTGGTCCAGGACGTATTTCAACCTAACAACAACCACCAGGAAGAAAATAAAACACATATAGTGCATTTCCACCATGTAGATATAGCGGTTTTGGTAATTTGTTTTTTTCTGGTCCAGGCCAGATTTCACCCAAACCACCTAAATTTTGAGATACAATATCTCGAGAACTAAGCGAGATATGGAAAGAAAATGTATTATTTGTTTTCGATTTGTCTCTTCGAGTTACATACGATATCATCATCAAATTTGGCAATGTCGAAATTTTTCTTCTGTTCCAGGCCGCATTTCAACCTAACCACGTCAATTTTGAGATACAATATCTCTAGAATTAAGTAAGATATCAAAACATTTTATTCTCTACTTTCAGTTTTTTTCGTCGAGTTACATAAGAATCCATCAACAAATTGCGGCTTCACGGTTATCGTAGAATCCCATAACCACGTACAGTACTACGCTAAAACATGGAGGAAATATTTCCTTCCTCCATGTGCTAAACATGCCGCCAGAGAACAATACTTACTTTACACGCATATTAATACATATACTTATCACATTTCAATGGTCACATTGCATCGCGAAATAAACCAAATAAAAAATCTATAAGGGTTCTTCAATCTTAATTTTTAATATTCGTTATTCAGAATTATACTAACACATTTGAATAGCTGACACAGTTACATGCGGCTGAAATAAGGCATCAGTAAAACCAAAGTAAATTAAAAATAAATCTTAACAGCTTACGTCATTCCAACGTAATATTAGTTTTAATGGGTGGAAGGTGATATTTTCCACCGGCCGGAAACTGGTACTGCCCTGTTGAAATTTGTATCAATTGCTTCGTTATAATGGCATCTTTTTCACATTTGCACCCTCCTTTTTTTCCGAAACGTCGCTATGAATTAAATTAAAAATTCTGAAACGTAAGATGCTCCGCATCGGAAAAATGTTAGCAATACTTTCGTTAGAACGAAGTAATGAATTAAGTAACAGAAAAAAATTACTAAAAAAACGCATGCCCTCTGCTGTAACTTCAAGTGCCAATTTTAATAACAATCTATCAAAACTGCCGCTAGCATTGCGAAAATTAACTTACATATATGTGATATCAACGAATACTTCTACATAAACTAATATTAAATAAATCTAAGCAACTAATAAGTATGTTCAGTCAGTTAATTCATTCGTGGATGCCTAGAAATGTTATTAAATAACGTGCATATTTCTCTGCAGTTGCTTAATTAATCAGAATTGTTACAAAATAAAGCTCATTGTAATTTATCGTTCATTGTGCTGTAGCAAAAAGCTTTAGTTGTCATCTTGGTCCAGGTTGCATTTCAGCTTAACCATAATATCCGCTAAAATTTCTGATAGAAAAGCAAAGCTTCAATCACACGCAATTTAATACATTCCATGCATCGCGATATAAACTTGATACCCAAATCTTCACAGGTTCTGACACATTTCTTTCTTAATAGCTACCTATGATGAAGATCGATATTTTAACGGCTAAGAAAGCTTACATCTGCTGAAATAATGACTCCAGCAAGAACGAAGGATGCTATAACAACTTAAGCTATGCCATGTAATATTTCATTGTGGTTTAGGCCGTATATATCGCAATCAATTTGCAACTTCTTTCATTTGAACCATGTAATGTTTCAGTAAAAAAAAAACCTGATAATTAATATGCCAATTTAAACACAAATAATTTCAGTAATAGGACACAGTTTAAATTTTGAAAAAAAAACTAAATTATTCATGCCCTCTGACTTGTAATTCTAATCCATGCTAGTTATACTCTAACCAAACATTTAGCAGCACTGATGCTCGAAATACAAAGCTTTTATCTTACAATATCTATGGACAAAGAATTTAAGGAATACTTGAATATATCAAAAGAATATTACGTAAATATAAGCATCTAATGATTGAAATATCGATTTTAATGCAATACATACTTTTATTTCAGTATTCTGTGAGTTAATTTATTCACTGTTGCTTGGAAATGATATTAAATAACGCGCACTCCCACAAATAATATCGTAAAGCGTGACGTCATAGGCAACGTCATAGTTTGACGTCACCGCGTGACATGACGTAGGTGCGACAACGCTACATCTTGTCTATTATACTAATAGATTGTTATTACAAAATGCTAATGGCCTTGATTTTGCAATGTTCTATATATTTCATTTGCAGTTCACATAGTGATACAGTAGTAACTTCTCCTGAATTAATGATGAAAATTGCATTCGAAAATCATAGCTTTTATTACCCTCAAATGAATAACGACAGGCAGTACCTATGGTGGTGGTCTGAATTTATTCTGGAAGAGCTTGCATGAAAAAGCGAAAATCTACCATTTTTAATGAAATCTTCGTGATATGAGTACCATACTGTGGTTAGATTATCGGAGTATTTGACTATGATTTATTTAAGTAAATACATTTTACTTTAATGACGGAAAGTATAATATCAAAAACGGATAACGGTCATTTACTCAGTGATACATTTCGCGATTCGTAAATTTGGTGTAAACTTTCTCAGAGTTTTTAATTAACTTCATTGTTATAAATGAATGCAATAAACTTCATTGTTTCTTATCATCTGCCAAAAACATTCTTAGGTTATGTTTTAACCTCGTTCTTATAACTGGTACAGATAAAATAATGCAAACATGGAATACTCTTCTCCTTGCATGTATTTTTGCATCTATTTGTTGTAAATAAAAAAAAGCAACATGTAAATTTAAACGAACGTACCAATTGTAACTTTGTAACGTATGATTGCCTCGCATTAATTTTCTATCTCTGCTAGCCGCTATTTGGCTGCAAGAATATCGTTGTTGAATTGCGAATTATAAATTGAAATCATTTTTAATTATATCTTTCGTGATATTAATACCTTATTCTGGTTAGATTATCAGAGTATTTGGTTAGGATTTTATTTAAATAAATGCATTTTTATAATTTCGAAAACGGATAACTGTTATTTATTTGACTGATACACTGCGCGATTACGTACGTTTCTCTGAGTTTTTAATAAACTTCATTGTTTCTTATCGTCTGCCAAAAAATTCTTAGGTGATAGTTTAACCTAGTTTTTATAACTGATAAAGATAAAATAGCGTAAATATTGAATCTCCTTCTCCTTATATGAATTTCTGCATCTAGCTGTAAATAAACGAAAAGCAAGATGATGGTATGAATTTAATATGGTGGTTGATGATTGGCTGTTCTCTAGCCAATAGCTGTAGTAGCTATAGACGACATACCCAGACTCCACCTTAGCATTTTATATAAAGGGATAGTATACATATATATGTCATTATAGCGAGCCTTACAATATTTGTGGGTATGCCATATTATTATGCAGTAAAAGTAAAGTTGTATTATAACTAATGAAGAAGAAGGTACCCCAGATTTTTGTGAGGTGTTGTGCTAGGAAATTTTTGTAGCAAGTTGTCTGTTGACTATTTTTAGGTTAACACTGGGTGGTAATATAATGTCTTTATATTTTAAACTATTTTTTTGCTGAATTTGCAACACTTTGCATCTTTTTTGTCAAGTTTTTTTACAAAAGAAAATTATTCCTCCATCACTTTTTGTGCAAGCAGCACTAAAGGAAATAATAGGAGCTAAGTAGTGGATAGATTTACAAAAAAAAAAAAGAAAAAAAAAATAGTAAAATGAACCACACTTACCTTAGATGATGGTTTCATGGAGTGAACACACAAAAACAGGAAAAAACGATGAATATTTCGGGATTTGGACCTATGTCAACAGGAGATCATTATGGAGGGAGGGTCGTGTAGGAGACCGTCTGATTGTCCTGAGCGAGATTGTCTGCTCATAATCTCAGGAGCTTTATTAGGTGGTGTATAATTTTCTAGAGAACATTAGAAGCAATGCCCGACACTTTTAAAGCACTAACGATCACCCAAATAAAAAATGCCATCTTCCACTAAAGTCCAGATTTTTTGATAGTCATCAGAGTTTGTAGTATATTTTAAGGCATGGTATTTAATGTGCCTATTGCAAAGGTTGCTGCAGTACTTGTGTAGATCTAGAAACAATTTTCCTGAACCGCAAAAAAAAAAATCAAATGATTATCTTATACCACATGCTGATGGTACTATTCTTATTTTTGTAGGCATTGTTAAAATTTTAAAGTGATAAATGTTTTTATTTTACCAGACTATAACTGTATTAGTCTTTGAAGGCATTAAATAACTAAGCTTGCATTGGAAATTCTCTTGCAACAGACTGTGACGATTTAGTTAATTAACCATGTCGCGATATATTAAATGAGGTATGGGCTGGCAATAAGGTATATGGTTATGTGATACTGATTGCTAGGCTTGCAGGTTCTACTATATTCAGAAATTATAACACGGTTCGCTTTAAAGTTCACTCTGGTTTTATTCACACTACGCACCACTAGTTAAATTATTTACTTCGATCGTGGACAAGGCTTCTCTTACAATTGCAGATTCTGACCACACTTCAGTGCAACAACATTACACACTCTGTTCTGACCACTAATCGCTACCAGCTCTCAGTTCTCCACGAAACTCTTGCCTATAATACTAAAAGGACAGCTTCAAATCACTTTTTGTCCTCTTTATCTTCTACTATACAATTTCGTAAGGTCACTCATTCACTCACCTCGATAGCTATTGGCTGGAGAACAATTTCACGTGTCAGCCTTCGCTCGCAAAACAGCCACCAGAGATACCATTAAAAGAAATTCGTGGTTATGTTCACAATTTAATAGCAACTGCTACCAAATTAATTGCCATAATACCTACATTAAGTTTGCGTTTTGTAGCATTTCATAGTTTAAAAAATATCAATAAACTTTACTTCTGAAAAAACGTCAATCGGCTTATAAGTAACATGTTGCTAATGAAAGCAACTTAAAAAAACTTTATAAAAAAAGAAATTACTCGTGGTCTCTGCTGTAACCACGAATACCAATTGTCATTACGGCTTAGGATAATATTCAATTTAATTAAAACTTTCACTAATGTTGTTGCATTACGGTTTATTTGCTTTTTAGATAGTTAACTGACAACTTTCGTTAATCATCTTTCTTTGTGTTCACTGTACGTGAGTTATTAGGTTATTTTAAGTGGACATCAGACCAAATATGTTACCGAATCAACTATTCTGGCAATTTCTTCGGGGTTGCTCAACTGTTAAATAAGATGGAACGTGTATTAAGTTCTCTGGCCGTTACAGGTACTGTGACCAATGATTACATTATGAGTTTTTACCCCTTCTCAGTAATGTGATGCTTTCGAAGAAAACAGGAAATTTTTAAATTTTTCATAGTGAACTTTAAGGGTCAAATTCAAGTCAAGTTTATATTTAAGCAAGTTCGAGTCTATGACATTTAAAACACTTGTAAGATTGCACGATCTTACCTGTCCGTGTTTAATACCTACTGTAACAGCCCTCATACCAGAATTTTGAATAGTATTGTACTGTATGAAGTATTTGTAGTGAGCTAAAGTTTGCTTGAATATGATCTGGTATGTTTGTTTTGTAAAATCTTGTAAATCAGTGTATATAGACTTTGTTTTATGAAAGAAAATTATTTAAAGTCCATTTAATATGTTTAAGAACCGAATGGTGCAAGAGAATTTCTTAAATGTTTGTAAATCCATGTGTTAATGCAAGTTATGATGTCTACAGGACAATTTTCTACAGTTTGAGATGATTTCTGCAAATAATTTTGTATTTAAGTATCTCTAATTACCATTTCTGATCATTTTGTAATGTTGTTAAGTAATTTGGTATTAATTCCGATTGTTTTTAATATGTAAATGGAGACTTTCCCGGCGTATTGATTCAATGAAACTTTCATTGTTTTTAATATGTTTGATTGTTTGAGTGATTGTTAATGTTCGAGAAATATCGGGTGGATGCCTTTGAAGAATTCTCGTAATTTCGATAGAGACTATTTAAACAGATCGGCTGGACAAATTCAGTATTCAGTTTTACAGAGAGATTCATTCATCCAGTTAGTTTTTCAAGTTGAGTTCACAGAGATTTTATAAAGATTTATTTTTGTGATGGCTCAGAAGAGCATCTCTGTATTGTACCTATGCTTGTGAATATTGCTGACTTTGTTTTGAGCAAATAAACAAATCTTCAACATAACCTTTTGGTGGACTTTTTAATTAATCAATATATATAAATTAAACCACCGAAGACACTAATACTACGTTTAATAATACTTCTGAGTTCTACAAGGTCAAGAGATTTTATTCACCCTAAGGGTGAAACACAGGTCGAGTTCATATTTTGTCGGATCAGGTCAACTTTTATAATCTTTTACCCTAAAAACTGGATGTATTCTAGACCCATGATGATAAGAAAAAAAAACGGTCACGGGCTTACGCTAGTACTTAATAAAAGGGAATTGTGGCCTATTACGTATGCCGTGCTATAACTTTGCCACCTCCTCGCGTGACCGTCAGCTTCAGACTACTTGCAACAATCACTTTACTACACTGTGCGCTTCCACACTCAAGTGCTTCATGCAACAACTGAGCCTTTACAAATAATTAATCCTATTTATTTCTCTGATTACCTTATACTTCCAAAATATTTTATTTATCCTCAATGTGATGAAAATACATTAAATTTACTACTACCTATCCACTCTTTCTGCATATTGTTGATCTAATACTGTCTCCCCATTATTTTTCATAATTTTTTATGCTGGAGCTTTATCCGTTGTGCTAAAAGTAAGGACAAACTTGCCATAGCGAAGAATTATTTTATCTTCCGTGATGTTAACATCGTCACTATGCATAAGTTCAAGTAAATTAATGGCAGGTAAAGACAATGGGTTGATTAAGCCTGTGTTAAATATAATCAGCACTTTTGCATATTATTTTTGAGGTGCAGGATACATCCATGCATATGTTTACTTTTTGAAGAAAAAGGTATTGCAATGTAGCTTACATTCTGTAAAAACAGTTTTCTTTTCCTTACTATCATGAAATGTGGCTTAGTAAAAATAACATGGAAATTGTGGAGTAATGTAAATATTATATTATTCCTTTCTCTTATAGGATTTAACACATTTGAATTGTACTTTTCCTCAAAACAGTTTGCTTCATCCTCCCTCCCATCCCCCCAATTAGTGCATTACATTCTTTATTGAATATGCTCTTTATCACTTATTTTTGCATTCCAGTTTCTAAAAACAAGGAATTTTTAACTGAATGTTGTTACTACGCTTCTAAAAACAATGTTTAGGTATCTTCTAAATAAATGACTGTAGAGCAGTAAATTAATAGCTCTTTGATAATAATTTTTTCTTTCCATGTCTATGTACCTTTTTGTTTCTGTATGTATGTATGTATGTATATATATATATATATATATATAAAACTAAGGATGGATAGGTAAATTGACGCAACACTTACCACAGATGAAGGCGGCTGGGAACAACAAACACAAGAAACACACAATATTTTGGTGTGTAGCCTTATTCTTGCAGAAGTGAGACACCAAGCAGAGTCAGACGTTTATACGACAATGGCCGTCTGGTGAATAGCATGGCTGACAAAGATGGTGGTGCAGGGAGAGGGGGGGGGAGGGTCACAAATACTGGATCAATAATCGATACTGTTGAAGGTATATTATCATTGAAAGTGGTAGAGCAACATAACAACTGAATGATGATTCACATATAAATCAAATTTTGAAAAACTTTTGAGTATGAAAAATAAAATATAAGGAATACAAATAGTAGTGATAATAAGTGCTGGGTCTGGTGGGAGCGATTTATTGGAGATTGAGGCCTGGAGGATGCCTGGTGTCCAGGATATTCTGATATGCTAGGTCTCATCTACATAGTTCAGAGGAGGTTGTGTTATCGGGAAAAACTCGGATCGCCCTAACTGAGAAACAGTTGTTAAAATTATTCGCTTTGTGGGAACTGGCATGTTTTGCCTCTGGATGGGCCTCATTGTTAGTATATACTGTCTGCCTGTGGCCATTCATTATGATAGCAAGTGGGTTAGTAGTGAGACCTATATATAACCTGGAACAATGGAGGCATGTAAGTTACTAACCCCACTTGTTATCAGAGTGAATGACCACAGGCAGACAGTATATACTGACAATGAGGCCCATCCAGTGGCAAAACATGCCAGTTTCCACATACTGAATAATTTTAACAATTGTTTCTCAATTAGTGCAATCTGAGTTTCCCTGATAACACAACCTCCTCTGAACTACGTAGATGGGAACTAGCATATCAGAATATCCTGGACACCAGACCCAGCACTTATTATCACTACTATTTATATTGCTTATATTTTATTTTTAGAACTCAAAAGTTTTTCAAAATTTGATTTATATGTGGATCATCATACAGTTATGTTGCTCCACCACTTTCAATGATAGTATACCTTCAACAGTATCTATTATCGATCCAGTATTTGCGTCTCTCCCTCCTACACCACCATCTTTGCCAGCCGTACCATTCACCAGACGGCCATCGTCGTATACATGTCTGGCTCCGCCTGGTGTCTCACTTCCGCAAGAATAAGGTTATACGCTGAAATATTGTGTGTTTCTTGCGTTTTTTCTTTTTTGTGTTCGTCGTTCCCAGCCACCTTCATCTGTGGTAAGTGTTGGCTCAATTTCCCCATTCCTCCTTAGTTTTATTGCCTTATAACATTTTCCTGCTGTTATTTTATATATATAATTGAAAGGAAAGAAATGCCGCTAGGCAATATTTACATGGAAAAGAAAGGGAAAATACACCCAGCACTCATCAAAGTTGAAGGGAGGAGGGCAGCAGCAACACAAAAAAACGCACAACAAAGAAAAAACAATATTTCGACACGAGTCTTAATCATGTGAGGCGAGACATATGGCAGGGGGAAAGATGTGGTCACCTCCCAGCTCGCCACATGAATGAAGCGCAGGCGGAAAACGCGCGGTGGTGGTACTTTCCCTTTGTTTTCCATGTAAATATATATATATATACGTTATTAAGAAACAATGGTGCTGAAAGCGGATATATTGAACATTTGGATAGGAGAAAAACCACCGCTTACCATAGATGAGGATTCCTGCAGCGTCGATACACGAAAAAAACACTTACACACATAAAGTAATAATTTTCGAGCCTGTGGCCCTTCTTCAGTAGTAGTGAGATGGCTGCATGTTGGAGGCCAGCAGCCTATATATATATATATATACAGGGGCGGATCCAGGATTTTGGTTTGGGGGGGGCTTGAGCAGAATTTGGTTTGGGGGGGGGGGCTTGGCTTGAGCGAATTTTGGTTCAGAGTGCTTGCCTTCAGGATTTTGGTTTTGGGAGGGGGGGGGGTAGTCTTTATAGCCTCCTCGGGCCTAAAATCCATAGAGCTAAAAAAAAAGTCTCCAAAATTACAATGTCAGAGGTGGACCTAGATACTTTTGGGGGGGGCTTGAGCCCCCTAGCCCCCCCCCCCTGGATCTGCCCCTCTATATATATACTATTCAGAGCATCAGATTACTTATGAACTAGGTCAAAACTTTGATTTAAATATTATCCTTCATAAATTTGCTGTAACTTTCATCTAGGGATCCATTCATGGACATGTCAGAATTCTCTTACCTCTTGTACAGATTAGATCCAAATGCTAAATTTGTTGTTTAAAACGGATCTAGAATTTTTTCCCTCAGTGACTTTTTAGCTTTGATATGCAGAGTCATGACTGTAAGATTTTCTCTGATAAATAATTTTGACAAGCAGGTGAAATCTTAATATTTAAGCTGTCAGTCATTGTGTGCTTCTAATCTTATTTCTCTTATTTACGTGACATTTCAACTGCATAATGTAATATTCATTATAAAAATTGTGAGTGCTACCATCTTGAAACGTGTTCCAGTCTTCTGAATTTGTGGTTGTTTATAATATAACTAGCCTCAAAGCCTGTCAAAAATGACGGGTTTAACAGAGTGTTATGGTAGTTTACTTCTCTGCAGTTGCTTAACTAAATAGAATTGTTATATAATAAAGCTCATTGTAATTTTCTAGCCCTTGTGCTGTAGCCAAAAGCTTCAGTTCTTAACTTGGTCCAGGTTGCATTTCAGCCTAACCACAATCTCCACTAGTATTGCCCCTAGAAAAGCAAAACTTCAATCAAACGTGAATTAATACAGTCCCTGTATTGCATGTCAGTGTCATCATGCATCATGATATAAACTTGATCCAAAATCCTCACGGATTCTTACACCTTTCTTCCTTATTATCTGTGATGAAGAGCGATGTTTTAACGTCTGACACAGCTTATATGCAGCTGAAATAATAACCCCAGTGAAAACAAAGGATGCTAAAAATAAATCTCAACAACTTGCGTTATGCCACATAATATTAGTTTTAATTGTGGTTTAGACTGCATAGATCATGATCAGTTTGGAACTTCTTTCATTCAAACCAAGTAATGATTTCAGTGAAAAAAGCAACTGAAGATTAATATGTCAGTTTAAACGAAATACATACTTTTCTTTCAGTGTTCTGGCAATTCATTTCTTAACAATTGCTTAACTAAATAGAATTGTTATAAAATAAAATTCAGTGTAATTCCTCATGCCTTGTGCACTGGCAAAAGGTTTCTGCTTCCATCCTTGTCCAGGTTGTATTTCAACCTAACTACATACTACGCTAAACTTGCCGCCAGAAAAACAATACATAAATCTCACGCGTATTAATACATGTACAGTATCACATTTTAATGGCAATAATGCATTGCGATATAAATTTGATCAAAAATCTTTATGGGTTCTTACACTTTATTTTTTGTTATCCATTATTCAGATTAATATTACAATGTTTGAATGGCTGATATAGTTACATGTTGCTGAAAAAACAGTCTCAACAATATTGCTCCATGAAAGCAAAGGAAATTAAAACAAAACTTATAAATTTACATTATACCACGTAATATTTGTTTTAATTGTAGTGTTGGCTGCACTGATCATGATCAGTGTGCAACTATTTCCATTCAAACAAATTAATAATTTCAGTAATAGGACATATTTTAATTTTTTTGGAAAAAACTAAATTCTTTTTATCCTCTATTGTAACATCAAATGCCAGTTGGAATTCTGACTTTTGCTAAATAACAAATCAAAACTTTAGCTAATATTGATGCTCAAAATTTTAAGCTTTTACCTGTGGACAAAGAATTTAAGGAATACTTTTATATATACGAATATTACATAAATATAAGCATCTGTTGGTTGACATATCAATTTAAATACAACACATACTTTTCTTTGAGTGTAATGACAGCTAATTTATTCACAGATGCCTAGAATTGTTATTATTTATTAAATGTTGTGTGTTACCTATAATGAAATCTCTGGTCATAAGTTTGACTATGTCATAGCGCGATGTCATGACATAATGACATGACAAATGACGAAAACTTGCATTTTATAAGGATAGATCCTTCCTGAGCGTTTCTCTCTTAACAGGCAAAATTTGCATTTTAGCTTCTTATTGCCTTGAAAGAGATTTGGGAATATTAACTCAAAGCTATCTTGCAGCAGGTTTAGATACTAAATCACTGTTGGAGTGTTCAATAATACGCCGTTCAATTTTGACGTCATTCTAATCAGTGGTTCATTTTTTATAGTTTTTTGAAACTTAAATTATAATCACCCTGTACATTAAATACCATAAATTCAGCTTATCCACTCTCTTTCTCTATAGCAAAATCAAATGCTGTCTCATCACACTTAGCTCTGTTTTACCTTACCACCGAGTTACCAAACCACACTTAATGTAAAACTGATTGAATGATGATGATATTTACAAGACACTTGCCTTAAAAATTAGTGTTCTTGTTAATCTGGTATTATTAGAAATGCATGTTTTTGGATGTATCTATCGTTTAAAAAATTTATTTGCTATGGATGTGAATTCTTGAAATGAAGCATTTGACTGATTTTATTCGGGCATAAAGTCTTCCTGTATATTTGGAAGCTAATTATATAGTGTCAGTTTAATTAACCACCTGTTGCCTTAAAAGAGTATACTGTTGCAGTCATCAATTTTTATGTTTTACAATTACATAATATACTGATTATTACCACATTAATATGCCCTTCACCACCATACTTTTTACCTTAATTAATTGATGCAGGAGAATTGCAAACCTCGTTGTTACCTTCTTGCATTGTACCATCAATCTAAACACCATTAACATCAAATTAATTGACTACTTCTTTAGGTACATCGATACTAGGTTTGCTGTACAATATGGTTCCAAATTTTCCCCGTTATCCACACCATAGTCATACTGTTGTCATAAAGCTAATTTCATACGTTGGTATTTTATACATTTCTGTATCTGTTCACATTGACCCCACTCATATTCACGTTTTTCCCACATTCTATTTCTCCATTTGAACAAATCGCCTAATTTACCATTTTCAGTATTTACTGGTGAATCAGTTGCTGGATCAGAGGAATTCTCATCTGTTTTATAGCTAGAATTGATTACATTCATTCCTGTTAATTTCATCATTTGATTTTGTAATTAGTGATTAATATTATTTACTGTATTAATTGAACTTATTGTTATCATTTCTATCAAAAATTACAATATTGTCACATGTCATAGTCATTACATTTATGTGTGTCATTACTTGGATAAAAATCTGCATATAATTTTTCCAATACTCTTCCAGTTTCTTTCCCATTTTCATATACTTATCATATATGGATAAATATCTCTGATTTGGAAGAGTTTGTTTCAAGTATTTGGTTAAGGTCAGCAACACTAGCATGTAATTTGGAAGAACTATCTTCCAGGCTTTTTTTTATTATTTATTATTATTTTTATTTATTTAACATGCCCCTTTGTTATTGCTCAGCTGGAAGAAACTGGCCTAGGCTTAATAGAATTAGCTTTAAATTTTTGGTTAAGATTAGTCCTGATTACCAATCTGAGTGGAATTAGTTTTAGTCTTGTTATTAAATTTACTAGACAGAAGTGCCTTGAAATTTGTTTTTAAAATCTACAACAAGGCTTTCCATTAGAGTAAGCAGAATTTGATTATGATCCATTTAATGAAAGTCTTTTGTCTGGTGAGATTCTACATTTGGAGAGGATACTGCTGTACAGAGCAGTTTACTTAATAAAATACTGTTTCAGAAGACAAGTAATGCTTATTCAGCTTACCAATAACGACTATTTCAGATATCATTGCCTAATGTTATTTCTTTCTACAAAACCATAATAACATGTTAATTCTAAGTTCACACTAGGATTTCTTGGAGTAACAAAGGGTCCTCCCCAAACAGAAAATTGTAGCACAATTTATCATAGGATTATTTTTGCACAGGACACAAGTGCCATTTATTTTTACACAAACCTTGATTAAAAGTTCAAAGTTTCCAAAGATGCATGTCCTTAAGTGAAAACAAAACATGCAGTCACTCTTGTCACTGAGCTCAATTTAATTTAGCAATGTATGTGAACACTTCCAAAAACTGCACCTCGTCGATCTTCTTATTCTGAATGTTCTAACTAGTCCTGCCACTTTCACTAGCATAATTATGGCAAACATAAACAATGGTTAGATTTTAGTCGTAGACCTATGAAGGTGGTATTACCAAATTACTGTTTGACAAAGACTCTGTTTTGTACCACTATTGGCACTCGCTTCCTCCTGTAAAATGTGGAGGGTGCAACTTCCCCAACCACAAATATGGTGGTAGAGATTAATTTCCACCTGAAGTCCTTCAGCATAAATTACTGCTTCTAAAACGTCAGAAAATCAAGCGCACTGTTCTGATGCTCCACATACTAATGGCTGGTATAGAGGTTAGTTATGCTTTTAAATATATTAGATAAACTGGCTGTTGAGGAGAACATTATTTGAATATCCATATGCTATATTAGTGAGTGAATTTGTTATAAAATATCCAGTGAGAAATGTATTCTAATATCCCACCCTGGCCATGTTCTCCATATCACTGACAATGGTTGCAAAAATACAATGGTCTTCTAGTAAAACTGATATCACAAAAATCAAGATATCTTCGGAAAATCATACACCTGTATGAATGGGGAAAATATTCTGTATCATTACAATGGCTGTTTGATGAAAATTACTTCCTGGTGTGAATTGGTTATTTGCTGGAAGTCAGCTGTTTGATGTAAGTCAGTTGGTCGAGAATAGTTTGCAATGTGCTAAAAACCTTCCTGCTGACAAGATACTTTGTGCTCTTGAAGCTCTTTCTGGTTGAATGTTCACTTAAAATTGCAATTAAATTTACTTTCTATTAGAAAATTTAAAATGATAATAATAATTCTTCACAACAAAAGTGAAAGAATAATTTCCTACCATACATGCTGTACAGACTTTTTCACTTTATCAAAAATAAAACCTATGGCAGGAAAGCTTTCTGTTTATCCTTATGTTGTACTTTTCATTGGCTTTGCTTTTATCATAAAGTGAGAGCTTAAACACTCCGTACCCTTTTGTTATATCTATATATATCATCTCAGTCTTTCCCGAAATATCGATAGTTAGTTTCCTAACATTTCACCCCCACCACCTCCTCCCCCACCCTGTCTTCTGCCGGCCAGCCAGTGATGTGGTTAACTTTTGCGTGTGCACACCTCCCAAACCATGTGACTCGATCCCTAGCACATGAGTAAGGTGTAAAACTGAAATTTTGTACATGTTTTTGTTTGTCTCATAATGTGTTTCACTCGTCGCAGCCTTCAACTTTGGCGAGTGAAGGGTAATTTTCCCTATACTTTGTTATTTATGTTGCCCAAAAGCCATTTCCTTTTTTCCTTTGTCATAACTATCAGATAACCCTTTTAAACCCAGCTGAAAACACTTCATCAATCATTTTCAATGCTAAAATTTAAAGCATAAAATTGTAAATATTTTGATTATAAATGTTTAACCAACTGTTAACATTGCATTTGTGGATTACATCATTAGCAATTACTAGCAAACTATGCAAATAGTCCTGAGAAAATTGGGTTTCTCTTTTGCTTGAATCTTATTTCGTTGCCCTCCGTCTTCTGCTTTGAGGCGTTATCTTTGCTTCAGTATTATTACTTTTATGCTTTATCTAGTTTCAAATCACCCTTTTTTTTGTGCAATTGCTAAGTTTTCATGATGCAGTATGTTCCATGAATCTGAGAGAGCACAGTTGCTACAGAAAAATAAGTTCTCAGATATTCAGTTTAATATTTTGAATGAGCTGTGTAGAGCAGGAAATAAGATTAAGTCCATACTTGCTGTGACTTAAAAATTGTATGCTGGATGACTTGGTAAAAAATGTCAATGGCATAAAATCGTCACAACTTTTAGAAAAAAAATTTATTGGGCAGTTGTTTATTCTTGGTTTGTCAAATTTAACTCATATTTATACTATAACCTTTTTTTCACTCTATCTCGTTCTTATTGTATTAGGTGATCTTTACTCTTAGGGTTAAAATATGTCTCAAATTCTTACCTTAATGGAATGCACAAAGAAAATTTACAAAACAATATCACACTATAAGGTTGCGTTTGCAACACTCATTTAGATACTCGCAGGTTAATATGTTATCTAGTTGTAAGTAATTTATAAATGTTGTTAATGATCAGGATACTGCATGTTAGAATATAGCAGTAGATCCATTTATGTAAGATTTGCCATACCCTGTGCTTGGGTCAAAGAATTTATCGTTTTTGCTAATGCGGGAGTAGATTCAGGAAAATTGTATGATGATTACATTCGCGTACAAATATTTTCATTCTTTAAAATGAATTTCATTACTTGAGAATGCATGAAATATTTTTGACTTATTAAACTCTGAAGTTGAGACAGACTTAGATTTATCTTTAATTTTGCTCTACCATATTAAAATCACTTCATTCAAATACCAGTGGTAGTAACATTTACAGCAAACTAAATTTTAGAGATGATTGTTTTAATGATACCACTTAACCAGTAAATAGCTGGTGCTTCTTTTGCTGCTCTTTCTTATTAATTTTGAATGTCTGTTCTGTGTGTATGCGCACTTCCTTTTGTTTAACCTGCTTGTGTATTTCCCTCCAGAAATCAGTAGGCCTGCACTGAGTGTTAAATCCTGCACCACTCACTCGAAAACACTCATTCGTGCAAGGCTTTAATTATGAGCTTAAGCAGATACAGCGAGATAATGTTGAGGTGAGAGTGATAACAAAAGGCTCCGCTTGTGTAGCACTAACCATCTGAATGAAGTTATTTGACCTTTGCATGTATCTGCTTCTGTGACCAGTTTTTTGCATGCGTGTTATGAACAGAGTGGATTATCATAATGTATTGATTGCTTTCTACTTTTTACATTTAATATAAAAATCAGACTGCGTGCCTCTTTAACCATAGCGCCCTCCTTTCTCAACTAAGCCCTGACAAGAGTACAAATTTTTTTCTCTATATATAAATGAAATTACTGCATTAGAGTTACATCATAACACACACTCGCACACACCTCATTCTCCCCCTCACTTCTGCCCGCCCAATTTGACTTTTTAAGGATCGGTTGTAATACTTCATTACTATTCCTGCACTGAATGATACTACCCAAGTTTATATATTTTCATAAGATGCTGCAAAACCAATTTTTTGTTAGGAAACAAAGGCACTATAAAGTGAGATGAATTAAAGATTTATATAGTTGAATAACCACCACTTAACCAAAGTAGAAGGCTGACACGGTGATGACAAATGTATGTTGCCTGGGCAGCTACCTCACTCTATTAGTGGAGAAGGGATTTAAATTCAAAAATTCCAATCTTGGTGTGTGTATGTACCTGCATGTGTTTCAACACCAAAGCAGCCTTAAACTTTAGTTAGCGGTGGTTACTCTCCTATCCAAATGTTTAATTTTTCATATTGTTTTTGATACGAGTTCATTAAGAGAAGATGGGCAAATAAGTTGATACAAATAATGAAAGAAAAGTCTTTGAAATTATTATGAAGTTCCACATCTCCCAACCTTGGCAGTTCTTTAGTTACAAAACAACTTTCATTAGCTGTAAATAGTGTGCAAGATCTGGGCTTTGTCCATATGTTATCCTAGCCACTACAGGAAAATTTGGGAATGCTTGCTTTGTAAGTAAAGTTAAAAGAGGCAGTTCTTGTTGTATATAAAGTAAAATTCAGTGTAACATTTTTTTATATTGACAAAATATTAAAAGCTTGTAAATATTACATTAACTGGTTAACAATATTAGTTATTTGAACTTGATGTAGACTTCATTTAGTAGTGCTTACTTGCAACACAGATTTTGCCCTTTAGTTAAAACCACACTTCGGTTTGATGGGTGTTGATTTCTCCTTTATAGTGCAACAAGAGGGGTTTACAGTGAGGAGAGTTTCCTCTAAAAATTAGAATAATAGCTTTGTTACAGTTGAGCTGGCCTTCTATGCATATGGTTCATATGATCATGGTATTTAATGACAGATCCAATGTATTCATTAACTACAGTAAATCATATGTGGAAATGGAAGTTTAATATCAAACATTTTTAAATTTGTAGTTATATAAACTTCATTCATGACAGATAAAAATTGGATTTACATGGAGGATGGTTTATGTAATCTGTTAACTAGCTGTTAGCTATCTTGGGAAGATTACTGGAATGGGGAAAGAAGAAAGGAGAAATGTTTGCATACCGAATACATTAAAAATGAAGGCAGAGTACTAATGTATTATAGTGTTTTTCTTATTAAAAGTAGTTGTTCTCTGCACTTGTAAACTTACACACCACTGTAGGAATTAAAAATACATAGTAGTGTATTGTATTGTTTTGACATGTGGTTTTTGTTTCTGTAGTTGAATGTAAGTTCTCTTCTGACTTTTCTGGAAATTAGATAAATGTATTAGATGTGATGTAAAGCAGATTGTAATAATTGTTTTAATCACCAGTAAATTGCTTTTCACTAAATTTCTTGTATAGTTATTTTTTACTTTTTATGTTGCATCTTGTTCAACTTACATGATGGATATGTGTTCGTAGTCATCACATGAAATGGCTCTAATTTTTGCCCTTGATTATGTCATTGTATTCAAATTGACATAGTTCTCCAGATTTTTTCAAATTTCTTATTTTTTCTGACTTGAATTGAGGACCCGCAGCATAACATTATATAAGGATGATTCTACATCCTCTGTCATACAGAAACTTTAAAAGGGTAATTACGTATTCCTTAATATATTTGTATAAAATTAATGCAAAATGAGGAAACAACAGCTTACCACAATTGGCAGTAGGATCGTACTGACTTGAAGATTTTTATAGGCAAAAAAAGCTGTAATTCATTGGGCATATACCTTTATTCAATGGAAGAATGTGGTGTATAAAGGGTTAAAGGGCAAGATAAACTCTCTCTCAAATGTGTGTGTGTATGTGTGTGTGTGTGTGAAAAAGAGGGGAGGGGGTGTTAGTAATGGGTAATGCTGTCCTACTGTAAACTGTGGTAAGTGGTGTTTTCCTGTCCCCTATACTAATTTTATCTGAATTTGCTATTCAGTACCTTTCATTAGAATCCTCGATACATTTTTAATCTCCCCCCTTTTTTAAAAAAAAAATACATTTTTTATTGAAGAGTAAAGTTTAACATACTTGTCGTTTCTTTGGCCTGAGGGCTTAGAGAGCCATATTCATATGATCATAGTGGAATTACTTAAAAGTATCATTCATTTTCATTAAACTGATAAATTTAAGCTTATAAGGTTTCTTATTATGGTTTAAAAGGAAAATATAATTTTAGTATGCAGTTTCAATTTATTTTTCCAGTAATTAATTGTACTGTTCACTGAAGGAGGTGACGTTGTTGGTGTTAGTAGTGATATTTATAAAGAATTATATTGTGGGATGGTGCAAAAGTTAAGAGTTCTAGCATTTAAAAGTAATAGCTGGTCTGTTTCTTAAACTAATAAAATTTATAAGAATAATTCAAATATATAAAGGTTCTTCAAAACTTTGTTTAAAATATTTGTTGGAATTTGTACTTACAAATGCAATGAACAGAGTTCATTTCAAAAATTGTAGTCCATTTTCAAGCTAAGAAGTTTTGTTTCTTTCAAGAATAATTTAACTTTAACCGATTATTTATCTCAGTTGCTTTGGTCATTTCCCATTTGGTTAAGCGATGTTTTCATGTGAGAAGTTTGTTCATTGTATTAGGCAAACTGCATATTTCAACTCTCACTCTGCCATGGTTGTTATATCTGTGATACTTATGAGATATGTTCAGAAAGTATCAGATATTTGGCCGGGAGGAAGATGGTACACGAGGTACACATCTGAAGTCTTAATTCTCTCCTTGCATTTACTCACATTTCTCCCCTACCATTCATCACATTTTTGAAGCAGTTTATAAGGCCATGGTCACCCTTACAAGAAGATTAAAACAGTATTTTTTTACTGGCATTTTCATCCAAACTTCACAAGAAATCTTGTCAGAAGAATATGGACCTGAGGAAAAAAAAAAATTGTCTTTGTAAACAGCCTGATAAAATGTGAAGGATTATTGAATGTGATCATTTGAATGTGGAAATACAATGTGCAAAATATTACTCACTGGTTAATTGCTAGCGTCTGACAGTGTGTAAACATAAAAGTATTTATACAAACATGCAGAGGTGAACCAAAACTCCAGTGCTCTGGAGTGTTATATTTTGAACTGTTCAATTTAAATGGTAAGGAAATAAAACTTGTCTGAAGAATTTGCAGATATGTAATTACTGCTGTATAGAACATTACGTAGACCTACAAAGAATTAAGTTGGCAACATGAGAAGAAACGGGGAAACATAAAGTTATACGAAATTTGCTTGGTTATTATCAGACATAAATCTTCCGTTGCATATGACCATTAATCACTTATAACTGTAACAGTGAAAAAACAGTTACTCAATGAAAATGGTCACCCAAGATATTGCAGAATCGCAAAGCACAATTAATGGTGTCGCATTGATTTCATGCGACAGTATTGTGTGTACACACAAGACACAAGTGTCTATGAACTGATTGCATTATGTTGAGATGCTTCCAAGGCCACCGAGATCCCCAGATATGTCCTCAATAGAACATGCGGGATTAACTCAAATGTCAACTCTGTCCCAGTGCCAATATCCAGGACACCATTCCAAACTGAATTGGTGCATGAATCTACGCCAGAGGGGATACAGTGCCGTACTGATAAGCATAGCTGGGCACAGTTAATCAGAAAGGTAATTTCGTTAATTGTTATTGTAACCACACTGCTAACTTACTCCACACCAACCTATCCATCATCTATAACTCTAGTGACAATTTTACTGTTTCTAAATGACAAGAAAGGGCTTGCTGAGCAAAGATTTGAAACTGTAGGCAGTGAGTAAGGAAATACTGGTCTTGAAGACTCATATGTTTAGTTGGAACAAAAAAGTAGTATCAATATGGCCATTTATTCAAAGTGTCCTACTTCGATGTTTCTTTCCATAATTTAACAATTTAATAAACATTCCTTTTGTGCTAAATATGCAGTTATCTAAATTGAGTGTAAGTGAAATTCATAGCAAAAGTTTGAATAGGAGCAGTTCTTGACAAAAGAGTTCAGCAACAAGTAAAACTTGGGAAGAAACTGTTAATTGTGGAACAACATGTACACTGTTGCTAGTGTGGTCTAGAAAATTTTTCTATCTCTGTCATATGAAGGCTTTACTGTAGTTTATGATATTTAAGAATGGAATTCACTCCTACTGTTTCTACCTATTTCTAACATTCATAAGTACAGTTTTGAGAATATAATAAAATTAAACAGATCAAATGTTTGCTAATACTGTATTTAGCTGCACATCTCATGACTTAATATTGAAAAGTCTTCATTTTTTAAGCATTGTAGTGCATATTTTTTAGTTTGTATGTCAGATAAAAGCTATCAACAATCAGGTTTTCCTGAAAATTGGAACAATTTTGTAAAGAGACACAGTCAAAATGAATATGTAAAGCAAATATAAATTGCTTATGAGATTAACACTGCTTCGCAATGTCCCTCCTCCTTCTCCCCGATGTTTTGACCAGGGCTTAGTATGACGGCTGTGAAAACAGCAACATTTTTTAATAATATATTTAGCATTTTCACTGTCAGTGTTTACACACTCTAATAGTGACTGTGTTATATCTTTTATTTCGCTTTTTTAAATTTCTTATTTTAATTGATCTTATTTTCCTCCTGTAGTTATCATTGGTCAATCTCTCTCTCTCTCTCTCTCTCTCTCTCTCTCTCTCTCTCTCTCTCTCTCCCCCCCCCCATACACTTATTACAAAATATAAAGTGCGGTCCGTTCGTGTTTAGCAGTTCATTATGGCCCTTGTCCCCTCATATGTGATAACTAGGATTCAGATCTTTTGGACAAGTCATATTTTTTTCCTGCCTTCTTTTTGAGTTGAAATGCTGAATTAAACTAAACATTTCTAATTGTATTTAAATGTATTTTATACAGCATATAAAGGCATTTTCAGACCATTTTCCTAGTTTTGGTCATATTTAGATAATCTTTATGGTCATATGGTCATATTTTGAGGAAAAATCTGATAGTTTTTTTTAAATAGTAGTGGGAATTCACAAGATATACATGAGAAGAAATTAAGATAATTATTCACAGAACTGTACTTCAGCTATACAGTTGGGGGGGGGGGGGCTAATTTTCACTGTGGTCAGGATTCACCAGTTAAGAATTAGTGTTGTACATTATTGTCACTCTAAACGTAATGTTCCGCCCGCATTTAATCTCACACAATGCAGCAGAAGCATGCTTGTTTCGATCCTCGTCAAACAATATCTCAATGAAATATCCTCAGTCATTGTTAAATCTGCAGTGGATCAGTGAGTAGACCTACCGCCATGCCGAAAATAAAATTTTCTGAAAGTGCGATGGTACGTAAGGGAATTTAGAGAGGAGAGTTAGATGAAAGCATTGTATTCTGTAAATTATCTGAAATTAAAGTGACTTTAACAAAACGATTTAAATTTAATTTCTCAATGGTGCAACAAGTGCACGGAAGTAAATTATGCTGTCTACATGAAAACGACACTACTAGATAAAATAAATGATGTATAACTGACCATGTTTTGATGTATAGTAAATTTGAATGTTTGGTCATATTTTGTCATTTTTAGGTCATATTTACTCATTTTTAAGGTCATATTTGCCTGCATATTTCTCTCTCTCTCTTTTTTTTTTTTTTTTGTCGTAAAGATCCGAACCCTAGTGATAACATATTTACTTCTCCTTACAATGGGCACTAGACAGCAGGAAATTTTAAATTTAAAAAAAAAATTGATAGAAGAGCTGACCACAGTTGAAATGAGGACAGCTTTGATAAACAGTGAAATTTTCAGTTTTATGTCCCATAGAGAGAGAGATAGAGGCATGACGGTTGGAAGTGCTAATTTATGTAAATAATGAAGGGGAAGGCTTTCAGCTTGTCATATTTGACAACAAACTATGTGATATTTTCAATACAATTGGTAAATGATTTCTATTAAATAGATAGGGTAACTCACTAATAGAACATATGAAAATTCTTACTCCCACTGTTCACCCCAATGCCTGTTGAATGCCATGCATACAAAATGCATTTTAAAAAATATATTAAGATAATGATTTGAATGAAAGTGCTTTAGGCAGTAGAAAAAGGAAGTATAGGAGAAGTAAAACAATATCTCGCCAAGAACCATGGGTGAGTCTTACTCCATTGCCACAAATCTTGTTACTGTGTGAATAAGGTTCAATCCAAATATTGTATATTATTATTATTATTATTATTTTTACTTACTGCTCTGTGTTTGTAAACCAAAATGCACATGGAATAATTGTATAAATTACTCTTAAACCTATACAGATTAGGTATTGTAAAGTCTTATTGAATTTGTAGATAATTTCTAATGGCGACACTTCATTACTTGTTTCTAAAACAATAATTGTGAAAAGTGCTTGAGCTGTTAAAATATCCTTTCAAAAACCAAATGGAGACTTAAACTAATGAATAAGAGTTAAGTGTGGGAAGGGCTGCTAATAATTAGGGTTGCAATTTATTTTTTTTCTCTTGGGGATTTCGCTCTTACAGAAAGCTGTTGAAGAATGTTGTATTAATAAGTAACTGCAAAGGATATTTTAGTAATCTGCTAGAGGTCTCAATCACGTGAAGTACATAATTTTAAACATTTAAATATTTCTCTAGTTATTCCGGTTGCCGCCTCTCAAGCTTGGCACTTTGTGCAGTGTGCTGTGGTTGCTTTTCACAATTTGCCTATAATAGCAGTCTTAACAAAGTCAAAGTGCCAAACTTGAGAGGCGATTGCCTTGGTTGCACAATTATGAGTTTGCACAAATATGAAACTGCATATTTGATTTTAAACAGATATTGTAACAAATAAACGGACAATGATTTTATGTTTCGAAGAAGTTTAAGTCATTTGACAGGATGAAAGTCGTCCAACTTAAGAAATATTTCATACAAACAAAGCTTTGTTTTTCATTGGCACATACAAAAACTAGTTTTCAGTCTTTTTGCAGCATTCTGTACTTGTCCATGTAGCTTATCATTTCTTTATTAACTTATATTTTAATAATTATGCAGATTTTCAGCGAAGGATCATTATCTATGAAAAAGTTACGGGCGTTTGATGCAAGTAGATAATTTTTTAAAGTTTGTCCATTAACTTAAAATGCTTCCATCGATGCTTAATCTTTATGAATTGTGTGATGTTATTCTGTTGAAATCATTTCCTCCAGATTAGTTTCTGAAATATCTTCAGCCTGTTGTAGCAATGCAACCAGTATCATTGATTGGCAATTTTTTAAGCTTATGGAGGACAAAAGACCTCTCAATAAATGGTTTGATGAATGTTTCATGCCAGAAGTTAGAAAATGATTGAATGATTACAGTCTTCCTCAAGAAGTGTTGTTGCTTCTAGATACACATGGTCATACCTCCCAAGAATTGACGACTAATTTGAAAGACTTGGTTTTCACGCTCTGTCAGTCTTGGAGTTCAATGCCCACATCACCCCTGGAACAACTTACTGCCAGAAATGGTCACCACTCCCAGCACTTTCCAAATTGGCGTCACTTCAGAATCATAGATCAAGTTAGATAACTATGTACGTTTTCGCGGCGGCAATGCTTTATAAAATTTTCTCGGGTTTCAAGCCGCGTCAAAATTGAGCCGTCTGGCGTTGTTTCGGAAGCTTGCACTGCTTCCATTGTCAAGCCCCCACTTAACATTACTGAAGTCTGCTGCACGGTAGTCTATTATATAGCGCCAGCAGCCGGGAACGGAGGGGAAAGCGCGTGGAGGGGCGGTCTAGTTAGGCCCTGCTCGCTTGGTGATGTCACGATCGGGTCACTCCTATGCCCTAATATGGCTCGATTCCGTCTTGTTTGTAATAATCCAATTGCTGGCTTCCAAGCTTGGCTTAAATTGAGGCCTTGATCACGATTAATAACATTGTTGCTAAGCCTAATCTCAATAGCCTCCTTCACAACACTATCCCAAAAGTTATTTGCGTAACAAAGGCGTGTCGTTTTGTCGAAGCACGGCTCGTGTCCGTTGTCAATGGCGTGTTTGGCTAAAGCAGATTTTTCTTTTTGTCCAAGTTTAAAATATCTGATGTGTTCTTTTCGTCTTTCATTAATTGTCCTTAATGTTTGCCCTATATAAGAAGTGCCGCATTCACATGGAATTTTGTACACTCCAGGAGCCCGAAGATTGATACCGTCCTTCGGAGTTCACAACAGCTGTCCAATTTTTGGTGGAGGTCGAAAAATCGAACGGATGCCCTGTTTGTTGAGTAACCTTGCTATTTTTGATGTTACTGCTCCACAGAAAGGTAGAAAGGCAGACGGCTTGTCTTTATCTCTGTCATCTGTCTTGGTTCTGTTGTGTCTTCCGATGGTTGCACGTCGGATTTCTTTAGTGCTATAACCATTGGCACGAAATACGCGTTCCAGATGTTGCAGTTCCTCCTTTAAATGTTCATTGTCGGACCGCCCCTCCACGCGCTTTCCCCTCCGTTCCCGGCTGCTGGCGCTATATAATAGACTACCGTGTGGCAGACTTCAGTAATGTTAAGCGGGGGCTTGACAATGGAAGCAGTGCAAGCTTCCGAAACATCGCCAGACGGCTCAATTCTGACGTGGCTTAAAACCCGAGAAGTTTTTATAAAAAATAGATCAAGTTGCTACCAAAATTCATATTAGTTCAGAGTATTTATTTTTGTTGATTTTCTTTTGTAAAAATTACAACATATTTACTTTGACTTGTATATAGTAACTACATATGTATTGATTTGCAGTAATAATAAATTAAGTTTTATTTTTTTATTGTTGCCATGGCCATTGGTTTAACGACATTCATTCTTTAATAAACCTTGTGCTATCTATTGTGTTGCTTAATTCATAAAGTCACATATTGTATAGTATTGATTTTATCTCACAATTTATATAATATTTTGCCACAGTTTAGCTGGTTACTGCTAGGGCTCTAATGACCTCAATGTCGCCGTGCCCTATAGCAATAATAACAACAGCAACAACAACATTATATTTTGGATTACAAGGTATTCCTTTTCCTAAACTTCTAGACTACAAGGGGTTGTAGACTCTACTCTATAGTCCAAGAAATTTGGTAATTTGACACTGCCCTGCAAAACATTTGTGGGTTGATCACAGATCAACTGTAACGTAAAATCTTAAATATGTAAATATAAATAAATAAAAATTGACACCAAACCCCAAAATATATGAAGTTAAACATCACCTGTGGTTAGTGGTGGCTCAAGTTAGGCGTTCTGGCCTCGCATTCAGGAGGACGGCGGTTCGAATCCCCGTCCGGGCATCCAGATTTGGGTTTTCCATGGTTTCCCCAAATCACTCCAGGTGAATGCCGGGATGCTTCCTTCAAAAGGCCATGGCCGAATTCCTTCCCATTCCTTGCCCCCATCCTTTCCCGTCTCTAAAGACCACGTTGTTAAAAAGGGACGTTAAACTGTTACCAAAAAAAAAAAAAAAAAAAAAAAAAAGCTCAAGTTAGGCAGTAAGCATGGAAGAGAGGAGAGGATGGAGAGAAGGAAAATTTAAAGCAATGACTGAGTATTATCGTAAATTGAGACCAGGTGTGTGCATTGTGCTCAGTTTGTACTGGTAGGCAAGCTTCCACCTTCAGAGTTTTTCAGAGAGATTGTTGTACTTTTGTATGACTGCCACCGTAAGCCGGCTCCATATTATGGTCCCAGTTTGTCATGGTAGGCAAGCTACCACGTTCCAAGTTTCTCAGAGAGAGAATTGTACTTTTGTGCAGCTGCCGTCGTAAGAGAGCTCCATATCAGGGTCCACTGGCTGCAACAAAGAACTAACATGAATGTCCATTAGCAGCCAGCCTTTCAACTTCAGGCAAAATCACATGCTATAAAAGAGGGTACTTGAGCTGACTCAGTAGTTGTCATTCAGCAGACCAGTACAGATAATTTCACATTGGAGAAAGACAGCAGAGCCAGCTGTTGAAAGATTGTGCTTTTTACAACTCATTCCATTAGGACTTCTTTGCAACAGTGCAGTTATTTTTGCAGTTGAGGTGTTTGAGTTCTAAATTGGTTGTTCTCTTCATGTGTTAAAGATTCGTCTTTAAAAATATCATTGTGTACCTAAGTGAGAAAATGCATTCAGTAAAATTGGGAAAACATTGTAAAAATGTATTTACCACCTTCAATCCATTCAGAATTGTCCATGTAGTGATTATTTCCATTATTGTGTGGCCTTGAATAAACAGTACACATACTGTTTTACTGATGTTTGTACTGCTACATCAAGTAACTCAGTTTATAATTTCTAGTTAAACCAGTATATAGGTCACACAAGTTAATTGCACATTGCAAGCACATATATCCCATTATATTCTCATTCCCTTACATAGACTTCATATAGCAATGAATTCATTCTGATTGGTGGATCGGACTCTTAAAGCTAAGATCGAGATACCCCTGCCTACTGTTTTATGATTTTGAGGAAATTCTTTAATCATAGTGATATTAAAAGTATACATATAATTGGTGAGTAATGTTCATATGGAATGCCATAATTTTTCCAGGGTTCATGATTGTTAGTAATATCAATGATCAGTGTTAGATACGAGTGTTAATGTAACATGTTCCTGCTAACATAATCAGATTGTGTTCTTTTAGTGATTATTCTCGGAAGTCTAGAAGTGTAATTTCAGTTTTTCGGGACTTGCTCATCTCATATTTCCCAAAATCCCATTAAGAAAAATATTAATGTTTTGTTGAAACAAAAAGCAATCTGCCTCTCAATAATCAATGCTAATTATTGTTGCAGAGGGCAAAGACTGAAGAAGGAAAGGATGAATTAATCAAAAAGCAGAAATTTGTTTCACATGATAGGGATATTCTTAAAAAGAGGAAGAGGCGTGCAATTGGTGATTTAACAAAGAGAAGAACTGCAACAGTGAAAGGAATTATTGAGAGAAAAGAGAGAATATTTGGATATAGAATCTTCTCCAGGTAAATTAATTGTGCTAAGCTGTTAAATATGATTTTCAGGTATACACACTAAATATTCTTTTTTTTTTTTTGATAATTTAATATTTTTATAAATATCTTTATCTGATTTCTTGAAAATATATAGTATGCATGCTTCTTTAAATTATATTATTGCTTTGCCCTTCACGTTATCAATATTGTATTATATATAAAAAGTTAGAGGTCGGTAATGGTATGCATTGTTTTTTGGAATAATGTTCACTTATACTTAATAAACTTCTTAGTCCATACTTAAGTTATTCACCACCTTTACCAGTATCCACAGTGTGCAAAGCAGACCCAGCCAGCACCTGCAAACCAACCTTTGCACCAACTCTCAGAGTCTGCCTTGTTTCAGTCTTCTCTACTCTCTTCAGCGCACATTCCATTAAGGAATCTATCCCTTGGTCTTCATCTGGGCTATGTACCTTGCATCTTAATTTGCTTAGTACTCTGTGCTCCCCCATTCTCTCACCATGTCTATATCATCTTAACATTGCCTTTTCTATCATTTTCTGTAGGGGTTCTTCTTTCACTGTGGTCTTAATCTTTTTGTTCCTTTCCTTTTGTATAACCCCTATTCTATTTCTTAGAAATTTCATTTGTCACCCTATAGTTATTAATGTTCTCAATTGTAATGATAGGACTTGAGATATACTTTACGTTTATTGAAAACACTCTTTAAAAATAGTACATTTCATTCTTCACCAAGGATTTCTAAGCAACTCTTTTGGCCACTGGCAGTGCAACATTATATGTACGAAAAAAGAAAAGTCTGGACTAATATAAAAGTGCCGCTACTGATGTTTCAGGACACCAAACGATGGCATAAAGAATAGGAGATTACTAAAAACAATTAAAACTCGTATAATATTATTTGGAAATAATTTAAAATTAAATTTATTTTTTACGGGTTTTAACATTACTTTGAACATGATTTTACAAAAATCTTTTTATTGAAAACAGATCAAAATATGGTAGTTGGTATAATGTCACATATTAATGTTCTTTACTGAAAATGATGGTATTGAAGTCAGTTTGGCACATTTATAAAGTCTAATACACTCATTCAAAATATACAGAACAGAATTACATTAACAAACCAGTGTCATGTAACTACAATAAATAGCTTTTTCCTTTATTTTACATTCATCGGATCAATCCATAAACACCTAAAAGTTTCTCTTTTGCTTTTGAAAATAAACTGAAAGCATGACTACTCCAGATAATTGTTTAAGAAGCATAGATAAGAAAAGTCTGTCCGGTAAAGTTACACCACAATTGTCATTTTTACTTCCATACATGTTCTTAGCCACATGACTCTTGAATGTTAAATACTTCTTGGTTGGCTCCTGCTTACCTTTGGTCTCTCTTGGTTTGAATTTAAGATACTCAGTTTTTGCCATTATCTCTGTTATTCCTGTCTGCATTTCTTCCCAGATAATGACTTTAACCCCTTTGGTATTAATCTATATACATTCCTTGAATATCCATGCTATGTAAAGACTCCAAAATCCTTTCTACATTCACAGCATCCATAATGGTGATGAAACTACCTGGGGAGAAAGTATGGCTCCTATCATATCAATGAATTCTTCTTCACCATGTGGGTAATCCAGACATTTACACTTCAACCAACATATCAGTTCAGAAAATTTTGCATTATTAACTTGTTTCAGTTAAAAAATTGTGGTTCATTTTAGAAAATTCATCCTCAAAATTAAGATTTCACTGTGCTGCAGAGGTTGCCATAAATCCTTGTAAATCATGGTCAGTGACTTTTGTACTCCCAGCTACCCTTGAGCAATATGAGAACTATTTGACGGAAAATCGACACACAAAAACAAAACTTAACAACAATATATAAAACAATATTTGAACTAGTTGCTGCTCACAAATAAATGTTATCCATATCTTAAATGTACATTATCATCACTTTTGAATATTTTCCATAATTGCGTGAACAAAACTATACATGAAATTTAATTCACTTATGATGATCTGACATTCGATGGTTCCGTGTGTACTAGACCATAGGTGGTAAGCCAAAGACATTCGGCCCAGTTAATCCCTCCTGGCAAAACACTGTCACGTTAATTAATCACTTTTGGCAAGTGATCCTCTCTCGTAATTGAAAACTAACTCCTACTTGACTGACTTGGCTGACAATAAGATCTGCATTATGTGTCTGTATTTTTAGTCACCTTCCTTGGTTCATATCATTTGCGAAAGGTCCTGTTCTTTATTTGACTTGTAATGTTACTCTGAACAGTGTACACTGAAGTCGAAAATAAACTAGAAAATTGCAGGTTGAAATGGCCGCTAATTGGTTATTGCTCCCCATTAGAACTATTGCTCTGTCTATTGTGATGATAAAGTTAGTACTTAAATTAGTAGACATGAGATGCTTTATTTTAAAAGCGATGTAAAAAGTGCATTAGACTCTTCGTCAAAATTTTCCAAGGCCCATTAAAGGACAAAATTTTAATTTAATTTAATTGCAATGGAGCACAGGCTCCGGTGGCAATTTCCCTACACACCCATCTTCCCCCTGTCCTGCACCTACCTACATTTGCCCTCTACAAATTTTATCTTTAAATTCTTTCAAAGTTTTCGGTAATTATTCATAATTTCTCTTGGTAACTCATTCCAATCCCTGACACCCTTACCTAAAAAAGAGAATCTTCCCACACCCTTGTGCCTGAAATCGAGTGCCAGCTTGTGGCCATGGTCATCTTTTCCCTTCCATGCACTACTTTTCATACCTATTGCAATATCTTTCCATGCCTCATCGCCAGTATATGCCCTGTACACTCCCATGACCCTCCTCATCCTCCTCCTGTCTTGCAATGAATCCCTTTCCAGCTCCTTTATCATATCCGTCACTGATTGCATTCTGCGATAATTTCCAGAAACAAATGTAGCAGCTCTTTTTTGCACCCTCTCCAACTCCTGTATTTGATACGTAAAATGAGGGTCCCATACTACACTACCATATTCGAGCAATGGTCTGACCAAAGTTTTGTAACCCAATTCCTTGACTTCTCTCGTACATCCCCTCATCACTCTCTCCAACAAGTGCAGAACTTTGAAACCTTTTCCTAGCATGGCTACAATTTAATGTTATTATGAATGACTGCCCCGGCCATTGGGAGAGCAAAATTACATCTACCAACAGAGAAAATTCTAGACAAAAATGCTGCTACCAATTTCCAGATCACCAAAAAATGGTTTCTCTAAACAATAGGTCATTATTAAAAACAATTGAATCTTATTTAATACAATTTGGGACTAAAAACGATTTAAATAGTTTTAACATGACTTCATTATTGTAAGCCATTTCTTCTGCAGTTGATTGTTACAATGTTAAATTAGTATTTAGTAAAAACCAATGCAGCTGTTTGAAATTTTTGTTTGGGAGTTCCTGGTGGGGCTGAAAAAAAATTTCATACAGTTGGATTGGTATTTTATTAAATAATAATTTCTGATTCTAACACTGATTGGAACATGATAAAAAAATATATATATATTCACCCAAAACGTGCAGAAATGTGGTAGTTGGTACATCATCAGACATTTTTCATTTATTTAAAATCTTAGACATGAAAATCTGTTTGGCGCACTTGCAAAGAACAATTTCATATAGTATACGCAACTGTAATAAATGGACCATGTCCTTTATTTTAAATAGGTTTAGTTAGTTGAAATTAGGGTAAATAAAAAGAAACAGTATTATAGATGCTAAGAAAAAATGACAGCAGAATGTTGCCAGTTTGCTATGATGTTAATTCCTTTGACTATTATTACTTAAATTTGTTAATAAACACATTTTGTTGCCCATTAGACGTATTACTTAAATTTGTGTTCTAAGTTTAATTTGTGTGTGTGAATATGTGAAATAGCGTTCTTTTAGCTAGTTCATGATAAGTAGTTGTGTTAGATTACCTCTATGAAGAAACATCAATACAAATGTGCACCAAAGGTTATGATATTCTCTTTTATAATTATAAATTATTGATTTAGGTGCTGAAACAGAGGCAAAGACTACCAAAACTGTACCAGAAGTGAAGAAAAGTGAGTCAAAAACTACTGTACCTGAAATAAATAAAACCGCTTCAGAACCCAAAAAGACAATTGTACCAACTGTTGCAAAACCTCCTTCCAACACAATTACAGACGTGATAGAATCGGTAGTGAGTGCAGCTCGGGGTGATGAAGAACTCAGCAAAGACAGCTCAAGCTCAGTTTCGAAATCGGCTTCAGCTTCAGCAGTGTCCAGTGATTCAGATGCTAGTCAGGATGCTGAAACAGAAGTTACTCCTGGGGAGACTGATTTCACAGGCAGGGAAAAACAAGAACAAACAGAAAAGACTGAGGAAAAACTGCCAGAAAACTTGCCAGAAGATATGAAGGAATTAGTGTCAGCATTGAAGGCCGCTGCATTGAATGCAGATGGGAAATGCAAATTTTTTTCTGCAGACGTAAACCAAATGGTCTTAAGGTAAAAAGTTTGCTTACATCAGAATTGATTCACCTGTGTTTGAATTTCAATTCTTTCTTATATTTTGAAAATATGCTTTCATAGATCATAAGCAAATTTTAGCTATTACTAAATCCAAAATTAAGCAGCCTTTGTAAATTTAAAACACTTTTTGTTAGTTCATTATTTGGTTAAAAAATAAAACTGTTGTTCACGCTGCTTAGCCAAGAATCTCCCCTATATTTTAAATGGTTATGGTAACAATGTGGCTAAAGTTTTGAGCAGACCAGCCCAAGTTTTAAGATGGATGAGTGGCCCTTATACAGCCACTGATCCATGTACATCGTTATCTCTGACCTCGCATTCGGGAGAACGGCGGTTTGAATCCCCGTCCGGGCATCCAGATTTGGGTTTTCCGTGGTTTCCCAAATCACTCCAACCAAATGCCGGGATGCTTCCTTAAAAAGGCCATGGCCGAATTCCTTCCCATTCCTTGCCTCCATCCTTTCCCATCTCTAAAGACTTCGCTTTTGAGGGACGTAAAGCAGTTAAAAAAAAAAAAAAAAAAAAAAACGTCGTTATCATCTTAGTCTTACACTTTTAAATCTGGTAGGTCCATTTACAGCCATTCAGACATTGTTTGTAAATTTTCTCATCTTAATGGCCCGTTAGTATTTTATTATATTTCAATTTGCTGTCTGTATGGCTGATCTGTTTACAGTCGACCATGCAGACAGTAATTCGCTAAATTTTTAAGCCACATGCTACACCTGTTATTGTTAGAGCGTTAACAATCACACTGTGAATGCAGAGATGCTTCCTTTAAAAGGGCATGGCCAAATTCCTTCCTGTTCCTTATCACCTGACCTCGACAAGGCATAAAGCATAAGGCATAAAAAAGTGTTTGCGTGTAAAAAGTGGGAGGGGCTTATGCATAACGGAGGCTGTACTGTAGAAGTATATCAGGTGTGGTCGTCATCCCATGAAATTAACTTAGTTCACTAAACGAAGGTTGGTTGGATCCTTCCGAAGGAGGCATATTAAGCCATTGTCAGAGGTAGGACTGCCAGTTCCTTTCCTGTGGGCCCTACAGTTTAACGTGGAATCCAAACCACGGTAGGAGCTCTTACAATCCAACACAACTCTTAATAATTCCTGTACCCACCGGGATTTGAACCCAAGACTGGAGCAGTGAACTTTTGAAAGCAAGAGCCTTAACCAGTGACCTAAAAGACTGCTCATCTCCCCTGTAGCTGTTGTCATTTAATTTCTCCCTTCAAAGTCTCATATCATAGCCAGTTTTATTTTTTTTAAAGTCTTATGAAATATTTTCAGCTGAACAGAATAAAGCAATCGGTATAGATTGATTCACATCTGAAGATCATGGTGAAATGCTGTGTTTTTCCAGCAGTACACCCTTGAAGATTTCTCTGCAATCATACGCCGGGAAATTCTCCGTTCTTACATTAGGATTGAGCTTACCAACATATCCTTCACACCTGGCCTCAACCTCCAATAAAACTACCAGTAAACCCATCATTCATTATCAGTTTATTTTTGATTTGTATGTTTATTCCATTATTGCTCTCTATTTGTTATTATAATCTTGATGCAACTAAGGAAAATGGAAGCGGCTTCTAGGCGATATAAATAAGAAAAGATAGGGAAATTAACCCACCACATACCAAACTGGACGGTTGCGATGAGAGGGAACACTTATGTCAGCATAAGTGTTTCCCTTTCTTTTCTTATTTATTATAATCTTGTATACATATGTGTTCCACTACTGCTAATGATATTACTTTTTCCAACATTATTGATATTTTACTTTATGTTCTCCATGGCAAACTTAGCCACGAGTCCCAGTTTGTACAGTTGAAGAACATGACAACTTGTGTGCACTATTGTGTTTTGCTGATATTTTCCCTTAGTTATCAAGTCAGTATTTTACATCCTCCACTTGTGCCACCCACATATCATTTACTGTCCATTCACTTGACAATGTACACAGAGAGAGAGAGACTTCATCACCATGATTCCCTTGATTATGGTTATTTCTGAAATAATGTAAAACATGTTCTTCACTTCCCTCTTGTCTTTATCCATAGGTTTACCTTCACTAGCTAAAACATTTCCTCTCTCATTACTGTCATTGTTTTGATTTACAGATCTATATAGATTGGTAGTATGTCTCCTTTTTAAATTTTCATTGTGACATTTTGTATTCGGTTGCAGGAGTCTTGTTATGCTTATCTTCTTGTTTTGTGTTTTAAGTTTGGAGAGCAAGTGTCAGCAGCTGCCTTGTAATGCTAGGCATCAGGTGTACAGTCACCTAGCATCTTTTCTTCCATGTACCAAAGACACTCTTATGAAAAGGGCAAAGAAACTTCGATTGGAAGCTGAGGAAGACAAAATGAAATTACCTTTGAGAAGGTAAAAGTATTATCATGTTGTTATTATTATTTTTTAAGTAATCTTATAAAAATAATGTTTACTTTCATCACTGTCCTCCACCTTAGAATGAATGTTTATAAATATTGATACAAACAAAAGGGGGGGGGGGGGAGGAAGTAGAAAGCAGCAGTGCTGTGACAACCTATAGTAAATGACTAAAACAAGTGCATGGATGATACTTTATGCATATAAGAGTTTGATAGAAATGTGCAATCATATGCATGTGTGTTGCCATGAATGGTAGCCACATTAATGAACTATGATTTGGGAGGTAACGTGATATTACCATACTGTTTGAAACAATAATTTTGATAGTTTACATGCTTCATGGATGACATATGCACCTTGGATTAAGGGTGTCACATTGAAGGAAAAGTGAATAAAAAGTAGAATTGAAAATATTTAGTTGTTTAAATAATCTCAGATTTTTAAACATTGTTTTAAGATTATAGTTTTTTAATGATGTGCCTAGCATTAGTAGGAAAGAGAAAGATAGATTTGTTACCAGAAACTGAGTCTAGAGATATCTGATGACAGCGATATCTTGATAAGCTAATTCTCATCTATAGAAAACTATTGCAGCTTTAAAAACATGTGTAAAAGTTAGTAGGATGTAAGTTACAGTACATGGTCATCATCTGCTAAATGATCTATTTTTTTGTATAGACACTTTGCATGTGACCACTCATGCTGATGGATATATGCTGAAGCTGATATATTGTACGCAGAACAACAGATTAGGTTTCTCTGCTGACAGGATTGAAATAAGGTGGTTGTAGCTGTGTATGAGTGAGAAGAAAGGGCTTCGTTGTTGAGGGATATGACCTGTGGACAGGTGTTACAGGAATCGTGTATGACACAAGTCACCCAGGATGTTACAGCCTGTGAAAGGAGGTATGGGGTAGGAATTCAAGGATTATCTGGAGTAAGTAGGGTAATGGGATTTTATGAGAGGCCTTGTAGGTTGGGGAAAGTAATTATTTTTTGGCAGAT
Organism: Vandiemenella viatica; assembly: GCA_031002005.1. Classification (NCBI taxonomy): domain Eukaryota; kingdom Metazoa; phylum Arthropoda; class Insecta; order Orthoptera; family Morabidae; genus Vandiemenella; species Vandiemenella viatica. The sequence goes on along the minus strand of JARYHS010012519.1, from coordinate 222,597,216 downwards.
AGGAGAAGTCTGTACTGTTGACTCACTTGCTTGTAGTTCCTTGATAGTGCCAAATGCCTAAGAGAGCATCCACAAACCACGTAGCTCCATTTTGCCTCCTGTGAACCTCCCCTCCCCCGACCCCCCTCCCACGTAGCACGACGTAGCTTTTGTCACTACCACCTCCCCCCTCCTCGTAGCACATAGAACTGAATTTAGGATTCGAAAATGGGAGTGTTGTTCACAACAGACAGTTTTGAATTTTCAAAGGGTGACTGGATAAAATTGAAAACATTGGTAATAATTTGTGGGTAGGGAAGGTTCAGGCAAATAGTAAGGTAGCTTGTATAAGTCGTTTTCAGACCCTAGATATTTATATAGTTCATGGGTGGCAAATATATTTTTTTACTAAATTGTTTTGTATGTGTTTAATGAGATGGTATCTATATTTTAACCAAAGAGAACATTTCGTTGTAACTTTTTGACTGGTGATAAACATTTTGTTAAGTTTTCTTTATATTTGTATATAAAATTTAATGCTAACTTGCTTTTCTTTTTTTCGATAGACTGAAAAATGCTATTGAAAATATCATGCCCAGTGTCCTTGAATCCTACACAAATGAATGCCAGAAGGTTGCAGAAGAAAGGTTAGTACTTGATTCTCCTTTCTGTAAAAATTTCATTTATTTTGACTTATTTCTATTGCATAAGATGAAGTTACTTTTTGTCACATGCTGCAACTTAAATTAATTTTTTCTGGTACAAGTATTTTAGTTAAATATGAGCTGTAAAATATTACTTTGTTTTATAAAGAAATAACTTTGATTTAACTAAGTATTTATTACTTCGTTGGATATGCTGATGGTTGTATTTTGTTCTTTTGGACAGCCCACAAATGTACGAGGAGTTATATAGGTACTACTGGTAAGAGACCCCAATATCCTCTTAATACAATTGTTTGAGTGGGGCTTTCACACCAGTGGTGCTGTATCTTTTTCTTTTAATACTTCTTGTTTAAATGCTGTCTGGCTCATCTTGTAAGATTTGCTACAATTGTGGCTTGAATATCTGTAAGAGCATAGTTTCTGACAAAACTACTAATGCTTCCATTTTTTTAAAAAGTACTTTTCTACTTTCCAATAACTCAGCATTGATTTTCGAGCTTACTTTTCTGTTTGCACCTGCTTCTTGATAAATTCTAAAACATCACATTAATTTCTATTTTAATAACTTTTAATGTAATAAATCATTTCTAATATTATTGTATATCTAACCTTAATGTACAAAGAAATGGTTTTGATATAAAACCTGCTGCCCAGAAAAGTATATATTTAAAACACAGTGAGAAAGTTGTCTTACAGGGAAAATGTGAACTATTTTAGGAACAGCAGTATATTAAACAATTTGGCATAAACCATAGGAACAAATTTGTTTTAAAAAATCTAGGAAAATCGTACTAAATTTAAAAACTTATAGGAATGAAATGCACAACATACAAAAATATCCAGACAGTATGTAGACATACTCAAGAGTGGTAATGCTGTAGATTTTTAGCATCCTATATAATTATTAATAATCCAAAAATATTTTTAGTCCACATACTAGCCATCTTGATTGCAATTTTTAGAAGATTTCCCACAGTCGCCTAGGTGAAGCTGGTGTAATACGCAATATTGCCTCATAAACTGCGCTTTCTACAAACAAAAAATATACTTATCATACAGGATACAAGTTAAATATTTCCAACAGATGGCAGCACAAACATTCATCCCTTAGAATAATAGCGCATATCCAAAAAAAAAAACAAAAAAAATAGTTCTAAGTATGGTAGACCTCCCACCATTATTTTCCATCTATTAACGAAGAAAGAAGTCGTAGTTACAATATTAATGAAATTGACTTATTCATCCACAACTATAAAATCTTCTGAAGTAGTAACAGGTGCGCGCTTTTGAAATATATTTACTTACAGAGAAGAAAGGAGAAGCTGGAAAAGGGGGGGGGGGGGGAATAATGCTGTTTCTCTACTTTTCCATACCCAACCAATAGTTCTTCTATCATGTCTCAGTTATTTTATCGCAAATCTCATATTTCACATGGTCAAAGTTGTGGGTACATTTAGTTAATAATAACACTAATCTTTCCATTTTATTTTTTAATTTTTTTTGAATGGGGTCATTGTTCTAACTGTGTTCTCTGGTTGAGGGTTCTTTTCCTAATGTGTTGTGGCGGTTTTCACTAAAAACTAACTGGATTTATGTGTCAGTGTGAGGATAGTCTGAAAAGTTCTCAGCCAGTACCATAGCTGGCAACGTTGTTGTGAAACTACAAAAAGTTGTTATCGGTATACAATTCTTTTAACTTTTTTCTAAATTAATTTACCATTACGATATGAAATGATGGTTAGCATAATTTCAGCTCGAGTCTCGGTTTATTTCAGACCATCCTCATAAAGCAATCTTTTTGTATATATCACATGTTACAATCCATTTGTATAAAAGAATAGCTCATATTAAAATTTAAAGGAAACTGCTTCACCATGCACCTAGTAATATTTTCATACATAATACTGTTTTATTACATGCAGAACTAGGATTTATGAATGTAGTTTATAGCCACTTCAGAACACTTGTTTAATCTGTTATGTTCCATTGTATTATTACAGGGGATTAGATGCAGCTCATGCAAAAAGCAGTGGTACTGAAGACGAAGAATTAGAATCAAAATCTTCAAAAATTCCCAAAAGGAAATTCCCGTGGACAGAGGAATTGAGGTAATTATTTAAACCTTTCAGGTACATCATGATACACATATAATTTGTAGTCCAATAGTTTTTGCCGTTTTATTTCAGACAGAGGCAAGGTAACGTTTCATTTACCAGAAAACCCAGAAATGTAATATAAACTTGTTCTTATATAGATAAGTATAAAAGGGAGGTGAGCCTTTGCCTGTCTCTGATCTTGGCAACATGGGATAGGGGGGGAAAACTATTTTGCAAATGTTGCTTGGTTAATTATGTGTTAATAAAGAATGTCAATGAAACAGTTTACTATCATCACACTGCTGAAATCACCGATACAGAACACAAACGTTTTCAGGTTAAAGAGTAAGATGGAGTTCAAGAAGTAAGAGAGCAATTACAAAATTATTTCTTAATTCAAGTGAGTAGGACCAATTTCCATGTGGTTAGAATGTATTGCCTTTTAATTGAATAGTTAATAAATAACTGCCAATTCAACTGTTATTTTTATTTTACTATCGTATGTGTTTCACCTCTTGTCAACAATTCTATGTTGAAATATACGCTTTGTTTTATAATTTTGATTATATTATTTTCAAATAATTCTAAACTTACCAGCTTATATTTTCCTACTTACAGTTTACATTTTTGTTAGCAGATTTTTTAGCTACACATTTCTGATTTTTTCACAAAGCATATTCTTTTTTGAGACATCCATCAAACTAATATAAATTTTATTAGTGCTTAGCCTGCAGCAATATTCCATTTTAGTTTTGACCTATTTCCTTTCTTTCATACTGTTGCTTCTAATTACCCTCACACTGTTAACTGTCACTGAGTAATGATCATTCTCTTTCTTTGCTAATTAGAACCTTATGTTTCATATTAAACCATATGTAAAGATAGGGAAATGAGCCAACACCTACCTTAGATGATGTTTATGGTGCATAAACACAAATAACGGATGAAAACACAAATGCTATTGGAATTTTCGGCCCTTTTACTAAACCTTTATCAATAGGAAAACATTATAGATGTGGGTGTTGTGGGAGACTGTCTCACAGTGTATAGATATATATATAGATTGTTAGGAAACAAAGGCGCTAAAAGCGGATATATTGAACATTGGATAGGATAAAAAACCACCGCTTACCAAAGAAGGGGATTCCAGCGGCGTTGGTACACGAAAAGACCACGAACACACAAAGAATAAAATTTTCGAGCATGCAGCGCTTGCGTGCAGCCATCTCACTTCTACTGAGGAAGAGCCATGCTCAAAAATTTTATTCTTTGTGTGTTCGTGATCTTTTCGTGTACCAACGCCGCTGGAATCCCCTTCTTTGGTAAGCGGTGGTTTTTTATCCTATCCAATGTTCAATAAATATATATATATATATATATATATATGTGTGTGTGTGTGTGTGTGTGTGTGTGTGCGTGCGTGAATCAAATTAGGATAGGGAAATGAGCCACCACTTACCTTTAGATGATGGATGTGGGGCGCGAACACACAGAAAAGACACAAACCCAATTAATAAAGAAATTTTCGGGAAAAAACCCTTCGTCAACAAGAGAACATTATGAGAGGTGGGTGCAGCTGGAGATTGCCTCACAGAAAGACCCAAAATATTCAATGTTACTCATGTTTTTTGTGTGTTCACACCATGCAACCTTCATCTAAGGATGTTGGGCATGAACACACAGAAAAGACAAAAACACAAATGATACTGAAACTTTCAGGACGAGCTATTTGACAACAGGAGAACATTATAGGGGGAGGGTGTTGTGGGAGACTGCATCACAGAGAGAGAGAGTGTGTGTGTGTGTGTGTTAGTAGTAGAGAGATTGTTGGCCATGAAAATGGTGGGGGTAAATTCAACCAGAGGACAAGTAGAGAGACAGTGATTCAGAGCTAATGCCCGAGCATAGATAAATATTAAAACTGATTTCTGGTAGGTGGGAAGAGCAAAATAATGTAATTAAATCTAAATATAAATAAGAAAATATATATATATTTTTTTTAAAAATAAAGAATTTTTAAAACAAAGACTATGAAGTAAACATAATGTCAGGTTAGTGGTGCTTTAATTTAGGTAGTGGGGATTTAGGCAAGGAAAATATTAAAAAAGGGTAAACATAAGTAATAATGACCGGGTATTATCTCAAGTTGAGATCAGATGGTTGCCTTGTGACCAGTTTGTACTGGTAGGCAAGTTCCCACCTTCTGAGTTTAGAGGAGCTGCTGCTATTAGGGAGGACTCTGATAGCACAGACCGTGAAACAAGAGTTGAAATTATTCAAGTCATGGGTGACGGCATGAGCTGCAACTGAGTGCTTTGGGTTTTGTGTGAATGCTGTCTGTTTTCTTATGGAAAGTGGATTTGTGGTCAAACCTGTATATGAAGACAGGCAGTGGTTGTATGTTAACTGATAAACTACATGGGAGGTTTCGCAGATGACATGTCTTATGATCGGAAAGCTTTCCGCTGTGACGGGGTTGGTGAAAGTGGTAGTGGGATGCAGTATGTTGCACATCTTGCAGCGGGGTCTATTTTGTGGGAAAAAGCCTTGAGGCTGACTGTTGGGACAAGGAAAACTATGTTTGTGGACTAGGTGTTCGCGGAGGTTAGGAGGCCTTCTCAAACAAGTTCCGGGAGAGGCAGGGAGGATTTTGGGAAGAATGAATCCCATTTCTGGTCAGGTTTGCGGGAAATCATAGCCCTGCTGGAGGATTCTGTTAATGGATTCGAGGCCTGGGCAGTATTGTGTGACAGGACTGGATTGTGGTTCGTTTTTTGCCAGTTTGGGATGGTTTATAGTCTGAATAGGTTATAATGCTGCCCGTGAAAGCTGTTTTTTCACCAAAGACGGAGGGCAGTTGCGTGGTATCAGTGCTTGTGAAATATGGTTTGAATAATTCATGAGGGACTGTTTGTTGGAGCATAAGCGACTACTGATTTTTATGTTAATATATATAGATTGTTAGGAAACAAAGGCGCTAAAAGCAGATATATTAAACATTGGATAGGATAAAAAACCACCGCTTACCAAAGAAGGGGTTCCAGCAGCGTTGGTACACGAAAAAAACGCGAACATACAAAGAATAGAATTTTCGAGCATGGCTCTTCCTCAATAGATGTGAGATGGCTGCACGCAAGCGCTGCCGGCAGCCGGGCCGGAGAATGCCTCACATTTCTGTGAGGCAATCTCCGGCTGCATCCACCTCCCATAATGTTCTCTCGTTGACGAAGGGTTATTTTCCCGAAAATTTCTTTATTATTTGTGTTTGTGTCTTTTCTGTGTGTTCGCGCCCCACATCCATCGTCTAAAGGTAACTGGTGGCTCATTTCCCTATCCTAATTTGATTCCTTTCCGCTACTTAGCATCTTTTATTTCATTGTTACTATATATATATATATATATATAGGATAAAGGAACAAGGAAACTGCCGCGAGGCACTGAAAATAAGAAAGGATAGGGAAAATAACAGAAACCTGTCACTTACCACAGATGAAGGCAGGAGGGCGAGACACGTAAAAACACAAAAACAAAGGAATTGCACAATATTTCGACTTAAGTCTTAATAATATTGTGCAATTCCTTTGTTTTTGTGTTTTTACGTGTCTCGCCCTCCTGCCTTCATCTGTGGTAAGTGATGGGTTTCTGTTTATTTTCCCTATCCTATCTTATATATATATATATAAATCAGGATACTAGAGAACCACAGTTGACAGTAGGATTGAACTGACACACAAATTGATTGAGATATAAATTTCCCAGCAGCTTTGCCCATGCAAACCTCACATTTCAAATGCGTTAAAAAATGAATACTATTTTGTGAAATGTTGCCCACATAGGACACTAATTTAGTTCTTAATAATTCAAATTGCCTTCATGAGTGCCATTTTACTGATTGAATTTCTGTTACCTGCAACTGAATTTAGTTTTTTTATATTTTAAATTTCCTTCACTCTTGTGATTTCTTTAAATCCCAAATTGAAGTAAGATTCCTCCTCTCCAAAATCCTCCCTGTCCCTTCCACAGCATGCCACAGCACCTCCTAGTCTGCAGATACTTTTATATTCATCATCATTATTGTTAGGACCCATGTCTAGTTGCCCGGGTGTGGTTTATGAGCCTTGGTTGTTGTATACGATAGTTTTCCACTGTCTCCTATCCAGAAAAGTTTCTTGGTTCGTGAAATATATTGCCAGTTCCAACCCCTTCTCTCTATATCCTCCTGCATTTGGTCACTGTACAACCCCCAATTTTTATACAGTGAGTTCATCACTGGTAAAAGACCTTGTGATGCCTCTCTGAAGTGTTATAAAGACCAGGTTTGAAGAGCACAAACATAGACCTGAACACATGGGACTGCCTCACAGAAAACCATTCTCTCTGGCACAAAACTACCACCGGTACCTTTGAATAGGAGCAGTGAAGTTGGCGAGTAGATGTTCCTAATAGACCGAGAACGCAACAAACACTATCATGTCTGCCACACACAATTAGGTGAAACGTGTGCGGACAATTATTTTTTGCCAGGATCGGCCTGATCAGGCACCAATGTACTCGTAAATAACTGTATGCAAGTGAGACACACAAACTCGGAAAAGAGTATTGACTGACGACAATCCCATAAATACTTCCCTTGCAGCAGACCATGCTTTGTCAAAATGTGTAATGTCCATCATGCTACCACTACTATTACCAGCCCCCCTTTTTTACGATAAAACACTGGCCTCGCATTCAGGAAGATGTGGGTTCAAATCCCGTGTCCAGGTTCCAGTTCTCAATGTTTCCTGAAATTACTCTGGGCAAAAGCAAGGATTGTTCCTGCAAAAGGCCATGGCTGAATTCCTTACTTCCCCCCCCCCCAAATTCCTTTTCCACCTCTGGTGACCCTAACGTCAGTGAGACATAAAGCTAAAAGCAAAAAAAAAAAACAAAAAAAATCCTTGTCAGTATCGTAGGCTATACAGCTTGCGAGATGTCACCCCTCTCATATACCTTTTTAAATTGGATTTACGTTTACTTCACCAATCCTTCCACTGGTAAAAGCTTTCCCATTGTAAGACATGCAACATGTGATACCTCCCATGTCATATACCAGTTAACTATTCGGCTTCCTATATAGGTCTTACCACTTATCAATTGTCAGTCAGAATGGCAAATGGTATTTGAATCCATACCATTCAGTAGCTGCTCATGCTGTCTTATGTGATACCATTAATTTCAATAGTTTGGCATAGGATCAAACAAAAAAAAAAATATTTGTTTGAGAAAGTCTCAATTTTGAATGTTGTGTATTGTGAAAAAATAAGATTCCTAATTGAATGATAAGCTATAGGTGAACATGAAATAAATAAAAATGAATGTACTGTTTGCAAAAGAGTAGAAATACCTCACAATGATGGTTACAGATACTACTTTATTATAATTTCTCTTGACATTCTGTTATAAGATAAACATTCGTGTTGTAACCTTATTTAAACATCTTATACATTTGTAGGACAGTATTAATATTGATTAACATGGTTACAGAAAGTTGTAATACGTGTTAAACTATTTAAGTTCCTTTTATTACCCGACTTAGAAATTTGTTTGTGCCACAGAAGGGTTTTTGTTTTATATTGGGACATATATCTAACTTTTTTCAGAGCTAATCTGGTTGAAGTTGTCCAAATAAAACTGCAGTGTGTGGACTTACAGAAGCCACGCAAGGAAAAGGCAGATGAGATTCTTCAAAATTTTCTGAAAGAAAAAATTGTTCCACTGTGGCCTCCTGGATGGATGAAAGTATCTGTATTACTGTGGCAGTGCAAGGAGATTTATGATGGTCCACTGTAAGATTTCTCTTCTTTTTTTATAAAGTTATGTCTGTGATCACTATATTTAGTATTGTTACAGGAATTGACTATTTATTTAATCTGTGGTTTATTATAAATATGTTTTAATTTTTTTATTTATTTTTTCCATCTTTCTGGTATGAGTCATTGGCACAGGAAATGTTAATGATGAGCGGAAGAAGAGTAAATCTTCAAACAGAGAAATGGTAGAAAAGAACTAATCAAAACTGCTGAGAAATTCCAAACAATAAACAATATTTGAACAAAACTAAATATGAATTTTCATGGCAGCCTTTGGTAATTTGAATATTTAAATATTTATTCCACTCATTTTCACCCTAGGTGCCACCACCATTGCCTTTCATTTACTTTCTTGTGGAGTGTATATCTGACATCTTTGAAAAGGGTTCTTACTGTATAATTACTTTGTCTAGAACGAGTGGTCTGGTTGCAATGTCACACTAGAAATCAAGTCAGGTCAGGTCCATCAGTTTACTACCCAGGATTAAATCATATTTTTTAGCTTTATAAATTATCTTACAGTTTTTACATTCAGTTTAGTAGAAGAGTTAATTCTGCTTTAACAAACAAAAGAGGACAGTGAACCAAATTCTAAATATTTTCTGCGTGAATAATATAAAATAATCAACTTTTTTCAATAATTCTACTGTGTGCACATTATTGAGCAATTTTATAATTTTTATTTGCTGAGATTCCCCCCCCCCCCCATAGCGTAGTTTTATTGGATGAATCTCATTCTCATTATTTTTATTAGTAAAATCAAACAACACTGAAACTCCAAACAAGTTCTGAGATGTTTGTCGTCCATGTTAATCTTACCTGACAGCTAAATTTTCACAGTAGTGGTTCAATCAATTCACGCCAGGAATGCTCAAATCTTAACATTTGTTGATAAGCGTGGTTTTTTGGTTGACGTGCCTCGCCCTGAATTGACAAAACTGAGCATTGAGAATTCTCTCTTCAGATTATGTGTATAGTGATTTTAATCTTTGCTGTCACATGATCTGACCTGACTTCATATCTAGTGTGAACCAGCTCTTCGTTGTTTGCCTTACAAAATCAAGCCCCCCCCCCCCCCCCAGATTCAGAGTCTGGTATGGTCAGAAATGTTTAGAAATTTTGCGTCTTTCATATTAGGTATTCCAAGATGCTCCGTGGTTTGGATTCCACTGTAATCTGAAGTTCATCCAAAACATTTGGAATGTGCAGCACATTGTCATTCCGTGAATGAATCCTTTGAGGAGATCACAGCTGCCATTAGTATATGTAAACACTTGTAATTTTTGGCTAAAAATCATCCTCATCAAGAGAAAAATCAATACACAGTTTAAGAAACAAAGAAAAACTAAATGATAATTAACTGTACAAAAGCTGGAAACAGTGATAAGCAAAAATTAAAATTAGGACAACAATAAGAGAGGAAATGAGAGAGTATAATTGCTAAAGGTTTAAACTCGAAACAAATGCATGGCTGTAATAATAGCATACGGTACACCTTTCCGTCCTTGTTTGTAACATGCTAGTGGACACAGCTGAAGATATTTGTAGACCTGTCATATTCTTGACAGTGAAAAACTTCTAAATTCCAGCATCATAGAGCAAAGTTGAGAGCCATACTTGGCTTACATATAATCAAGATATCATCAATCTAGTTGTGCCAAGGGTAATACCATGTTTATACTTTCCACCGACATTATTGTTATAACTTCAGTAACATCCTTAGCAATCCCTCTCACAGGCCTCTAGACAGGTATTGAACAAACAAATTTGAAATAGAGCTCTGATGAAAACAGACATTCTGTCAGTAGAGATCATAAATATACTCGGACCACACACTGCAACACAACGGCAATAGAGATCCATATGACCGTCTAAATGCGGTATTCTTAACTTCCAGTTGGGCTCTTGTCCTGTGTTTACATGTATTATGATCACTACAAGTCTTTAAAAATGGAATTATTCTGGGCAATTGTTGTTTCTTCAGATGTTCGATGGCTTTATTGAAATAAGTGGCCTCAGTCATCGTGTTTTCACCAAAGATGACATGTGAAAGCATTGCATCATACAAATGCTACACGGAAAAGCTCCTTGAAATAAACTCGTGTTTAGTTGTCATTTGGTTGAATCAGATTTTAATGCAGCACATTATAACTGTGGTAATTGGTAATTTGCACTTTGCATTAATAATATGAATTTATTGTATCATCCTCGCATGTGCCTCTGCTATAAATTAATTATTTTTGTTGTAATTGTGCTTAGATTACGACAAAACAATCGGTCAGTTGTGGTGGTTCCCAGTTTTGAGTATCCAAATTTTTTGGAAGTAAACATGTACAGTCTTATAAAATGATACAACAGCCTGTAGAAAATAACAAACCAATAAAAATACACATACTCCCACTCTTTAATTTTTCTTTGATAACACCAGTTAATCACTCATTTTAAGATTGTGGTGGAATCCAAACCCAATTCAGACTGTACTGAGCGAGTAACAGTGTCGCTTCACCAACGTGCAGAATGTGAATAACAGACCGAGCCTACCGCATGGCTCAAGCTTATATCCGTTTTCAGCCCTCTGTACTGTATTTCTGGCATTTGGCAAGCACAGGTCATGCTGGTAGCGATAAACTGAGAGAGCCTAGACAGTGTTTGCACGACCCTAACCCTAACCCTTACAAGGATTCTTTGCGCAAACTGTGGGAGTAAATGGTACCAAATTTTAGCAGCATTTACCTTGTAATTGATGTGAAACTTAATATTAACACATTGTGCAACTGCGGGGTAGGTAGCAAATCTTCAGACTCAATATAAATAATGTAAGAAAATGGGGTACAATGTCTAGTTATGTCTCAGCCCAATCCTTTTGCTCTTCTTTTACATTAATGTGTATTTTATTACAGTGAAATTGTCAAAGTTGTAAAATCTTTCAAAAATTTTAAGAATGTGATTTCTCAGAATAGCTTAGAGTATTGGCTACACTATATGATGATCGGGGGCAGGTCATTGTAAAAACCTGCAGCTTATATTCAGAATTTTTAAGAAATCGTTAAAAGTTCTTGTAAGTATAAACTATATAAACTATAAATCTTGCAATAAATATCAGACATTACGTAACCATGTTTTGTAAAGTGGTACATTATTATTACTGGTACTTAGATTGGCTGTTAATTTGTACAGTTATTGGAATTTCTTTTTATTTTAGGATGAAGAAGAGAAAGCTAGCTGCTGGCTTGAAAAAAATAGTGCCATCTGGGACAAACCAGCTGTCAAATGCAGGTCCCTCCTCTTCTATGACTGGTCCAGTTGTCTCTAATCCTACATCAAAAAGCAACAAAATTTCTGGGCAGACTTCAACGGTGCAAAGTGTGGTTTCTTCTGCCAAACCTCAGACTCAAGTCCCTGCTAAAACAAAGCCTGAAGCAGCTCCTACCTATCATCACGGCACTTTAGGAAATGTGGCTCCCAGGACTAAAAGTACTTTGCCTTTATCAAATTCAGCACCTAACCAAGTTCATTCCAATCCTTCTAGTGTTTCGCCTGTGACTTCTTGTGGTTCTAGTAGCAACATTCGTAGTGCTCCTCAACAATCTAGTGGTAGTAAAGTAGGGGTGTCTCAAGTGTTGTCAGCTAGTCCTGTGAAAATGAAAAGTGGTAGTGATGTGTATGGCAGACAAAACATTGCTGGGAAAAACGGCTCCTCTTATCTCGCTGAAAGGCAGTCGTTATCTGTTGGAAGTGGTGCTCAGTGTAAGACTAAAGGTGGTGTAGATATAGTCTCTTCCAAAGGTTTAGATTTGACCATCAGTGGTGGTAGTAAGGTATCAGTACCATCTGTGACTTACAGTCCAAGTAAAATAAACTCTGAAATTAGCATAATACCAGTTAGTGCAACTCCCCCATCTCTTACTTCTCAAAAATCTCCCGTACCAGGCTTATCACTTGCAAATCTGCCCGACTGCATAAGTGTTACTCCAGCCGTTTCTTCGTCTTCACAACTCTCAAATTCGACAGCCAATCAGAAGTCTGCGATGAGCATTAAGCAGAGAATTCTCCAGGATACAACAAAGGAGAGAACAAAGTCGCCAAGTAGTTTCAGTGGCCTGCCTTTAGCAGGAAACATGGAAGATGAAGGAATAGAAGTCATAGAAATACTCAACGATAGCTGCGGGATGTACGAGAATCAGAAAAGTGACTGCTTTCGTCAGCAGAATGTACATACTAATACTCAAAATAAAATGAAGAATGAAATGAGAAAAAGAAAGAGATGTATTTCTAAAGATACATTACCTCCTGCCAGTTTGGAGCCTATTCACACGGGTGATGAAACAAAAACACCGTCTTCTCGACCAAAGGATGGAGAGAGGCATAGCAGTGAAGAAACTTCTACTACCAATGATATCCTAAGCCAAATGATTAATGAATCTGTTGGTGGATATCCTGAAGTAAAATCTCTGTCTGGTACAGCTGCTGTTGAAAGAGCATCACCATCACAGTCTACACGAAAAGATCCAGATCACAGCTCTCACGAAAAAGATGAATGGGAAAAGGAGGCAAAGAAAACAGCTGATGAGGATAAGCTGTTAGATGATGATAACTTTAACAGTGAAACCAAGCAGTCGGCTGCAGACATAGAAATAGGAAAAGAGATAAGCCGTGTCATGAAATCCATTGCAGAGTTACAAAATGTGAGTGGAGACGACACAAATCAAACATTAGACAAATACTCGCAGTCGAGGAACTCCGCAGTGACATTACATCCTGTCGGCAACTCCAAATCTCACCAATCCAAAATTAATACAAATACGAGTTCTCAGGAAATAGGTTCACCAGTTCCTCGCAAATCTTCTACTATTAGCTTCCAGGATGAGTTCCATAGACATTTATTTCGTGAAAATACAATAAAGGAAATAGAGAATCTTAACTTAAAAGCTGGAAAGGGTACAATCACCATATCCCCAATTCCACAACAGGGTTCTACTGGATCTAAACATGGTAGCTTGCCTTCTGAAGGTATGTTGACCTTCCATGAGCATGCTTATATTTAAATGTAGTGTTGATGTGCTAATCATTTAGAATGGTGTTTGTGGACAGTTTTTTTTTTTTTAATTTGAAAGATAATATTCCTTTCTTTCCGCATTTAATGAGTAAAATTTTGGCCTTCCAATTCTCATAACACATTTTCCATTTTATTTCTGTTATAGCTTGTTTTATGTTAACTATAATCTACTCTTATGTTAAGTTGAATGCTGTTGGAAAGCGTTTTCTTTATGAATTTGCTGCAACTAAAATTTAGGCACAGTTGTTTTATTAATAATAAATTTAAAAAGAACACTTAGCAGAATTCATATAGTAGCAAAGTGATTTAAGTTTCTGCCAAGATGGAGCAACTTCAAGTTATATTATTTTCTATTAAGCTGGATGATATTTTCTTTTCCTCTCTTTTGTCTTCCACACTAGCCGTAAACATCGAACACACATTTAAATTTTTAAAGTAAATCACTTCTGAATTCATACAAGGATTAAGGTAGTAATACTATAGTTAAACCAAAATTGAAGGCAGAAGGATAGAATGGTTTATTGTTTTAATGGTTCTTTTTTGTCTTTAGCTTTGTTTGCTGACGAATTGACTTTCTTTTCTTGACTCTCGCTTTTCTTTTCTTTTTCCTTTTTTTCTTTTCTTTTTTTATGGCTTCATTTTCTCTGTAGCATTGTTTCCTGTTCCAGTTCTTATAGACATTGTTGCTTAAACTTTTGGTTTAAGGGGGTCTAATCCATTTGGTTATAAATATTGATGGGCTGTTCATTACTTCATAAAATTTAATGTGGTTATTTTGTGGCATGATATTTATTGTTAAAGTTATCTGTATTAAGTGTTGATAAATAATCACTCCAGGCAAATACCGGGATGCTTCCTTCAAAAGGCCATGGCCGAATTCCTTCCCATTCCTTGCCGCCCCCCCCCCCCCCCTCCATCCTTTCCCGTCTCTAAATACCTCGCTGTTAATATTGCTAAACAACTGTCAAGTGCAGTCGGAACTTTAAATTGAATGCATTATAAAAATGTAACCACCAATAAAAGTTAAGACCGTGAAATATACTGCGTGCATTCTATGTTATTTTTCTGAGAGTGTAAGGTGCATTGATGTGGGTGCAGACCAAAATTTACTAACTTCTACTTTAACTGATACTGAAAAAATGGTTTTTAAAGCATGAAATGTAGGGCTCTTTAAAAGTTAATCAGCAGAATCGTCTCCTTAAAAATTTGTTTAAAAGTTTTTATTTTAACAAATACGAATTTTCATAGCAAATAAACCGGGAAGATGCAACATATGCACTTGCTCCCACAAAATGGTGTAAGTGCATATGTTGCTTTTTTTTTTTTTAACTACTAATTCTACTCTAAAGCAGTGTACAGGAAACTGCAAAAAGCCTTTTGTCTTTGGATGGCTTCAAATGGAAAAAAATTCACAGAGTTAAACACTTTTCGCTTGAGCATATCAGAAAATGTGAAGGAAAGAAAAAAAGATAAACAGAAATTAATTAACAATTGAAAAGCCTTCCTTTTTAACAAAAACCTGTAATTAAAACATTAAAAATAAGAACCAAAGTTAATAATTCAATCGACATCCTTGTTACAGTTAAATTTTTCTTGTGTAGTTTCTCATATTTTGTGAAGAGAATGTCAAGTGAAAAAATTAAAATAAAATAAGCAAACTTATTATTGTCAAAAACCATTGAAAGTTTGGAAATTTCTGCTAGTTTGGACTAATGTATTAACATGTTTTTATTAGTAGTATCATAATTATAATTATGCTTATCAATAATAAACAACACAAAAATAATAAATTATCATTAAATACATCCTTTGCTACTTAATTCTTGGATGATACACATTGTTATGTAATTAATTATTAATACCTAAATAATTAAAAGGGGGAAGTGCATACCACCCTAAACTTGCCCCAAAGACTACATCTGCAATTAACACAATACTGAATTGTTAAGGGGCAAGTGCAGACCAGGCAGGAATTAACATCCAAAAAATAATAAGACAAATTATTAGACACAATATTAATAAAATTATAGGTATTAAACAAGCATGAAAAAGTCTTGATCGCTTCAACTAAAGTGAATGACGGCGGATACAACTCTCTTCATATAACTCCACTCCCAGTCATGCAAAGTCTTTGTAACTTTCAGTGAATATTATGCTTAGTGCTAAATGCCATCTGGTGCTGGGTATATGAAAGAGCAGGATCTCATAGACGGCAGCACTAAAAGTTTAATATAAAACCAGGTACAAACCGAGTACGCACTTGCCTCGACGCACCTTAGACCCGAAAATTTTTAGTGTTCCGTGTGTGTTCATATCGTTTTTGGTTTTTTCACCATCCTGCAATTGTTTGTGGTAACTGGTGTTTTATTTCCGATTCCTAATTTTTATTCTGTCATCAAGCATCTTCTATTTTCTTGTATGGTATACCTACAAATAGTTACAAACATTCGTATTTAATATTTTACTACAATTTAGTACTAATGGTTTCCTAATTGTCCCTCTTTTCTCAATCTGTGCTGTCCTGCTGTCTTCTTTTGTGGTTGATGGTGCCTTTCCTTATTTTTATTTTCTAAAATTCATTTCATTGCAGCACTCAGAATAATTTATCCATATTAAGATAAGCATTAGTTTATTCATCTATAATCGGTTCACTCTATACATTAACACCAGCTAAAAGAGTAAAAATCATTCAGCACAAGATTTTTAGTTGTCATGATCATATATAACCACTTTTCATCCTAGTTAAAAATTCCTTCACTAAAATTGTTTCGCTGTCAAGTTTGATTGTTCTGCTCTAATAAGTAATTTACAATTGTAGCTACCTAACGATTAACACCCCAAACATCATTTGCTCTAGCAAAGTACAAACACATGTGCACAGAAAGTAATCCCTTTATGAGAATGTGCAAACTAATTGTTACAGCTTTGTAAATTTTGTAATAGAACCATGTAATCAATATGACATGTTACATTCTACTATCTTGATATACGAGTGAGTCTATATTAGTTATCTTTATTATTAATGTTAGTATGTTTGTATAGGTAGTTCTAATTGTTTGTAATTGAAGGAATAGTCAGAACCATTAGTGTTTTTCCTTTTTAATTTGTTTAACAAGATGTTAATACAATGTGCACTATTCATTACAAAGATACACATGTGTTAAAAAAAATGGTCTACTGAAGTTTACAGGAAAATTTCCTGTAGTTTATGGTTTTCATAGACAATTAAATGAATAATTTTAACAAATTTGATTCTGCAGCAAATACAGGGCTAGTCAAAATGATTGCAGCAATTTCACAATTTTTCTTTTGGCTGTGCTAGTATAGGTACGATGATGGGGTTTCCTGTTATAAGACAAGTGGCTCACCAAGTTTCGATTGCACTAAACGCAAGCTTACCGCGGTGGCCGCTAGAGCACTAGGTAGCAAGATGGCTGAAAGTGAGAAAGCATACGTTGTTCTCGAATTTCATTCAACTCTGTCTGTTGTAACTATTCAGTGATACTTTAGAACAAAGTTTGGCAAGGATCCCCACATGCTAACACCATTCGGCGTTGGTATCAAAAGTTTAAAGCCACGGGATGCCTTTGTAAAGGTAAACAACGGGTCACCCTCCTGTGTCTGAAGAAACCGTTGAACGTGTGCGCGCCAGTTACGTTCGTAGCCACAGAAGTCTACTCCTTGAGCGAGCAGGGAATTAGGTATTCCACAGAAGACCGTTTGGAGAATCCTACGGAAGTGACTGTGTATGAAGCCTTGCAGGTTGCAGTTGCTGCAAGCACTGTCGTACAACGATGAAGTGCGTCGTTTTCAATTCTGTGCCCAGTGTCTAGAACAAGACGAAACATTCGCATAAAAACTTGTGTTTAGTGATGAGGCCACTTTCCATGAGAGTGGAGAAGTGAACAGGCACATTTTGGGAACCGAAAATCCCCATGATTATATGCAGCATGTTCGTGACTCTCCCAAAGTGAACGTGTTTTGCGCAATCTCACGAAAGAAACTTTATGGGCCTTCTTTCTTTACAGAGGTGACGATCACAGGCAAAATCTATCTGCAAATGTTGCAGAATTGACACTTCCGGAAGCTGACAGTGAATATTTCATTTTCCAGCAGGACAGTGCTCCACCCCATTGTTCTCTAGTTGTACGTAATTTCCTAAATACCAGGATTCAAAAAAAAAAAAAAAAAAAAAAATATGATTGATCATGCTGGGGATGCTGATCGTCAGCTGATGTCATGGCCTCCTCATTCCTCTGACCTGACCCCCTGCGACTTCTTTGTTTGGGGTTTCATAAAAGACACAGTGTTCATGCCACCAGTACCAGTTGATCTGCCAGACCTGCGGGTTCGTATCACCAATGCATTTGCTCTCATTGACAGAGACATGCTGCATCGGGTATGGGAAGAACTCGATTGTAGACTTGATGTGTGCAGATTCACTAAAGGTGCACATATTGGCATCTGTAGACACTCAAAAAAACTTTCACAGTTTGTTTGTATATCTGTAGTAATTTTCTGGTATCACTGCAGTCATTTTGACTAGCCCTGTAATGTTTGTCAACAGCAAATTATGTGCATAATTCAATATCTAGAATTTCATAAATCAGTAACACATATGCCGGAAAAGTCTTATTTACTTTAAAAAAAAAAAAAAATTAATAGAAATACCATTTGAAAGACAATTTTACAGAGTTTTTTACTCCAGTTTCATTGTTTTTATTTCCAACATTTGTAAGATTGAATACTTTTTTCACTTGAATAAATACTGAGTAAAAGCTATTCATTCTTTGGTAGGAAATAATTATTGACTTTTGGGATAGTGCAATTTCTTAACGTTCATCGTGAAGGCAGGTTCTGCAGTTTCAATCCACTAACAAATACTGTGGTAAAACGTGAGTTTTATTTATTGATTGTTGTATGTTTAAATATTTTTGTGCATAAAACTAGTGCATTAAGTCTGTGTTTTATGGAAATTTCTAGCATTTTGTCTGCAAGTAACCACAGGGGTTGTTAGTTCAAATGTTCTCACATATAGACATGTTTCGTAAGATGTGTTCTGTGTAATTTTCAACAGAAAACTTTTTGAAGCTTCATTTTGTGATTGTAGGTATATTTATTTGGATGTACCTGTATGAATTTTTTTTGTGCGCAGGTTCTCAGAGTCGTGCTCCACTGGCTGCCTCCAGTAGAAGTCGCTGTAATATGAATTCTGGAAATCATTATACAAAAACTATAAGGTATACACAGTTACTATATTTGGAAACTAATATAAAGAAAAACTGCTCTTGGTCCTGACAATTTATTTTCCAGCTGATTGCATAGCAAGTGAAACAGTGGTATGGTATATTATCTTTTGAGTGTTTTCATATTGTGTCTTCTTTCGAACAGTTAAAAAAAAAAACAGACTTCTTTGTTTTTAATTTAAAAAATCATTTACAGATAAAACGATGTACCATCCAATTAAAACTATCATTATTATTTCCAGTACTAATGAGTTGTATTTTTATTTTAATTGTGTATGTCTTAATCACAAATTTTATGTCAAAATTCAGTGAACTTGTAGGCCCACTTATATTGATCCTGATGTGCCGTCCATTTCACTGGATTTATTTTGTCAACAATTTGTTTTTGCTCCCCTGTATTTGTTGATACTTTGATTCATGTGGCAGGCTCGGATGTGACCACATCTTTCCCCCCTGCCATATGTCTCGCCTCCTACATGAGGAAGACTAAAAAGTCGAAATATTGTGTAATTCTTTTGTTTTTGTTGTTTTTACGTGTCTCGCCCTCCTGCCTTCATCTGTGGTAAGTGACGGGTAACTGTTTATTTTCCCTATCCTATCTTATTTTCAGTGCCTCGCGGCAGTTTCTTTGTTTCCTTTATCCAATACTTATGAACTTGAAAGGTTTCATCCTTACAAAACAATATTCCAACTGTTTCCTTCCCCAGACACAGTGTATCTCCCTCCCCCCCCCCCCCCCAATCATTAGAATTCTTTTAGTGTGTCATGTTGAGTTTAACCATTAGAGATTTTTTTCTGAATTAATCTTAATAGTTTTTCTCTTGCTTAAGGATTTGAATTATTTATTGAGTTGCTCTCTGGCCTCACCCTGTTCATTTTATGTTATATTTTTGAAGGGTTTGATCTTAAAAAAGTAATGTTTTTATATCTTGACTAACAGAAAAGAGCAGTATAGAAACTATATGCTATAATAGGGAGATGAAGCGATTGAAGAGGTTGGCGATGAGAAAAAATAACAGAATTAAGTTACAGCAAGGTATTAGAGAATAATTACTTGAAACAGGTAAATGTGGAATTAATAACAGCAAAGAAGGTTGCAAAAGATGGAAAGGCATCTAGAAATTTCTGTAGCTATGTTAGAAAATTTAGAGCAAAGGGGAAGTGTAAACAAATTTAAGCATTTGAAGCATGGATGTTGAAAATTAAGTCGACAGATCAAGTGCAAAAGGCTGTGTTTTGGAAACGATGTGTGAGGAAAGATGTTTGTGGTAGGTACAGAAAGAAGAGATAGTATTGTGGGTTATGTTTTAAGATTTCTGAGATTAGTTAATTTGTTATTGGAGAAAACACTTGAAGGAAACATGTATGGGAGAATAGCAAAAAAAAAAAACAAAAAATGTATCTTTTTCTTTCCTTCATATCCAGTACGTATGGACTAAGAAAAACAAAACAAAATAAAGCTGTTCACTTATTTTAGGGACCTTGTAAATATATTTGTGCTTGAAATTATTGTTTTTTAAATGGAAAAATAATGAAATGAATGTATTGGAGATTGTATCTAGTGTAAATTAAGAAAACATCGAAAGGAGTATAAAGTTTGCAGTTTGACTAGCAGGTTTGACTAGCAGTTGAGATGGTGGTAATAAGTGTTTCAAACTCCTCTGTATGTATTACATGCATTTAGTTTTATTTATTAAAATCAGATGATCAAAACTACTGTCAAATTCAGGATCGGGCTGCTTAAGAGACAACAGTGGTTCTAACCTACTTCAGTTGATAAAGATGGGAACTTATTAATGTGTGTTGAGTTATTCCTGGCTCCTGGTTGCCTTCGTAGTAGGCTCCTTGGCTGCTTGACTTGTACTATTCACACACACACAAATTCAAGCAGCCCTTCCATAATTTGGAAACTGTCCTGTAAACCTTCTCCTGAAATGATCTACAACTGGTATGCCACATGTATTATCTCCTCGCAGGTCAGAAAACAGGATATCTTTAGAATTGTTTTCATTTTTTGTAACCACCAGAAACCAAGTGATATTTCAGGTGAGTCAGAAGCATAACAAATCTGTTTAATGCCATGTGTGGTCAGGAAAGTGTTGATCAGGTTGGATGAATGAACTGCAATGTCATGATGCAGCTGGCAGTTCCACGTCAAATGTCTCTTGTATCAAACTGTATCATGATAGGTAACAATGAAAGGAAAGAAATGCCATGAGGCAATATTTACATGGAAAAGAAAGGGAAAATACACCCAACACTCACCAAAGTTGAAGGGAAGAGGACAGCAGCAACACAAAACAACACACAAACAAAGAAAAAACAATATTTCGGTTGAAAATCCCTTGCACAAGACTGGCCACCTCTCTGTTAACTTGAAAAATGGATTTTCACCCGAAATATTGTTTTTTTCTTTGTGTGTTGTTTTGTGTTGCTGCTGTCCTCCTCCCTTCAACTTTGGTGAGTGTTGGGTGTATTTTCCCTTTTTTCCCATGTAAACTGTATCATGAAGATGATAGAGGACATTTCTATAGTATTCCTTAATGATGGTCTGCCCTGGTAAGTAGTCATCATGCACAATGCCCTGATAGTAAGGAGAAAAAAAATAAAGCAGCATCACCTTCACTTTGTCCCGAATCTGTCACGCTTTATAGGTCTCGGGGATTCTGATTGATTGTATTGTGTTGAATGGGCCCCTCTTTTTCCCCGTGTCATACCAATGTCCACAGTCTTAAGGAACTTGGGACCATTGTTGGCACATTCCTTGCACTGTGTGACTGTAAGCCAGGGTTGTTGCTATTCCAGTGAAATTAGTTTGGGAAGATATTTTGCTTTCACCTTTCACATGTCCAAATCCTCAATCAAAATGCTGCCTACAAAACCAAGTACTGAACCCAACTACAGCAGCAGTCTCCCACATCAGCATCAGACCTCCATAATCAGTTTTCGTACTTTCGATTTGTCGATGCTCTCCTGGATGGCAAATCATTCCCTGCGTGCAAACGACTATCTTTGCATTGATTGAACCTTGCTTTGAATTGAGCAGCCCCCCTTGCATCATCACTGAAAGCCTGCAAAATCTTGCGTATGACTTCTGCTTGAGTATACCAAAGTTTCTGACAGAACTTGATACAGTACCACTGCTCTATGTATTCATTCATCTTATACATCTACATACATATTCTGTGATTAACAAATATTATGGGTGGCAGAGGGTGCTGAACATCAATCCCTAATTCTGTGCATTTCAATTCCAAATAGAAAGAATACATAAAAGTGTCAATACGGCCTCTTATTTCTATAATCTTATCTCGCCTGTTATTGCAACCTAAATAAGTTGGCAGAAGAAGTATTAAATTGCACTTGTAAATCAAATAATTTATCATATGTGCCAATAAATTCAAATGAAAATGACGTTGTCTATCTGCCAAACAATCCAAGCCCAATCTATGTATCAATTCTGTAACACTTCCGTAAGCAGTCACGAATCGAGTGGCTCTCCTTGTTCTTTCTCTAACTCATTAATCAATCCCTTGCAATACAGATCCCAAACTGCACAACAATAATCCAAATGTGGATGCATGATAGTTTTGTATGCTATTTCCTTTGTATGAGCATTACAATTCTTCAAAATGCTACCTATGAATCGTCATCTAGAATTAACTTTACCTACAGCTGAAGTTATGTTCAAGTCCCATTTCATATTGCTTTGTACTATTATGCCCAGATACATCAAGGAATCAACTGTGTCAACAGCTGAATTGTTTACTTTGTACTTGTGAACAAACTGAAAAGTCGTTAGATAATGTATTATGGGACTCCCTTTTGCATAGCCAAGTGCAGGAACCTGATGTGGCATTGACTCAACAAGTCACTGGAAGTTCTCTGAAGAAATATTCAGCTGACGACAGTTGCAAAAGAGGTGCCAGTGCAGAATGTTGTGCCCAAACTGACCTGTTGATCATGTCCCAGGTACGTCTAATCAGATTAGTGTCTGATGGTCTGGGTGGATAAATTATGTACTGGAATGGTCTGAAATTTTTCTCAAATCGATTGTGAACATTTTTGGTTCAGTGACAGGACGTATTGTAATCCTGGAAAAGACCATAGTTGTTTGGCAACATGAAGGCCATGAATGGCTCCAAAGTAGCTGAACATTCCAGCAACTGGTTCAGTTTACCAGGGGTCCCAGTCCATGCCGTGTCAATGCCGTCCATACCAGGATGGAGCCACCACCAGCTGACAACCCAGATCCATTTCTATGCCGGGTCTGTTTCACACTCGAACCCTACCATCTGCTCTTACAAACTGGAACTGTGACTTAATTGACCACTCAATCTTTTTCAGGTCATCTATATGTTCACAAGCCCAGGAGAAGTGCTGCAACTGATACCATTTATTAGCAGAGGCACTCATGTCAGTGTTCTGCCGCCATATCCCATGCTCACCAAACTTTGCTGCATTGTCTGATGGACACAATTGTTATACACATATCTACCATTTCTGTTCTTTGATGCAATGTTGCCTGTCTTTTTAACACTGACTTTGTTGATCGATCATTAACACATTGACTGCCACGTGAGCCAATGTTGGCTCACAGTTGCATGTGTTATGACGCCACGTGAGCCATATTTGTTTCACGTATACATTGTGCAGTGAGCCGCGTGATCCATAACTGGCTCACATGCAGAGTTGTATTTAGAGGCCTCGTGAGTCTCATGGGGCTCACAGATAATGCGTTTCAACTATGGGTTTAAAAGTGGTGGCTCCACTGAACACACTGATGGTCTTAGCAATCAATATTTTTGCATTTGGTAGCCCTGGTGATTCCTAACTGCAACCGTCAGAGATCAACTTACGACGACTCAGCTGTAGTACTGTTTTGTCTTGCTGATTGCTCGTGTATGCTATTTGAGGTTACGTTTGTGTATTTGGTTAGTTTCCTAGTTTATTGTTATGGCCAAAAGAAGACAAACTTTTGAAGAACTTGAACAGCTAGTGAATGAGGCTATGCAAGATAGCTTATCAAGTTATCAATTTTATATGTAGCTAATATAAGCAAATATACTAAGAGTTTGAATCATTTCTTGAAAAACGATTTTTTTAATACCTATTGTGTTTTAAATGATGTGAGCCACATGTGGCTCACGTGGCCACAGATCGTAATTGTGTTAAAATGTAGTTGTTGGGCCACGTGAGCCATATATGGCTCACACCTGTTATCAATCCAGATCAGTCATAACTTGATATTTTATGAAGTAGCTTAGTTCTACATGATCAAAAGAAGACATCTGATGCAAAAAATCAATTTGGCCTCACAAGTAATATTCGTGATTTCAATGTGGCATAGCAATACATAGTCCAAGTTTCATCATGGCAGTCAATGTGTTAAGTAGATGTTGTCTGCCACTGCATTGTCCATGGCAGGAGGTAATGCATCAAATTACACGGCATGCTCTTGACACTGGATCAAGGAATGTTAAATAATGAACAATTTCTGAAATGGTATGTCCAATGCGTCTAGTGCCAACTTTAAATAATGAACAGTTTCTGAAATGGTATGTCCAATGCGTCTAGTGCCAACTATTATTCCACATTCAAAGTCTGTTAGTTCATGTCTTGCAGCCATAATTGAGCTAGAAAACCTTTCACATGAATCATGGGAGTTCAAATGAAACCCTGGACACTGCACAGCACAGTTAATTGTTTCTTCAGTAGTGCTACCATCGTATGGACGTTTGCATCTTCCTATCCCATGAATTTTTGCCTTTAGTACTGTTAAAGGAACAGTTAGATTTTCAAACACAAGTGGGATTTTTAATAGAAGTAATGTAGATTTACAATTAAGTAACTAAAGGTGATGGAATACACTGATGATAAAAAAGAAGGAAGAAAAAATATTGTCACACCTTAAGGGTCAATGTTCATCAGAACAATGGTGTGATAAATCCATACTGAGGGTTTGTAATTTTAGTGATTAATGTGGACAACACATGGCAATAAACAGTCTTGTTACTGTGCTCTCTGAATCTACAAGAAATATTGGTGGTGCCATTAAAGAATATTCGTGTCAATATTCACCCAAATATGTAGCTCTTGTTTTACACAACTACAGCCTTATGAATGAGGTAGCATTGTAGACCTGTGAAAAGCTGGATGGGATTACTGGTGACACATTATTTGTTCCCAATATGGACTTGGTCTAGAAAAGGTATTTGTATTAAAAACTCGATATCAATAAAAGCAAAATTTCAGCATTACAACCTAAAACCAGGATCTCTGCATACAACAAAATTTAGTTTTAATTATTTAAGTAAAAAATAAATTATGAAAAAGGAAGACAACTGATTTTCAAAAACATTCCATGCATAATGAAAAATTGAATTCAACTGAAAAGAAGTGATAAAGAATTACGTATGGAAAGTTATTTACTGTGTGTATTATCAGAAAAAGAATAATTACTTTTTGTGGATTTTTTTATTGTGAATTAATCCAGGAAAACTGGCTGCTATTTAATTATTTTTGTGAAATTTGGCAGTTAACAGAATTAAATATGGACGTAGCAGAAAAGAACCTTATGAAGGAAGAAAACTTGAACAAGGTCCCGTGTCAAAAGAAGATCAGAGTTTGAAAATTTGTAAGTGGAAGTACAGAGACAAAAAAAAAAAGTATTTGCAAAGAAATATACTCAATGAAAGGATGAGGAAACATTGCTTGTAGAGAAAAGAAGTCATTGGAATATTTCCATGGTCCAGAGTTGGCCAAAAAGAAGAGATAATGCTGTTGCTGTCAGATTTTATATATATATAGCTGTACCAAATGTTGTGGTTGTAATAATTACGTTATCCATTACTAATGTTTGGAAGAAATATACATATACTAATCAGGAAGGTACAAATTTAAAATTAATGTTACAGTTTCACGTGTCTACAACAAATGGGAAAAATGTCGAATTTTTACATTAATCATGAATCCCTAACCAGTATGGATTTCTAATGTACAGTTTATAACTGTTAAATGAAAATTTACTTTATTCTTTTCTCCTACCTCTTTCTGTCTTGTCAGATTAAAAATAAAGTTTCCTTTGAGACTACAATCCAGTGGATATCCTCTGCCATTGAATTTATGCTTGAAACTCCCATTGTTGTTAATAATTTATCAGCTGTTTAGTACTGGTTAGATTCAATTTCATGATTGTTGTTATAAATTTCTTCAATTATTTTTAGGTGAAATGAACAGCGGAAATAATTACTATTATACTATCTTTCATTTACTCTTTTAAGATTTGAAGTTCTGTGACAGTGTACAGCATGTAGCAAGTTGTGTGTGCTGTTGACATTAGTCTCTTTTGAAGTAAGGTATTATTTCCTCTAGAAAATTTTTCAAAGCATTTATATATTTGTTTATCCTCTAGGTAAAAAAAATTAAGGTAATTCTAATTTTTAAGATTATCAGTAACAGTAGCTGTGTTTGTGGCATTAAGATAAAACACACAAATCTATGGAAAGGGAAAAAATGCAGGCTTTATTTTTTTTATTTTTTATTTTAAATATTGTTATTAGTTGGCTATATCTCATTTACTGTCTTATACTTATTCCAGTGGTTCTTCAGAGTCTTACAATGAATCTTCATTTCCTGGAAGGCAAAACATCAGTAGTGTGTCTGGTTATCATGATGGTAAATCCATCTCTCTTTCTTCTCAACCAGGTATATTTACTTTTGAAATTACCTTTTTCTTAAATTCTTTTATGTTTGGCCTTTTATATTTTGCTTTTGCATATGCAGTTTTTGGTGTTACTTGGATCAACAACTGGATTTAAAATACAATATGCTATGGAACTGTGGTTTAACAAAATTAAGTTAGCCAATTTCATTTTAGGTATCCAAGATCTGCATATAGACGCTCAAACTTTCCCACAGTTAAACAAATATGGCACTACTATATCAGGTAAGCTGAAATTGATTCAAATGGTGGTGGTGGTGTTGAACTTCAAATGGAAGTGGTTATTTTTATTTGCATACTAACATTGCTGCATACTAACACTGCTGTTTAAGAAATGTATTTCAGTACCCCAATGTGGCAAAGAAAGTTTCTTATGTCCAGAAGTAATGTATTAGCAATGAAAACAAAAATGAATTGGGAAGACAAAATTCTCTACAATTGAGGGTAGGAAAGCTGTGACAACGCGAATAAAATTACGCAATATTTCAGGTAGCCCTTGTGATTCACTAGGGAGAGTGCAGAACCAGTGACTGTTCCATTTGTATCAGGGGTTACCTGACATATTTTATAATTGTTATTCATGTCATAACAGTCAGCTTCCCTATCATTTTTTGATTTGATATTTTCTTAGTTGGAATATTTTATTTTTCTAAAATTCAGCTTACTTCATTGTTTCTGAAGAACCTGAATTGGGTTCTTCACAGTGGATGATCAAAATTCCTGATATAATTATAATAAATTGTTTGCAGGCTTAATTCTGAAATAGCATGCTCCAGCTTTCCTTCTTTTGTTTTATTGACCCTTTGTAGTTTAACTCATAAGAGAGTCTGTGCTCTTGTGTGTTAATATTTTCAGAAATAATGTTTTGATGTATTTATTCCTTTCCTATGACTAGCTTTTATTAAGGGCATTCAAACAGTATTGCACCAAAAAAGTTTTATCCGAAAGTATGGGAGATACTATTTTGCATTTCAGGAGGCTCGTTGCTACATTGTTCGGGTATACTGACTGTTTTTCAAAGAAGTCTCCTGCCGTTCTTTGGATTTTATGCTGGCATTCTGGAAGAGCATGTAAACTCTGGCAGTACTATGCTGGTTTCTGGTAACAAAACCACTTCTTCACATTGTGAAGAAAATCATCCTGAGATTCAAAGTTTATCCCACAGGGAGCATTTTTCAAATGGCCAAACATGTGAAAGTCTGACAGTGCCAAGTCAGGGTTATGGGGTGGGTACGGCAAGATGATGGAGCCAAGTTTTGCTACTGCTTCATGACTTCGCAGACTTGTGTATGTTCTTGTGTTGTCATGCTGAAGCAGCATGTCACACAGATTCTTTTCAGGCCAAACATGTTTGAAGCACTTGTCATTGCAACATAGGCATCTGAGTTAATGATGGATCCTTGATCCATCACATCCAATGAAAAGATTCCTTGCATATATTAAAACACAGTTATCATGGTCTTTCGCGGTGACCGGGTATGGTGCCATTCCATTGACTGTCTCTTCGTTTCGGGCTCAAATTGATGAAATCGTGTTTCATCGGTGGTGATGTATGGGATAAGAAGACAGCCCCCTCACATTCATAGCATTGCAGTTCAGAAGAAATGTTTTTGCTCGCTTCTTTAAGGTCATACGTGAGCTTTTTGGGCATCCATTTTGCACACATTTTGGAGTATTCAAGTTGGTGGAAGATATGGTACCCACTACCAACACTGATGGACAATTTTTCACTCAATTGTTTAACAATAATGCATAGATTCTGCTGAATTAGTTTGTTGGCACGCTATGCCAGCATTGGAGTCAAAGCTGTTGTGGCGGGGCGACTAAAACTCAGTGACATCGGCCTGTGCACCCATAGACTTCAATCGTTACAACCATTGACTAACGGTGCTTTGGTCAACAGCAGCAGTTCCGTACACATTGAACAACCGCTGACGAATTTTCCTGGCACTTTCTCTCTCGGCAATGAGAAACTCCATCACAGCACGCTGCTTGTAACATGCTACCATCTTCAACAATGCCTTACTGCACTCCCATGTGGCAGGGGACCTTGCAACTTCCCACAACACAGGTGGAAGGTTCAAGCTAGATTTCCTTATAATTTCAGCCAGGTAACATCGTCGGTGTCATAGAAATAAATTTTGGTGCAAAACTTTTTGAACACACATTGTATTATCTACGAATCCCTATTTTGTTAACATATTTCTGTTTGAATGTATTTACTCTCTTTCCACAGTTTAAAAACTAAAATTAAGAATTCAGTTAAGAAAGTGAAGGAGCTGGTCCTCCCCACATTTTTTGTTAGCAAATATATCACTGGTTTGTGTTATTATTATGTTTGTAGGGAAGGTGTGACATAAGGGAAATATTAAAAAAAAAAAAAAAAAAAGCCATAATATTTAGCTCCTTGAGCAGGGATGAAAATTAATAATATACACTCTTAGATAAAAGCTAGATGACATAGGTTGCTATGGAAATAAATACTCAAGATATGACGGTTATCGGCGTAGAAGTGTAGATCGGGTGCTTGTGATAATCGTTGCCTAAAAGAACCTGCACCTTCGGAGATTACCCAGTTTTGGTGTAATCCCTAGTGGATTAAAATAATATACAATAAACTAAAACTGTTTGATTCGAAAGAACTGAATTCTTTATAAATCATTGATAACATCAGAAGGGGGGAAGGAATTTTAAAGGAATATGTGAACTTGCGTGAAAATGTTAAACAATAGCATTGATAAACTGGGAAAGAAGTGATAGTAGAATGAACAAAGAAGCCAAATGTCTTTAGTATGAGATGGTGTTGTAGATGTTGATCTGCAAAAATAGTTTGTTTTTAAGTGAGGCTTAGATTATTTAGTTGGATTTCTTGGTATATTAATGGGATGCAGTGTGACTAACATTACTTTGGTGGATTAACACATGAATGCTCATAATTGCATACACCATTGGTAGATTGATTTCCTCCACACAATAGAGAAAGAGAGAGAAATGATAGCTCGCAAGTTTTCTAAATGGAACACCTGATCTCTGAAGGAAAAAAAAAAAAGGGCAACGTCGTCTGCTACCTTCCTGAAATATTTTCCTTGCAACTAAAACTTTTGCAACCTTAGCAATAACAAAGAGAAAATACTATATTTCACTGTTCAGATTCCCCCCCCCTTATCTTTCAAATGACTCTGACAAATTCATAATGCATTATAAATTTTGTGATATTTGCTCTTTCTTTTTCATTTCCTTCTACACATTGCAGGTCGGTGTATAGAAGTGATTAGACTTGCAACATTTCAGCCCTTGTTTTTGCTCGTTGTTGAAGAATAGTAATCTATTTTGCTGCATCTGAATTGGGCAACGTACAACTGTCAAAATATAAAAGAACCCAGAATTAGTTGGAACATCACTAAATATATACATATATATGCATTTGTTACCTAGGAATTTGAAAATAAGATAGGATAGGGAAAATAAACAGTTACCGTCACTTACCACAGATGAAGGCAGGAGGGCGAGACACGTAAAAACACAAAAACATGTGGCAGGTTGGGATGTGACCACATCTTTCCCCCTGCCATATGTCTCGCCTCCTACATGACTAAGACTTCATCTGTGGCAAGTGACGGGTAACTGTTTATTTTCCCTATCCTATCTTATTTTCAGTGCCTCACGGCAGTTTCTTTGTTTCCTTTATCCAATTACCTTAGAATTTCTTTGGTAAGGTATCGTGCAAAAACTACGATCAGTTTTAAAGCGTGGGATCTAACTTAGAAGCTGTGATACGGCTTAGAATTCTATGTAAACACTGGATGGAGCAAAAAGTGTTACTGCTTGAAATTCCTATCATCTACTGTTCCACACATATGTACACCTAGGACCATTCTTGGGCTGAGTTGCTGACAAATGCTAGTTGTTAAAGGACATATTGTAGTTTTTAGTATCGCATGTATTAATTAATAATAAAATGAACATTGACATACACACTGCCACACATCACATATTACAGTCCAGAAACGCAATGGGTCTGATGGTGAAACACTAACTACTGGTTGGCAAGTATATCCTCTACCGCCATTCTCTTCCACATGATTTAATGCCTTTCAGTTTTAAAGCTTCGCTGGAATTAATGATTAATTATTTCTTCAAATTTAACATGTATATTTTCCATATTTTGTCACAATCATCTTACAAAGGTGATATATTTACTGCCACTTTATGTAGCTTACTTGTGCTTAGTTTAGGTCCTCATTAATGTTATGCTATCACTATGCTGTTTGTAGAAAATTAAATTTTATTTTAAGCCTGTGATTTTAAATCTAGAGCCATGCCTCCAAGGGGACGCACAGAGTAGTGGAAAAGGAGATGAAATAAGTTTAGCAGAAATATAATTTTTATAACATAACATATGTAAATAAAATTATTATCAGCCAGAAATATTGCATTTTTTCCATTTATGGAGTGATTTCTGAAGTTGCTGTCCTCCTCCCTTCGACTTTGGTGAGTGGTAGGTGTATTTTACCTTTATTTTCCATATAAAATTACCATCATCTTCATCACCATCATCATATTCGGTTTGCAGGAGGTAATAAAGCACAATCAAAATACATTAATGTTAATCAAATAACAGTATCAAGGGATTCAAGACTTTCTTGGTAGCTGGTCCATTTTGGTCTCGGGTGATCAGACCTCTGCTTATACATTCAATTGCAGTGTGGTCATTGATCTCAATATTTCCACGGTCACATCTTCACAGACCTGACACTTCTGTGCAGTTTGCACATCTATTAAGCTGAGACCAGGCCTAGGCTGATAGAATCTTGAGACGTAGGTCATAGGGTATTATAAGCTCATGGTTGTGTGGTCTGTTGGATATCCAATTATTTCCTCTCTGCTCATGGGTTAATTACTTCTCAGCTTGGCCATTTCTGTCTAGGCTGATCTTAAATTTAAGTGTATACGAGGCAAGTTGGGAAAGTATATAAAAGGTATCATGCTATTTTCTTTCACCTTTCCCACTCTCAAGGCAGCGCTGATTTCCTCGAATGTGTGGTGGAGGAATGTTTGTAGGTACTAGCAGCCAGAATACTGGGCTGATTACGCCAATTGCTACTTGCTGCTCTGATAATGGTGTCAGCTTCAGCAGTATGAACACTACTGAGCCAAGTAGAGCAACAGTATTCCACTGGAGATAATGCCAGTCTAAGGTCTGCTCCTCAAAGAACTTTTGCGCCTGCTCTCAATGATGTACTGGCTAGGTACTTTACTAGGTTCATATATGTCTTCACTTTTTGTGCGGTGTTGTACAAACACTTTTGAAAGATGAGGGCTTGAACTAAGGAAACTCCCAAATATTTTTTGCATTCCTTTTGTGCTCTCCTCTTCCAACAAGTCTGGAGTTTGGCCGTATTTTGACATTCAAAATTACTTTGAGAGATGCAAGCTCTGTTCTTGTCAGTTTGTGGTTCAGTCTCCGGAGAAGAATATGTAGAGCTAATTAACAGTCGCACATATTCTGTCTTCACAATTATGTAAGTTATTACTCTATTAAGCTATAGCCTGATCTGCATACTGGAATTTCATGCAGTTAAGTTGAGACAGGTCCAGAATATATGAATTAAAAAGCACTGAACCCTAGGGCATCCTGTTTTTGAGGACACGCTGATGACTCTTTTGTCTCCACATAGTATCTGGAATTTGTGATTATTCAACTTGTTGTTCAGGAGTTCATCTATATTTTTACATAGTACTACATGTAAAATGTTTGAGGAGGAGCCCCTAATGTCAGAAAGCATCATAAGCTGCTGATGGGTTGATGAACACAGCTCCTGTCTTCAGTTTTCTTTGGATCCCAGTCTATGCTGATGACGGGATGGGAATCATCTCAGCATAGCAACTCTTTTGTCTGAATCCAGCTTTCTGTGGGGAATCTTAATAGGGCCATGGATCCAAGCAAGCAACATCCTCTTGGGCAGTTTATGTTCTGTGCGGTGTTTCCAATTTCTTCCTTTCCCAGTTTCAAGATGGCAATAACCTTAGCTTTTTTAAAAGCAGGGAGCAACTGTGAAGTCTGCAAAATTTCATTGAAGAGTTCAAGTATCTAGTTCCTTGCGATAGGGCATGTATCGAAAAGGAATTTTGGGCACGGCTTCAGTGGCTTTTAGAGATGTAAGAGTATAACTGTAAGCCTGGAGGTCTTTTGCATGCCCCCATAAATAAAAAAATACATTTAATTAATCTCAACAACAATGGAATAGGAAGAATTGCCTTGAGGTGATATACATATATGGGAGGGAAAGATAAACTATACCCACCACTCACCAAAGTTGAAGGAAAGAGGGCAGTAGCAAAAAAAGAGAGAGAGAAGGCATGATAACACAAAGTTTTAAACTTTTCTTCTGTAAGAACGTATTTTAACAATTCGGAAACTGCATCCCTCCACTTAAATTGACTATTTTCAAAAATATCAATCTGTAGCTGCTTGTTTAATTTTTAATTTTTCAAACTACTTTCCAGATCCAGTTTTCTAAATTGTTATGTTCTATTTTTTTCTGTCCACACTTAGATCAATTCAGAAAGCTATTAGAATTGTGGGTTATTTTACTAACGAGCACCTCTATCATTGTGTAATAATGGAATGTTACACTTAATTGAAAACTCTGAGTTTTTGAAGTGGTATTTTCTTATTATGTTCCTTATAATACATATACTCATGATCCAAAACATTATGACCACTACCCACCATGAGATTGAAGGCCATTTTGTGACGGTGCAACATGCAGTAAGGAAAGTATATAAGTGAAGTGGATTCTAGTGATATGTTTGGCAAATGGGAAATCCACTGACATAAGTGACTTTGGAAAAGGTCAGATTATTATGTACCAGCGCCTGGAAACGAGCATCCCGGAAATGGTGAGGCTGGATGACTGTTTGGTGAGTATCTATAGAAAATGGTGGAAGGATGATAAAGCCACAAGTATGTGATAGGTGGTGTACGTGCATGCCTTATCACAGAATAAAGAGGTCATAGACCTGCTTGCTCTGTAAAGCTGGATTGGTGCGAGGCTGGGAGGGAGGGAGGCAGGGCAGATTTGATAGCAAAGTACAATGCTGGTGCTGGCACAAATGTTTCGGAGCACGTTGTTGAACATGTAGATGGCCCCTATGTGTTCCCATTTTGACCAAATAACATTGTTAATTACAATTGCAGTGGGAACAAGATCATTAAGATAGGCCCGTGAATCAATGTAAACATGTCGCCTGGTTGGATGAATCGTGTGTCTTGTTAATCAGTTTGGTAGTTGTCCAGATATGCCATCTTTCAGGCTAATGGCCGCTTGACACGTGCATCGCACCATGGACGAAGGTGGGTGGAGGCAGTGTTACGCTATGGGCTTTCATGTGACCTATGGTAGTGATCAAACACCCCATTAGAGCAGTGGACTACATATGAATTATTGTGGACTTCCTTCATTCCTTTATGCTTCATGTCTTCAGTGGTTATAGCGGCATCTTCCAGCAGGATAACTATAAGGACTTGTTGAATCCGTGCCTCGCT
Organism: Vandiemenella viatica; assembly: GCA_031002005.1. Classification (NCBI taxonomy): domain Eukaryota; kingdom Metazoa; phylum Arthropoda; class Insecta; order Orthoptera; family Morabidae; genus Vandiemenella; species Vandiemenella viatica. The sequence continues at coordinate 222,563,053 of JARYHS010012519.1, read as the reverse complement.
TGATCGCTGCAATATTGCGTTCCAAAGATTGACCTACATGTTATTGAGCTGGTGGACAAAATGTTTTGGCTCATCAGTTTATGGACTACAGTCAACAAATTCTCAAAATTAAAAACAGGAAGGAAAAAAATTAAGTTTTATATCAAAATTAAGTATATGATAAGCTGATTTAACATTGGTAATACTACTGGCTCATATTGTGGTATTGGAGATATTTCAAATAATGTACATTGTATTGTAAATACAGATATCAACCAATTTTTACCTTCTGTTTCAGCTGGAGCAAATCAGCCCTCTCCCACATACCAGTAATATCTTCAATGGTTACCCTCCTCCCTACCTGGATATTTCTGTGTTCTAAGTGCGTGTACATAATCTGCTCAAGTGCCAACATATGTGAAGTGATTAATCTTGTAGGATTAAAAACAGGAATCTGACCGTATAGTTATATTTTGCATGATGGTTTGATGAAATAACTTATCCCTGATGCAGTGATGAGAATGATATTTATGTGGAATCAATGAACATTTTTATGTTTTTATGAATGATGTGCAAGGCTGTTTGAATTTTATGTTCTGTAAAATTGTGTTCATATATTTAAAATTTATCCTAAAATGAGTATGTTAATTACACCCATTTTGGAACATTTTTGTCCGTTTGTTGTAAATGTCTAATAGAAGAGAAGCAACTTAAACGTTAGTGTGTAAATACAATAAGAATGCAGCGTTTCTTTGATTATTTTTTTAATCTCATTCTTTATATAGTGATATAAGGTTTACTTTTTGATTTACTGCCAGTATTAAGTCATTTTTAAAACCTTTTCAGAAATTTACATCACTTAATTTTGCTATGTATATACATATATATATATAAAATGTATATTTCTTTTGATTTTTTTATATAAAAAATCTGTTTCATACATGATATTTCTTCATGTGCACTTTATATTAGATTCTATGAAACTTGTAATTATGTAACTATGTATTGAAAATATTTTAGATCAAGGATGAAAATGCTGTTTGGAAAGTACTAGCTCTGCATACACTATATTTTATACTTGTCTGTAACTGTGTATATGCGTGTGAAAAAGATTTAAATGCTACATGTAAAAATTATATAAAAATAGTGATATAGCAAACGTAAAGTATGCATATAAATATATTATATATATCGTGGTTATGATTATTCTTAAAAAGTATTGTTAAATCTTTAATTTGTAATATATATACATATATGTGAAAGTAGTAAACACTGCTCCCTACTCTTTGGAATATTGTATTCTGTTGAAGGCACTTTGTTCATTTCTCATACGTAAAATTATTTTCTTTCAACAAGTAAAAACAGTTCCATGAAAGTTTTTTTTGACAGTGAAAATTGAGTGTGTTAATAGCAGTTTAAGATCATTAATAATTCTGAATAAAGAAGCTTGGCATTATTAGATTAGCCACACACAAAAAAAGAAGTTTGAAACTGGTGTATATGTGAGACAGAAAACAAAATGTGCATAGATTAAACGTATCTTGCAAGAAATATTTCTCCATAGTAATAATAATATAAATTTGTGATCCTTACTTCATGAAATTATTTCTAAGACATGGTTTTTCCCCCTTAAGATATTTGATTTTACCAAATGTAACAGGTTGGGTGTACAAATCATAATTACAAAATGGTAACAAGTTGAGTGTACGGAGAGGAAATTGTCAAAAATTTAACTTATGGTCTCTTGTGTGACTTAATGGTTTTGTTTCGTGTTATTCCATGTTCATAAAATGGCTTCTGTTACTTTGGATAAGACTGAAGAATTTTCTTCCATTACAAATTCTTATCAACTTTAGCTTTTCCGTCCAGTATCAATATTGTAATATCTGCATCCGATTTTAACACTTAGGATTTTCAAAATATTATATTTTACAGTGGTTTATGTATCCATTGTTGACTTAAGAATCTTTTTATTCGTACAAGGGGTCACAGACCGAATTGGAAAACTGTTGTAGCAGGTGGTGGAGCCAATTGTTTATTAGGCATACTGATTAAATTTGATGACAAGCAGGAGAGGCCAGCACCAGAAGTGTAGAAGAGTGGTTGATATGGGTGATTCGTGGACATTTGGTATTTAATTAATTAATAATGGAGTACACGCTCCAGGTGGCAATTTCCCTACACACCCATCTTCCACCTTTCCTGCACCCACCTACATTTCCACTCTACAAATTTTTAGTTTAATATTCTTTCAAAGATTTTCGGTAAATTATTCATCATTTCCCTTGGTAAATTATTCCAATCCCTGATACCATTACCTAAAACAGAGAATCTTCCCACACCCTTGTGCCTGTAATCGAGTGCCAGCTTGTGGTCATGGTCATCTTTTCCCTTCCATGAACTACTTTTCATACCTACTACAATATCTTTCCATGCCCCATCTCAGTATATGCCCTGTACACTCCCATGACCGTCCTCATCCTCCTCCTGCCTTGCAATGAATCCCATTTCAGCTCCGTTATCATATCCGTCACTGATTGCATTCTGCGATAATTTCCAGAAACAAATCTAGCAGCCCTTTTTTGCACCCTTTCCAGCTCCTGTATTTGATACGTAAAATGAGGGTCCCATACTACACTGCCATATTCGAGCAATGGTCTGACCAAAGTTTTGGAACCCAATTCCTTTACTTCTCTCGTACATCCCCTCATCACTCTCTCCAACAAGTGTAGAATTTTGAAACCTTTTCCTATCATCTGGTGGGATGAAAAATAATTCCGAAGATTCTGGACATTACAGAAATGAGCAAATAAGGTATTTATATAAATAAAAATAAAATGCTGTTCATTGCTAATTACATCATTTAAGAACAGCTGGACTGATTGTGCTTTTTTTTAATGTTTGTAATGGTCCGAATAAGTTTTTTAGAGGGAAAAAAAAAGGAAAAGTTTTCCAGAAAATTTGAAAATTCTAGAAAAACTAAAAGTACTTTTTTTCTATGAACTAATTGGCTGGGTATTTTTTTTTTTAATGTTGGTAATAGGTATTCAGAGAAACGGACATGTTTCCTGGAAAATTCAGGAAAAACGAAGTATTTTTTCTGAATACAGATTTGTGTAATTTTTCTAAAATATTTGTAATAGTCCGATTAAGGTGTTTAAAGGAAAGAAAAATTGGAAAAGTTGCCCGGAAAATTGAAAAATTCAGAAAAATGAAAATACTTTTTTGTATGGACCATTTTTGTTATTTTTTGAAAATGTTGATGATAATCTGAATAAGATTTTAAAAAAAGATAAACTGAGAAAGTTTCCCAGAAAATAGATAAATTTGGGAAAAATTGAAAATACTTTTAAGTATGGACTGTTTCTGCGGCGTAGAGTGTGTTGGGCTTAATGCCTAATTTTTGACTTGGTTCCTATATTCTTTCTGTTGTAGACATTGCAGGTCTGTCCAAAGGCCTTTTTCATCTTGTTGGGTCTGTTCTGTTGTGCCTTTTCGAGTCCTGTTGGATTGATAATTTCGCACAAGTATTTAAACTCGGTGACTGTTGATTTTCCCATATTTTGTGTCCAGTGTTTTATGTTCAATTTGAGTGCCCCCCCATTTTCTCAAAGGAGATTTTTAGTCTGACTTTTTTTTCTGCTAATTCTATGAGGGATTCTGTTTTACGGTTTGATCTAAATTGTGTGCGAGGCAGGTGAAGGAGGTCACGAGGAATCGTGTTGTTTTCCTCTACTCCTTCCAACCTTTCAATTCTCTAAGCCAGCGATTCCTAAAAGGTGGTCAGCGGAACCCTGGGGTTCCATGGAATGTTCACAGGATATCCAAGCATTAAATAAAATGTTAATTGAAAAGTATCCCCACCTTGAGAAGGCTACCATGGTTCTGTTTCCATTTGTGACGACATACAGATGTGATATTGGTTTTTCAGTTTACGCTTACACCAAAGACAAGTATAGACTTGATGCAGCTCCAGATTTTCGCGTTCAATTGTCAGACATTATACCTAATTGTAGTACTATTATAAGTAAGCATGTAAAAAAATTTCATTCATCACATTTAATAGTTATGTTGTATTATGTTGCAGGACAAGTGTTTCGTAATACTAATAATAACTATTTTTCATTTGTAATTTATTCTTTATTTTCAAATCAAATATGAAAATATTCAAACTACAAGATACAGTCACTTTTGTTATTTTAAAAATGGAGATCCGCCAAAAAACCGTATAAACAGTTAGGGTTATGTGGCAAAAAAAAAAAAAAAAAAAAAAAAAAAAAAAAAAAAAATGCTGTTCTAAGCAATATTGATTTTCTCCTCAAATGTGGTGGAGGAATGTTGGAAAGTACAGGCAGCCAGGATACTGGGGTAGACCTAATGACACCACTCACTGTTCTCATAGCAGTGTTAAGCTGGATGTCAACATGGGCTGTATGAGCCCTACTAAGCCATGTAGAGCAACAGCATTCTGCTGCGGAGAATGCAACCCAATGACTGCTCCTCAAAGAACGTGGGCACCTGCATCCCATGAAGTACCAGCCAGTTAGAGTGAGCCATGGAACGTGGTAAATAAGGTAAAAACAATTTGTGTGATACAAGATGACTTGCTACTTAGAAGAATGGAAACCAAAGGGTTGGGTTTGGGAATGCAGTGTCTAAAGTGATGGAAGTGAAAATTGGAGTTTACTGGGATAATTGCTATTTATAAATTATTCTGCTGGAAGTTTACAGTAATTAGTTAAATGTTTTCTGATGGTGTAATGTTATATTATAGAATTAAGAGTGGAGAGAACTGTGAACAACTACAGCCGAGTTTGGTGGACAAGCAGTAATGCTCAGGCCTAGCATTTGGCATAACGCTTATGAGAATATTATTCTGCTGAGTTTTTATACACTTAAAAAATTTTAGGTTAAATTTGGTCAGCAAGTGAGTACTACTCCCTATTAGAATGATTAACTTTCTTAACCATTATGATGAAGTTACTTTAAATGAGAAAGTATACTATTGATTTACTTGCAGATTTTTATTGCAGAAACACTTTTTTTTAAAAAAAAACGTGAAGGTTTCAACAATACAAAAATTACTTAGACTCCATTAAAATTCACCCAGATTTTTTTTTAAAAAAAAAAAAAAATTGTTGCTCAATATTTTTGTTTTTCTTAATTTTTTCACCAGTTACTCCCCACTACTAAGTGAGCTCAAAACCATGTTTAAAATTTTTTTAGGCTTTTACCTTTTTTTGGCGGCCATTTTAATTCACTTCAAAACCGATTTTTTTAGCTGAAAACAAGTTTTGCGTAAGTGTTTATAACTGTTAATTCTGAAGATATCAAGACAAAATAACAACAAAAATGTTCAGAATAAAATGAACTAGATTTTTTGTCATAACATAGTTTTAGCTAAATAGTAAGGGGAGTGGCGAAAAAAATATATAACTTCCAAGTTTAAATTAACTGAAAACAAGAACTTCAGACCTGTAAAATCACTAAAAGGAAGAAAGACTCACCTTCATTTTTTTTTTCTTTTGTAGATTTATTATAGGTGAGTTAGATGTAAAAATACGAAGCTTGAGAAGTTTGTCCGGTTTTTTATATAAATTTTTTAAAATACCTAAATGGCGAACTTTTTCAATATTTTAAGAAGAGTATCTCAAAAAATACCGAGTCAAAAATTATGAAATTAATTCACAAATCACATCTTCATGGTATAAACACTTTTTAAAAATTTGGTGACTGAGACTCGACTGGTTCCAGAGTTATATGGAAACAAAGTTTTCAGAAAAACTGTGTCGTATGCACAGTACGTATAATGGTAAATTAGGTTTGAAATTTACTTATTCACTAAGAAACATAGTTTTTCAGTTAATAGCTTAAAACATTAGGGATTCACAAGAAGGTGCTGAACGTTATCGTTGACGTAGCCAATCTTACTAAGCACAAATAATTAGTCGCATGACTAATGCACTAAAAATGCAATGTTTTATTAATATTTTAACTTTACCAGTGTGGAAAAAACCTTGGCAGATCATTTACACAATTAGGCCTTAGCATGAGAGTTCATAATTTAATTAAAATATTAAAGAGTGCAGAAATTTCATTACACAGTTTTTCACTAATATTGTGCATTCTCCCAGAATTTGTTGTTAGTTCTGTAGCAGTGATCTTCCTTACAACTTTACTTACTGGAACCCATACCTTGTCCATTTTAGATATCTGGAAGGCAGTTTTTGGGCCAGCTGGATTAAAAAAGTGCACCAGTAGATCATTGTATTGATTGCTCGTCTTTGAGGATACCAAGCCACCACTGTTCTTCGTAAATGCAGGCAGCAAAGTCATTGTTTGTGTTAGTGAAAACGATTGAAGTTTTGTGCTCATCAAATTCTTTACTTTTTGATGTAGTGTAACATCTGATTTCATTCAGTCACAGGAGTGAATCTACTTGTACCTTTCACAGGCAAGCAAAGCTCAAATCTCTTTGTTAGTTTGTCTTATTTCTTCTGCAGGAACAAGGATGTATGTAATTCCAGTTATTTTTTCAGTGCAGTATTTGGAATCATTGTAAGGTCTTTGCGTGCTGGTTCTTGTGACTTCCCTTTTGGTAGTACCACCTATACCATCACCAGAGTTTTTTCCATGAGATGTAGCGAAGAAATTCCACTCAGCTATCAAGCCAAAATCATTCTCATGTTGGCACATATTAATAAAGTTTTTCTTATTTTTGTACTGGCTGCTGGCACCATCGCTGAAGTAAATCATCATCTTCACTTTGGGCAAAGCTTTCTTTACTTCTCTGATAAGATGCTTTTGAAATTCGTAAACTGTAGAAGTGTCATGAATGAGATGGTCACTAATGATACAAATACTTTTGCAACAAGTTCTTAAAAAAAAAAAAATGGGTGAAGCGTTGCTTGCCTGTTAGTCCAGTGAAAGCTTTGAATTTCATCCTGAACACAAAATGTAAAGTTTTCTGCAAAGTCGCCAATGACTAAACACTCACTGTCTTCGAGGTTACCTTTAAGTTCTTTAAAATAATCAGATTGAATTTTTGAAATGAAATGGTGCATTTTTTGTTATTCCATTTCTTCTATAAGATGATTTGAAAACTCATCTTTTGGTAATAATCTTGTGATGAAGGTCAGCTCTGTCAGTTTGTGTCCACTCCTTGAAAACAAGTTCTTCTGGCAAGTTGTCAGTTTCATTTGCCAAAACTTGACGAAATCCTTCTGATCCAGGGCATTCTGAACATTTGCCCAGCATACAGCTGTCTTTTCGTAACATCACACACGAGATATTCCACCAAGTCACTGTAACTTACAGTGAACTTGGCTCCTTCAATGATGAGTTTGACGTTTTGATGGCATTTACATACGCAAACGCTATGGGTGCCAGATGATCCTTGTAGCACACACCACTTTGGTCGCAGGGCACAAAACATTGTCCGGCTAATTTTAAGGTTAGTCTTGATTATATATGTGAATTCTGTCAGTAATCTAAATGAAACATGAGATTTTTAAAGAAATATATATATTGATAGCCATACTCTGTACAAACATTTACAAGTTTGTTATGACAATTAACAAATTTATTTGTTGTTACAACAATTTATGCAATTTCATCTTGTCAAGGCAGAGTTCTTTTTATACCATCCGCATAAAATAAGACTAGTATTTTATGTAAATTACGTGATTTAATAAGCTATTTGTCGTACACAAAACATAAGCAGCAGCTTTTACTGTTGGATAAATATCTTTTAAGGTCTTCTTGTAGACTGTGTGGTTGGGGGTTTTCTTACCATATCATTACATTAGTATACATATAGGGAGCTCTGTTGGGCCATTTCGTGGACATAAAATGAAATATCAAATAGTAACCATCTAAATCTATAGTCTGCAATTCACAAACATTGTGGTTGGCACAGGGTGCTAAGCACCAATCCTAATTCTGTGGATTCCAATCCCGAACAGAACGAGGAAAGAAAGACCCCAAAGTATTAGTACGGCATCCTATTTCTCTAGTCTTATCCTTCCTGTCATTGTGACCTAAATAGGTTGGCGGAAGAAGTATTTCATTGCACTCGTATATGAAAGATTTTTGCATATTCTCCAACAAATTCAAACAAAAATGACATCATCTGTTAGCCAAACAATCCCAGCCTAACCCACATATCAACTCTGTGACACTTTTGTGAAGGACTGTAACTAGCAGTCACGAATCGAGCGGCCATTACCAAGATACTGTTGACTAAGTGCTAGTAGGCAGCCAAAATATCATTTTATAGCGATGAACTGCCCTGGGGGACGGTCCAGTAAATATATTCTTATGGAATATGGGAAATCACATTTTCTGATGTTGAAGAAACAAGCTTGTTGCTGGCTAGCTTGGAAAAGATGGTACTTCAAGCCAGTGACATGTGAAATCCTAGAATTAAGGTTAATGCTTTTATTGGACAAATAATACATTAACGTTCTGCAGTTTTTTCGGAGGAAGTCTCTATGAGTGGGTAACACTCTTGACACTTGGTACATATGCACTGATATTTAGTTGGTTCAAAACTGAGTGTTGCATCTTCCTCAAAACACGGTTGCTCTGATACTGACGTGAGGCAGAAGTGAGGCAAGTAAGGTGCTCCTGACATTGCCATGGCAACATAAAATACTGTTCGCCATCGAGAGAGAGTGTGCTGAAACAAATAGTAAATTTCACAGTATTAAAACTTTTACGGTGGTAATTATTTAGGTTATCATTTGCTTCAATTATTTCTAAAATAAGGAAGAAAGACTTTGTTGGGAAACAGAAGGTACTATATTAGTGAGGGGAAAAAAAATTGCAACATCCTCAAGGAGTATAGCAATTTAATGAAAATTAAAGTAAGAGAGAATACATCATGGTAGCATTACAATATAACAAATTCAGAGGCGTTTCACAGTGTGGGATGTCCTGTCAGTACACAGTGTATCATCCTCAGCCAACAACACAGGCTTGTATTTTGGCATGCAGATGATCATACAGGGGGCAAATGGCATCTTGTGATACACTGTCCTAAGCACCTTGCACCTGTTGCCATAATTCAGCAATGGTTGTAGCTGGACCCTTTCAGTGGCCATCCCATACATTTCGATGTGGGAGAGATCTTGCCAGCCAGGGCATTTGATGTACACATTGTGTTGTTGCACCAATATGTGGAATTGCATTATCCTGCTGGAACAGCACATCACATTCCTATCAAAGGAATGTCAGAAGTATTGGATTAACAACCTGCCGGATGTAGCGACCACTGTTTTCCTTTCCCTCCACAACTACCAAACGTGAATGCGAGTTGTAACTGATTGAAGCCAGGGGTTGGGCTTGTGTGTCAGGGGCAATAGCACACTGGAAGATGACGCTCACTTGTACTACATCACACACATACACAACCATCGCTAGCTTACAGGCAGAACCTATTCTATTCACTAAAGATAAAAGAGCACCATTCCATCCTACAGTCATCTCATCCACAGCACCAGAGGAAACGTGCAAGGCGGTGTTGTGGTGTGAGAGATAGCCTGGCCAGAGGCACCTGTGAGTATAGTCCAACTTCCAGCAGACGGTTCCCAATGATCTGTGCTGACACTCCAAGAGCTACATGTGTCCGGATCACATCGTTGGTTGTTGTTGATTTGGCCAACAGTGCTCAGACGATGTGTCTGTTTTGATGTATGTCTGTACTATGTGGCTGTCCAGAACCTGGTCTACAGGTGTGGGAATATTCCACAGACCAAAGCCAAAAGCAGCGACACACCAATGATACATTGCAACCAACATGTGCAGCAATCCGTCGATATGACTATCCAGTTTCTCACAGACCCACAATGCGACCCTGGTCACATGCCTGTAGGTGTGCCACAGGAGGATGCATGCATTTGCATGGCATGTCTATACTCTCATGTGAAGGTTTACATGGCTGTCCACTTCAAAGGCCATGCAGTGGCTGGCTTACAGGGTCGATACAGAAGGCACACCAATAGACCTGTTCAGTGCCATCTGTTGTCTGATGACCGAGAACAGTTTATTGTGCACACTACAACCCCTCACTATGGACATATTATGCCCATGTTCCAATCCGATGAACACTGTGTCGTATTTTATTAGGATTATCGTCATCGTATTTTGGTGTGTTATCGTCGTGTTGTTATTCTAAAAAATATTCTTCCCAAGTCTTGGGTTGAAACTTCAAAACAAACTTAATCCTTAAACACTTGACTGACGTGACGATAACCTTTCATTTAATTCATCGATCTTTATTTCCTTTACACTTTACTAATTCGTATCCGAAGATTACGAAGGTCCTCTATAAGCAGCAACTATATATCTTCAACCCCAAACGTTCATACTAAACCTTCTTGCTCGCCTGCAGGTTCTTGTTACGCTGCTGTTTCCCTAGCAACCAACTCCTTTTTATAACTTCTTCATGTTATGCCACAATGGTCCTTGCTGGTTGTTGCAATTTTTTTTCCAAACATAGCAAAGGAAGAGAAAGGAACCACACATAAAAGTGGTTTTGCTCAAATACACAAAAATATCACAGAAGAATTTTACCAGTTTGAACCCTTCATCTGTCACTACGCTATTTGTTCTGCTGATTAAGTATTTGAGGACAAGGAAGGAAAGGGAAAATAAACAATCACTTACCACAGATGAAGGCAGAAGGGCCACGACAGACACAGAAACCTGAACATACATTACAATATTTCAGTACAACACCTTAATCATTTAAGAGGTGAGACATATGGTAACAGGAAGGATGTTTACACATCCAGAGCTGCCATCCTGTTGAGATTATTATGAAATGTTATGCCAAGTGAAATTATCTCAGAATATTTTCAAAATCCTTCATTTACTTGGGAGAGAAATGAAGAAATTGAAGTGCAAAACTTTGATCAGACCATTGCTTAAATATAGTGGTTTGGAACCCGCAGTTTGGATGCAGTAGTTTGAGGGCTTTCGAAGAAGAACAGCAGGATATACTTGGGAAATTACTGTAAGACACAGTAAATAAATGATATGTTAAAGGAGCTACTACGGGAGACAGGAGGAGGGTGAAGAGAGTCATGGGAGTGTAGAAATGTACAAGGCCAATGTTGGTGATTAGATTTGAAAAGATATTTGTGGAAGAATTAGGAGTAATGCATGGAAGGGAAAAGATAACCATAAGCACAAGCTGGCACTCTATTTCATACATAAGGGAGTGGGAAAATTTTCTTTTTTGTGTAAACATGTCTGGGTTTGGAATAAATTACCAAGGAAAGTGATGAATAAGGTACCTAAAATGATGAAAGAATTTAAAATTTATAAATGGCAAAAGTAGACAGTTGAGGGAATTTACTCTAAAAGTATAAGAAATAAGAATAAAAAAAGAGATAAATAGAAGTTACAAATGTGTTCACTTTTAAAAAGGTAAATACATTTATTTTGTCTCTAACACACCTATTAGCAATTTTTTTTTATCATCTTGCTATTGTAAATGAATGAACTCAAGTATCAAAAAGATGTCAGTATTATATATACTAAAGCAATATGGCATGGGAAGAAAATTATCAATAGTAATGTGAAATATTATCAATGAGAAATGTTCATCGTTACATAATTCACTTACACACAAATAATAGAGGGTAAATATCAATTATAAATCCTCCATTAATCACGTAAAATGCCTCGTACAGTCACTCTCGGTTATGGTAAGTGATGGTTCTTTTTCTGTTCTGTTGTGCAGGGAAGAGAAGAGGTCATGATGGAGAGACTTGCATGTAAGATAAAGGTCAAATGTGTTTTATGTTGGAGCATTACCTATCTGAACATTCTACATGATTTTTGTAAGCCTCACAACTAACAAATATCCCAGATATGTTCATAGTGCTAAGACCAGATTGTACTGATAGACATTTTTTTATGTAACCTATCCTATGTATTCATAACTCAGCAATGAAGGACAATTCTAACAACAGCAATAAAAAAAGAAAAAAGCTATGCAAGTCTCACTAGTTTAGGATAGAGTAAGAATACATACATACTAGAGGAATAGAGTGAGCATCAATAAATTTTTGTTTTCCGTGCAGAAGAGAATGTTTTTAAGTTGGCCTACCTGTCCATTCACTAAAGCACTGTTTGTGATGGGTGCTAGTATTCCAGCAGTATTGTAGAAAGAGAAGATGAGACCAGCTGTAACACCTGTGTGATGAGGAAACAGATCGAGGTGGCCCAGAAAACTGCCGCCGTAGATGGCACAACGGCAGCAGACAGTAAGTACCAGAAAGCACGCTGCTGCCACTGTGTTACAGCCCACGGCCCCCACAGCAAGAAGGCACAATGCTGGGCACAAGACAGCTGAAAATTATACAAGGTAAAGTAAATGTTATGCTTCATTTGTAATATCGAATCAATTTCAGTAACAATAAGATATTTCTCACTATTTACTTCTTCTAAGTAATTAGTTCATTTTCACTAAAACTATGGTTTATATATATATATATATATATATAACATGCATTTAGATAGGAGAATAACCACCGCTTACCAAAGATGAAAGTTGCTGTGGTGTGGAAACTGTGTGTTTTTCAACTTTCTATCCACATGTATAATGTGTCCACTTTAAAGCACCTTTGTTTCCATACTAACTATTTATTTATTATAATAACAATGAGCAGGAAAATGCTTTAAGGTGAAAAAACAAAGGAAGGATAGGGAAATATGACCCAACACTTACCACAGATGAAGGTGGCTGGGAATGATGAACATAAAAGAGACGAACACAAGAAACACAATATTTTGACAGTTAGCCTTATCCTTGCCAGGAGTGAGACATCAGGCAGGGCATGACGTGCACACGCTGAAATATTGCATTTCTTGTGTTCTCTTTTATGTTCATCATTCCCAGCCACCTTCATCTGTGGTAAGGGTTGAGTCATTTTTCCCTACCCTTCCTTAGTTATATATATATATGTAATAAAATTAGTGTTTATTTGAAATTGTGTTGTTGCTAATATTAGATTAGATTAAATTAAAAATCCCACATCTACTTTCAATGAGGATGAAAAAAGATCTGCTTTAAGATCTAAAATATATTAAGCAGATAAATAAACACAAAAACTGCCTGTGTGAGTGTAATCTTGTGGAGCTTTTTTAGATACTTAATTATTCATATCTCCATTCCTGATATTTCAGCTCTTAATTTAAATGAAAATCTTTGAATTAATTAAATGCAGCTTTTGAATTACTGTTCTTATTTCAATTTCTAAGTCTGGTGTAGAAACACTGTTGTTTAAAGCAACAACCCCTGGGTTCTAAAAATAATATAAACTGGTATGTTAACACATTCCAATGAATTAATTTTAGTATGTGACATTATTGTACAAATCATACTTCTTCATTCCATTGTGAAGACTGTAATTTTAATGTACATTCCATGAATATTTAATTGGATAAAGGAAACAAAGAAACTGCCACGAGGCACTGAAAATAAGATAGGATAGGGAAAATAAACAGTTACCCGTCACTTACCACAGATGAAGGCAGGAGGGCGAGACACGTAAACACACAAAAACAAACGAATTGCACAATATTTCGACTTTAGTCTTAGTCATGTGGGAGGCAAGTCATATGGCAGGGGGAAAGATGTGGTCACATCCCCAACCCGCCACATTTAAAATATTCATAATAAGGCATTCTATGAGTGGCTACGTCATACGCAAGTCCAGCCACTTACATCTGTTGACTTGAAGAAGAGTTTTGCCCGAAATATTGTATTTTCTTTGTTTTTGTGTTGTTTTGTGTTGCAAACTTTGGTGAGTGTTGGGTGTATTTCATCTGTCTTTCCCTATAAATATTGCCTCACGGCATTTCTTTCCTTTCATTGTTACCTATAAAACATTGGATCATTGAATATGTTTGGAAACTGGATTACCCCCCACTCCCCTCAACCTCCTTTGCTGACGTGTTTTATTAATCAAATTCAAATATATTTTGGTCAACTTTCCCAAAGGAGGGGGAAGTCAAATAAAGAGAGAACTTCCTTTCCATGTGGTGGAGCTGTATATGCGATGAAGACCAAAGCTTGCACATTCCAAGAAAAGTTGTTTCAAATACCATGAATTAAAATTATCTGAAGACACTGGAATTATTAGTTTAAGATGACTCTTATGGCCATTTTGAATACAGGATGTATTTCAGACAAATTTGTTTCAAAAGTGCTTTCTGTTGACCAAGTGATGAGTTATCCAGCTGTTCATTGTCTACATGACAATTAATGCAGTTGAGGAAACCAAACTCCCCTGCAGTCAAAACAGTGAACAAAAGCAATAACAGCGTGAATGCTGAATTAGTTTTTTATTCCTGAGGATGATATATATAATGACCACAGTATGCTACATTCATCACACAATAAAACAGAATTGTAGCTTTGAAACATTTGAAGGGTATCACAAGAGGCAAATATTACTTCAGAGCACTAAGCAGCAGCTCTGATGTGAGAGCCACATATACGTACATCACAACTCGTGCATCTGCTTCTCACCAAGCATTACTATCCATAGTACCATCCATCACCCTATTTACAAGATTTTGTTCCATGTTATCTTTCTCTCTTCAAAGTCAAAAGACAATTAGAGTTTAAAAGACTTCAGGAAATACAGCTGCTCGTTATTATCAGCTATGATTTTAAGATAATTTCTGAACAGTGCAAATTGAAAATGTGTGTATACTGTAATTATTTTAATTTTTTCAATTCTTATACATCTGGAAACTTATCAGTCACACCTCTTTGGAAAAACTGGACTGAAGTAATGTATTAATGGATAGAAGGAAAAAAAAATTCTCATGCTATTTATAACCTTTCAAGTAGTTTATAAATTTCATTTTTTTTGTTTTAAGTTCAGTAGATTTAATTTTATTATCTTAAGTAGGAAAATATATACAGTCTCAGTAATTGCATGGATCTATGCCGAAGTGGGGAAAATCTTGCACTATTGAACATCTAATCATCAAAATGACTTATTCAATGTTAAATGTGCACCTGTACTATAAATTGTCTATATGGATCAATAAAAAATTTAATCTAATCTAATCTAATTATGTGCATAACAACACTGATGCTTACCTATTGCATTGAGAGATCTGTATACTGTGAGTTTTCCAACGCCCCGAGTCCGGAGCCATCTTGACAAACAGCCAAACATGTTACTTGCCACCCATCCAAACAAATATGGAAGAGATGATGCAAAACCACTCTGAAATATATTTTAATACAATTGTTACCAAATCATGTAGGTTTGATGAGAGACTGTATCATTAAAATCAATAGAATGTATTCAAAGTTACCATCACTAACCACAGATGGCAGTAGAATGGCATAGAAAACGGATAGTGTTAAGACCTACATGAGGTTGGAGTCTTTGGTAACCAGCAGAAGAATATTAGTTGGTACCACAGTAGAAGCAGGGCCGGCGTCAGGGGGGGTTAAGCGTGGCAAAAGTACCCGGGGCCCGAACCACCAAAGGGAGGCCCACTGGCCTGGGTGCCTAAATATATCGAAATCAAACACAAATTTTAAAATCTGCACCAATAATTTTTTTTAAATTTGTATTAAAATTTTCTGAGTTTATCGAAAAAAGTGTGAAGTAAAAATATTTGGGGGGTGGTTGGATCGCTTACCCGGGGCCCGAGAATTCTAGCGCCGGCCCTGAGTACAAGTAGTAAATGATTGTAACGTGACAGAATATTGAGTGAATGGAAGATGGGAGAAGGAAGTAAGAATAGGAAAAGCAACATGGTTTTTTTTACATAGGAAGGAAAAATGTTTGTTAAAGTAATAATATTAAAGACGGAGGGGAAGGCCAACAGAGGTTGTGACACAGAAACAAATAAACTCACACACAAATATAATAAGGCCATGTATTTAGTTTTGAGATACAATGCTCTCTACTATGGTAAGTGTTGCCCTTCCTCTTTATCCTTAATATTATTACATGAACAACAATAGAAATGGCAAGAGAGGATGCAGGGTAGAACTCAGAACAGAATATGCTTAAATGAACCAATCGTAACAGTCAAAACCTCCATGGCTGTGTTGACTGCGCATGCATGCAGGAGTGCAGTTACATGTTTCAATTTTCTTGAAGAAGGACATACCCTGAAACATATTCTTTTTTTGCTATTGATTACTTTTTTTTTTTTTTTTTTTTTGCTGCTCTCCTCCTTTTAACTTTGTTAAGTAATCAGCATATTTTATCTTTCCTTTCCAAATAAATATCACCTCACAGCATTTCTTCCATCCCACAGTTGCTGAAATCAGATTATGAAATATAAAAATGTTAGCTACTGGGAGCAATGATTGGTACAGAGGCAAAACAAAAATAACAACGAGAAGAGTGTTTTTTTTTTTTTTTGTATAATACTGTAAGAGGGACAAGGTAGGAGGTTAGAAAGGTGTTATCTCAGATTGAGACCAAGGATATGTCTAGTGTGTAGTTTGTTATGGTAATTCTCATTGACTCAGTTCAGAGAAAATGTCAGTAAAAGAAGGAACCATGATAGAAAAACTTTGACTGTACCGTTCACAATTCTTCTACCACTCTCCATGCCTTGTAGACTTCAAGGATTACCTTCACCTTCCCCACCTATCTTTTCACATACTTGAGGACAGACCATTGTAGAAAACAATACAAATTTATTAAGTTCACTGGTAAACAACATTGAGAGTTACACAACTAGGATGCCCTGTCTTGGGTATGTTACCCATAGGGTTGAGGTTAATGAATTTAGTAGGAACTTGGCAGAAATAGGGTGCATGTTACAAGAATTGCAGCATGATCTGATGCAAATGAGGCAGTTGTGGAATTGCCTTACTGATGAAAAGTTTAATATTTGTTGATCAGGTGTCAGTTGCGATTACATGTCTACTGAAGCATATTCTCAAATTGGCAGAGAGATATTTTGGGGATAGGTTGGGGGGGGGGGTAAAAATATCATTTTATAGCATGAAAATCACACTCATGTTGTTGAAACTGATTGATAAATTTGAGATTTCAATGAAGTGTGCTGTGATTGGCCTTAACTGTTATAGGATTTTTGTTGAGTTGTTCTGATTGTGGTATAGAATGAAAGATTTGTTTTTGTACCAGCCAGTTAGGTGTGAGATATAGGGGCATCAGAGGCATTACTGTAATCCTGGGTAAGCAAACAATGGTCATAATAAACTTATCTTCTTCTTCTCCCTTCAAGGGTTTGATGATTTTGTTTCCCCATTATGCTCAGCAAGTCCAAGACATCTTTTCTAAGGCCTCCTGACAGCTGTATTTCATCTTGAATTTGTTTGGAAAGTATTCTTTCCAAAAGATGAAGACAGTTGTTTTCATATCCATAAATCTTGTCATTCAATGAGAAAATATCAGTATCATTTCTTATGTCTTCATTTCATATATTTTTGCATTCATCCTTTTACATACTGCAAAAATTTTATTTCTGATAGCTGGTTTCTGACTATTTTTCTTATTGCCACCCAATATTCTGATCCACATAATATTCAAGGAATAATAATGATGTTAATAATGCCTGAGAAGAATTAATTTATTAAGAATTAATACTTATTATGAAACCAAATGAGAAATAAGTCTTACCTGTTGAATGTTGAGATGTAGCATGTTACGCCAGTATGTTGGTAACTCTGATAGAAGTGTGTAGTTGAGCCAGCCATTGCCAAACATGAGCCAAATTTGAACCCACAGTGGTGCCGATGTTAGGATCTTGAACCAGTTTGTTTTCCTTGCCTATAATTATTTGTATCATAGGCATAAAACATCTGATACATCAAACTTGTTATTATAACTAAAGATGAGTGTGACTTTTAATCTGAATGGCAACATTGGTATAAGACTATCAGGTTTAAAGGCAAATCTCTACTGTTGATAATGGTATTACTAGCTACCTCTTTTTTTTTAATTTGCTTTAGAACTTTCCTATATGTTACAAGTAAGTGCTATAAATGACATTAAAAAATATTTGTTCATGTGAAACTTTTGCGGCAGTACTCAATGATTAAAAATGACATTAAAAAAAATCAAATTAAATGGGATAGATGAAACCATCACAATCCATAGTTAATGGCAGGATGGCAATGACACACATTTTACATGCACAGTACCTACATCAATTCAAGCCGTGACAGCAGCCTGTAACCAATTACAATGTGCTATTTGCTTTCAACTAATGCCCTTGATACCAATATCCAAAATAATAGTATTTTTGGATCTTTGCATAAATGAAATATACAAACTAAGATCAGTTGCATTACTTACTGAAATCTCTTCAATACGTCACAGTAGCCTCAAGATCACTTATTCTAAAAGTCAGCTAAGAAGCTATATATGGTATTTATCCTTAGGCATTATTAGGACAAGCAAACTGTTTTGGCCCTGTATGGTATATTGTACCACGTAAGTAATGCCCTTCTTCCTCACCGAGGTGTTTGAATATTTCAGATCTCTTGCAGTATAAATCCTATTGGGCATGGTGGGTGAGTAAATGATCTGTCCTCGCATTCAGGAGGATGCCGGTTTGAATCCCTGTCTGGACATCCAGATTTGGGTTTTCCAAGGTTCCCCCAAATCACTCCAAGCAAATGCCAGGATGCTTCCTTCAAAAAGCCATTCCTTGCCCCCAGTCCTATCCCACCTCTAACAACTTTGTTGTTAATGAGGCATAAATTCATAAGCAAAAAAAGGTATAAATCCTATATTCTTACCCAGATGGCATGGGTACATTGAAATTCATTCCTATTTTCACAATTCTGTTCCCTTCGGGGGCATCCATAAATTACGTGAGGTGTTTTTCTGGATTTCTGGACCCCCCCCCCCCCTCTGGTGAGACTTTGTGAGATCTGGTCCCCCCCCCCCCCCCACCTCTGATGAGATCTGGTCCGTGAGACACCCCTCCCCTCCCCAAGAAATCACCCTCACAACTTTTTTAGACCTTTTTTTTAGGTCTCACAGAAAGCCGGTTACACCCACAGTTTTTGACGAAACACCCCCCTAAAATCGATTTTCGCGTAATTTGCAGACCTTTTTTTTAGCTCTACAGTCCAACAATAATTTCCAAAAACCTCACGTGAGATTTCTGTTGACCCCTCCCTCCCCCTTGGTGAGATTTCGCCGGACTCCCCCCCCCCCATTTCACCTCACGTAATTTATGGACGCCCCCTTCTCAAAACTCAAAAAATGTCTTCAGTTTCTCTATAAATGTTTCACCCTGTTCATTTATCCTCCCTCATTGGAAAATAGTCAAGACACCTATCCAACCTTATAGTCTCCTAGAAGTCTAGCCCTAGTAACCGATGTTTATCATCTGTGAATGCCCCTCCACCAACTACTTCCTGTAATTATCTGGAAATAACTTACTGAATAACACTCCTTCAGATAGCTGAGACTCATCCACTGTAACTAGCTGTGTTAATAGAGTTACAAATTTCTGTAACTGTGTTTTTATTATACTCCTTTATTTCACTAGTAAAAATTTTACATCTGACTTCAGTATGTTATCATACTTACCCTTAATGTTTTTTATATCAACAGCATGCTATAATGTCTTACCAACTTCACTGACTTCTTTGGAATCAATGTTTACTCTTTTCTTATATTATTTAACAGTGTATAGTAGCCTGTATGCTTATGAGTAAAGAAATCATAAAATGCTGGAGTTGCTTGTAGCATGCCAATTCACAAAATAAGAAAGTTCTTAGTTCCTCAGATTTGAAATAAATTAATTATTTAATATATATAAATAGTTCTTATACTGTATAAGTGTGAATTCGGTATGATTAATATGCTTTTGTGATTACAGCTTGTATGTGATTATGGAACAAAAAAGGATAAACTTACCAATTTTTTTGCAGGATTGAAGCAGGGAGTATCAGAAATTTCATATATTGGCTCTTGATGCATTTCCTGAGATTTTGGCCCAATGAATAGTATGGCTGGTAGTGACAGAAAGAACGTGAACCCTCCAAAGGTGTAAAAAATAACTGGCCAGTCATATGATTCAGCTATAATTCCAGACAGCGACATACCGGCCAGTACACCAACGTATATAGCTGTCAGGGAGGTAAACATGAAAATTATCTGAGTAATATTCATATGTAATTATTCTCACTGACTTCATGTGCTAGAAATAAATTTTTTCTCTATACTGCTTTAAGTGAGTTATTAATTGATGTGTAGTTCTAAAATACAATAATGTCAGTATATTCCAATAATTCTCACAGAACATTCTCAGCAATTTTCTTACTGTCATATTAAAAAGCAGATAAAAACATATGTAATGTTGTTTATTGTTTTACTATAATTATTATTATTTTATATAAAAGACTATCATTATTAATTTCTATCAATAAAGATTTAATTTAATTCAATGGAGAATATTGTAGAAATTTCCTTATGTTAGGGATATAGGAATATTTTAGCAAAGCTGTTACTAATATCATTGGTCGTAGGGTTGTGAGAAGCAATTACAAAGGTATTCTCACCATGCAACTAGATAGCTACCCATGCCATCCCAAACCTTATTGCATTTAAATGCTCAGATGAACCATGTATGAAGGAACAGCTTGTAACATAGTTTAGCTGTCTTTCAAACAAATGAAAGTTAGTTGAGTATTTAGATTTAAAGGGGAAAAAGTTTGTGCAGTACAATGTGTTGTTGTAAAGCCAATGAGGACATGCTTTTGGTAGATAACAATTTCAAATTTTTTAAGCGTGAATACAAGGTTTTTAACACATAGTTTGTTAAGTAAAACTTCTTAAATTCACTATGTCTAGAGCTGCCACTGGTTCAGTGTAACTTCCTGATACAAGCCATTTAAAATTTTTTTGAAAAATATACAGTGACTTAGTTTCTACAGATTTCAGTAGGAATTGCTTTAATTATTTAATCAATACACACTTATATTTAAATTTAACTTCATGAGATGACTTTGGCTTTAAGAAAAAAACTATTTGCAACATTTTAAGTTACTTAGCTGCTATGGTTATTGCTCCCATAAACAATTTTGTTCATCCACCCAACTGCAAATAGTGTATAACACAAATTTTAAATGAACCAATTACCAACAATATCTGCAACAAGCTACTCTCTGATAACAGTAAGTTCTATACCTATAAACCAAGACTACCCTTAACTTCAAAAATTTATGAGATTATTGATTTGAAATTAGCAGCAGTAAACAAATTGATACTATATTTAGAAAACTAATTTCATCTCTTTGCACTTATTTCTCCCATATTTCTAGGATAGCCATAAATTTTTGAATTTCAAACAGATTAACAACCAGTTTTGATTTTTATGCTTAAGTAAGCTCCAATGTTTCAACATCCGATTCTCTTCTTTCTGTGTAGTCACAGGCTCTAGACTCAGGAACCACACTGTCAAAATTTCAGAATGAGGAGAACTGGTGATTAACATTTTTTTTTGATGGTCTTACAGACTTTCATGTTTCAATAGCACAAAAATATGGTAAAAATGACTTAATGAATCACTGGTATTTCAAAACATACCTGAGAAAATAACTCCAGAATACTGTTGCCTGTCTCTTTCTGGGATCCATTTTCCAATTAGTACATGCACTGAAGGCATTATAACACCCTGTTAAAAATAATTTTGTTATAATGTTAAGAATACTTTTATGCTGAGGAAAATTACATGTTATAGATAGAAGAAGACACTTAAAAAAGTCTCGTAAAATATATATATATATATTTCAACTTCTATTTAGTTGTTGGTATCAAGGCTGAAACATTTATATTTGAGATCAGAATTGGGTTCAAAGGTAAATGAGAATCGAGCATATTCGGCCTGGTAGCAAGATCCCTACACACTTACTTTTGCATTATATGAATATTCACTGTATTAAAAAACTTGTTCAGTACATCAGTCAGTAATTTATTCCAGTCTTTGATGCCATTAAACACAAATGAAAATTTTCTGACTACCTTATGGATGAAGTAAAGTCATTGTTACCCTTCCACATAACACTTCTAATTTGCTGCCCAAAGTCCTTACCAGGACCGTCATTATGTATGCTTTATACGTACCCGCAATTTGCCTTTGCACCTCTTTGACATCATGGTAATAAGAGGCAGGAAATTACTGGGACAAGGAAGGTGGAGGAATTTGGCCATAGCCTTTTACAGGAACCAGCTTTGACCTTCAGTGATTTTGGGAAACCATGGAAAATCAAAATCGGTATGCATAGAGGGGGATCATCCTAAATTCCAGGCCTGAGAATTACTGGTTATTGGAAGTGTGTAATGCGTACATTGCTAATGTGACCTTGATGGATATTTGAAGGAAAACTAGAAGATATTCATGGAATGGAAGATATGTCAGTAACCATAAACTGTTATTTGATTTTATGCTTAAGGGATTAGGAGAAGTTTGATTTGTAGGCAAGGTAATCATGGACTAAAATAAATTAAGAATGGAAAATGTTGTAAGAATTTGAAACGAAAATTCTTGTTTCATGAAAAGAGTTGTGTGTGGAATTTGCCAGCTGTGAATATGCTCCATTTCAATTAAATAAATAATAAAATAGGTTTTCAAAGATCTTTTTCTTCAAAGGTATCTAGTTTCATCGATTATACAGATGTTGTAGCACTATAATTGTGAGATTAATTTTAGCAGAACATTTTCACATAAATTTATCCACAGTTAATATGGCTTGAACAAATTGGGGTCAGTTATTTAGTATGTATAAATATCAAACAAGAAAATGCCAAAAAAAAAACAAAAGGCCCATAAACTTTCTGCCAAGATATGGCACAGAAAAACATTCAATTTTGTGGGATCTTGTTGCAACTGTACCACCTCGTGGGGATTTTCTGACCCCCAGCTGTGCACATTATGAAAGTTCACATTTCCACTTAGGTGAAAATAATGATAATTCATCACTAACAATGACACGGTCAATAAAATCTTCATTGTTATGTACCAACATTTTGTTTGCAAAGTTGCCTTATAAAGAGTAGACTATAGGCTTCAGAGCTTGTAACAGCTGTAAACAATAAGGACGTTTGCTTAAAACTCTCGATACAGAATTGCTGATTCAAGACTAGTCTTCCTAACAGATTTCTTGGGGTTATGCGTAACAGAATTTGTTACTCAATCAGCACATTCTTCAGTCAGTCTTGGTTATCCCATGCTCTTCCCTTCACAAAGACAGCTGGTGTCTTCAAACTGGTGATACCATCTAGGGATGTTATTATCACTCAGAGGATTGCGGTGGAACCTAATATGGAACACTTATTAAAGTGTAACTATAGATTCACAATTTTCAAACTGTAAAACACAAAAGGTTTTCTGTTCAGTGGTCACTATCTTTACTACTAGTACTTTCTAGCATAACGTAGAGGAAACACTGCATGTGCATATGTATAATGAAACTGTTTGGTTTGCTCTTTCATTTGATGTATCATTTATAGTTGTAAATCAAATAATAAAAATTGAGCACAGTCTCAAAACCTCAATATTCATTTTCAAATGGCTTAAATTTACGCAGTAATGTAATATGAAATATCCAGATAAAGGCACTTACAAAAAGCCAGCTCAATTTTATGAGCACCATGAAGATTTAGATTCAAAACTATAATTATGTGAAAATACCTGTATAAAGTCATTGATGAATTAAAATTATTGCCAACTTGCTTAAATGTATTCCTGAAACTTTTCCCTTCAATCATAATAAGGCCTTTTATTATAAGAGTATTATGCTTTTGAATACTAATCTCTCTATTAAGGTGCTGAAGTTCAGATATTCTTATAATATTTTTAAACTTATCCTTTGTGGAAAAATAGGTAAAAAGTTATCACAACCTGCACTTAACACAGGTTAAGACACCGCAGCAACAATCACCCACATAAGACGTACCAAAATGAGTGGTAAGGCCCACCTTGTAACCAGTATTTTTTTGTTTGTGAAACAGTGCTATTAGAGGTTAGAGCTACAGACTATAGGCATCTATCTTTTAAGGGGTTTGCAGGAAAAGGAAAAAATTGTCTTGTTTGTTTTCTCACATTTGTGATCATTGTCATTCTGCTCTAACTTATGTTAGATAATTTTTTTATTTTTTTCTGTATTGAAATCCTGTTCTTAAATGTTGTTGAGCATTTTTCTCCTTTTTCCTATATAGCTGAGATAAAAGTTGTAAAATATATAGGATAAAGCTATTAAATATAAAATAATTATGCTTTTATGGTAATTGCTAACAGAAGTAATTACCCAAGATTCATTTAAAAATTGCACTCATGTGCCTTTTTCGGGGTTTGCATAGCTTTTTATTATTATTATTGTTGTTACACCACGATTCACTAAAAGTGTGTGGCAGAGGGTGCATTGCACCTATCCGAAAGGGTAATAGTTTGGAAGGGATATACGGGATATGGCAGGAACTTTTTTAAAAATTTAATTTAATTTAATTGCAATGGAGTACAGGCTCCGGTGGCAATTTCCCTACACACCCATCTTCCCCCTATCCTGCACCCACCTACATATGCCCTCTACAAATTTTATCTTTAAATTCTTTCAAAGTTTTCGGTAAATTATTCATCATTTCTCTTGGTAACTCATTCCAATCCCTGACACCCTTACCTAAAAAAGAGAATCTTCCCACACCCTTGTGCCTGAAATTGAATGCCAGCTTGTGGTCATGGTCATCTTTTCCCTTCCATGCACTACTTTTCATACCTACTCCAATATCTTTCCATGCCTCATCGCCAGTATATGCCCTGTACACTCCCATGACCCTCCTCATCCTCCTCCTGTCTTGCAATGAATCCCATTTCAGCTCCTTTATCATATCCGTCACTGATTGCATTCTGCGATAATTTCCAGAAACAAATCTAGCAGCCCTTCTTTGCACCCTCTCCAACTCTTGTATTTGATATGTAAAATGAGGGTCCCATACTACACTACCATATTCAAGCAATGGTCTGACCATAGTTTTGTAACCCAATTCCCTGACTTCTCCCGTACATCCCCTCATCACTCTCTCCAACAAGTGCAGAACTTTGAAACCTTTTCCTACCACCTGTCCACCTGTTGGTAATGTCTACATTTCAGCTCCAACCTAGTGCCTTTGTCAAGGCTGCTTGTTGTTGTGTGTCCGCCTTGTCTACAGATACACTTGACGGTACACCAGTGAAAATAAACAGTGTACCATCAAGTGTAAACCAGGCAGATACATAACTAAAAGCGGTCCAGGTGAAGGTCCCAGGTTGGAGCCAGAACGTAGGAATCAGGAGCATACAAACCCAATGCAAACCCTAAAAAAGTCAAATATAAGTGCACTGAAAAAAAAGGTGTGAAATTTTATAAGAATCTTGAGGTATGAGAAGGAGTTAACAATTTTCTTCATTCATTGAGGTAAACACAAAAATTATTTCAGTATCTTACAACTCCAAATTGTAAACAGACTTAGCAAATATTTCTGTTTTGTGTTATTTTGTCTTCCTATCTCCTGTTCTGCTACATGCTTCATTCCTATCTATGTTTTTACCACAATGAACATATAACAGGTTATTACAATCCTGACCAAGACTGAAAAAAAATAATAATAATTTTGCACACAATGGGATTGCATGTCTGCTTATAATTATAGTTACCGCTCCAGCTCCAGCAGCTGCTCTGGAGATGATGAAGGCCAGTGGGCTGGAGTAAGCAGACGTTGGACCCAGTAGAGTGAAGAATCCAGAGACGAGGAGTCCAAGTGCAAAAACAATGTGTCCACCTAGCCAATCAGCTGCAATCCCGCCCATTAGTTGTGTTGTCACCTGGCCGTAATAGAATGCTGCCAATGCCTGCCCACGTATGCTGGAACTCCATAGTAGTTCACCTGTCTGGACAAGACTGGTATCATCAATAGTTCTAAGTTATTTGATATCTTAGTCTCATTAACTATCATGTACATAGGGAATGGAAATGTAAAATATAACCACTCATAACAGCCCTCAGACCCAGCCCTTTAATGAAATTGCATTTTAAGAATTATATATAACAAGTTGTGAGTGGATTAATTATGGTTTTGTATATTTTTCTTGTAATTAATTGTGAATTTGCGTAAATGAACATGGTTTAGTGGAAAGAAACTATGTAAATGCTATGCAATATGATCAAGGGCTGTATTATGTATGAAAGATTGATTAAGAGCTTGTAATTGTAAATATCGATGTGAGCTAAAATGTTTGGAGGCAGTGGCGTAACTAAGTCAACAAGGGCTCCGGTGCAAAAAATTTATTTTGGGCCCTCAGGCCAGATGGGCGACCTTTTTTTTCCTTTGTGTTGCTGGTAGGGGCCCCATGATTTGAGGCTGGGGGCCCCTGAGTTGTACTTGGAGCCGCTGAGTTGTATGTGGGGGCCCCCTGATCAGTGGTTTGGGCCCCCATGAGTAGTGTCTCAGGGGCCCCCTTAGACGACGGTAGAGCTAAGTTTGCCACGAAGGCCCGTGGGCCCTCTGAACTGCGCTTGGGGCCCCCCTGAACATAGGGGCCCCGGTGCACTGCACCGCCTAGCCCCATAGTAGCCACGCCCCTGTTTGGAGGAAAATTTGTGATGGTTTGGACTCATTTATATAGATGATTTTGTGTTTAAGTATCTTTAATTTTCATTTCCGTGTGTTTCATGATGATTGTAAATGATTTTGCATTAATTCTGATTGTTTAATGAGATTTTGATTGTTAAATGCATCAGTTGCCTTTCTCTGTATTATTTTGCAAATTTTTTAGTGACTGTATAAGGCAAATGGCAAAGATGAGTTTTTAGTTTTGAAAGTTTTAGTCTGAAGGAGTTTCAAGTAAATTAAAAGTTAGAGTGGCTGGAACATTAGTATGTTCGCACTTAATATCTTTGGAGACGATGCTGATGTAATGTTGTTGCAATACGCATGGAAAAATAAATAAACTGGAAAGTGATTTTCGAGTAGTTTTTTCAAGTAACCAAATACCTAACACACTGCTCACCAATCTTGAAGGGAGGAGGACATCAGCAAGGAAAAACTCTGCACATACACACACACACACACACACACATACACACACACAAACAATATTTCGGCTTTATCCTCTTTTAAGAAAATAGAAACATGTGATGAGATCATTAGAGTAATCATCACATGAATGATAGTTTTACACATTACTATCTGACTGGTATCAGTGGAAATGCTAAACGCAGAAAGTTATTAATCAAAATAAAATAAAAAAGAGGGCAAGTAAAAGGCAAAAAATTATTTGTTGATGGTAAAAGATACAAACAAAAATAAATTTTGAAATAAAATACCAGGGTGAAGAATGTGAGTATAGTCTGAGATTGAGGCCTAGGGGGTGTCTGATATCCAGAATGTTTTGTTAGGCCATTTTACACCTCTAGAGTTCAGATGGGGTGTGGTTTCATCGAATACTTGGATGGCTCTAATAACAGTTATTTTCTAGTCACGGGCATTGTACCAACTGGGTGGTATGAATTTTGGGTTTTTGTAGGGGAAACAGTCGGGGACTAAAAAAAAATGAAATTTGAAAGTAGGAGCGTAGATAATTTGCCACTGAGGTATACGCTCCATTGCATTTAAATCAATTTATGTTATAACATGAAGCGAATTTTGTATGGAAAATGTAAAATAAGTTTATGAGATCCAAAAACTTATGTATTCTGCAGTGGTGTAGCTATCGGAGAGCTAGGCGGTGCGGTGCACCAGGCCCCCAAGCTCGGCTCAGGGGGGCCCCAAAGCCTAGGGAGCTCCTGTCAGCAAACGTATGCAGTATTTAGAAACTACTTGGGAAGGAATTTGATTAGATGTTTGTTATTATCATAAAATACTGACATAATTTAAAGAATGTAAACACATGTGTTTTTTTTATTTCCTAATGATACAGACCTGGTTTATGCGAGATGGATTATGAACCTCAGACACTGGGCAGGTACCTTCTGATTCAGTGAGTATAGATAAATTGGTTCTGTTGTTGCCTAGCTGTAACTGGCCTGTATCTGAATGCAGCATTGCCACAATGGCAACTGAGAGGCATGATTTGATGGCAAACACTGCTCCCAGTGCTAGGAATGTAAGTGCTGACACCACAAACCGAGCAGGCAGACAAACTGAAAGCAAAGATAAGTGTCATTGTAGTAATATTTAAGCAGGTAAACATCCTTAAAATAACTCATTACTTCTGAGAAGCAGATAATTATACATAGGAAAGTTGGATACACGTACAATATACAAAAATTAAAATGGAAAATATACTTCTTGCCAAAAGTTATGTGATACCTTCTCAAAATAAGAAGGCTTCCTTTAGCTCAGCATAGTGCAACACTTTGTTGTGACTAGTGTTGTTAAAAATAGTTTTTTTTTCTGACTTTTTTAAAAAAAAAAAAAAAAAATGAAAAAAAAAAACGTGTCCCAGAAAAAAAGCGTGTTTTTTTTCATAACTTCTAAATCTCAAATTTATAAGGCATTTATCATTTAATATGACTGTTTTCAAGTTGATACTAAGTACTTACCTTAATTTTTAAATCTACTGTATTTTTTTTCTGGTTCAGTAGAAAAGAAAATTATGAAAATATTGGCAACATTGACTGAAGTTTTCTTTTACGAACGGGGACTTCCCGAAGAGGCTAGGTTGCACGAGAAGGAATTCTCGTTCCCCATTCCCTGTTGTTTGGATTGATACTTGCTATTTGAACTAGTGCCGCCAATCCTGCGAATTTATCTGTAGAGCTAAGGGTCTTTTTAAAAAATTATGAATTTTAAATTTATCTACAGTCTTTTGGCTCTTTTTATTACTTATTGTGCTTTCCTTATATTCGTATACTTGTTAAACTCTCAGCGTATTGTGATACTGAGTCATTAAATTGTCAGTAATTATGAATCGTTTCCTTGCAGCCGTTGGCGTAAACCAACGATTGAAAAAGAAATAAAGCTCCTATTGTGTATGATAATTGATTTAAATTCAAACTTAAATTACCTTAAGAATTATCGGCGCAGTCTTTATGCACAGTGTGTACTTTGCTGACAATTTAAAATTGCAATCTCAAAATCTTTTGTGTACAATACAAGGACAACCAGTAAAAGAAAATGTAATTATTTCTAAAGTTATGGATCCAGAAAATTTCGACACAGATCGAACTAGTGTTGGTAGTGCTGATACAATTGAATGTGGTGCTGACATAGAGGATGAATAAAATTATGTTACATATATAGATACATTTATGAATCATTATTTAAGACATTATATGATTAAGTAAGATTTAAAAACACATGTGAAATGTAAGTTCCATAAATAAAACTATAATTTATCAAATATACTGTTTTCTGAAGAAGAAAAAACAAATTAGAAAAAAAACAAGGGTGCTAGGTTTTTTTCATGTTTCTTTTTCACAAAGCTGAAAAAAAAACATTTTTTTTTCCAGTTTGCTACACTTTATTGTGACACAGACACAGTTATTTGGTGGAAGTCCCCAGGATATACCAGCAGTCATGATGTCTCAATAGACAAATCTAGCTGTGTGTTTGTGGTATTTGCTGGGCACCTATACAAACAGCCCCGTCTATCACATCCCAAATATACTCCACAGGGTACATCTCTCACAATCTAGATGGCCAAATGGTGCTGGAATTTTATGGAATGTTGCCCAAACCAATCGCAGACAGTCTTAGCTCAGTGACATAGTGCATGTAATTTACCATCATTATTGGAGAATGAGAACCCTATGAAATTCTACAAATGATCACAGAGCAGTTGAGCAAAGCGATATTCTGCCATGGACTCTTTCAGTTTCTCTGAAGAATCCATTTTAAGTCTGTTTAACACACCCCACAACATGATGGGAACCACCACCCACTTGAAAAATTCCTTTCTGATGAGTTTGATCTAAAAGTTCATGGGATTTGCACTACACTCAAATCCAACCATCAGAACAAACCAACCAGGAAAGTGATTAATCAGATACAGTTATCTTTTGCCAGTCACATAGTTTCCAATGCAATTTTTTTTGCTGATGAGATCCACTAATGGCAATGCTTTGAGTAAAAGCACCTAAGTCAGTCCTCTGCGGCCATATCCCACCAACTGCATGGACCACACAAATACGTCTCTAAGTCTGTTCCCCATTAAGCATGGCAGTCACTTATCTCGCTCAGGTCTTAAATCATTCAGCAGATGATGCTGACCACCGTACTATCCTACGATAGAGGTGATAAATACCATTCCATGAGTTACTCTGAATAAACCCTTTAGCCTGCAGAGCATGTATCCCAAATTTTTTCAACCCCTTTTGTTGTACTATGCTCCTACTATCATTTTAGTATTTCATATTAAAAATCAGATGTAATTTTTGTTGGGTGACATAAACACATTAGTAAATATTTCATATGAAACTCGTGATTTAAACCGACAGCTATCTGCTTATTTGTATCCTTTTGAGATGGAGTTGGCAAGACCTGAACATATTCTTTTTGCTAGTTCATGACTTTAAACATGTCAGTGTATGTGCCAGAAGAAGATTAGGAGGAGATAAAGAATAGCGATGAAAGAAGTGCTCCAGACTACTTCCCTTTCCATATCAGTGAAAAATCATGGCCAGCAGATGATAATACTTGTATGTAGCTTTTTAATTGGTGTAATATACCAGAATTTTTTCTCCAAATCCAGGAACACTTCAGAACTTTTTCACCAAAATCCAGGGTGGTGACTTTCGGCATTTGCCCTATTGACGCATTCCACTTTTATAAGTTAAATGATTAAAGGTTGGGTTAATTTGAAAGCCACATATTGTTTATAATTTGCATTTAAAATGAGGATCACAGACAGCCATGTTGCACACAGCAAGGAGACATGATTTTCCAAAGATGTTGCATCCAAGACGCAGTATCCTTGTAATTTTCTTTTATTCTTAGGCACGTAAAAGGAAAGACGTGTGCTTCATATCTCTTGCTTTAAATGAATGCATTAACAAATCAGAGCTTTTCAAGAACTCTCACTTGATAAAAAAATCTGAGGGGAACAGTAAAAATCCGGGGACATTGACAGGACGAATCTGTCCGGGAACAGAGAACTAAATACGGGAACTGTCCCCGGCAAACGGGGACGTCTGGTAACCCTAGTGTAGTAGGAATTTTTATGGTTTTTGCTGGGGTGATATAGCTCTTGCTCCCACTATCTATGACCAGTCTTGCCGTTTAATGTTGGCTAACCAGCAAATCACTTTTACAGGGTTAATTTGCGGGGTTCACTAGAAAGCTGCTACTGAGAGATGTAGAACAGAGACAATTATCTGCTAGATTGTTAAACAAATACACTATTGTAGATAAAATTGTATCTAGTAACTAGCTGAGTGAGTCCCTTAATGAAACACAATGTTTCAGTGTTCATAGTCTCTGCCGCCATTGTCAATTCCTGTTTCATCAGTGGAGCGACTCGGCTAGCTAACTGAGAAATACATACAACGCCAAGAAAATCTCCAGTCTTAAATACACCACTGTTTGTGAAAATTGTAACTACCAGAAGGAATAATCTGTATCACTCCGGTTAGCGTTCTGGCCTCGCATTCGGGAGGACGGCGGTTCGAATCCCCGTCCGGGCATCCAGATTTGGGTTTTCCATGGTTTCCCAGATCACTCCAGGCAAATGCCAGGATGCTTCCTTCAAAAGGCCATGGCCGAATTCCTTCCCATTCCTTGCCCCCCATCCTTTCCCATCTCTAAAGACCTCGCTGTTAGAGAGACGATAAGCAGATAAAAAAAGAAAAAAAATGTATCACTCCAAAATCAGAGGATGTGTAGAAGAGTGAAGCCATAATAATTGATTAATATTGCAGAGACTGATAGTGAAAAAGCACTTATGGTCAAAAGGAAAAAATTGTTTCAGATTATGTTAGACAAAGGCTACCCCAGCATAAAATAAGAGTAATTCAAAGTTTATATTGTAACATATACATGAAAATCTCACAAGATGGTGATTGACTCAAACAACACAAGGAGTGAGACAAGGTTTCCCATTATCACCTGTGCTTTTTAACATTTACATTAAAGTTGCCATTGGAAAATAGCTGAAATATGTTCCTAATCATTTTAAAGTTATTGACAGTGTATTAGATACAATGCTTTTCACTGACAACCAGGTTAGTTAAGCTGAGACAGAAGATGTCTTATAGTGAGGGTTATACTTAATGATGAAAATATAAAATGATTAAAATTTGAAAATCTCATAAGAAGAAGTAATAGCATTCAAGAGAAACAAAGCAATATGGGATTGTTATCAATGACAGAGCAATAGAACAAATTAACTAATTTATATATTTAGGATATTACATAAACTTTACCAGAAATGATGCCAGTACCAAATTACGGAAATTTCAATAAGTGTTGAATAATCAAAAGAAATTGTAAGAACTGCAGATGAGACAGAAAGATGAAATTTTACAAAGTAATGGTTGTATCAACATCAATATATGGGGGTGAATCGTAGACATTGACTAAACAACAAATAAAATGGATAGAAGCAGCTGAGATTTTTGAGAGCTGTGGCTGGGTATACTTTATTAGATAAGAAAAGAAGTGAAGAAATTGAATTTTTTTAAATTTGAATGAAGAAAACATTAGATGTGGCAAGAAATGGATAGAGCATGTAACGTGTATGTAAGACAACAGACCACCAAAGGTGTTGCTTAATTACAAGATGAAAGAGGGAAGGAGGAGGATAGGCAGCCCTAAGAAGAGTGGACATAACAAGTGTGTGATGGTGGAACAAACCATTGATGGTTTAAACTTAGAAGATGGTGATGATGATTATTGCAGAGTGAAGGCATGCATGTAGGTCCATCAGCACCATCTTTTGTATAGTGTAGAATAATGTTTACACTATGCTAAGAGCGTCAAATGAAGTAAGGTCGCAATATCAGCACGTGATGGAGTTCAAACATGGCAGAACATTTGGTATCCAGCAAACAGGTTTGTGGTACTGTTGCATTACAGCTTCTACACGGCATGCTGCGACAAGAGAGAGATGCCTGTGTCGAACCAGTGGTTCAAGAGAGTGGTACACAGTGATGAGCGGGTACATGACCACACACAGTATGACAATAACCAGCATCTTGTCAACATGGTCGTAAACGACAGAGCAGCTTCGTCCACACAGTTAGCTAGACGGTGAAGTACTAACGGACGTGGACATAACCGCGTCCAGGATTCGATGCCACCTGCTAAGGGCTGGATTGGAAGAGCACAAGCCATTGCATCGGCTTCCACAGACCATAAATCACCAACGCTTCAGACTGGCGTTCTGAGTGGCAAGACATAGTGTTTTCGAAAGAGTCTTGCTTCAACTTCTCCTACAGTGATGGGTATGTATATGTAACAGCAGTGGTTCCCAATTAGCGGTCTGTGTACTCCCAGGGATACATGAGGTTGCTTCAAGGGGTACGCCCAGTAATCTCTTGGCTAAAGTAATCACTAGGTAATTAAAAAAAAATTAGGCAAAAATTACTGTCGTCGAAATTTATTTCAAGAAAAAACTGTGTGTGCATGAATTGTACTACTTTAATTCTGTGGTTGTGCGAATCACTTGAATGGGATGACCTGATTTATTTATTTATCATTTCAGCCATAGGGGGTATGGGAGGTTTATCTCTTTCTTGCAGTGGTACTCTGAAACAAACTAATTGGGAAACACTTGGTTAGATGCTACCATGGTAAACCAAAGCGAGTAGACTGTTGTTGAGCAGCACAGTGGGCAAACACCAAGTGAGATGGTTTGAGGCGCCATTGAAATAGATACGATCTCTCCTACGTGGTGAGGGCAATCTGAACAATAACCACTACATCAGGGAAGTTTTAGAGCCCGAGGCACTGTCCCAGGGGCGGATACAGGGGGGGGGGGGGGTTTCGAGGGGGCTCAAGCCCCCCTCCTCCATAAGTATCTAGGTCCACCCCCGACTTCGAAATTTTGGAGACTATTTTTAGTTCTCCTGATCTTTTAAGGGGACAGCAATCCGAGGAGACTATACAGACTGCCCTTGCACGACCCCAGACCAAAGTCCACTCAAGCCCCCCCCCCTCTCTCCCCCAAACCAAAATCCGCTCAAGACCCTCCCAAACCAAAATCCTGCATCCGCCCCTGCACTGTCCGTCCTACAGCAGCTCCACATGTCATATTGTTTTAGTCAATCACGTTCAGACAAACATTAAACTATTTAGTAAATTTCTCAGCCTTCCGACATCACGTCACAATGAAATATACCCCATTTTACCTGCGGGACCAAGAACTATAATCAACATCCAACCAGTAGTTTGTGCTTGAATCGCGTTCAACGAAAATTTATTCTAAATTTCTCATTTTTTTCAACGTCGCATCGAACTGATGTACCTTAATTTACACGTGGAGCCTGTAAATTAATCAAAATCCGACCTATAATCGTGTTCATCGAAAAACTAATACTAATTTCGTAAATTTCTCAGTTTTTCCAACACCACATCAAAATGAAACAAATACCATTTTATGCGCATCGCCAAGGGATACTGATTAATCAAACCCCACAGAAATTCGTAGTTTTTGCTTGAATACCGTTCAACGAAAAATTGTCTGAATCTACCGGTATCACTTTACGATGTCATAAAATTGAAGCTTACCCTATTTTCCCCGTGCGACCAAGAGCTTAACCCTAATAAATAGTCAGTTATTGAAATCCAATAAAAATCCAACCAGTACATTTTTCGTGAATCACTTTCAACCAAAATTTATCCCAAATTTCTCATTTTCTCATGTTCACATCAAAGTAAAACAAATCTATTTTATCCGCGTGACCACGAATCTAAATCTTCGAAAGCACATTAAAGTGAAACTTTCCTATTTTACCTACTCGACCATGGTATGTATGTGCATGAAGCGAAATGCCAACAAACTCCGACCAGTTATTTTTACGTAAATCGTGTTCAACAGAAAAAATGATTTTTTTTCAACTTCTCAGTTTTTCAACATCAGATCTAAATTTACCAAAAACGGTAAAGCAACTTAAAATTAAAATTTGTAGATCTGAAAAGTAAATAGGGGAGGAATTTAACATTCCAATTATAAAAGATAATTTTAAAAAGGGCTAATTAAATGACTAGGGCATTGCCATTGAAGTGTTAGCTTAATAATAACCTCAGGGATCCCTTTGACAGCAAAATTCACGACTTGGTAGAGCTAAAAAAAATAAGTCGCCCGTCCGGCCTGAGGGCCCAAAATATTTTTTTTTTGTACCGGAGCCCTCGTTAACCTAGCTACGCCACTGGTAAAATGGGATAAGTTTCATTCTGATGTGATGTCGAAAACCTGAGAAACCAATATCGTTTTCACTGAAAGCGATTCGCGCATAAATTACTGGTGCATTTTGATGGAATTTAGATTAAAGAACAGCCCTCCACCCTGTTTTAAAAACAGGATATAAGCCATTTTGATGTGACATGTGGAAAAACTGAGCAATTTAAGATTACTTTTAACTGAAAGTAATTGACGTAAAAATTACTCGTCGGATATTGATGGATTAATGCTGCGTTTCTCAATATAATTATAATAATTGATAAAATTGCGATGTAGTGCACGCTTCGGTGGCAATCTCCCTGCACACCCGTCCTTCTGTTTTCCTCTTTTTACCTGCTTTTGTCCTCTACTAATTTTAACTTTAAATTATTTCAGTGTTTTTGGTAAATTATTCATCATTTCTCTTGGTAATTTATTCCAATCCCTTATACCATTTGCTAGGAAAGAAAATTTTCCCACACCCTTATGCCTGAAATCAAGTGCCAACTTGTAGTCATGGTCATCTTTAACCTTCCACGCACCTCTCTTAATTTTCCCACCAACATATTTCCATGCTTCATCACCAGTATATGTCTTGCACACTCCCATGACTCGCTTCGCCCTACTTCTATTCTCCAATGAATCCCACTCCAGCTCTTTTATCATATTAGTTACTACCGATTAAGTTTTAGCTGTAATTTCCAAAGACAAATCTAGCAGCCCTTCTTCTGTACCCCGTCCAACTCCTGTATTTGATACCCAAAATGTGGGTCCCATACTACACAACCATATTCCAGCAGTGGTCTGGCCAAAATTTTGTACCCCAATTCCTTTACTTCTCTAGTGAATCCCCTCATGACTCTCTCCAACAAGTGAAGGATTTTGAAACCTTTTCCTACTACCTGACCAACGTGTCCTGCCCATTTATGTTTGTTATCAAATGTTATGTCAAGGTATTTACATTTCGAGTCTTCAATAAGTAGCTCCTTCCCCACTTTATAATCATAATCAACCTTTAGCTTTTTATCTGTGTACAGTCGGGGACATAATTCGCGAGACCCCTCGCCTTTCGATTATGCTTCGTTCTAGACACGACTGCCACATGGGACAGCATAACTGGTAGGTGGTACACTAAATTCATGATAAAATAGACCTCTCATGTCCAGCGCTTTACCCAAGACTAAAAAAAATGAGCTCGCGCGCGAGAGACTCGCAAACGCTCAGAGGCAAAGTTCGGAGTTCTACAGTTAAAATAATCACGAGTATCACTATTTTAATCATAATAACTATTGAATTAATTAAATCGATTGATATAGAGGAATGATACCGCTTTTTTAGAAATTTTGATAGCCACTCCGTATTTTTTTTTTAATAAACAGTTGACAATTCGCTAGCAAACGAAATTACATGATTAATACTAAAACGAATCGCTAAATTACTCACGGATAAAAATTTGTAAAACCAATAACAGAGCTTGAATGGACACGTTCTAGCGTTGCAGCGTTATCGAACTGTGTGTGACAAGCGTAAGTAGAAAGTGTATTTGCGAAAGCACTCAGATGGTGAACTAAATCACGAAATATAAATTATTTAGTTATTTCCACATACTTCAGTAGTTCGGAAAAAGAACACGTTAATTTTGTTTTCACCATAACATTTTTAGAAGGTAAGTTTAACTTGATCGCAGTAGTTAAAGTTTCAGTGGTAATAATAATAATTAATAACAGTAAATCCGTCTACAATGTAAATAAGCGATTTCAGGTTTTAAAGCTGAAACATGGAAGTGGGAAACCTTTCATGCCTTCCTTTGTTTCTCCCTAACCCTGATACTTCTTGCCTTCCAAACCAGATGGGTTATGGTTAATAATTTTGCCTGGCATTCGGCAGAACGCGGATTCAAGCCCCGTAGGACATCCAATTTCAGTTTGGCATGGTTTCCGTAAATCTCTCCAGCTGAACGCCGAAAAAGTTGCTTCAAAAGCCGTGGCTGAAATTATTTCCCGATTCTACTTTCCAATACTCTCAGGATTCAAATCACATTGGCGTCGAAAGAGAACAAAAAGAAGAAGAAGAACTCAATGTGGTGGGTTATTGGTAACACTGTGAGGTGGCTTCCGGGAGGACGTGGGTTCGAATCCCCGTCCGGGCATTCAGATTTGGGTTTTCGATGGCTTCCCCAAAATCACTCCAGGCGAATGCCTGGGTGATATCGTCAAAAAATACCACGGCCGAATTACTTCCCGTTGCTCACCTCCGAGTCCTTACCGGATCTAACCACCCCGACGTCGACAAGGCATAAAACCAAAAGCAAAACAAAAAAGATACACAGCTTAAAAATGTAGCCAAATTACTGTCAGTTACCAAGCTTAAAGACAAAAGCTATTGATACTCCTCCAAATCATAATTTTTATTAGTAAATTCAGGCGATTGTTTTATCAATGTAAAGGAACATGTTGTGGAAGTAATTTCTACTTCAAAATGCTCTCAAAGAATCTTGAAAATGTTCTTTGACGTATTATTTGCATGATGGAATTAATTCAATAATATTGTGTATTGACTGTGCATTAAAAAAAAAATAAAATCATAACAAAATTGAGCTGCTTCGATCTTTAGATTTAAATATTTTGGTCTGTTCTCTGGTAAAAGAATGTGGAAACGTGATTGCAATCACGATGGCTAATACAGATGATAAATCCAAGGTGCTTCAGCTACTTCCGGGAGCGATTTTCCTCAACTTTATTTACCTGCTCTGTGTTTATCCCTGAACGTTGTATCTGACACAGCTCAAGAGAGGAAATCATCATAGGAGAACAGAAAATATATACGTTACGAACGATCGTTTTCTGAACAATAACATAAAGTAATCTTGTCATAGTTGTTTTCTAAGACGCGGAAATGTTCGATCCACTACAGATTTCAGAATTACGTTTAGTCAGATGTTCCACATAGCAACCACAGGCACGTAGATGTTAGTTTTCAGATAAGTATGATTAACCTTTTATGAATCCATAATATTCGACTTTAAAAAGAAATCACCTATTTCCTCCAATACACACACAAAAGGATTTAGAAATTTCAGCTGCATGTGAAGTTAGCGAACATCGCTAATTGTTTGACTAGCTAATATAAATCTTTTCTCATTGCTGTCTTTCCTAGTATAAACTTTCACGGTAGGCTTCATTGTGAGAATAATTATGAAGCAGGCTCAATTCCCTCTTCGGGTATCCCGATTTCAGTTTTCCATGGTTTCACAAAATCAGTCGAGACGAACGCTGGGAGGGTTCATTCAAAGGCAATGGCCGAATTCCTTCCCGTTTTTGTCTCCAATCCACTCCCATCTCTAATGACCTAGATGTAAACGAGGCGAAAGCCTTAAGCACAAAACAGAGGCAAGTAACACAAGAACGAATGTGTGGTTTTCAGAGGAGAAATATAAATTCCGTACCATCGATCGGCACTAACATAACCGCAAAAGCTAAAATTGAAATATAGAGCAAATATGATCCTTTGAATTCGAAATGCCGTATTCACAAATATGTGATGCTACACGAAGAGCAGATGTTTCATCGACTTCTGAAGGATTTAATTTGTATAACTCAAAAACATTCTGAGTTGCTAGGTGGGTTTAGGGTTCATAGTCAATTCTTGCTATATGAATTTGCATCGCATCACGTCACCTAGTGTTTAACATCTATTCACACATCAATATGAAATAATGTGCCATTATCACTATGTAAAAATCCCAAATTAGCAGTATTCATGTCGGAAAAATTGAATGGTTCCAAAATTTCAATTGCGTATTTATTCGTCAAGACTAATGAATGAAGATGCAATTCTATCTTGGGTACTATGACAAACGATTCGCGAAGTCGTAATACAAGGAAACAGGCATCGTTTGCGTCAGAAGACTTCCTCGTCCTCTGCGCCACTTGTTTTCAAACTACAATCTGCCACAGTGTGTTCCGTTGCAACAACGAAAATGAATCGCTGAAGTGACGCTGATAGGGGGGGGGGGGGAGCAGTACATGAAGAAGGGCATTCAAACAGTTCAGTAGCTACAACCTTGGGGATGCACAAATCCGCCGTGGCAAGGTGGATACGGAGATATGAAGACGAAAGAAATGTCTCAGAGCGGCCCAACACAGACAGCTGCTCGACGAAAAACAACAACTGACCAGGATCGAAAAAACTGTTAGACTTTGCCGTAACTCCCCGTTTCTAAGTGCATGGCAGTTGTGGAATAACTTAAGGCTCGACATAAGCACTAAAACAACCACAAGGAGCTTACGAGAAAAAGGTTTGCAAGCCAGACGTGATGCGATTAAGGAGTGGCCTAATCTTCGCATCTGATAATGCTGCCAGGTGTCCTGATTAATGGAGACATGTCGTCTTCAGTGATGAGAAGG
This sequence comes from Vandiemenella viatica, assembly GCA_031002005.1. Taxonomy (NCBI): domain Eukaryota; kingdom Metazoa; phylum Arthropoda; class Insecta; order Orthoptera; family Morabidae; genus Vandiemenella; species Vandiemenella viatica. The sequence goes on along the minus strand of JARYHS010012519.1, from coordinate 222,523,331 downwards.
TGTTTACGAAGGGATCTGCGGGTAATGTGGTGGTGTACCGCCCACGTGAAGCAAGATTTGACCAACGCTACATTCACCACAGCCGCAGAAGTGGTAGTGCTTCTGTTACCGTCTGGGCGTGGATTTCTGCTGCAGGTTGCGGTGTGCTGTGGGAGGTGGACGGCCGTCTTAATTCCGCAGCCTATATATCTATTTCTGGAGAACGTGATGTTGCCATCTGTGAGGCAGAGATTTCCGGAAGGGGATATCATGTTCCAGCATGACTGGTCACCAGTCCACCAGTCCCGTCTAGATCAGAGGGGATTCCTCGAACACCCCGAAATGCTGCAAATTGATTGATCACCCAAGAGCGCTGAAACACAGAAAATATTTGGGCAGAAATGGTCAGAATTATAAAAGAAAAGGGGCATGTGCCGACGACCCGGTGGCATTTATGACGCATGGAAAGAACTGGCCGAAAATCGTGGTTTATGTCACGCCTCATTTTTTTCCATGAACAGTAAAATCCGTGTTGTTATCGATGAGGAGCGAGGCTGGACAAGACACTGAAAGCTAACACAGTGTATTTTTTTACTTCTCCATAACTATTCTGCCACACCTCTTTTCCGGCATTCAGCGATCTTATCCCTGTATTACATCCTGATCCGTTTCCAAACATCATTTTTCCCTTCCTCCTCTCCCTGTCACCAAAGATATCTGGGCAGAGTACAGTTCGTCGGTGGTGGCGTAGTAGGAAAACCGACAGAGTAGTAAAATAAGGCGTGGGAGCTGGCACGAGACTCTGTGGAAGCATTTTTTTTATCCTCTTGTTCATTTCTTTTTAGCCTCCTATATAAAATACTACACAGAAGTTTATAAGACAAGCGTACCATTCAGTCCAATAAGATAGCAATTTTTTACTCCAGTTTTAATTTTAATATTAGTGTCTGTAACATAAGTATCACAATTTTAAAAATTATGGTACTGAATTAATTTAAGGTTTAAGCTGTTGTTTTCTTTACTTATTTTCACTGTTGCATTAAATGCTTGCGAATGCCTGGAAGGTGCCTTCAAAAGACCTTGGCCGAATCCATCCCCGTTTTTTCCCCAGTCCTTTCTTGCTTCAAATTACCTCGATGTATGTGTTGTAATGCCAAAAGGAAAAAAAAATAAAAACTTTAAAAAAATAAAAAGTAAATGTTGCCAATATCAATGTGGATTAAAACAAAAGCACTTGCCACCACGATTTCATCACAAAAAATTCTCAAATAAAAATATTACATCTCTGAGGTGCGTTTTGGACCTACTCCTTGTTGGATTTATCTCATTCAACCGTCGACTACGGTAGCGGAGGGACTCGAGTGCTTCTTCCACATGTGAAGAGTCGCCATTATGGTGTTTTTTTCCTTAGGTCTGGTCGATGTCGAAATCATTAGAGGAAGAAAAAGGACTGGGGGCATCGATCGGGAAGGAACTCAGCCATGGGATTATTACGGAACCATCTCGACACTCACGAGATGATTTCCATTAATCATGCAACATCGAAATCCGGATGGATGGACGAAGATTTGAATCCGTGTCCTGGAGCTTTACCGGAACTGTCGGTCACTGGTGCGATTCCGGCCTGGGGCATGGGAGTTAAAGTAAGTGTTTTGTATGTCTTGTGTCATCTTTCACTTGTATGAGCAAAAAACATTTGGAAATACGTCAGTTCACAGAATGATGAATGGCTATCGCGGGAATGCCATTAAATATTTAAGACAAAAGCCGCCTTCAAAAATCTCTCACAGATCCACCCCGCTTGCCAAAAAATATTTTTTATTTGGTGCCAGCTAGCAACATGCTGCGTGCTAGTAAGAGTTTAAGGACAATAAGATACAAAATTTGGAAAGTAGGCGGACTATAGTGAAGTTCTTTAGTACACACGGAGGAGTATTTAATTTCAGTTGAGCTTGTAGGACGTGATATCTTTAACACTACATGTGAGTATTACATAAGAAGAATTCACTCCAGGAAATTGCAGGTCAGAGGCAAGGAGGAAGTAACCGATGTAACAAACGTTTCGAGGAAGTGTTTATTTACCAGTGGTTCTGAGGAAGCGAAGAATACTTGTTCAATAGAGTTAGCTCAAATAAGGTGTGTGTGTGAATATCATCATCTGTACTCGAAATACGTCCTTTTTCGAATCACGAGCATCTATAAACACAGCGAAAGCCATTTACCGAAAATAACAGAAACAACTCAACTTCATATAAAACATTATTAAAGTTACGTTATCATATTTAGAGGACCGGTGAATGTGTTGAAAAATAACGTTGAACTAATATATATTAGTTAATACAAATTTCGGCAATTACTCCTCGACTTCATTATACTGTCAGTTCTGTCATTGCATCTTGTAAATGTTCTACTCGTACTATTTTACTATCATATGAATTAATTAATATTCCGTAATAATGGAGCTATTTCTTAAAAACCGGAAGTGCACGTTTTGGAAAATTGATCTGCCTCCGTCTGTTGATTTGAATACTTTCCGACCTTCGTTTTCTGTGACCATTCAGCCTGATTCAGTTTGTATTTTTCTGACTATTGTGTCAGGTTTTGCAGAGGTAATGTGGCACACTATAGTGAAGCCAACACAATATGAACACTACACTCATTTAAATGAGTGTAGTGTTCATATTGTGTTGGCTTCACTATAGTGTGCCACATTACCTCTGCAAAACCTGACACAATAGTCAGAAAAATACAAACTGAATCAGGCTGAATGGTCACAGAAAACGAAGGTCGCAAAGTATTCAAATCAACAGATGGAGGCAGATCAATTTTCCAAAACGTGCACTTCCAGTTTTTAAGAAATAGCTCCATTATTACGGAATATTAATTAATTCATTTGATAGTAAAATAGTACGAGTAGAACATTTACAAGATGCAATGACAGAACTGACAGTATAATGAAGTCGAGGAGTAATTGCCGAAATTTGTATTAACTAATATATATTAGTTCAACGTTATTTTTCAACACTTTCACCGGTCCTCTAAATATGATAACGTAACTTTAATAATGTTTTATATGAAGTTGAGTTGTTTCTGTTATTTTCGCAAATGGCTTTCGCTGTGTTTATAGATGCTCGTGATTCGAAAAAGGACGTATTTCGAGTACAGATGATGATATTCACACACACACCTTATTTGAGCTAACTCTACTGAACAAGTATTCTTCGCTTCCTCAGAGCCACTGGTAAATAAACACTTCCTCGAAACGTTTGTTACATCGGTTACTTCCTCCTTGCCTCTGACCTGCAATTTCCTCGAGTGAATTCTTCTTATATAATAACCACATGTAGTGTTAAAGATATCACGTCCTACAAACTCAACTGAAATTAAATACTCCTCCGTGTGTACTAAAGAACTTCACTACTTTCCAAATTTTGTATCTTATTATCCTTAAACTCTTATTAGCACGCAGCCATGTTGCTAGCTGGCACCAAATAAAAAATATTTTTTGGCAAGCGGGGTGGATCTGTGAGAGATTTTTGAAGGCGGCTTTTGCCTTTGGTTCAATAACATTGTCTTAAATATTTAATGGCATTCCCGCGATAGCCATTCATCATTCTGTGAACTGACGTATTTCCAAATGTTTTTTGCTCATACAAGTGAAAGACGACACAAGACATACAAAACACTTACTTTAACTCCCATGCCCCAGGCCGGAATCGCACCAGTGACCGACAGTTCCGGTAAAGCTCCAGGACACGGATTCAAATCTTCGTCCATCCATCCGGATTTCGATCTTGCATGATTAATGGAAATCATCCCGTGAGTGTCGAGATGGTTCCGTAAAAATCCCATGGCTGAGTTCCTTCCCGATCGATGCCCCCAGTCCTTTTTCTCCCTCTAATGATTTCGACATCGACCAGACCTAAGGAAAAAACACCATACTGGCGACTCTTCACATGTGGAAGAAGCACTCGAGTCCCTCCGCTACCGTAGTCGACGGTTGAATGAGATAAATCCAACAAGGAGTAGGTCCAAAACGCACCTCAGAGATGTAATATTTTTATTTGAGAATTTTTTGTGATGAAATCGTGGTGGCAAGTGCTTTTGTTTTAATCCACATTGATATTGGCAACATTTTTATTTAATTTTTTTAAAGTTTTAATTTTTTTTCCTTTTGGCATTACAACACATACATCGAGGTAATTTGAAGCAAGAAAGGACTGGGGAAAAAACGGGGATGGATTCGGCCAAGGTCTTTTGAAGGCACCTTCCAGGCATTCGCAAGCATTTAATGCAACAGTGAAAATAAGTAAAGAAAACAACAGCTTAAACCTTAAATTAATTCAGTACCATAATTTTTAAAATTGTGATACTTATGTTACAGACACTAATATTAAAATTAAAACTGGAGTAAAAAATTGCTATCTTATTGGACTGAATGGTACGCTTGTCTTATAAACTTCTGTGTAGTATTTTATATAGGAGGCTAAAAAGAAATGAACAAGAGGATAAAAAAAAATGCTTCCACAGAGTCTCGTGCCAGCTCCCACGCCTTATTTTACTACTCTGTCGGTTTTCCTACTACGCCACCACCGACGAACGGTTGGATATTCCTTCTTCGATTGAGACTTGTACTCTGCCCAGATATCTTTGGTGACATGGAGAGGAGGAAGGGAAAAATGATGTTTGGAAACGGATCAGGATGTAATACAGGGATAAGATCGCTGAATGCCGGAAAGAGGTGTGGCAGAATAGTTATGGAGAAGTAAAAAAATACACTGTGTTAGCTTTCAGTGTCTTGTCCAGCCTCGCTCCTCATCGATAACAACACGGATTTTACTGTTCATGGAAAAAAAATGAGGCGTGACATAAACCACGATTTTCGGCCAGTTCTTTCCATGCGTCATAAATGCCACCGGGTCGTCGGCACATCCCCCTTTTCTTTTATAATTCTGACCATTTCTGCCCAAATATTTTCTGTGTTTCAGCGCTCTTGGGTGATCAATCAATTTGCAGCATTTCGGGGTGTTCGAGGAATCCCCTCTGATCTAGACTGGACTGGTGACCAGTCATGCTGGAACATGATATCCCCTTCCGGAAATCTCTGCCTCACAGATGGCAACATCACGTTCTCCAGAAATAGATATATAGGCTGCGGAATTAAGACGGCCGTCCACCTCCCACAGCACACCGCAACCTGCAGCAGAAATCCACGCCCTAGACGGTAACAGAAGCATTACCACTTCTGCGGCTGTGGTGAATGTAGCGTTGGTCAAATCTTGCTTCACAGTGGGCGGTACACCACCACATTACCCGCAGATCCCTTCGTAAACACCTTCTCATCACTGAAGACGACATGTCTCCATTAATCAGGACAGCATTATCAGATGCGAAGATTAGGCCACTCCTTAATCGCATCACGTCTGGCTTGCAAACCTTTTTCTCGTAAGCTCCTTGTGGTTGTTTTAGTGCTTATGTCGAGCCTTAAGTTATACCACAACTGCCATGCACTTAGAAACGGGGAGTTACGGCAAAGTCTAACAGTTTTTCGATCCTGGTCAGTTGTTGTTTTTCGTCGAGCAGCTGTCTGTGTTGGGCCGCTCTGAGACATTTCTTTCGTCTTCATATCTCCGTATCCACCTAGCCACGGCGGATTTGTGCATCCCGAAGGTTGTAGCTACTGAACTGTTTGAATGCCCTTCTTCATTTCCTGCCCCCCCCCCCCTAATCAGCGTCACTTCAGCTATTCATTTTCGTTGTTGCAACGGAACACACTGTGGCAGATTGTAGTTTGAAAACAAGTGGCGCAGAGGACGAGGAAGTCTTCTGACGCAAACGATGCCTGTTTCCTTGTATTACGACTTCGCGAATCGTTTGTCATAGTACCCAAGATAGAATTGCATCTTCATTCATTAGTCTTGACGAATAAATACGCAATTGAAATTTTGGAACCATTCAATTTTTCCGACATGAATACTGCTAATTTGGGATTTTTACATAGTGATAATGGCACATTATTTCATATTGATGTGTGAATAGATGTTAAACACTAGGTGACGTGATGCGATGCAAATTCATACAGCAAGAATTGACTATGAACCCTAAACCCACCTAGCAACTCAGAATGTTTTTGAGGTTATACAAATTAAATCCTTCAGAAGTCGATGAAACATCTGCTCTTCGTGTAGCATCACATATTTGTGAATACGGCATTTCGAATTCAAAGGATCATATTTGCTCTATATTTCAATTTTAGCTTTCGCGGTTATGTTAGTGCCGATCGATGGTACTGAGGAATTCATATTTCTCCTCTGAAAACCACACATTCGTTCTTGTGTTACTTGCCTCTGTTTTGTGCTTAAGGCTTTCGCCTCGTTACATCTAGGTCATTAGAGATGGGAGTGGATTGGAGACAAAAACGGGAAGGAATTCGGCCATTGCCTTTGAATGAACCCTCGCAGCGTTCGTCTCGACTGATTTTGTGAAACCATGGAAAACTGAAATCGGGATACCCGAAGAGGGAATTGAGCCTGCTTCATAATTATTCTCACAATGAAGCCTACCGTGAAAGTTTATACTAGGAAAGACAGCAATGAGAAAAGATTTATATTAGCTAGTCAAACAATTAGCGATGTTCGCTAACTTCACATGCAGCTGAAATTTCTAAATCCTTTTGTGTGTGTATTGGAGGAAATAGGTGATTTCTTTTTAAAGTCGAATATTATGGATTCATAAAAGGTTAATCATACTTATCTGAAAACTAACATCTACGTGCCTGTGGTTGCTATGTGGAACATCTGACTAAACGTAATTCTGAAATCTGTAGTGGATCGAACATTTCCGCGTCTTAGAAAACAACTATGACAAGATAACTTTATGTTATTGTTCAGAAAACGATCGTTCGTAACATATATATTTTCTGTTCTCCTATGATGATTTCCTCTCTTGAGCTGTGTCAGATACAAAGTTCAGGGATAAACACAGAGCAGGTAAATAAAGTTGAGGAAAATCGCTCCGGGAAGTAGCTGAAGCACCTTGGATTTATCATCTGTATTAGCCATCGTGATTGCAATCACGTTTCCACATTCTTTTACCAGAGAACAGACAAAATATTTAAATCTAAAGATCGAAGCAGCTCATTTCATGTAAGATATGATTGGAGATTATTATTATTTTTTAATGCAGTCAATACACAATATTAATTAGAATTAATTCCATCATGCAAATAATACGTCAAAGAACATTTTCAAGATTCTTTGAGAGCATTTTGAAGTAGAAATTACTTCCACAACATGTTCCTTTACATTGATAAAACAATCGCCTGAATTTACTAATAAAAATTATGATTTGGAGGAGTATCAATAGCTTTTGTCTTTAAGCTTGGTAACTGACAGTAATTTGGCTACATTTTTAAGCTGTGTATCTTTTTTGTTTTGCTTTTGGTTTTATGCCTTGTCGACGTCGGGGTGGTTAGATCCGGTAAGGACTCGGAGGTGAGCAACGGGAAGTAATTCGGCCGTGGTATTTTTTGACGATATCACCCAGGCATTCGCCTGGAGTGATTTTGGGGAAGCCATCGAAAACCCAAATCTGAATGCCCGGACGGGGATTCGAACCCACGTCCTCCCGGAAGCCACCTCACAGTGTTACCAATAACCCACCACATTGAGTTCTTCTTCTTCTTTTTGTTCTCTTTCGACGCCAATGTGATTTGAATCCTGAGAGTATTGGAAAGTAGAATCGGGAAATAATTTCAGCCACGGCTTTTGAAGCAACTTTTTCGGCGTTCAGCTGGAGAGATTTACGGAAACCATGCCAAACTGAAATTGGATGTCCTACGGGGCTTGAATCCGCGTTCTGCCGAATGCCAGGCAAAATTGTTAACCATAACCCATCTGGTTTGGAAGGCAAGAAGTATCAGGGTTAGGGAGAAACAAAGGAGAGGCATGAAAGGTTTCCCACTTCCATGTTTCAGCTTTAAAACCTGAAATCGCTTATTTACAATTGTAGACGGATTTACTGTTATTAATTATTATTATTACCGGTACCACTGAAACTTTAACTACTGCGATCAAGTTAAACTTACCTTCTAAAAATGTTATGGTGAAAACAAAATTAACGTGTTCTTTTTTCCGAACTACTGAAGTATGTGGAAATAACTAAATAATTTATATTTCGTGATTTAGTTCACCATCTGAGTGCTTTCGCAAATACACTTTCTACTTACGCTTGTCACACACAGTTCGATAACGCTGCAACGCTAGAACGTGTCCATTCAAGCTCTGTTATTGGTTTTACAAATTTTTATCCGTGAGTAATTTAGCGATTCGTTTTAGTATTAATCATGTAATTTCGTTTGCTAGCGAATTGTCAACTGTTTATTTTTAAAAAAAATACGGAGTGGCTATCAAAATTTCTAAAAAAAGCGGTATCATTCCTCTATATCAATCGATTTAATTAATTCAATAGTTATTATGATTAAAATAGTGATACTCGTGATTATTTTAACTGTAGAACTCCGAACTTTGCCTCTGAGCGTTTGCGAGTCTCTCGCGCGCGAGCTCATTTTTTTTAGTCTCGGGTAAAGCGCTGGACATAAGAGGTCTATTTTATCATGAATTTAGTGTACCACCTACCAGTTATGCTGTCCCATGTGGCAGTCGTGTCTAGAACGAAGCATAATCGAAAGGCGAGGGGTCTCGCGAATTATGTCCCCGACTGTACCTAATAAGCTGACTCTTCTTTGCATCTATCTTCATCCCATGTTGACTCACCCAGCTGGTTCATCTAGTTACCCTATCTAGATCACTCTGCAGTTGTTTACAGTCTTCTACCATTTTAATCCTATTATATAACATTATGTCATCTGCAAACAATCTAACTTCTGACAATGAGATATTAACACAATCATCCATTAGAATAACGAATAGCAATGGTCCCAATACACTACCCTGTGGAACTCCCCTGTTCATCCTTACTTATTTTAATACTCCGACCGAGTGTGGTGGTGTAACGGATAGCGTTCTGGCCTCGCATTCGGCGGGAGGACGGCGGTTCAAATCCCCGTCCGGCCATCCAGATTTGGGTTTTCCCTGGTTTCCCCAAATCACTCCAGGTGAATGCCGGGATGCTTCCTTCAAAAGGCCATGGCCGAATTCCTTCCCATTCCTTGCCCCCTATCCTCTCCCGTCTCTAAAGACCACGTTGTTAGAGAGACGTTAAACAGTAAAAAAAATAAATAAAAAAAAATTAATACTGCGTTTCCTACCCTAACATTTTGCTTTCTACCTTTTAGGAATTCTTCTACCCTGCAAATCACCTTTTTTATCAACTCCAATAGCTCTTACCTTATTTAGCACCATTTTATGGCTCACTATGTCAAAGGCCTATGGAAGATCCAGTGCTACACTATCAACTTGACCTCTCCTGTCCATTTCATCAGAAATATATTGCATATAGCATACTGATATTCGCAAGAATATCCTTGCTTAAGCCATGTTGCCGTCTTGAAAACCACTTACGATAGACAGGTGGTCCACAGGAGGAATATTCAAAATTTAGATAAGTTGCCGTCCTCGTACTGTATAAGGCTATAAGCGAGTGTAAGCTGTAAGAAAGCCATGAATATTTCAATGACCTGTCAAAAATCTGCCATTTGCAGGATATGAGGAAACACAGCATTGTTCCTACAATAGGCTATTCACTAAATACGTTTCCAGTCGGCCTCAAAAGAGCGCACCGTTCGTATAAGCATTACCTGATCGTTTTCTGTGACTCTTGCAGTAGCTATGAGGGACCGCGGAAAGTAGTAGAGTTTGTTACATAAAAAGTGATGAAGTAAACGACAATCTCAGAAAAACAATTCTTGTAAAAACAGGCCAAGTCTCGTGATCATGAAGTGACAAAAAGTTATGAGATCTTCTTCTGAGCAAAGTCTACACTTTACAGTGTGTATTCACTTCACTTTCTGAAACAGAATGGTTTCTCTCGGTGTCATGGTTCGTTTATTTAGAATTAAAAAAATATCTGATGATGTGCGCCATGTTTAATTATTAGTACCCTAAATGTGTTGCTTTATCAAACTTATAAATACGTAAAAGATTTCCCTCGCTCTTTTTCGAATTTGACAAGTAAATATTAAGCCCTCAATTTCAGTAAAAATGATGACGTGCATAATGGCCAAGTCATCAGATACTTTTTTAATTATAAATAAACGATCTATGACACCGAGAGAAACCATTCTGTTTCACAAAGTGAAGTGAATAAACACTGTAAAGTGTAGACTTGGCTCACAAGAAGATCTCGTAACTGCACGAACACGAGACTTGGCCTATTTATACAAGATCTATTTTTCTAGGATCTCATTTCTTTTTGTAAGTTATTCGCTTAGTCTGAATCGCCGCTCAAATGTAATGATTCCACTTGAAAATCGGTGAATAAGAACATTTCAGAATTGAAGACTTCAATATATGTTACCAACAATGCCCCACTCTCTGAAAACAAATGGTGTGCACCGAAGCCCAACAATGCAGATTATTGCTGGCTTATAAATAAATTACTAGTAACTTCCAAACTAATCATAGGAACAAAGTAAAATTTAAGATATTAGTTAAACTTACTGATCTCTACGCATTAAAAAAATCTCAGCGATATAGTTCCATCCGGAGCAAAACAATTTAGCCGCAAATATGTGCCAGAATTTTTAATGATTGGGATTTTAATTACATAAATATGGGGAAAAACTCCAATATTAGATTTTTCTCATGATATAGGGACGAAACCACATATGTGTACAAAATTACTAGTTTCTAGGATTACTGGAAGTACAGTGGAATTTTGATGTCGGGTGTCATAGTCGAAATACAATTTTGAATTTCAATAACTTCCATAGCAAGGAATGGAAAGAAGTAAAATTTAGCACATTAGTTAAAGTTAGTAAGCTCACTCTACAGTAAAAATCTGAAGTGTATAAAGTTATTAGGGTAGAAAGTGATTTTATGTTAGGGGTAGGTAAGGGTTAGACATATGTAAATTTACGAGTTTCAGACTTTTCTTATAATATGTGGGTAAAATATTATCTGCATGCCAAATTTCAGCTTTCGACGGCTAAGGGAAGTACCTTAGAGTTTTGATGATCATCAGTCAGTCAGTGAGTGAGTGAGTGAGTGACAAAATCGCTGTAGTTTGCATCCTAATAACATCCGAACTAAGAAAAGTAACGAAATATTTTTTTTTTTAAACTGCTTTACGTCTCTCAACAGCGAAGTCTTTAGAGACGGGAAAGGATGGGGGGCAAGGAATGGGAAGGAATTCGGCCATGGCCTTTTTAAGGAAGCATCCCGGCATTTACCTGGAGCGATTTGGGAAACCATGGAAAACCCAAATCTGGATGCCCGTACGGGGATTCGAAACGACGTCCTCCCGAATGCGAGGCCAGAACTCTATCCGTTACACCACCACGCTCGGTGAAATAAAATTCGTACGTTTGCTAAGATTGCTGATATCTATGCATAACAGAAATTTGAGACGTGTAGCATGAATACGACCGAAAAACTTGAGGTTCAAAAATGGCCCGAATCGCTTGGAGAAAAGGGTAGGCAGTGCCGTCGTTGATTCGACTTGGTGGGTGCACTGCCGTGCACCCAAATGTAAGTTTCACGGGTGTTCATCCGGGTAGCGTCATAAAAACACGACGTTTCGACAGCTGACTCTGCTGTCTTCATCAGGTACGGAAAGCTTCAGGTATTGTAAGCTGGAAGGATTGTATCAAAACTATCGAGAGGTCGATGTCAGGGAAAAGTAAGTAACAAGTTAAAAGATTGATTGCACCCCATCGTGATATTGAGAGTTGGGAACTCACCAGGAATAGTGCGGAAGGTGTTCTTCGGAGCCGCCGCGTTGCTGGACGTGCGGTTTCTGAAAGGCTGGTGGGATGAGACGAGCGTGGCTCCGTAGGACTGATCGCTCGCCGGTGTCATGGTTCGCAGTTTGTCCAGCACTGTCAAGCAGCTCGGCGAGCCGGCGTCGGGAATGCAGCCCGCCGAGGTTATTTCCATCCTGTCTGCCGGCCTGCTGGCTTGAGCTGTTGTGGCAGAGGGTGGCTCAACGAGGCCTCCCAAGTATGTGCGCCTGTTATCAGGTCAAACACGCGGCTGTACTGAGTCACCGTCTGGAGGATTAGGTAATGGCGACCACCCACAGACGCAATAGAGTTGTCGTTTCCTTGGTTGTCAGAAATGTATATTAATCTTGACGGAACATGGCTTCGCATTTGGGAGGACGCCGGTTCGAATCCCAGTCCGGGCATCCAGATTTGCGTTTTTCCATGGTTTCCCCAAATCACTCCAGACGAAAGTCGGGATGCTTCCCTCTAAAGGCCAGGGCCGAATTCCTTCCCGTTCCTTGTCCCCCAGACCCATCCCGCCTCTAATGACCTCGACGTCGACGAGGCGTAAAGCCGTAATCAAAACAAAGGAACATGATGAGTGAGTAGTAACGCTCTGTCCTCGCATTCTGGAGGAAGCGGGTTCAAATTCCCGTCCGGCTATCAAGATTTCGGTTTTCCATAGTTTCCCCAAATCACTCCAGGCGAAAGTCGGAATGCTTCCTTCAGAAGGCCAGGGCCGAATTCCTTCCCGTTCCTTGTCCCCTTTGCCCCCCAGCCCCATCCCGCCTCTAACGACCTCAACGTCGACGTGGCATAAAACCATAACCAAAAAAAAAGGAACATGATGGGTGAGCAGTTAACGCTCTGGCCTCGTATTCGGGAGGACGCCGGTTCGAATCCCCGTCCGGGCATCCAGATTTGGGTTTTCCATGGTTTCCCAAGATCACTCCAGGCGAATGCCGGGATGCTTCCTTCAATAGGCCATGGACGAATTCTTTCCCGTTCCTTGTCCGCAGTCCCATCCCGCTTCTAATGACCTCTACGTTGACGAGGCGTAAAGCCATAAGTAAAAAAAAAATAGTTTTTGTGTGATGCATGGAAAACAGTAAAAAAAATTCAAAATTTACTTTTTTGGGCTGTTTATCATTGGGAAATATAACTATAATCCGGATAAATAGTATCCTACGTTACAACCAAAGACATAAGCTATTGCTATGTCTAGTTTCGATAAAGCCTGTACATTAGTATTGGCGTGATGCATGGACACAGAAAGACAGACATAATTTCCAAAATTTATGGTTTTGGCATCTCTATCAGTAGTGTTCGTTCATTCCAATTAGTCTTTTGAAATAAATTTCATGCAAAGACACAATTTTTCTACAATGTTATTATGTAGTATAGATATAGGTTTTTCTTTGAAACTAACGTAGTCACAATCCGAAGTTTGATTGGAGGCATACTAAGCCATTGTGTCAGAGGTAGGACGGCCAGTTCCTTTCCTCTGGGACCTACAGTTAACCTGGAATCCGAACCACGTAACGTTTTGGCGTAGCTCGTATGGTTAGACACGACTCATAAAAATTTCTGCTCTCACCGTGATGGGATGATCACATACATTTGGAAAATATTAAGTTTCTAAACAGTTTGTGGTAACACGCTACCCTCCATAATCTGCTGTGTAGCACGAAGGAAGTGACATCATTTTTGGAGGTATTATTAACACCATAAAATTTTATTTCAATAGATCATAATTTGCATCTCACTCCAGTTGGAGCGTAGCCTCTCAATAACGGGCGCGATTGAATACATCAGAACGTTTCGTAAGATAATAAAAAATTGTTATATTTCAACCCTTGTTATGAATTTTTCTCCTGAGTTATTAACGAATAAAATGGATAATCATTCTTGTTTATGGTTTTTCCCCTTTTTATTAGTGGTTTAACGGCTTGTCGACACCAAGCCGGGAGGAGATGGGGGCAAGGAATGGGAAATAACTCGGCCATGACCCTTGGAAGGAACCATCCAGTCGTTTTCCAGGAGTGATTACCGTAGAAAACAGGAATCAGGGTGACCGGAAGGGATTTGAACCTGAGTCCTTCCAAATGCTCGGCTCGAGAGTTACTTATCTGGCTCCGTCCTATATTCGGATGATAAAGGATAGATTGATAATAATGTATGACTTAATTACCAGGAGTCTACAGATAGACTGTACAAGCGCAGTAAGGAAAGATTTTTTTATTTTTACTTATGGTTTTAAGCCTCGTCGACGTCGAGGTCTTTAGAGGTGGGATGTGACTGAGGCAAGGAATGGGAAGCCATTCGGCCATGGCCTTTTTGAAGGAAGCATCCCGGCATTCGCCTGGAGTGATTTGGGGAAACCGTGGAAAACCAAACTCTCGATTCCCGGAAGTAAGGAAAGATGAACGGCATTTAAATACTTGAAAAATCTCTGAGCTCAATTACAGTAGAACCTCGGCAAGTTGAACTTCAAGGGAGACGCGAAAAAATTCGAGTTATTGAGGTTTCGACGTATAAAGGGTTTTACTTAGAGATGTATTGGAGGTACATGTTCGACCTGCAGAGGTTTAGATTCTATCCTACCTAATTTTGAGTTACAGAGGTGAAATAAAAATACAAATAAATGTAACAAAAGAAATGTTTGTTCTCAATTTAAGAATTTGCAGATATTTATAAACATAAAAAAAATCACCAGTAAGATATCATGCTTTTTCGCGTAATAGTGGTCCACTAACACTAATATTTTGGTTTCAACACTGTTTAAACCATTTAAGTAAGAATTCTGATATTCGTTGTCTTTCGCAGAACAAATTTTAATCGTTTTAATTTTTTTTCCCATGATTTCTGATTCATTTTTATTATTGTTGACAGAGTGCTCACAGGCAAGCCAAATTGATCAGCAACATCTTTCTTCTTATTTATAGCTTCGAGCAATTCTAACTTTTCAGAGAGACTCTAAGTTTTCCATTTACGTTTCACAGCACTCATTCTTCAATAACCCTGTTTGTGCACTGTATCAGAAATTGACGTGCATGCCAATAGAACCTAACTGATTCTGTGATGTTAAAGATTTGCTTCGCTTGAGCAACGCATAACAATAAATACTCAAATGAAACAATGGGATACCTGGTAAAGACGTGTTGATGTCAGTCGTAAAAATCGGTAATCCTTTTATCGAAAAAATTTGAAGAAACTTTACTTATTTCACACTCGTAAAAATTACTTCTAAGAAAGTATTTCTGGTTATTGTTTCTACGAGCTATAGAGGTTATTAATTTAAAATCATTAAGCTGTAGAAGTTGTAGAATGAAACATTGATATGTTCTAGATACAGAGGTCAAATATAATTTTTGCGAGTTATAGAGGAAAAATATTCACTGAAATACCTTGGTGGGGAATATTGATTATTTCGACTTATCGAGGTCTCATATTTCGAGTATTGTAGGTTTTGGGGCTTGAAGAGCAGGGAACAAAGGTTTCTTTCGAGTTGTAGATGTTTTCGACTTATCGAGGTTCGACTTACCGAGGTTCAACTGTTATTCCTTACGTAGGTGATCAAATAAATGAAACCTAGTGCTTTAGGAATAACTCATTAGCAACCAACTACTAAACTATTGGAGTGGATGAGAAAGTGATTTGCTGGGTAGAAGAATTTTTAAAAGGTAGAAAACAGAAAGTTAGGGTAGGAAATGTAGTATCAAAAGAAGTGGAAGTAAAAATGGAAGTGCCGCAGGGTAGTGTATTGGGACTAAGGATTGCAATCCCGCAGTGTTTTCAATCCCGCGGGATCCGTGCGGGATTGGTAAAAACAGTTTTTTAACGCATATATTTAAAACATAGTTACTTAAAACGTTAATAAATTAAATGATAAATAAATTAGTAAATAATTTTTAATGTTAAATGATAAAAATTAACAATAAACAATATTTTGATTGGCAAAATGACTTTAAAACTTTTTAGCGAGTCTTAAGTGTATTTCGAGGTTTTATATTTTTGTTTTTTTTAATCTAAACTAATTTTTAAATAAATAATAAAAATGGAAAATATTGAGTCTTAGGTCATATAATGTGTCTTACAATACATCACATAAGTTTAAAAATATGGTTTGCTTAATGGCCAAGTTACCAGAGTTTTTTTTTTTTTATCTAAATTAACGTTCCATAACACCGAGAAAAGCATTCCATTTCACAAAGCGAAGTGAATATCCTCTGTAAAATGTAGATTTGGCTCAGAATAAGATCTCATAACTTTTTGTCACTGCACAGGCACGAGACTTGGCTTTTTTTTGCGTGATTCATTATTATATCTCCTGATTCCTTGACTGATATTACAGTTGATTCAATGTTATTAAAAGAAACTACTCACCGACACGTAAACTGTCAAGTATTTCAGATTTACTTATGTGGCGTAACGACGTTTTTAGAGTGGAAATTATTATTTTTTAGTAAGAAAGGAGACTTTCTCTTTTTTAGGTAAGGGTGTCAGGGATTGGAATGAGTTACCAAGAGAAATGATGAATAATTTACCGAAAACTTTGAAGGAATTTAAAGATAAAAATTGTAGAGGGCAAATGTAGGTGGGTGCAGGATAGGGGGAAGATGGGTGTGTAGGGAAATTGCCACCGGAGACTGTACTCCATTGCAATTAAAAAAAATTAAATTAAATTAAATTTCTTGGCGAATGATTGCAGTGAAGTCCTCATAGGTTGTATCTCCGGATTTCATTGCAAACACACGAAATTACACACGTGAGGAAGACGGCGGAGGCAGCCGTCGAAGTATGGTGTTCCTAAAACAAAATTCGTCTATACACCAGTGAAAATTTCATTATAACTTTTTTTACCTTTAGTTGAAATAATAACAAGGAGAAGAGGGATTAATCGCAAGACTGAGCGGCACATGTAAGCAGGTGGCTTTCACCAAGGAAACGGATTGAGGCAGCGGCCAAAACAACAATAAGTCAAAGGATAGCTGTTAAATAAATAGGTACGCGATCGTTAAAATTACGATAACACCAGTTTCATATCAACGAATAATAAAATTTTCAGCCGCAAATTAGGAAATTGTCACAATTACTTTATCTGCAAATACATAAAATGGGAATAATGAAACCGTGAATATAAAGCTGTAACCATGTAGTTCAGATAACGTGTGCGACACTTAAGTAATAATTATATAAATTTAGAAAATCGTACTAAATACGCACCATAACTCAAATTACGAAAATGTGTACTCGAAACAAACGTAAGTTTGGATGAATACGTAAAAGTGTATTTATTTACTTACAAATGACGAAGGTTGACAAAAAAAAAATTGTAGAGGGCAAATGTAGGTGAGTGTAGGATAGGGGGAAGTTGGGTGTGTAGGGAAATTGCCACCGGAGCCTGTGCTCCATTGCAATTAAATTAAATAAATTTTTAAAAAAACGCTTGTTCACATGAGTCAAATGCCAACTGGAAGGGTACAGGCAAACAGTGCAAAATATCCGACAGAGACCGAGTGGGGCAGCGAGTCACGCAGACTGACACGCGTTTACGCCGGATTTTGCGGATTGCGGATCCGCTTAATTTTGTGCGGGATCTGCCAGACTGTCTAATCATGCGGGATCCCGCGGGATGCGGGATCCCGCTTTGCTGGATTGCAATCCCTAATTGGGACTATTGCTATTCATTATATAATGAATAATTGTGTTTATTGTTTACTATCTGCAATTAGATTGTTTGCAGATAACATAATGCTATATAAAAGAATCAAAACGATAAAGAATTGTAAACAGTTGGTAAACATGGGATGAAAATAGATACAAAGAAGAGCTTATTGGATGCACAAATAAAAAACAAAAGATTGGTTAATTATGAATATAAGGTGGGGAAAGAATTGCTTGCTGAAGACTTGAAATGTAAATATCTTGGCATTACATTTTATAACAAGCTTAACTGGGCGGGACAAATTGGACAGGTGGTAGGAAAAGGTTTCAAAATTCTGCACTTGTTGGAGAGAGTGATGAGGGGATGCACGAGAGATGTAAAGGAATTGGGTTACAAATCTTTCGTCGGACCATTGCTGGAATATGGTGTGTAGTATGGGACCCTCATTTTACGCATCAAATACAGGAGTTGGAGAAGGTGGAAAAAAGGGCTGCTAGATTTGTGTCTGGAAATTATCGCAGGATGCAATCAGTGACGGATATGATAAAGGAGCTGAAACATTCGATTTCAGACACAAGGGTGTGGGAAGATTCTCTTTTTTAGTTAAGGGTGTCAGGGATTGGAATGAGTTACCGAGAGAAATGATGAATAATTTACGAAAACGTTGAAAGAATTTAAAGGTAAAATTTGTAGAGGGCAAATGTAGGTGGCTGCAGGATAGGGGGAAGATGGGGGTGTAGGGAAATTGCCACCGGAGCCTGTTTTGCATTGCAATTAAATTTAATCGAGTAATCATACTAATCGAATCTTTACAGTAATGTGTCATTAATCTCAGTTTGATGCGAGTACGCTTTCTTTCACAAAGAATATCTCTGCATTATTCGGAAATACTGTTCTGTGGACGAAAGAGATGAGAGTCTGTCTCTTAAGGAGTCTCCTGGGTGTTCGTTTATCAGTCTTCCTCCACATCGTATGCTGCAATCAAGTCAAACATTCTGCCTCTCATTATCAACCATAAACTGCGTCACTAATTCAAGAAATATTGACTAACTGAGTCAGTGCGTTAATGCGCTGGTGCTGTGGGTTTATGGAGACGCCTAAGATTCTTATTGGTGATGAATAGTATTTAAGTTAATGTGATCTTTCACTAATGAATGAAACTCACTTAGTAATTACAATAATAGTAATAATTTCGTGGGTTCTTTATGACCTAGTAACAGAGTTTCTTACCAGCTGCGCAATATCTTTCGTAGTCACTTATCGGTTAAAATATATATATATATATTAAATCTTTCATTCCCTCTGCTGAGGGCAGAGGGCGGGCCGGTGTAGAACGTGAGTTCTTTTCAGCCAAAGGTTTACATTTTATTGTGTTTTTCTTTATTTGAAATATTTTGATGCAATTAACTTAAAACTAAATACATAAAATTCTTAATTTGGGGTTACAAGTCATTTACAAATTCTTACAATTAATCTACTTATTTTATATTTTGTTTATTATTTTCTAATATTTACATTTCTGTTTTATCTAATATTTACATCTATTATTTGGCATCAGGCAGCTTTTAAGGCCGACAGTTTTGAGTGGTTTCATCTTTAATTAGTTATTATCCGCATCTGTTCTGGGTCTTTCGTCAAGATGTGTTGGAAGTTGTTCGTCTTGCGTCCACCTTAGGGAGTGTATATAAAAATACGTGGCTTGGGTAAGGAATGGGGGGGGGGGGGGTGGTTCCGAGCCAGGCCACACGTAGCTTTTCGTTCATATTATTTGTCACAGTTAAAATGAGATACAGAACACAAAACAGCTTGTGAATATTTATTTCCGCAATTTAATTATCCCCGTATGCAATTTATGATAGTCTGACAAGAGAAAACAATAGAAAATGTCTTCTGGAATCAATTGGGAAAAAGGCTACGTGCTTAGTCCTACGTGGGGGGCTTAGACACAAATGCCACGTTGGGCTACGTGGGGGGAGGGGCGGGGGGTTCACAAGAGGCCAAAATGGAGCTACGTGGTTTATGCACGCTCCCTTAACACGGAATCCCAACCATGGAGCGTCCTAACGTATTATGAACGTTACGAAACAAGCAAGGGTGAATGTTTCAAATCCCGTAAACATGCCGGCCGGGTTCTGAATTCGAATTGACCCCCCGTGCATCTTAGGCAAATGTTTATTATTATTTATTTTTTATTCCAAGAGTAACAAAATTACCACAGTTAACTGGAACTTCTTTAGTCAAAACAGCACAAAGCCCACGTCGTTATCTTTCAGTTTAGACACTTTTTTCTTCTAAGGCTTCTTCTTTTCCTCTTCCCCTGTAGTTAGCAAGCGTCCATAAACCACGTAGCTCCATTTTGGCCTCCGGTGAACACTCCCTCTCCCAAGTAGCCCAACGTTGCTTTCCCCCTTCCCGTCCCCCACGTAGTTTTCTTTCCCTGTTGATTCCAGAAGACATTTTGTACTGATTTCTCTTGTCAGACTATCGTTAAATTACATACGCAGATAATTAAATGACGGAAATAAATATTCACAAGCTTTTGTGTGTTCTGTAGCTCATTTTAACTGTGACAAATAATATGAATGAAAAGCTACGTGACCCGGCTCGTGAGTTCCCCCCCCCCCCACCCTCCACGTAGTCCAGCGTAGCTTTCCAGCCAACCTCTCCTCCCCTAGACCAAGACACGTAGTTTGTGGACGCTCCCTCAGCATCAGCAGAGGCAGCTGTAAACTGCTCCACCAAGTGAAAGTTGAGACCTGCTGAAATTAATCCTGGAGTTTATATTTTATGCCGTTTAGCTCATTGATTACAACACATTTAAAAACTTTGAAAGAAACCCTTATAGTTAATGGTTTTATTGATTTTATGATGAGGTTATGTGATATCGGAAATCGTCTAATGATGGTTCTTTTGCTTTGAGGTGTTCTTCCCGCTTGTTATAAATCGCCAGTATTAAAGAAACTCAGTTATTAACAACGAATAATAACTGTTTAACTCTTTGTGTAACGCTGTAACTGATACTTCAGCATAGTGATTTTAAATTTTCTGAAGGTTTTGGTAACCAGAAGCTTGAGATAATGCAGCATATTTACAGTTTCTCGTTAGAATCTGTTTTAAAAAAATTTCATATTGCGTTAGTTTATTTACAAAAAATAGTATTCGGTTTTTACGGGCAAGAAACTTCTTGAACAAGTGTTTATACATGATTTTTCGAAATATATATACAGGGTGTTACAAAAAGGTACGGCCAAACTTTCAGGAAACGTTCCTCACACACAAACAAAGAAAATATGTTATGTGGACATGTGTCCGGAAACGCTTACTTTCCGTGTTAGAGCTCATTTGATTACTTCTCTTCAAATCACATTAAACATGGAATGGAAACATACAGCAACAGAACGTACCAGCGTGACTTCAAACACTTTGTTACAGCAAATGTTCAAAATGTCCTCCGTTAGCGAGGATACATGCATCCACCCTCCGTCGCATGGAATCCCTGATGCGCTGATGCAGCCCTGGAGAATGGCGTATTGTATCACAGCCGTCCACAATACGAGCACGAAGAGTCTCTACATTTGGTACCGGGGTTGCGTGGACAAGGGCTTTCAAATGCCCCCATAAATGGAAGTCAAGAGGGTTGAGGTCAGGAGAGCGTACTAACATACTAACGAAACTAAAATGAGCTCTAACATGGAAAGTAAGCGTTTCCGGACACATGTCCACATAACATATTTTCTTTGTTTGTGTGTGAGGAATGTTTCCTGAAAGTTTGGCCGTATCTTTTTGTAACACCCTATATATATATATATATATATATATATATATATACTTATGGCTTTACGCCTCGTCAATGGCTAACGCAGGAAGGGATGGGGGGCTAGGAACAGGAAGGAATTCGGCAATGGCCTTTTTGAAGGAAGCATCCCGGCATTCGCCTGGAGTGATTTGGGGAAACCATGGAAAACCCAAATCTGGATGCCCGGACGGGGATTCGAACCCGCGTCCTCCCGAATGCGAGGCCAGAACATTAACCGTTCACCCACCACGCTAGGTTTTTACAAACTGCATAATTGTCTGTAAGAATTGATACTTTGTTGGCGTACTATTTTGATGATATTTTCAAGCGTGATGTCGGACCACTCTACAACTGATTTTACTTCGGAAGAAGACGTCACAGCGTAGCTCAGGCGGTAGAACGTCTGACTGTGCGCCCAGACGACCGAGGTTCGATCCCCTACAAAGCAGAGGATTTTCCCTCGAATCTGAACGTCCGGAACGGCTCTCCAGGCCCACTCAGCATGCTATACAATGAGTACCGTGGAGGAAACTCCGCGGGAAGGTAAAGAACGGCCGCTGCGTGGCGCTAACCACGTCACGTCCATTCTAGTGCCAACGGTTGTAAAGGGCCCCATACACACAGCAACTTGTTGGCCAACTTGGTTGTGTTGTAGCTGAAGTTGGTGTGTCTATGGGTAGGTTGGCAGACCAAATCACAAGTTGGCTAACCGAGTTGGCGGTTTTCAAACTCTTTTGATATTTGTGGGCGGGGCCTATTGTTGTGCCAACGTGTTGTAGTGCGTATGGGCAAGTTGTCCAACCTGGCTGCCAACATCAGTCCGCTCCGGTTTCTCATCGAGGCAGTGCTAGTGATCCATGTTAATAGTGGTATTGTGATGGCTACTATTCACAACAACGATGAATGGAACACCGTCATCGAAAAGTTTAGCTGTCAACCACAGTTTTGGAAAGTAAAACTTGATTCATAGAAAAATAAAAATTCCAGAAACATGGGCTGTGAAGAATTGCTGATTGATTTCAAAGAAGTGGAAGTTTTTGTAATCTTCCGGTGCAGTTACTTTGAGCCACGACAACAAATTTGTGAGTGAAAATTTCGGGCATATTTCTTTTTCTCTTTTCCCTCTCATTTTCCGCGCTGGCGGCAACGATAATTGTGCACAAAGCAATTTCTTCTAGTTCCAACATTACTGGTAGCCGGCCTTGGTAGCGTAGGGGCTAGACTACCGGTCCCGCGTGCCGAAGGTCGCCGGTTCGAGTCCGGCCGAGGCTTGGGTGTTTAAGTGTTGTGTGTCTGTGTGAATGTCTTGTCGGTCCATACTTAGAAGCTCCAATATATATATACTGGATGACTGATTCACTGGAAGCTACAATAATCACATTGAGCTGGCTGTATGGCCTCCGTTGCCAAATGCTATTTTAATAATAATAATAATAAAAATACTGGTATAAGTAAACACCTTGTTTTCTGTATGCTGGTTCTCTTTCTAGTGATGTCGGCCAACTGTGTTGTCCAACTTGTTTTTGTGTTGGCCAACCAAGTTGGGAGACATGGTTGGACAACAAGTTGCTGAGTGTATGGGGCCCCTAAGGGAGCGTGCATAAACCACGTAGCTCCATTTTGGCCTCCTGTGAACAACCCCCCTCCCCCCCCCCCTCCCCCCACGTAGAACGTAGCTTTTTTCCTTTTTGATTCCAGAAGACATTTTGTACTGTTTTCTCTTGTCAGACTATCGTAAATTACATACGGAGATAATTAACTGAGGGAAATAAATATTCACATGCTGTTGTGAGTTCTATTCCTCATTTTAACTGTGAAAATTGTTATGAAAGGAAAGTTACGTGGCCTGGCTCGGAACCCCACCCCTCCCCCCACGTAGCCTAGCGTAGCCCTGGAGCCAACCCCCCCCCCCCCCCCCTGGACCGAGCCTCGCAGTTTGTGCACGGTCCCTAATGAGAATGCGGAGATGTAGCTCCGTGAATCATACGGGAAGCGGCAGGAGCCGTAGGAAGTTTACTTTAGAAGACGACACAGCCAGCGATGAAATATCGAGTTTTTTACAATAAAACCTGGCTGTACTCCCGTGAAGATTTCATTGTATAATTTTAACCTATCACGGTAGCGACTTTAGGATTATCAGAACGAAGGAAAATTGAAGCTGATAATTAAGTGAACAGTTAAAGTAAGAAATGAAAGTCTTTTTGGAAATGGTAGGTGAGGAAAGAAGTTTGTTTAGGGGACAGGATGATGGCGCACTGGTTAATTTGTTAATGGAGGGAACAGTCAGAGGTAAAATGGATTAAGAGTTCTATATGGAGGGGAAGAGATGGTACAAACTAACAAGGAAAATAATATACAGTTTACCACAAACGCTAAAAGAGTTTTAAGTTGCAATTTGTAAACAGCAGGGATAGATAGGTGGAGGGAAAAAAAATCAAGATATAGGAAGGTGGGGATGCAGTGACATTGCCACAGGAGAATGTGTGCTCCATTGCAATTGAAATTAAATTAAGTCAAAGAATTGTAGAGGAGAGCAGTGAATAGAATATATGAAGCAGATAATTGAGTGCGTGGGATGTAAGAGATGAAATATTCTCTCAAACCGTTTGAGAGACTGATGATAGCAAAAAAAGCCTATTGCATAGATACCATACGAACAAAGCTCCTACAAATGGAGGGATAAAAATTATACTTGCAAACGAATAGTATATTCGGCCATACGGCGAATACCGAATATTCTTCAGACTTTCTCGTCGAATATTCCGCAAAAGCATTCGGCCGGGTTGGCGCCAAAATCTGCGCTAGTCTCTCGCTCGCATGTTTAGGTATGACTATCTCCCACCACTATATGCCTGTTTTTACTTGATTGATGTTGGACTCAAATATCGACTTTGTTATTTGTGAGAGACGTTTTTTCCCCCTCAGGAATGTCAGTTACTTGCGCTAAAAACCCATTCCACGAGATGCGAAGATGGATAAGCTTTGTCGCGATAGTTCATAATACAGAATAAGCGACAGGTGTATTTTTCTGAAGCCCAAACTACTGTTAGAAGTTTTTTAACTGCGCCTCTAGTTGTTCTATAGTGACTATTTCGTCTTCCTGTACTACGAAATGCGATTCTTCAACGGCACCATATGGATCGATAACCGAGTGCGGTATTTTCATAGTCAAAACATTCTCAAACCTCGTTTTTAAGTATGAGAAGGGCATTTAGGCTAAATGTTGAACATAGGTCAAAACGTAATAATCCTCCACGTTGGTCAGTAATAAGTTGGGGAAATAGGAAAAAGTTATGGCTTTCCAATATTTTGCTTGAACAGATTAATTCTGGCAAGAAAAGCTTAAATTGTGGCCTCATTTTATTAAATTCAGACTGTCAACTTGTAACTACTACTACCACTGCCTGACAATGCAGAAAAAATAGTTTTTCTGCATCACTATCTTCTACTACTAAATTTCAATTATGATTATACATGTGAACAGATATTTAATACGTTTGTTAGTTTTGCCTTGACATTGTAAAAGTTGACTATGCACGATTTTTTTTTTTTTTTTAACTGCTTAACGTCTCTTAACAGCGAGGTCTTTAGAGACGGGAAAAGATTCGTGGCAAGAAATGGGAAGGAATTCGGCCATGGCCTTTTGAAGGAAGCATCCCGGCATTTGCCTGGAGTGATTTTTGAAACCATGGAAAACCCAAATCTGAATGCCCGGACGGGGATTCGAACCGCCGTCCTCCCCAATGCGAGGCCAGAACGCTAACCGTTACACCACCACTCTCGGTATTATTATTTTTTTGTTGTTGTAATTTTAAGAAAAATACATTATCACATAATGAATCAATAATTTTGTTTCACGCAATTATCCAACTACAAAAAAATTGTAAGTATTCGGTATTGTGCAGAATAGTAACTGCATATTCGGCATTCGGCCGAATAGGATAAAAGTGGGCGGGTAGGCCTAATGC
Source organism: Vandiemenella viatica (assembly GCA_031002005.1). Lineage (NCBI taxonomy): Eukaryota > Metazoa > Arthropoda > Insecta > Orthoptera > Morabidae > Vandiemenella > Vandiemenella viatica. The sequence goes on along the minus strand of JARYHS010012519.1, from coordinate 222,498,036 downwards.
CGTTGTAAGCCTGATAAAAATACAAATCCGAATATTTTGAGAGTCAGTAATTTGCCACCTTACATTTTATACCTATGAAGATTATCCACAAGAAATTAACCGTTCAGAGTCCCTAATCCCCCCGTAATAATTTTCGTCTCCATGATTTTTCCAAGTTTCACATTTTAATCGTGTTAAGATTAAAAAGAACTAAAGTAGTGCGCAATTACAAATTTCTAAGTTATAGGCTTCAGAAGATGAGGTTCCCACAGACGGACTCAGAGAATGCGTAACATTCGTTTAGAAGGGATGGAACTCCAAAAAAGAATATTATTGAATATGTTGAATGTAAAAGAATTTTGAAAGTAAATTTAAATTAAAGTTGCAGAACTTATTCCGTAATGGAAATTTCGTTTCTTCAGATAAATTTGGTTGGAGATTTCACATAAAATAATTATCAAAACATATTTTTACTCATCTTCCATGGCTCCCGGACAACGATGCCATAAACTTATCTTTCATCATCATTATTATTATTATTATTATTTAAAGTGAAAACTTAAATAGTTGCGTTATGTTATGTTTGGACGGGGTTGGTAAGAAGCCACCTGTTGCGCGTCAGATCGCGGCCAGCTGTTGCGCATATGATATGCACACAGGATGTTTTTCGCAAAATCTTTATTCAAACACACAGTTTTTATCCGATTTTGATGGAATTTTGCATATATATACTTTAAAACAAATACAAAACACCGTTGAGGTTTGATTTACAGAAACATAAACCCTCGTCTCCTTTTCCCCCTCACTTTAATTTCTGTTCATACAAACCCACAGTTTTTAAGAGTCGTATTTGATTATATGAGCTACGCCGGGACGTTCCGTAGTAGGCCCCTCAAGACAGGAATTAGGCTTCTTGCTTCTGACGCAATAGCCTGGTACATCTCCTTGGGGAAGATTCGACCAACCGTTGGGATGTGGTTAACTTGGATTTTTAGTTTTTGAAGTGAAAACTTCTTTAGTCGCGACGGTCGGTTTTTGGATGGGTAAAATCTTATGAGTTCGTATTTCCGACATGCTAATGTTAATAGCTTATCTGTTGAGGTCTGGTGGCTCAGTGGTTAAGGTGTCTTACTGGCGAACGAAATGTACCGGTTCGAATGTGTGTCTCGGCGGTATTTCTCATACACCATTAACTCGACATTCACATCTGGCATAACTTCCTGTGTAATGTGAAGTACGCCAGAATGCTTCCGTGGTTTAAATTCCACTTTAAACAGGACTACCGGTTTATAGTCCAGTAACGGGGTCGTAAAAAGGGGGTCTCACAAACATCACATCACGTAGAAGATTTTTTTTTCTTATCTTGTATATATTGGTGAGAGTATGCAGAAACCAAGTTTTCGACCTCCAACACCCTCGGCACAATTTTCTGTGGCCAAAAAACATCAAAATTTGGGTACTTTTTTTCAGTTTTTCGTCTATAACTCCTTCCTGATAAGTCCTATCAAGAAATATTATATTTTCAATTTGAAAGAGGACAAAATTTCCTACAACTTTCGTACTACAAACTTTTTTCTAAACTCAAAATTAAGCGAGCTACAGTTCTTTAAAAATCAGCCAAATTTCACACTTTTCCTAAAAATTGGGTTTTTACCTAATCTGCAGCTCAAAATGACCTGAAACCCCTGTATGTATAACCGATATATATATATTTCTGTATGACATAGTATATATATGTACTATACTTTGATTACTGATGGTCCATTCAATAATCATATAGTATTGTTGGCCGGGAGATCCCGAAGGATTGTTCGGCCGCCAGTTTACAGTGTTATGGATAGGCCGCGCAGTGCGCTTCTTGTGGCTATCTAACCTGACCAAGTACTAGTACCGCATATAGGGAACCTACAGCTTAAGGTGGAATCCAAACCATAGAATCGTTCTGGCTTACTTCATATTACACAGCAAGCTGTGGCAGAGGCAAAGCTCGGGTTAATGGCATTTTAAAATTACTGCTGTGAACGGGATTTCAATCTTCAGTCAGATACCTTAACCACTGAGCTACCATTTCATTCTATTACCTGATGGTATTTGTACCAGTTTGAAAAACGGATTTGCAAAACTGTAAACATAATGTTATGGCAAAAAGTTTATTTATGCAGTCAAAATTAAGTCATAATAAGTCAAAAATTAGTCAAAAATTCATTTCTTTTCAGTTTTAATGGATTGAAACAATGTGTTCCATTTGAATTTGTTCCGTACAACAATGGAAAAAAATTGTCGCTATATGAAGCATTTAAATCTCTTCAAGATACAACACCCAACACAAAAATTTTTGCTATGCACGGATGATTCCTCCTGCATAAGGTTATGTGGCATAGTAGTAAATACCTTGGCTGCTTCTGTGGAAAATATGAAGCCTATTTGACAACGAACTATAGATCCAACATCACAGTTATATTTGACGGATACCGAAGTTATGCTGCGCAGAGAGGAATAAAGTCATCTGAAATGATTTGTAGTTTGAAAACATCAGATACTTCAGCAGGCATCATTTTCAGTGAGGAAACAAGTGCTACAGTGACGCAGCAAATGAGAGCAGCCAGAATTGTGTAATGTTGATACTAATGCAAAAACTGAAAAAGGAGGCATCCAAGATCAACAGGCAAAACAAGATGCTGCTGGATTGATCGTTGACGCAGCAATTGCCCAAGCAGCAAAATTCGACAGTGTGATGATTCTAAGTGAGTATATTGGCTTTCTCATTTTGCTAATGGGCTTTGGTACCATGAGTTTGAACCCACACACATCCTCTTCATCCATGCATTTGCTGGATGTGATACAATATCAGCATATTTCGGCTATGGGAAAGAAAACTTCTACTGCATGATTCAATACCAACCATATCTGAAAGTAACATACATGCTAACTTCTCAGAACTCTAGCCTCCAGAGAACATTTGGAGAACACGCAGGGGAACAGATCATCTTGGAACGGTACGGAAAAATTACTTGTGGAACATTGGAAGGCTCAAATATGAAATGATTAAAACATCTGCCCAAAAAATGCATTCAGACTAGCACGGTTGCCACCAAAATCAGATGCGGCAACGTTTCACTCAATATGCACGTACCACCAAGTAAAGGTTGGTTGGGTCGAGAAACGTACCCATTGCCGTGAGGATGAAGGAAAGGCTCGTCCACTCTTATTACAGTTACAATAATAAATGCATTCAGGAGGACGTCGGTTCGAATTCCCGTCCAAGCATCCAGATTTGGGGTTTCCATGGTTTCCTCAAATCACTCCAGCCGAATGCCGGGATGCTTCCTTCAAAAGGCCATGGCCGAAATCCTTCACGTTCCTTGTCCCCAGTCCCATCGTGCCAATAATGAACTCGACGTCGACGAGGCGTAAAGTCATAAAAAAACGATAATAAAAGACGATGCACTTGAGTTTACTTCGAAGGTTCTATCATATTCCTTCCAGAAACCTTGTTCTCCTCCATGCAGCTGTCGCTAATCAGGACTGCATGGTTCAGCTGCTTCCAAAAATTGCTCTCGCCTGACTTGTGAAAGCGTTCCTGGAATGTAGTAGATGAAGGATAGGAAGATTTCTTCGACCTCGAGGAAGCTGTTCCTGATGCAATGGACGAAAGAGACACAATTCATTGATAAGCCGGGACAATCTAAACGGAAAAGAAATTTATTTATGACCATTTTTTTAACTTATTTCGAAATTATTATGACTTTATAACTTTGCGTCATAACATTATGCATTGTTCTATTATCTTCAGTAATAGAGCGATCTGGTAGCTCAAGGCGTCTGACTGGAGATCGAAATCTCGGTCTCAGCAATGATTTTCAAAGGCCATTTACCCGACCTTTACCTCTGCCACAGCTTGCTGTGTAATATGAAGTAAGCCAGAACGATTCTATGGTTTGGATTCCACCTTAAGCTGTAGGTTCCCTATATGCGGTACGAGTACTTGGTCAGGTTAGATAGCCACAAGAAGCGCACTGCGTGGCCTATCCATAACACTGTATCCTGGCGGCCGAACAATCCTTTGGGATCTCCCGGCCAACAATGCTATATGATTATTGAATGGACCATCAGTAATCAAAGTATAGTACATATATATACTATGTCATACACAAATACATATATATCGGTTATATATACAGGGGTTTCAGGTCATTTTGAACTACAAATTAGGTAAAAACCCAATTTTTAGGAAAAGTGTGAAATTTGGCTAATTTTCAAAGAACTGTAGCTCGCTTAATTTTGAGTTTAGAAAAAAGTTTGTAATACGAAAGTTGTAGGAAATTTTGTCCTCTTTCAAATTGAAAATAGAATATTTCTTGATAGGACTTATCAGGAAGGAGTTATAGACGAAAAACTGAAAAAAGTACCCAAATTTTGATGTTTTTTGGCCACAGAAAATTGTGCCGAGGGTGTTGGAGGTCGAAAACTTGGTTTCTGCATACTCTCACCAATATATACAAGATAAGAAAAAAAAAATCTTCTACGTGATGTGATGCAAGTGAGAACTACCCCGTTACTGGACTATTAGGTTAAATCGGCTAAGACAGGGGCGGAATGCGCAGCCACTAGAAACCCGGTCACTAGTTCATTACAACCACACGGGATTATTTGTTAATATTTATTATATCTGCAGCTGTAAGTATGACGTGTTATGCATATGATGTTAATAGTTTTAAGTTTTCGCTTCTGTCGGCAGTGCTCAATGACTGCCATGTTTATTTGTTTTTGATTTTTTTTTATTTTTTTTTCGTCTTGTTTACAAGCTAGAGGTCCGTGTCAGAAAGACGGATCGAAAGACGAAAACAGCGAGCCATGAAAATCGACTCTTGGGGTGTAGAACCCTTAAACCCCTGTAGACTGCAGTTCGGTCTGAATGTTCTTCACGACGTCGGTTAGCTACTTTATTTACGATATGCGGCTGTGTGTGTGAAAGGGAAATAATAATAATAATATAATAAAAATATACGAATTACTTTTTCTCGTACTGGTAAATGCGTCGATATTTGGTTATGATGAAACTTTAAGTTTGTCTTTCACATTACGCTAATAGACTCCCAGTCACGTGGCGCACAGAATAATCTATGGCCGAGATGCTGCTTGTTCGAAAGTAAATATATGTTTACCCGCCAGTCACTATCTCTCGATAAACCACCAACAACTAACCTTCACAATGGTCACTGTCCAAAGTCAACAGATAGGACTCGGAAGAATTAACCTACTAACAACAAGTGCCCAGTCACGTATGATCTTGCAGTTCCGAATACGCGAAGGAGTAAATGTATCTTTAGCGGACCTGTCCTGATTCCGAACATGATAACATACCTGCAAGTCGGATCAGGGACTCCTTGCGGTCATATAAGCGATGTTTCAAATTATCTGTTTAATTGGTGGCAGCGTCATCAGAATTTTCTGCGTATGCGTTGCAAAAATTTCAGAGAACATTGATCTTAACTCTGAAAGACGAAAGTGAATTTAACATACGGTATCTCAAAGTATTGTCGAACTTGTTTCTTCTACTATCTACCCTCGCCTTTGCGTCTTGTGTCAGAGGTGGTGGGAGTGTTTGTTTGGGCCCCTAGCGAAGGAGTAACTTTCCAGATGCCTCCAAATCTCCCACATTGCGACAAAGCTAATATAGCTGATGGGTATGCACGTAACCATTGACAGAAATTTAAATATTCACCCATCTTGCAGGATACAGTCTTGTCTTCCTTTTCCCCTTTTAAGTTCAAGAATGTTCTTACTGAAACAAATGTAAAAATGGGACATTAACGGACAGAGTTAACTTTCGCATTTGTACAAATTTTTGATTATTTTAAATTCATTTTTGTAAATTAGTGGTACATGAATAACCAAATAAATACAAGTAAAAACAAAACAAATTGTCGTATATAAATGCTTAGTGGGGATTCAAACATTTCTATAGAATTTGATCGTGTTGGTTGGTACCTTTAAATGATGTTTCCATAGGTTCTTTGTTCGGCCGCTAATCCCTTGTAATTACCCCAAGAGATAAAGGTTTATGGAGTAAAACAGTTCTTGCTTAGACAAAGGTTATAGTCTTGGATTGTGTATAAGTGCAGGTACCAGAAAGATAAGGCATCGATACTATCGTCTCCTTGAATTCAGATTGTAGGTTGACGTCACTCACACACACTAATTGCAAACTGCATCCTAACTTTAATATTTTTAAGAAGCAGAAAGTGGTTGGTTCAGCATTGGTTTTTAATTTAATTTAATTGCAATGGAGTACAGGCTCCGATGGCAATTTCCCTATACACCCATCTTCACCCTATCCTGCACCCACCTACATTTGCCCTCTACAAATTTTATCTTTAAATTCTTTCAAAGTTTTCGGTAAATTATTCATCATTTCTCTTGGTAACTCATTCCAATCCCTGACACCCTTACCTAAAAAAGAGAATCTTCCCACACCCTTGTGCCTGAAATCGAGTGCCAGCTTGTGGTCATGGTCATCTTTTCCCTTCCATGCATTACTTTTCATACCTATGAATCCCATTCCAGCTCCTTTATCATATCCGTCACTGATTGCATTCTGCCGAGTGAAGCTCGGCTAACCAGTCTGTACAACGTTTACATGGTCTACTATAACCATGTAAAATTAGGCATATAGCATAATAGCTGATTATGTCTAACGCTAAACAAAATCCTACTGATTTGTTAAAGTTTACTCACCTTTTCATCACTTTTCTTGCTTTCTGAGCAGCGAAGACCTGCACCAACTTCTCCACGTCGAGGAAACGCGCAATTTGCCTTTCCACTGCTATTATGGCAAGACCTCTTAGCCGCTCGTTGTTTACTGAAGATCTGAGATAGTTTTTAATTATCTTTAACTCGGAGAAGCTACGTTCTGCAGAGGCAACATACAATGACATGCACAAAATAAATCTTAACGTAATTGATACATTTGAGAAAATTTCTTGCAATTTGTTTTTGATGTACTGAAGTACTTCTAAACATGTGTTTGTGGAAGCATGGTTGACAACAGTTCCAATTCATTTTCAAGAGCCTCCGAATTTAGATCTTCTGACTGCGTTTTAGCATCTTGTAACGGGTTAATGGCATTTCCCCATTACTTTGGAAGATAATTTGAGAAGTTTTAAATATTGGCGGTTTGCGTTGTTGTCTGGTGACGTCAGCATCCGCCAAGTCCGTGAGTTTATTGAGGTAGGACACAGTTTTAAAGCATGGGTTGAAACTGGTCGTCGTCTAGTGACGTCAACATCTGCCGGGTCAGTGAACTCGGGGGTGTAAACCCCAAATTCGGAAGCATGGTGCGCTTGGAGAAAGACGCACCTAGGCTTCTGGGTGGGCAGTCTGCCGTCGGCCGTGGAGTAGGTGAGTCCGTCGTGAAAGTGAACAGTCAGTCGAGTCAACGAGAACGCGTGTTCGCGCTCAGTCATTATGATAAAGAACTAATTTGGTAGGTGATTTTTTTGATGATATGAAGGAACTTTAGCAATGAAGAAAGTATTTGCAGAATTTTATATGAATTGTTTCGTGGTGACCCATAGGTATGGTCTGAGAACTAGTAAGGGTGTTGTATGAATGAAAAGAGTGCATGTTATTCAGTCTAAATTTATCGGAGACATTACCTGTAATCTTAAAGGATCCAAGTACCGATAGTGAACCTTAATAAAGGTTGGGAGTTGGAGCGAAATTATCTTATTAACTATTACACGCATGTGTTTCAAATAAGAAGGTGCATTTTCATTTCATTTACCAACATAGCTTTGGTTGGCGGCCGTCGGAGAAAGAATCTAGTGAGTGCGTGGAAGCTTTAAAGGTTCACACAGGGGCGTAGCTACTATGGGGCTAGGCGGTGCAGTGCACCGGGGCCCCTACGCTTTGGGGGCCCCCAAGCGCACCTCTGGGGACCCCCAAGCACAGTTCATAGGGCCCACGGGCCTTCATGGCAACTGGCGACCCTTTTTTTTATTTTATTTTTAGCTCTACCGTCGTCTAAGAGGGCCCCTGAGACACAGGGAGCCCTCTCACTAAGAGGCCCTCACTGCTCAAAGGGTCTCCCAACCACTGCTCAGGGGGCCCCCAGCACATCTCAGGGGCTCCCAGCCTCAGCTCAGGGGGCCCTTACCAGCAACAGAAAGCAAAAAAAAGGTCGCCCGTCTGGCCTGAGGGCCCAAAATAAATGTTTTGCACCGGGGCCCTTGTTGACCTAGCTACGCCACTGGGTTCACAGTAAGTATTGTAGCCGAACCACCAGCATAACCGCGACAATCTCTTAAAGCATCTGCAAGTTTTCTATGTGCTGTGTTGAGAATGTATTTATTTGTTGCCAAGTTCTTGATGTCTAAAATAACACCGAACACGTAGCAGCAGTTACCGAACAGCTGAAATCTTTCCTTCAAATATATAATAGCGGTGTCTACGGCAACATAGAAGAACCGGACAGCCAAGAATCGACATAGAAGTTTAATCATTCTTAAGCGGTTCTCTTTCCCTTGAATGGGTTCATCCTTAGTTTCGTAACAAAACTGTATTTTAACAGTTGCAAATCTGGATTCTGTCAATTCAGCAACATTTCCTAATGCTGCTACCATGATCTCTGCTTATTTCTTAGCATTTTCATAACCTTTGGTCCTATATTGTTGATTTAATTAATGTTATTGTAGTGTCTAATGCTCACCCTCTTGCTGAACTGCTTTGCTGACCCTGTTGACATGGCAAAGGACGGTATGCAATATCACAGCACACAAAGAAAACTTAAATCTTGCGATTTCTTTAAGAAGACTAGATAGGTACTTCACTGAAACACATTAGATCGTTTTTGCATGTGTTATTTAACTATGCTAAGGCGAGTCTTGCGTTAGTAAGCTCAGATTTCACAACCATTACACTTTCAATCCTAGCCTCCCATCTTGTATCGCACAGTGGCTTCAGAGTTAAATACACTTGGTTCTTCAGTGCTTGCCATCGCTTCACAGAGGCAGAAAATAATGTAAACAGTCTTTGAACTAAGGCCTACCAAAAAAATGTAGCGCAATTACAGATGATTTACCTTAGTGATGCAGATCACTAAGAACTAAGTTCAAACTATGAGCACAGCAAGGGATGTAAGGGCCCTTGGATTTTTTAAAATAATACGAGCTTGAGTACCGTTCTTCTTGCCCTTCATATTGCGTCCGTTGTAAGACTGGCCGCGACAATCTGCAAGCGCTATACCTAGGTTACAGAGGGAAAAGATGACCATGATCACAAGCTGGCACTCGATTTCAGGCACAAGGGTGTAGGAAGATTCTCTTTTTTAGGTAAGGGTGTCAGGGATTGGAATGACTTACCAAGAGAAATGATGAGTAATTTACCGAAAATGTTGAAAGAATTTAAAGATAAAATTTGTAGAAGGCAAATGTAAGTGGCTGCAGGATAGGGGGAAGATGGGGGTGTAGGAAAATTGCCACCAGAGCCTGTGCTCCATTGCAATTAATTAAATTTTTTAAAAAAAATTAAATTCTGAAGGAGCAATACTGTTAGACCCTTTCCTGTAGTGTCATTAGCTTAAAAAATTCTCCTATTTCAACTGGTTTGGAAGATACATCTACCACTCTTAAAATCACGCTTAATTGTTCCTTGTAAATTAAATATGGTGTACAGTCCAATATTATTGAATAATATTTATTTTCAAGTATGGTAGATACTATTTAATCAGAAATTATGGTAATAATTTCATTTTGTATGTCCTTACGTAACTAAGAAACAAATCTTCCAGGTTTAGTTACATGATTAATGTGCTCATTTAATACGGGATCGAACTTTGCCATTAATTCTGCTTGTCCTAAAAAGTTTCCATTACCTGGATTTCCTAACACTTCATGGTCGCCTCTTAATGGAAGATTTCTTTCGGCAAGGAAACATACTATTGAGCACAATCTTAGCAAAAACTGACCTCAAACGTTTCTGGTATTTCCCATGAGCGCCGGAAGGGGGGTGCACTTGCACCCAAGGCCGGCGCTAGGAATTTCGGGCCCGGGGTAAAATGGGCGACCTTTTTTTTTAGCTCTACAAACTAGCCGGGGCGACAATAGGCGGATTCTTGGCTTCAAAGCCGGGGGCCCTGCAGCCGGTGATCGGGCTTCTCTTCAGCCGGGGGCCCGGGTACATTTGACACGCTTACCCCCCTCCCCCTAACGTCGGCCCTACTTGCACCCCCCTGCAACGTCGTCGGTTCGAAAGAAGATTGACAATCGCGGTATTCATCAAATCTGTCCTGTTTATGTGAAAATAGGATCAACCAGGGGCATGGGGGCTAGGGGGCTCAAGTCCCTCCCCCCAAAAGTATCTAGGTACCTCCGACATTGTAATTTTTGAGACTTTTTTTTTTTTTTTTTTTTTAGCTCTACGGATTCTTGGCCCGAGGAGGCAATAAAGACTACCCATATGGCCATGGCCGACTCAAGCCCCCCCCCCCCCCCCAAAAAAACAAAATCCACTGAAGGCAAGCCCTCTGAACCAAAATTCACTCAAGCCAAGTCCCCCCCCCCCAAACCAAAGTCCGTTCAAGCCCCCCCCCCCAACCAAAATCCTGGATCCACCCCTGGGATCAACAATGAAGGTGCTCTCGACACTAGGACTATTATGAACGCAGCTTGTTAACATTCTAAATTTGTAGATTACTTGTTTTAGCAGGAAAATTGTTCGTTAAGTAAGGACAAATTTTGAAGGGGATCGTGGCGGGCCCGCCCGCGACTGCGTTTCTTGCGGTAGCCTTAAACCGGCAATGGCTGTGGCAAATTCATTTGGCGGCGTTTTTTTAGCTCCACAATTGGCCATGTGGTATGTTCGTAGGGGCGACAACCTCAAAGTTTTTAACTCAGCTCTGAAAATTCGCAGATCCGCCACTGGAAATATCTACAAATGAATTAAATGCCCAACCACAACCACTCCTCCAAGATGATAAAGAACTTCACTCTATCTCATATCTAGACGCAGTAACCAGTATGCAGTTGACCATGGGCACCCGTGAGAGCTCCGTCAGATGTTTCAACTTTCATAAATAAGGGAACCGTCCGAAATATTGTGTTTATATCGTGTTTTTATTTGGTTGCTGCAGCGCCGCTCCCACCAAAACTTTGATTAGTGCTGGGTTTATTTACCTTTCCTTCTATATTAACGTTGCGTCATGGCTTTTTTTCCTGTTCCATTATTTGTTCACGTACTTATAATTTATAGGTTTTAAATTTTCTGTTAATATTTATCCTTTATGTTAATAAATGTTGCTATGTTCCAGTGATAATATTTCCCCCCCATAAGCATTGGTTAGCGATCAAACATTTCGAGCGCTGTGTCCATTACCACTCCGGAAACTCTTACCTTGGTTTAAATTTACCAGTTGGCAGCAAGAAGGATTAATAACACAAGGGAGAGAAAAAATCGCAAATACCTCAGAAAGGGAAAAGGTGTTTACAAAAGTAGTACAACACAAAGGGGCCAAACATGTTGGATATATTCGTTTTACAAAAGTGGTACAACACAAAGGGATCAAACATGTTGGATATACACTGGTCAGCCAAAACATCATGACTACCTACTTACTAGCATATTGGTCCACCTTTCGAGCGAAATACACCAGCGATTTGGCGTAACATGGATTCTACAGGTCTTGGCAGGCTTCCAGAGGTATGTGATGCCAGATTTCTATACACAAGTCATGAAATTCTCTTAAATTATGGGCCAGCGGTTTGTGGGTGAGGCGCCTGCGAACTAACATATCGGAAATGGAGAGGCTGGTCGGCTGTTCGCACGCTACTGTAGTGAGCATCTATGGAAAGTGTTTGGAAGACGGTGAAACCATGAGTAGATGACAATTTGCTGGACACCCACGCCACATCACAGAACGTGAAGGCCTGTAAAGCAGGATAATGGGTGATCTGTGGCAGAATCGCGATTCTTGTGCTCTGAAACACTTCTAGAAGACTCTTCCGTCAGATCTGCCACGGATCACCCCTATACTGCTTTATGGAGTGGGAAAGCCTCCGACCTCCATGTTCTGTGACGAGACGTGGGTGTCCACCACATTGTCGCCTACTCATGGTTTCACCGTACTTCCAACACTTTACATAGATGCTCAATACAGTAGCACATGAACAGCCGACCAGCCTCTCTGATTCAATGAATCTCATTCCCAAATGCTGCGTCCACAAACCGTTGGCCCGTAATTTAAGGGGATTTCATGACCCGTGTATAGAAATCTGGTGTCAGATGCCTCTGGAAACCTACGATGGATAAACTGAATCCATGCTACACTGAATAGCTGCTGTATTGCATTCGATAGGTGGGCCAACATCCTAGTAAGTAGGTGGTCATAATGTTTTGGCTGATCAGTGTGTTCCTAATAAAGCCTGTTGATAATCTTATGGAGTGTTAAATGAGTGAAGAAATATCATAAACCAGTTCTAATGATTATTTGAGGGTTCAGTAAAGAAGCTCGGTGTGTAGGGAAATTTCTACCAGAGCATGCGCTCCATTGCAAATAAAGTGCCCCAAATTTAAGGTGATAGTTAATATACACAGACGGAAAAAAAAATCCCAACACCAAGAAAAAATTATTGTAGAGTAATGAAATTTGGACAATGCATTTGTCAAGTTAACATGTTTAATTGATTAAATTTTCAAGATCACAGGTTAATTTAAGCTCAAGAAAATGCATTTCAAATGTGAAATACTGTTAAATTAATAGCCGGTGTAACCTCCAGAATTTTGAATGCAAGCCTGCAAACGTGAATGCATTGTGTCATACAGGTTTCGAATGTCACTTTGTGGTATGGAGTTCCATGCTTGTTGTACTTGTGCTGTCAATACTGGGACGGTCAGTGCTGGCTGTGGATGATGCTGGAGTTGTCGTCCAATGATATCCCATACGTGTTCAATTGGAGACAGATCTGGTGATCTCGCAGGCCAAGGTAACATGTCGACACTCTGTAGAGCACGTTGCGAGACAACAGCGGTATGAGGGCGAGCGTTATCCTGTTGAAAAACTCCCCCTTGAATGCTGTTCATGAATGGCAGCACTACAGGTTGAATTACCAGACTGACGTACAAATTTGCAGTCAGTGTGTTTGGTATAACCACAAGAGTGCTCCTGCTGTCATAGGAAATTGCTCCCCAGACCATGACTCCAGGTGTAGGTCCAGTGTGTCTAGGCCGCAGACAGTTTGGTTGCAGGCGTTCCCCTGGCCTCCTTCTGACCAACACTCGGCCATCACTGGCACCAAGGCAGAACCTGCTTTCATCAGAAAACACAACAGATCTCCACTCCGTCCTCCAATGAGCTCTGGCTTGACACCACTGGAGTCGCAAACGGCGATGGCTTGTAGTCAGTGGAATGCACGCTACAGGGCGCCTGGCTCGGAGCTGTCCTTGAAGTAACCGATTTCTAACAGTTCGTTGTGTCACTGTGGTACCAACTGCAGCTCGAATTTCTGCCGCAGACGCAGTACGATGCGCCACAGCTGTACGCCGAATACGGCGGTCTTCACTCTCAGTAGTGCCACGTGGCCTCCCGGAACCCGGTCTTCTTGAGGCAGTACCATCCCTTGACCACTGCACCCAACAATCATGCACAGTGGATACATTCCGGCCAAGTCTTTCTGCAATATCGCGAAAAGAAAATCCACCTTCTCGTAGCCCTATTACACGACCTCGTTCAAACTCGGTGAGCTGTTGATAATGGCTTCTTCGTCTTCTTAAAGGCATTCTTGGCTAACATCAACTCACTATGTCAAATCTCAGCGGTAAATAACGTTCACAAACTTTACAGCGCGTATTTAAAGCAAACCTGATTTGCAAGCTCTGAGTAGCGCTACTAGTGCCACACTTATGCGCGAAGCGCGAAATTTGAATCGATGTCATCTTTCAGATGTATAAACACGCCTACCAAATTTCGTTTATCTAACACAAGTCTTTCTTGGTGTTGGGATTTTTTTTTCCGTCTGTGTAGTTATAAACAGGATAATTTCTTAGAACAAAACAGATATTTCAGGAAAAGGTTCAGTATAAGAAAGGAAGGCACAAGTAGAGTGGAGTTGAAGTGGGATCAGTTCAAGGAGATAATAGGAAAAGGGGAATAAATGTTTGTTCCAAACAGAAAATAGAAAGAAGTATGGAACCTACATACTGTACTATAAAAGGGAAGTGAGAAGGATAAAGAGGTTTGCGAGAGATTTTGGAGTTGAGACGGAATGTTCATGGTGTCCTATTTCTACATAAAGTAATCTCAGGTATTGACTGCCCTGAAATTCTCAGACTGTGTATTTTCATTGTCCGTCTGGTACACAGTTGAGAGAGCTATTTGGTCGTCGACATCTGTGCATGAACTATGAGGCTAGCAGTGCCTTAGAACGCATAGAGACTAGGTAACAGAATACCTCCTGACCTTGATTTTTTCATTGACAGTTTTTATGTTTTCAAGCGATTACTCATATGTGAGTGGAGTCAGCAATTATGGTCTTAGTACAACTTTTGTCTTTTATTCCCTGTAATAATTTTTATTTTTCTGTAGTTGTATGTTGAGTCTTATTATTCATTTTTGAATATTTAATAATTTTCTTTTATGTAATTATTTTTCTAGTTTCAGTAATATTATCCTGTACTTGCTATTTTCTGTCATCTTCTTGTTTTCACTGTAACTAATTGTTCACAACTAATGATAATTGTGTTTACTAAATAGTTATCATAAGATATACAGGGTGGGGCATTTAATATGTTTTCTGGAAATATTTCGGAAAGAAAGAATTTTAACAAACAATAACCTATATAAAAAATAATCGTACAGTAGGGGGCTACAATTATGTGATATTGGTTTTTTCACAGGTGGCGCTGTTGTCGTTACAACAAGGTCAAGTTAATTCTTTTAAATGGGAACCCCTATTTTTTTTTGAAGTTTCCGATTCCTCATGAAAAAATAAAAATAGTTTGCTTAACTCACTTTTCTGTTAGCCTCACAGATGGCGCTGTAATCGCGAAAAATGATAATTCGTTTGAATATTCGCGTTTTTTGTGTATAATTTTAATTATTGTTTAAATAATTACATGTAATTTTCATTCTGTAAACATGGAAGGTAATTTTAAAGGATAATGACGAAATTGATTTTTTAAATGCTTTTTCTTACCTATATGCAGCCATGTCTACAGCAGGTGCTCAAAAAAGTGACCATTTACTTCCAGACATTTTCTGACCCTTTGCAGAAATGATGCCTGAACAGCTCGAAGTGTGTCTCTGCTGATGTTAGCGCAAGCATCACGAATGCACTGCTTCATGTTATCTGGCGTTGTTGGTATTTCTGCATAACATTTTTCCTTCAGCATTCCCCAAAGGAAAAATCTGGCGCAGTCAGGTCGGAGAACGCGCCGGCCAAAGCACTGGTCCCCCACGACCAATCCATTTGTTTGGAAATCGGCGATTTAAAATATCGCGGACTTCATGCGCAAAATGTGCGGGGCAGCCATCATGTTGATACCACATTGTTAGGCGGTCCTGTAGAGGGACATCTTCCAGCAAAACTGGGAGCTCAGTTATCAAAAATCGGCTGTACTTTTCGGCATTAAGGTTTCCTTCGATAAAGTAAGGACCGATCAGATGATCTCCCATAACACCGCACCAAACATTGACGCTCCATGGTCGTTGATGATCCACTTGACGTATCCAATGTGGATTTTCTTCAGCCCAATAGTGCATGTTATGGCGGTTGACGTGGCCACGATTGGTGAAACTTGCTTCGTCCGAGAAAAGGATCTTTGAAACGAAGTCACGGTTGTTGTTCACTTCTTGCAGAACTCGATTTTGGAAGTCTTCCCCATGAAGTTCCTGATGCAATGACACGTGATACGGATGGAATTTATGCCGGTGGAGAGTTCGCAGGATACTTCTTCTGGAAATTCCTGACATCCGTTCAAGTTGTCGAGAACTTATGTGTGGATTGACTTCAACAGCAGCCAAAATATTCGCTTCGTTGTCTTCGTCTGTGACCGATCGTCCTCGAGCTCTGCTTCGTTTCACGCTGCCATAAATAAGTTGACAGTCCGACGAAAAGTCATGGGACTTGGATGATGCAGATCCGGATACCTCTCAGCGTATAAAGCACACGCAGCGATAGCATTGCGACCAGCTTCACCATACACAAGAACCATTTCAACTTTTTCCGCAATTGTAAGTCGCACCATTCTGATGAAGCTACCGTAAAATCAAAATTACGACTAATTGCCAAACTTGTCCGGGGTCATGTTTTGATGTTCCAAGCCTCGTCATATCCTTTAAAATTACCTTCCATTACAGCGCCATCTGTGACGCTAACAGAAAAGTAAGTTAAGCAAATTATTTTTATTTTTTCATGAGGAATCGGAATCTTCAAAAAAAAATAGGGGTTCCCATTTAAAAGAATTAAGTTCACCTTGTTGTAACGACAACAGCGCCACCTGTGAAAAAACCAATATCACATAATTGTAGCCCCCTACTGTACTATTATTTTTTTATGTAGGTTATTGTTTGTTAAAATGCTTTCTTTCCGAAATATTTCCAGAAAACATATTAAATGCCCCACCCTGTAGTAATATAAAATGTTTTTTTCGTTGGAATAAATAAAGAGAAAATATTAGAGTTTTGAGACAGCAAAGCAGTAGCAAATACGTGAAACAGCTGAACAGGAATTAATAGCAGCAAAAATGAAAAACTAAGGATGGGTTTATGAAGAACATTATAGGCGCAGGGGTACCACATAATGACGCATCTACTAATTTCAAACGCTATGTTAGGAAACTGAGTGGGAGGGAACATATTCAGACAGTAATAGACAAGGATAGAGAATAAGTTACTGAGGATTGGAAAAAGGCAGATATACTATAAATGGTTTAGTGAGACAATTATGAATTATCATTCTAGGATGGGAGGGAGTAAACCGGACTGTAAAATTGTAAATAGATCCTGGTGAATTTATTAAGGAACTAAGAAAGATAAAACAAAACAACAGAAAAGGCTGGTATAGGTAATAATACAACAGATGTATTGCAGATAGCAGGAATTGTAGTTTACCTAGAAATGTATTTTATATTAAGTCTGGAGACATGTTGCTTACCAGAGGATTGGAAAAGTGACACAGTAATACCAGACCGAGTGTGGTGGTGTAACGGTTAACGTTCTGGCCTCGCATTCGGGAGTATGGCGGTTCGAATCCCTGTCTGGGCATCCAGATTTGGGTTTTCCATGGTTTCCCAAATCACTCCAGGCAAATGACGGGATGCTTCCTTCAAGAGGCCATCACCGTATTCCTTCCCATTCCTTGCTCCCCATCCTTTCCCGTCTCTAAATACCTCGCTGTTTAGAGAAGTTAAGAAAAAGTAATACCAGTCCATAAAGGAGGGGCAACAAATAGGACTGAAAATTACAGGCCAACTACTTTGACAAGAATTGTAGGTAAATTCGTGGAGAAATTTATATGCAATGATATCAGAAATGTCTGTGAGGAAAGAAACTGGTTTAAATTAGCAACATGGCTTTAGGCAAAACTACCCATGTGAAACTTAGTGAGCTATATGCAGGGCCGGATTAAGACAGCGCGGGGTCCATAGCAAATGAGAAGAAGAGGTCCTTGATTTTTTTGCTACCTCCTGCTACGTGGTTAATCTGGTACTGGCTATATGCGAGAAATGTTGAATAAAACAGAAACAAGGGAGGCCAAGAGCCACTAGTGCTGTATGATGAATTTGGCTAAGTGAACCATTGTATGATGTTATGGATGAAAAAGTGAATTGTGGTGTACAGAAATTCTCAAAAGGCAAAGTGGTAGGGTAGGAAATGCAGTATCAAAACAAGTGAAAGAGAAAATGGGAGTGAAACAGGCTAGTGAACTGGTAGACTACTATTACTATTCGCAATGATTATGTTTTGTTTGATTTAACTATGATGGAGCATGAAGTGCAGTGGTAATTTTCTTACACGTCTACTTTCCAGTTTCTTGTATTTATTTAAAAAAAATTCTTTGAGTGCAATCTCCACACCTTCCTCTTCCTGAATCTTTTAGGAATAAAATTCTAAATTATTTTAATATTTTTGGTAAATCGTTCAGCACTTCCTTGACTCCCTTACACACAAAAGTAAATTTGGCCACCCCCCTCATGCCTGAAATCGAGTAGCAGTAATGATTGTGGTCATGATTTCCCTTCCAACCCCTAGTCCTAAAACTTCTACCTATATCCTTCAATGTTAAAAATTCTTCTCGGGTGTTCTGCCATACTGTCTTCATCGGGTGAACTGGTAAGTCAAAGTTGCTACAGCGACAATATGTCACCGACAGTCGGTGATGTGTTGCTCTGCTCTGCTACTTATGTAACGTCTCTTTTCCCTGGGAAGTTATTTTCAAAACTTTGTTTCCTGCCAGTCAATAACTGGTAAATTTAAGACCCAATGAATAATAACCCTTCTACAATCACCTCTGGGCAGGATATACCGCTGTGTTGGTCAAAATGTAATGCAGATAATTACCAGGAAGAATCAGCATATTAGGTATGGTATACAGATACTAAAGGTGTTTATAATTATAGGGTGGTGAAGGAACTGCTTGTTGAGAACTTCAAGTGTACACAGCTGGGCATAATGATTGTCACTAAGCTGATTTGGGCAGGGCACATTTGACAGATGATAGGAAAAGGTTTCCAAATCCTTCATTTATTGGAGAGGATGATGAGGTGGTATACTAGAGAAGTCAAGTAATTGGATTACAAAACTTTGATCTCTTAGGCCCGTTTCATACGGGACACTCGTTGTTCCGCCACTGAATCTCTAGACACCGTCGGAACACGGAACAGAATGAGAGCTTTCACACCGAGCGGCTGTGTCTGGCGCCACTAGCGTCTGTGGCTTTCCCCTCTAGCCGCTCGGACCAGGGCCGGTGTTGGGGGGTGGGGGTGGAGGGGGGATACGTGGCTCAAATGTACCCGGCTCACCCAGCTGATGGGGGCCCCGATCACCAGCTGTAGGGGCCCCCCACTTGACAAGTTGTAGAGCTAAAAAAAAGTTCTCCCATTTGGTCTGACAGAGAGGGCCCCCGACTGGTTACCCCGGGCCCCAAAATACTAGCGCCGGCCCTGGCTTGGACACTGCTCTGTGTCTCGGCCACCTACCTAACAATCAGTTCTATTAGAGTGTTGACACGAGACACCAGTGGCTCATGATTTAACATGGAATGCTTTGTTACTGAACAGTTTATAGAGCCCATTCGAGAAAGACTGGCTCTATGAGAATGAGTTATGGCTGAAACATTAGATTTCGATAAATTGATCCGGACAACTAAGATAACAATGGGCTCTTGGTTTTCTTTAAGTATTAAAGTTTAGGATGTAAAATGAAACAGCACATTTAAAAAACCACCATTTGTGATTTAATGTGGTCATATTTAGAGATAACAGTAGCCGAATCACTTTTTCTAAGTAAATCATTTTCTATATTTATTGAAGCAAGATCATTAGGAAGCATAGGTGCAAGGCCACACAAAGACACGGGCCCATAGCATTTGCAAACTCTTGCTACGTAGTTTATCAAATATTGATTCCATTGCAAGTAAATTAAATGAACTCCAATTCTCTTGGCAGGTGTCAGTGTGATCACATCTGATCTCATTGTGTGTCTCATTGACTTGTAAGAGTAAGGCACAACACCGAAATACTGTATTATATATGTTCATCTTTATTAGTGTTTGTCGATGCCCAGGCAACATCATCAATGTAAACGTAGGGTTTAAATTCCCTCTCCTTCCTTATTTTCACTACCTTGAAACGTTTTTTTTTTTCCCCCCTCACTAGATGTGTAACATTATATGCTTAACACAGATGATGGTGGATCAATGTTGACATACGAAAAATGTACAAACTCAAAGCAAACATTGAAATATGTGGGTGTATAACCTTTCTCAATACAAGAACAAGGCACACACAAGACAGGTGTTTACAGCTGAATTGCATACTCTATGTTCCTTTTATTCATAATATAGCTCTTACTGTAATTAAACTAAGGAAAAAGGAAACGGCTTTAGGCAATATAAATTACAAGGAAAGGGAAAATGACTCATCGCTCACCAAAGTTGAAGGCAGCAACGGGTGAAGAACATATTATAACAAACACAAGTACACAATATTTCGGTTTTACACCTTATCATGATGATGGAAATGAGTCGTATGGTTCGGGAGGTGCACACGCTGAGTGTATTATCGATATGGCTGGGGGGACTGAGGTGTTATATAGAAATATGTATATCGCATATGGTGATAGAATTAGTAATATACCAAAAGGGTACGGAACGTTGAAACAAAATAAAATATTAGGCAAATAAATATTGACAGATAAAGTATGAAAAAAACTGTTAGAGCATTCTGGTAGCTCAGTGGCTAAGGCGCTTGCTTTCAAAACGTTCTCTGTTCCTGCTCCGGGCACGAATCCTGGCAGGTGCAGGAATTTTGAGAGTTGAGCTTAATCATTTGAGCTATGCCAGGACGCTCCGTGGTTTGGATTCCACGTTAAACTGCAGGTCCCAGAGGAAAGGAACTGACCGTCCTACGTCTGACACAATGGCTTAGTATGCCTCCTTCGGGAGGATCCAACCAACCTTCGGGTTGTGGACTAAGTTAAGTTTTTTAAATGACAATAATACTAATTCTAATAATAATGAGTGATGCATCAAAGAAAGAAATTTTATCGCTGGTTTAGGCCAGGTGAGTGTCTGGTATCTAGGATACTTTTGTATGCATGTTCCCATCTCCGAAGTTCTGAATCGGAAGTGGTTTCGGGGAAAACACTGATTGCTCTCACAATGAAGCAGTCATTGAGGTTGTTGGAATTGTGGTTGTTAGCATGTTCTGGCATTGGAAGATATAAATTGCAGGTGTGGGCTGTTTGTCTCTGGCTATTCATTCTGGTCGAAAGTTGCTGTGTAGTCAGGCCTTTATAGGAACTAGTGCTATGGCAGCAAGTTAGCTGGTATATGATGTGCATTGTGGAGCATATGGCATGTCCAGTGATGGGAAAGGTTTCCCCTGTGACAGGGTTGTAATATGTAGTAGTGGGAGGATGCATGTTGCAGGTTTTGCAACGAGGTCTATTACAAGGAAAAGATCCATAAGGTATTTTTGGAGAGTCAGATGTTTTTGAGGTTAGGTGGTGTGCTGAAACATGTACGGTTGGCAGAATTTTTGGCAAGAGAGTGCACATTTCCTGGTTCACAAGTACCCTCCATCTGACTCTCCCAAAACACCTTATGGATCTTTTCCTTGTATTAGACCTCGCTGCAAAACCTGCATCCTAATGTACTCAGTCATGTAGGAAACTTCGGCATGTGCACATGTCGTGAACCACATGACTCATTTCGTTCAGCATGAATGAGGTGTAAAACTGAAATATTGTGTATTCTTGTGTTCGTCATACACAGAGGTTGGACAAAATAATATGAACATCATGCATAGAGTACAGGTTGTTGCATGTTGGCACTACTACTTCCAGGTGAATACAGCGATGCTCATTTACGGAGTAGTTGACGTGGCAGATCTTGCAGGTTGTGTCTCAGTGTATTATACACTTTGTTCTGCAATGGTTATAACAAGCGATCAGTGAAATGAGTGATCTCTCAGACTTCGAAAGAGGTGAAATCGTTGGAGCTCAGTTAGTGCGGGTATCTGGGACTAAACAGCTGAAGTGTTTAACACCTCACGAGTGACAGTATCCACGGTAATGACAACATACACAAAACATGGTAAAACATCGCCGGCGAAGAGGAATAGTGGACGAAAACCAAACATAACCGACAGAGACCGATGAACATTAAAAATGATTTTGGCTAGACAACAGAAACTACCACTGCAAAAGTGGGGTTTAATCCTACACTCGGTCACAATAATTTAAAACTGTACAATATCAACCTAAACTGATATCCCAAAGGTGAATCAGATGCAGGCGGCCGCTGGTAAGCGGCCGCAGATGTCCGATAACACAACCAGATGTTCAGTGTTTGATGTGTTATCGGATTTCTGCGGCCGGTCACAATAATAAATTATCTTTATGTTGGTACATCGACAGCGAATACCTCAAAACAACGTCAATATGAAGTCACATCAACGCCAGTCAGTGGCGGAATCGCAGTCTAGGATTAAACCAAAAGTGGTAGCAGAACTCAACGCACACCTGAGTAATATTGTTTCAACGAAAACAGTACAGCGGGTGCTCCACAAAGCTAACATTCATGGAAAAGCTGCAATTTCAAAACCCCTTAAAGTGGCAACCAACGTTAAGCAGTGAAAAAAATGGTGCCACAATCATAAAAACTGGACACTTGATCACTGGAAGAAAGTGGTATGGTCCGATGAATCATTGTTTACATTCTTTCCTACCAACGACCGGGTATATGTAAGGAGAACCCCAAAAGAAGCCTACGATCCGGACTGTCTGCGTCCTACAGTCAAGCCTACCGTTATGATTTGGGAGGCTATTTTGTGGTATTCAGCTGGTCCTCTCATTATCATCATTGGCTGGATGACTGCAAATGAATATCTCGACATCCTCTATGATACAGTTCGCACTATGACTAGCATACTGCTGCCAAATGCTGCCATCTTTACAAATGATAATGCACCCATACACACAGCCAAAAAGATTCTGTCCTGGTTTGTGCAGCATCAGAATATTGTCAAACATCTTCCCTGGACAGAATAATCGCCAGACCTCAACATAATTGAACCACTGTGGGGAGTTTTAGAGCAGAGAATAAGGAGCTGATTACTACCTCCAACATCACTGAAGCAACTGGCGGATGTTTTGGTACAAGAATGGGACAACATTCCGTTGGAAAATATTCAGACACTCTACGAATCTATTCCGTGAAGAATTGTAGCTGTTTTACAAGCAAAAGGTGTCCCAACACCAAATTACTAAATCAATTGTATGTAAATGTTAGGTGTTCATATTATTTAGTCCAACCCCTGTATGTTCTTCACCTGTTGCTGCCGTATATATTCAACTTTATATATATACACTATTGTCTTAAGGAAATTTACTATGCTAGTTGAATGTAGTTTGTGTGTAGAATTTTAAAAGCAATACATACTCCATATTATTTCAACAAACCTTTATTATTCTATAAAATTTTTGGGGTAACAGTTTACCTGTATATTACATAGATTTTTTTTTATGTTTTGTTGGAACACTCTCAAGTAGACAACATTTAGTGGATAAATTTTCAGTTACAAACAAAATATAAGTGCAAATTAAAGCTTACAATTAAATTATACTTTCTAAAAGTGATCATTGAATTTCACACTCAGTCCCCAATCTGGAAATACTATGCACTTGGAGAAAATATTTTTTTCATCTAAATGCCTTTCTCATATACATATTTTGATATTAAAGACAAGGCATTATTTGATAGTAGATATTATCATTTATAACATATAAAATGATGAACATTAATCCTCTTCACGGGAGAAGGCTGAGTATATTGACTGAACTGTCTTTCAACAAGTTTAAGCAATAGATTTATTACTATTTCTGCAATAGTTATGTATGTTATTCTGTTTGCTTTTAGTAATACTTTGTTGAAAGAGGCACTATAATCTGTCCCATTTTTAAAACTAAATGATTTGTATAATCACTGAAGTAATAAATTTAAGGTTTAAAAATAAATTAAAATTTTCCAGGATTTAATATTTGGAAGAAATGTAGACTACTAGTTTCATTTATTGCAGGAACATTCTTAGAACGATAAAATGATGCTTCCATTTTAATCACATACTGAGTTGCACGTGAGAATGAGAATCCTTCAGGCACATTTCTATGTGTGGAATCTAGACTTTAATAATAACAACAACAATAAAGTAAGTTGCTTTTAGACAACTAATATAACAAAGTATAGGGAAAGTAGACTCAACATTCACCAAAGATAAAAGTGGCACTCCTGATTTAATCTTTGGCGAGTGTTGGGTCTAGTTTCTGTATCATCTGATGTATAGAATCTAGACCCCCCCCCCTTTTTTTTTATTTCAGAAAGTTTCACCTACCATTTGGTAGAAAGCCAAATAATTAATTTACCTCTGTTTACATAAAGACTGTGAATATTAGTCTTAACATAATGAGAAATGATAAGATGCAACCTTTGCCATGAAACTTTTGGTAATATGTAACACTGAGCTCTTACATACATAAAACATTAAGTATCAAATCAGTCAAATAACAAAATAATCATAGACACATCTATTTGATAAAATCATTGTTGAGGCAATATGCATTGACATATATGTATATAAAACAATAGACAAACAATCATCTCTAGCCAATGACATGAAATCACTACATATTCCTGATTCCTGTGTACATTTAGAAATTCTATGAAAGATTATCTTCTCATCTTATCCCTGCCACAGTTCTGGCAGTAGGTGGTTTGGGATATTTTTACTATGTAGCAATCAATGTAAAGAATCAGTAAGAGCATCACATGTTTCAGATGTACTAGAATAAATGAACATAATTTGTGGATCACATTGATATAGACATATTTCTTATTGTATTCCTCTAATTCTATATACCTGTAATCTTTCATATGACACAGAGTATCATTCTATAACATTCAGTATCTTTAAATATTTTTTCCAAGCACGTCTGTGTATCTCAATTAGTATGCAAGCTGACCACACTAGTTAAGCTAACAGTTATTTTTCAAACGTACTTTGTATCATAAATATTTACAACAATTATAAAAGCTTTTTTACAACAAGGTCACAGTCATTTATTTATACGTACATAAAAGACTCATTATTTGAACAACTTTAGATAAAATATTTTTCAGTGCCACAGTTTGATAAACTCAGAAAAATGCAGCAATTTACAAAAAAATATATGTTACGTAGCAGTACAATAAGATAATACATCGATTTCGGGGGTCAACTATATTAATACAAAACATTTGAGCAGTTACAGATACATACAAATTCTGACAATATGTGACATACGTTTCCATTTTTCTAATTTGACATTTCATTCTAGTATTACTTTATAATAAGGACTGACTTTAAAAATAATGTATTATTTTATTCAACTGGCTTGTAAAGAAATAAATAATCTTTTATCTGTTATTTTGAATAATTTCCATTAATTACCATAGCTGTCTGAAAAGAGAATATAGCTGTTAATCTGATTGCATTGTCACTGGTAAATTCTCCTTATTTTTCTATCAACAAGACTACCAACTGGTGTATACTCACAGTGTATCATACCAACTTCCCATATTTTGTTTAATGTTTTTCTTACATGATTTTAGTTTCTGTTAAATGATGTTTTTCTTTTTTCTATCATTTCAGTTTACATATTATATACGGTTTATTTTATTATTTATCACATGTAGTATATAACAAAGTGATGTTTGCATGGGCATCTAGGTTTGAAAGGTATAATTTTATCACCATTTACAAAACTAATTTCACTATTGGAATTTAATAAGTTATTTAGGTAATCTTACATTACAGCTTCACTATTACTTCCAGTATTTTTTAAAGAAAATTTATAAATTTCATCATGAGCAAAGCTAATTAATATGCAATTCACAGAAGCACTTCTGAAATATTTTTTAGTATTTTAGAAAATTGATAATGGCTTTTTGTAAATATGAATATTTTATGGTATTTTTTGAGTAATAACTGAAAATCTGCAAAGAATAACAAGATTTCTGTTTAATATAATATCCTGCAAAGTTCTAGTCAACACCAGTATACATAATATTTTATAACAATTAAAACAAGTCTCCAGTATAAAAATATTTCTTCTTATGTAATCCATTGACTTTTTACAATAATTTATTGCCTTCTGCTTCAGATAAAATACATTTTGCTATCTGACTATTATTTCATGTAAGCGTGATACATACTGTTCTGCAGTTAATGTTGTTATGAAACACTGGTTTTTATTAATTTATAAGTTGTGAAACTCTTTGTCTATAAAACTAATTTTAATTTATTTGAATGGATGGCAAATAGTATGGAAATAAACTTTAAATATGTTAACACAGTATAAATACTAAGTGAAATAAAAAAAACCTTTGTGATCAGCTGTTATTGTAATAGTTCTTAAGCAGCTCTCTCTGTTAACATATCTATGTAACCACTACTTTCTTTTTGAAAAATGGTAACAAAAATTTAAGCAAATTGATATATATTTAACGAAGTATTTTATCAGATTAATTTTTGTCTTAAACACAATGAATAACAGGAAATATGAAAATAATATTTCTTTGTTTATTAAACAGGAAGGATCAATGCTTCAGTTGAAAGCAGTGTCATGTCATCCCAACAAAAAATCCATTCGTCCTCTAACAACAAAGGATTTGAATGGTAAATAGTAGTTGTAGCACATCCAAATAAAATAATATGTGGGCCAAAAAAAGTATTTAATGTTTGTCAACTATAAATCAATCACTGCAAATTGTCATAGGCAGTAGTAGGTATGATTACATTGTCAAAGAATAGGACAACCACTAATCTGCTGTCAGACAATTATATATATATATATATCAGACAACTGAAAAAAAGAAATAGACTGTAAATTCTAATTAACAAAACAGACAGGTGGAATTGGTATACCAATGTATCATGGGTCCTACACATTTATTGAATGCTCCCAACTAAGTAAACAGGGAGACACTTTTCGTCAGTTATTCAGTCTCACCTACTATTTCCAAACAGCAAATACAGAATCAGATTAATGTGTAGGTATGTAATTTTCGTGTTATATATATTGTTGTCACATTTACCATTGATTCTACTTAATTTTCCTCACAAAATTTTAGCTTTTTATATTCTATGTGCTTTTAGCTTTTTTAAAAGTCTTGTCTTTAACACACTTATTGACTTGAGTTTTTTTCATACATTAACAGTTGTTTTTAAGGGCTGCTACTCCATCCACTATACTTGTTATCAGAGGTGCCTTATATAGAACATATCTTATTTTGTCTTTATCTCATTTACCTACAGTGCACATTTTCTTGTCCCTCCACAAACTATGCAAAATAATGTGGCACTATTTTAATATTCAAACATTTTCCCCTCCTATGAAAAGAGATTAAAGTATGGTGGACAGTCACAGAATTTTTATTTATTTATAGAAATAAACAAATAAAATAAATAAAATGTATTATTTTCTGCAAAGAGTCATTTCTCTTATCTGTTACTACTGTTCCCACATATCTAACACAGTTTTGCAGCACTGTTAATTTCTGCCAACAAATCTCGTTCTTCATTTTTGTCTTGATTTCATAATGAGAAGGCTTGAGAAACATATTAATTGGGTAATCTTCATATTAGAATTTTGTTTGTCATTAAATTACAATATGTTAATGGTATGGGTATGATATTGAAAAGGTTTGGTTATTAATGTAAGCAGTATAAGGGTTATATAGCTATAGGGTGAAAATATGGAATAAGAATTCACTGGTGAAATTGTATCAAAAATATATATATATATATATATATTTATAATGAAATGCCATCTGCAGGTTTTTTTTGATAAGAGTCAACATAAAATTCAATGTTTTATTCCTTACCACCAAATTTCTTTTCCTTTAAAAAATGGTTAAGAAAGGCCTACAAATTTGATAGTATGAACCTTACAAGGCTAAACATAGAGTCGGAAATGCAGTGTCAGGGTAAGTAGATGTGAAAACAGTATTGCAACAGTGTAATGTATTAAGACCAGAATTATAGTGTGAGCACATATTTGCTCAGTGGGAACTATCTAAACTGTTGCTATCTTGTTATCATGTAATTGAGTCCATAAAGCTCCTTGTATTCTTTGCCAGATTTGGATTATTTTATTGGTATTGATTCTATTTAGTTAATCAACTGCAAATAAATGAATTACCACATCACATTATTAGTTGCTCTTTGTTTATGTATATTAATTTGATGCAGATCACTGTTATGGTAAGCTATGAAATATGGGATCAAATTCATATTATGATACAATGAATGTATTATTAAGTGTGTGATAAAAGATTTTATTTGGATGCAGCGATATTGGCATTAGTCAAAATGGCAGAGGGAATAAATAATTTCAGCGTTTCTAAATAATTTGATTTTCTTTCATAAGCACCATCTTACTGAAATCATTACTTCATGCGGATGAAAGTAGACTCACATTTATTGTGATCTAAGCGGACTGGACCAGGATTAAAACTAGTATTATGCGGCAAATTTTTAATTTAATTTTGTTTCAATCATGGCAGATTACTGAGATTGTAATTTAAGATGCATGTAAGTAGTTCGAACCATATCAGTTATTCAAATGTTTTTAGGATGGATCTGAATCATGGATATTGAAGAAGAAAAATGTAAGAACCCATTGTTATACACGATGCCATTAACAAATGTACAATGAATGCGTTAATGCACATGTGGTTCAAGCTTTGATTTTCTACGACAATATTAGCTGAGTTTGTGGTAACGTTGAGGTGCGTCCTGGACCAGGATAAACTTCTTGCACAGTGTAAGACACGAGGAACTGCAATGAGTGTTATTTTATAATAGTTCTATTTAGTCAAGCAATTGTGAAGAAATGATACAATAAACACTTAATTCAACCTGCAAACAATTTCGGATCTCGTCGCCCTCACGTATGTTCAGGTGACTCCAGCACTCACAATGGATGGAGTCACATCACATTCCCTGTGTTTGGACTGGAGCAATCTGTTTGTGCGAATACAGGCGTATTCGCATAAGCATTTTTCTGTGTGAATACGTGCCCAGCCATACACAAGTGAACTGGTCTGAAAAAACATTAGCAAAAAGGAAAGGAAAATATCAATGTGGCAACAAATTAGAATTTGATTTCAGACATTAAGAGAACGAAAAGTCTTCTTTTTGTAGGGAAGATGGAGAACAGAACAAGTTGTTGTGGGAGAAGCTGAATAGTATACAGCAAACAGTGAAAGTGTTTAATGTCACACTGTGCACTACTTTACCTCAGATCTAAGCTCCATCAAAATTAATGACAATACTTCGTCATGATTTTGACTGAAAGAATGTAGTCAGGAGGGGACATAAAAACTGGCAAGATATCAAAACATTGAATCCCAGTAAGAGTTAAATTTCCAGAGGGACATTGGATAGAAGTGTTTTTGATGGTTGACATTTAACGGATAACTTGCGTTAAATTTGCAAAAAATGTAACAGTTTAACGCTTATTGAAGTTAACTTTTTCAGTAGCAGATTAACGATTAACTGTGCCCAGCTATGGGTATAAAACATGTGAAGGTTTGAAAGTCTTATAGTGGGAAAGCTTTCGCCAATGCAGGACGGTGGAGAAATGGCATATGTTGCAGATCTTGCAGCAGGATCTATAGCATGAGAAAGAGCCTTGTCACTGTACAGCCACTAATAGGATGGGGAAGACAATGTTAGGGAGTTGGATTAGGATAGGACATTTACTGCAATATTATTCATGTTCATGCTTAGTTATTCATTGTGGCCCTCCTGCTGTCATATGTAGTGAGTAACAGAGTTTATTTTACCATTCCTTTTTTTTTTTCATTGTCTACCTACATGTGCACAGTCATAATTATTATATATATCAATTTTAATAAATAAATTACACCAAAGCAATTGACTTTTTTGTATTTATTGGTCTCCCCGTACGCGTTTCACTTCTTTTGCAGAAGCATCTTCAAAAACCCACTGAAGATGTTTCTGCAAAAGAAGTGAAACGCGTACAGGGAGACCAATAAATACAAAAAACTCAATTACTTTGGCGTAATTTATTTATTAATATTATCAGCAATTGAGGAAAATGATCCACAACATCCAGATATTATATATATCATTTACTGTAAGTGTTGAGTTTTATTTCCATATTATTATTTAGTTTCTTTGCCTTAGATCATCTTTCTGCTCATTATATATAATGAGCAGTGTGTTCATTGATATTAAATGTATATTAAGAGAAATTTTATATTGGATGTTCTACTGGAATCAAAAATCAACCCACTTAATGAAATGTAATATATTCAAAAATAAAAAAAGGAGAAGGTTAAAATGTGTAAAAATAAGCAGAGATGACATGCAAACTGAAAATTGACAGGAAAAATATTATCTACATGACATGAAACTTATATTTGGTCTGGTTGAGTAAACCACATGGGGTATCACTGCATTATCAAGTCTTTGATATACTTCACAGGAGATTACAAATGTAAAATGTAGTGGGTTATCAAAGTGAAAATTAAAAATGTCACAATAACAAGAGTTTCTACCATTATAGAATGGCCATTCATTCTCATTATATCCTTATAATTACTTTTTTTACAATATACTATCCATATTATCATACAATGATTTCAACTAACTTACAACATAAAATTTCACCTAATTATAGTAACCTTCATTCATATACATTTTGTCCACATGTTACGAAATAGATAATGATGGCACTACATATGGTTCCATATTGTGAATCTGTGTATGGATGTAACAAATTTTAGTTGTAAATAAGAATATTGGTGTGCCATCATTAAACTATTTATAGTGTAGCACCATTTCTTTTTAACTGACATCCACAATAGTGATGAGTGAAAAATAGATTAATCTAATATGAATAACATTTAATACAAGTTAAATGCTTATAACTTGAGTCACCATGCCTCTAATAAATAACGGCAACAAGCTATGTCAGATGGCTTCCAAGAATCTTAAAACTATGGTGTACATTAATAATAATAATACTGAATTGGTTAAAGAAGCTTTAAGTGCAAATAACATTTTTTTTCTGTCACAGTAAAAGATTAAGAGGTTCTGAACAGTTTACAATAATAAAAAAAATGTACATCCATTATTTGTTTTGAGGATGTGTCAGTATTTATGAATTTGCAGCAGTTTTAAACAAGGAGATGATAGTGGGACTCTGAAGTAGAAAAATAACAATGAACACAGACAAATATTTACACTCAAAGTATATAAGATAATAATAATAGAAAGGGGTAAATAGATGATTAGGAAAATTGCCACCAGAGCATATAAAAATCTTTTGGTCTAAGACCTTTATCAGCATGAAGTACATAGAGTGGGAGTGAGAGAGCAGCTAACACCAAAAATTTCTAGATAGTTCCACGTACATAATTTTTCTGTTTGTATGATGTCCTACCACCACCTGTGGCAAGTGATGGTTCATTTCTTTTACCTTATTTATATTTGCTAATCAGTATTCTTTACTTCAAACCCAAAGCAGTAAAGTGGATCAAAGGAGTAGAACGCAAGGATACAGAAACTTAATACTGAAGTAAATGACATTTTAATAATATATGTATCACTGCTATTAGAGAAAGGAAAGATAAAATACATCGACCATACACCAAAGTTGAAGAGAGGACAAAAAAATCACAAGCATAACAAAAACCACAACATCTCTGGCTATTCCCTACTTCAAGAAGCATATGACTGAGCTCGCAAACACCTACGGTCAACACAGCCTTATGAATCACGGGGTTACGTTGACCAAGGGTTCTTGCACAAGCTCAGTCAGATATCTTGAAGAAGGGCATAACTACAAATATTGTGGAGAGTTTATTGTTGCTGCTACCCTACTGCCTTTAACTTTGCTAAGTGGTTGATACATTTTATCTTTACTTTCTCCATACCATTTTTGCTGATATCAAAATAAAAATTTACCAAGTTTTTCTCAATTTTGAGAGTACCAATACTAAAAATAACAAGTATAATAGCTTCACAGAAGAAGCAAAACTGAATGGAGACACATTTGAATGGGAAAGAAACTTAAAATATTAAGCAAGGCAATAAAGAAAACCGTGATGTGAAATATTAATGAATGTTTATTGTGATATAAACCATTTTTTTTCAGTAGTATTCCATTCCACTTTTTTGAATGAACAATTTTTTGCTGCATAAAGTAAGGGGCCAATAAATGATCCAGGACAAGCCATTTAAAACTGATTTTAAAAAAAAAAAACTACTGAAAACATTGTATTCTCTGGAGATGTGATAAAATCTTAAATGTGTCACTAGATTTAACAAAATCTGAAAGTTAATCAGAGGAAACTGAATGATTCCCTATGAAGAAAATATAAATCCCTATGTCATATTTTATGATACAAGGGTTATGAAATTTAGACACATCTTTCTGTGCGAAACGTGGCATGAGGAAAATAACAGCAAGTGATGAAAAAGGTTGTTGGAAATTACTGTGGCTTCATTTTTCACCGAGCTGTTAAAGAATTTATTGTTTGAAAGATGGGTTGTGTTCTGGTTAGAAAAAATATTAAAAATACTCTCTGTAAGTGCTATTTATAATTAGTTGAAATCATTTTTAAAGATCTAAATAAAGAACCACACTAAATAATGACGTTTACAGGCAGAGGGAGAGTATGAGGAAACTGATTAGACAAATCAGTCATGATTATTCTAGACTATGATAACAGTCATCCCTTTTTTGAATAACAAATTTATCGCAGACTATGATAACAGTCATCCCATTCTGAATAACAAATTTATCGCAGGAATTATTTATTTTCACATTATTTAAATGTGATCTTACAGATAATATTTTACACTCATGGAAAAAAAATAGTTATGTAGGCTAAGAGTATTACACAATTTTAAAATTTTATTTACTATGAAAAAATCATTTACATTAAAACTTTCTTTCAAACTGTGTCCATAAAGGATCTATAGACTACCACAGGCAAAATAAAATAAAAACCACAAACACTGGATAGCACATAAGAGCAATATTAACACTCAAATATATCACACTGATGAAATTAGTAATCTGATAGATCTACATTAGTAAATACATTCAAATAGTTTCAGGACCAAAGAAAATTTTCTGATGATCTGAATCTCCAAAATAGGGGAACATGTTGCTCTTTTGAATCTTAATCACAGTGATGCTAAATCTTTGGGCACATTGACACTTAGGCCATTGTTACCCTGATGAGTTGACTCTATAAAACATTTGTCTTGTGTAATTTAATATTTAGGTCTTGTTTAAAATATATATGATTAAATTTATTCCTGTACAAAATACCTTGAACTATCACATGCTGCTGGTTTAAAAATAAAATGATTTCTGCATTCTAGCAGCATTTAATGGCAGAATTACATTTTCTATGTTAATTTTCATATAATGTATAGTTTTAGTGATAACAAATACATTTAAAAATATTGTTAAATCATTTAAGTTTTTAAGATAACTTTACAACCCCTGTGATGGTATTTCTGGAAACAGATTCATAGAAAATAATCCAAACTGTTTGGTAAAGTAATTTAAACTGCAGTTGTCTATAAAAGCAGACTTTTGAGTTCAGTCCTTCTCAGAGGCTTTGGATGAAAGTAACTTTCGAAGATGGAATTTACCCCAAAAAGATATTCTTATTTCTTTTTCACCCTACAAAAATAAATTTCTTTCTCTTATTCATCATTTTGACATCAGCATATAGGCCTACCATCTAATCCTGGTGCATGTGCAGTTTTTATTTTTTAAAATGAAATGAAATTCAGTTAATATAAATAGTTTTCTTTTTAGCAATTACTACCTCCTAATAATGATGTACAGTATTCAAACAATGAAGTTTCATCTTGAAGTTTGCTAATTTCTCATTCCACAACAGTTCATGTAACATGTTTTAACATCCAGTATTAAGTACGTCTGAAAAAGCTTGTCAACATTTACTAATATAATACTAATTACACCTCTGCTTAATTCTGAAAATTCATTGACCATTGTTTTACCACTATGAGTTTTTAAATTAGACAAAAGCTTTCATAATTAAGAAGACTAGAGGTTACACACATAGTAACTATCAAAAACAATTTTGCCAATGTACAGTAACAATATAGTACAACAATCCAAGCACGATTCACAGGATGTTGACTGAATTCATTTTTGGGTAAATGTAATTCAATGGGAAACAGAGTCACAAGTCTCAGTATTTCCAAATCAGTTTTGGATTATCACAGGTAAAGCTAACAAATCTGCAAGTTGTTGGTAAGCAATGACAAATATTTCTCATAGTTTAACACCTGAACTCTTGAAACAGCTTAGGCATTGAGGAAAAGGTCTTTTTACCTTCTTTAGTTACAATAGTTTGGAAATGTTTGATAATGTTTTTGGTTTATTTTCAGGGTAAAATGAAGCTCTGAAATGTTTAAGCATTTCAGAGTTTCACCAAGGTGAGATAATACTGACAGAAAATATTCTTACAAAAACCCATGTTCCTCCAGAAAAACCCAAGGATTACTACATAAACATCCCAGACACTGCAGTCTCATCATAAGTCACTACACCATTACTATAGCTTATGTCATAGAAAGTAAGAACAGTGTATGGAAACTTTTTTGTGGATATTTTATGTCACAATAATCTTATTTTATGACAATATTGGCTAGTAGGATTTCAGTTAAAAAATAACATCACATTGTATTAAATATAACCCTCTGATAATACTATGATATAGAAGCATATAGTTACACTATACAGGTTATAGTAACTAGCTTAAGTGGATGCTTTCGCTGAAAGGAATAAACTGAAAAATATCTGTAGCTGGAAAGTCAGTTGTATTGCAGGGTAAAAGAAAAATGTGTGCAGCACTTTCTTTGAAAAAAGAGGACAAGGGGAAGAAACATGATATTTGAAGATAGTAAAATTACTTTATATGCCAAAGCATAAATCTTTTTGACAAAAGGCAGAAATATTAGGTAAATTTGTTGACAAACACCATTCTAAGTGAATCTTAGCTAAAAGGCAAAAATTAAAGGAAAACTCAGAACCTGGGCAGGTAAAGCAAAATAGGACTGAAATCATTAAGAGAATAAGAAAGTGTGTTTTGAAAGAATTTTATCAGAGTCACAAAATGCATTCATAAATATTTTATATATGTATTATTTCAAGGATGATGTCAATTTTTTTTATTCTCAAAGATATTGATGAAAATAGAACCTGGTAAATACAATCTCTATCGTGCAGAACAAAATATACGTTCTAACAGCCATAACACAAAGAAAAATCCTCTTTAAGATCTTGCACAAAAGTTATTTTTTTTTAAATAATTAATGTATGTGAATTTTTGGCCAAAAGCACTAAATCACCAAAAGTATTCAAGAAGGCCTACATGTGCTCAAATATTTTTATTTTTTTTTTTCTGGCAAATTTTAATTCACACGTATCAGCACTTAAAAAATATCAGTATTTCATTTGTCAGCAAGTAATATAAAATTCACTGAAAATTAATTTACTAGATAAGAAAAATGAGGCATTTTGGTCATTTAATAGGAATGATCTTATTTGAAGTTTATGAACTGATAATAATAATAATGGAACTAGGAACTAAGATAAAGGGAAATTTCAATATGATAAATGGTAGAGAAAGCATATCTTTCACTTATTGAATCTGAAGGCTGGATAATTGTGATGACAAAGAGTAAGATGACAGAAATAAATAATATTGTAGGTGGCCTCTGAATCTTGTAAGAGACTGTGTGTAGTTCGGATGCTTCAGAGAACCAATCTGCCTTTACTGTAGCAATATAATTTAACCTTTAATCCTATCAAATAAAGATGCCTACAGTTTTACATCATATTCAAACAACATACAATCTTTGTGTATGTCAAATGACCAAAGCAAAGTGTGAGTCATAAATACAAAAAAAGAGTATGGTTATCATCAGTGATCAAGGCCACTGTCTGGTATCTAAAGTATGTTGGTACACCATTTCTGCTGACACATTTATTAGTTTAATTTAACTGTTATGGTCTGCACACTCCATTGGTGATTAAATATGTGGTTGTAGACCCAAATCCATAATGTATGCTGTGTACTTGCCTTGCCCAGAGATTATTATTTTCTTTCTTCACTGCCTCCCCCCCCCCCCAAATCTTATTCTCAACTTAATTGATTACGAGTGTTTTTTTTTCATTTCTTATTTTACTTCTTCATGTCTGGATCATGTTAGCGTTTTGTCCGAAATCAAAGGTCGTTAAGAGCTGTTGAAAACTGGCATTTGTTTGTAACATATCTATAAGCTCACCAAAATCATTTCTATTTCTAGTTATTATCAGTAGTTACATACTTTATAGTTCGATTTCAAAGTTGTTTTAGTGGAAGATAAAAATTTCAGATTTACGAGTTTTCCAACCGTAACAGATTTTGTTGCATTCATTTCCAATATGAAAACTCGTCATAAGAATCATTTTAAAGTGAATTAATTATGACCGGAAAAATTTAGTTTAAGAGTTATTTGAGTCATTTACATTTTTAAGCCATGTGCCCAGTGAAAACCAAAATCTCAAATTTGAAATAACTTGGAATCGCATAAAGTTACAGTCAGCACCTTCTAGAGTATTTTGTCCATAAAGTAATTAGGTGAAATGTAATTAGTATTTTTAATTACGAGAAAAAATTGAAATTTTAACTAAAAGAGATAAAAATAAGAAATTTATATCACAAGATAGAGTAAATTAAGATGATTAAAATTATATATAGGTTTCCACAGGAAGCTTAATGCATCTATGAGATAAATAAGATTTTGGGAACGGTTTGTTGTCATTGTCGTAATTGTAAAGGGAAACTGCCAGACTTGATGACGTCAGAGGATTTAAAATTAATTTGATACAAACCCTTTTGAAGATTAAACTAAATTGGAACAAGTAGAATAAGGTATTAGCCCCGGTATTAGTTACCAGTTAAACTATTAAGTATATTTGGAGATATTAATTTTGGAAGGTTTTTGCTGACGTCATAAGGTCAACCGAGCCAATAAATGGAAGGTGGACATCCAGGCTGGCACTCAGTTTTTTGAGAACCAATGTCGTGTCACAATGTGGCTCATTCTTTTGGCAGTTTTCGAACAGTTAACTTTGTGTTATTTCTTGGATCCATGTGGTTTGGAGTCGTATTATACTTTAAAATGCCGTAGTTATACTTTCATCCAAGTAGGGGGCTTGATGAAAGTTTGTCTCTTCTCTTGTTAATGTACTTTACCTATTGTCTTCTATGGAACTGTTGTCTGATTCTTTATTCATAATTCTGGTACCGACATTGCAAGAGGAACTTTTATTTAAAGAATATAAGTATTTTGTGACTCTAAAACTGTGTCAAGTGAACTTATTTCAATCTACCCTTTATGTTTGGGGTTTATTTACAAACAAGTGGCAACCTCTTCAATTAAATCTTAAAGGAACCACAAGGCTACAATGGTCATGAACTTAATTGTTCACAGTTAAGGCAGAGTGGTGCTTAGCCCTGAGCATTTCTTCCACTTTACATGTTCCATGTATTTATATATATATTCAGTTTTGATAAGTTATTTGTTTACCATCTCTACCACTGTCTCAATGTTTATTAACTAAGAAACTTCATGACAATTAGATTAATATTATGTTGAAAAATGTCCTGATATTTTTTTGGTACCTAAAGTATATATGTTATTCAATTTTATGTTGAAGACTCCTTGAGCCTGCTTGTCTAAAGCTACACCAATCATAAATAAATCTAATGTTACACTATCTTTCAATAACACAAGTTTGTTCAACTAAAAAGTAAAATCTTAAAAGCATGTCATCTGTAGTCACAGTGTTTCTTTTTTTAAGATTGAATATATGGTAGGAAACTGTGAGCTGAGTTGTCAGACATGAAATTGAATATAATGGGGTCAGAATTGCTTGTTGGAAGCTTGAAGTATAATATCTTGGCATAACGTTTGATAACAAACTCAACTGGGCAGAACACATTGGACAGGTGGTAGGAAAAGTTTACAAAATCCTTCATTTACTACAGAGGGTGATGAGAGGATGTACCAGAGAAGTTAGGGAGTGGGGTTACTAAACTTTGGTCAGACCATTGGTTGAATATGGTGGTGTAGTTTGGGACCGACATTTTGGCTATCAAATACAGGAGTTGGAAGGTGTGCAAAGAAGAGCAGCCAGATTTGTTTGTGGAAATTATCGCAGAACCCAGTCTGTAGCTGATATGATAAGGGAGCTGGGTTGGGACTCATTGGAGGAAAGGAGGAGCGTGAAGAGAGTGCTGGGAATGTACAGGGCATATGTTGGTGATGAGGCTTGGAGGGATATTGGTCAAAGAATTAGGAATATTGCTGGAAGGGGAAAGGTGACCATGACCAAACGCTTGCGCTCATTTCATGCATAAGGAAGTGACAAAATTTTGTTTTGTTGGTAAGGGTGTCAGGGATTGGAACAAATTACCAAGTGTAGTGATGAATAATTTTTCCAAAACGCTTAAGGCATTTAGAATTAAAATGTGTAAATCATAATAGCAAATGGGGAAGGAATTTAACATTCCAGTTATAAAAGATTTAAAAAAAAAAAATATGTATACATAAAAAAGTGGTAAATGGATACTGGGGGAATTGTCACCAGAGTGTTAGCTCCATCGCAATTAAAAATTAATAATAATAATAATGAAACTCTTCATGTTGTAAAAATATAATATTTTGAAACCTGGCTCTGTCAGATTCCTCAGGCGTACAACCATTTGTACTGGTCTGCTCAGTTGATGTACCCCTCTTTCATAGCCCATGCTTCCATCAACAGTTCGTGTCCAGACATTGATAAGCTGGCCATAGATCTCAAATAGAGAGCCATCTTATGGTGGCAGATGGATAAATGTATGATGCTCAATTCAAATTTTTGCCAAGACCAGCTGGCTCACAGCTGTCGGTCACAACAGATGGTTTCACATGTGAAGATGGTGGCTAAGCTAACCATCAAAGTATTATGTTTTTCCAACACAATTCAGCAGTAAACTACTGAAGATTTCATTACAAGAATACATCTTGAAAGTCTCAGTTCTTCCAAAAAAACTGAATACTTTAGTAAACAACTTTAGTTAATAAAAGTTGGTTAAATGAAATCATTTAACCAAAAAGATTTAGCAGGCTGATTAAAGTATGATGCTAGATGGT
Organism: Vandiemenella viatica; assembly: GCA_031002005.1. Lineage (NCBI taxonomy): Eukaryota > Metazoa > Arthropoda > Insecta > Orthoptera > Morabidae > Vandiemenella > Vandiemenella viatica. Next base: position 222,459,039 of record JARYHS010012519.1, on the reverse strand, counting down.
GAGCCCTAATACATATGGAAATATAAATATGTAGTTAGTGGGTTTTTTTAATATAAAAAAGAAGGGAAATTAAAATTTAGAAGAGAAAACAAGTAAGGGAGAAACAAAATAAGTATGGTAAAAATGTTTACAGAGATTCAAATGATATTAACGTTACGAATGATTGTAGGTGTCATCAAAAATTTATTAAAGTGAGTGTACCCTGGACTGAAGGATAAAGAAAATCCTGAGCAGAATTCTTCGGGACAGGAAATACTATACTGTTTGAATATGAATAATTTTGATAGTTTGTTATGAATTAAAAGGAAGCCATTACTAGGGCAGGATAGCCATTTGGTTAGAAAACAAAATATAAAATTTTATTAATTTTTTACTGACTGAAACATTGACTCTGCAATAATTTGAACATGCTAGAGCGATTAACTAAGTTGATAGTTAAGAACGAAATGTGGTGAAACAAAATAAGAAACAGATAAAATGTCTCATACTGCAATATCAATCCCTAATAATTTCTTTACAATAACGAAATTGATACTTCTTAACTGTTTAGCAAACCTTGTGAATTTCCAAACTTCCTTTTCTATTCATTAAAACATTTATACCATAGAAGACAGCTTTAAAAGTTTTATTGACCCACACGTCACTGTTTCTTACATTGTTAATGTAATCATAATACCCTTTTTCGTATTTGATCTTATTTATAAAAAAAAATTTCTTCAGCTCTTAAGATGAGATCATGATTCAATTTATGAATGTATATAAGAAATTCATAATCAAATGTATATATGGGAAATGGATAATTATTCCCTTTTATGGCTTACTAATTCTCTCTGTTTCAAACCATCCTTCTCCTGCATCATTATCCATATAAGAATGTTTTCATGATATATACTGACTTATCTATTTCCCCAAAAAAGTTTAGCCTACCATTAACAACTATTCTGGATATATCACTATAGTAATCTGATTTTTTTTTTACAAATATATTAACTTTGGCACTGATGTCATTAAAATGTTTGATGATTATTGCTGTGATATTGCTGTTACCTGAATAAGAGATGAGAAATACCTTCATGTGCTGTAATGAAAATAATAACCACTCAAAATATTTTTATTTTAATGTAATCAAGACCATGATTTTTGTTACATACAATTCTATATTGAATGATCTGGTTGGTTTACGGCAATTAACTTCAGTCATCTCACATTTTTATACGTTTCTTTGCTGAAAAATTAACACTCTGTACAGTATAGCACTGGTATGCTGGAGGAACAATAACTGTCAGAAATCAGCCCAGCACTTTTAAGAGATAAGATGTTATGATATTTACACTGTGAATACAGTCTTAGTATATTTTCCATTGTAACCTTGCAAACTTCTAAAAAAAACTGTGTTGTAGTTACTAGGAAAAGTAACCAGAATTAAAAATGAAACAAAAATTGCTCATACTGTACATTAGCTGTCTGTCTTAGGGAGCGTGCACAAACCACGTAGCTCCATTTTTGCCTCCTGTGAACCCCCCCCTCCCCCCACGTAGCCCTATGTGGCTTTTGCCTTTACCCCCCCCCCTCCCCATGTAGCACGTAGCTTTTTTCCCTTTTGATTCCAGAAGACATTTTGTACTGTTTTCTCCTGTCAGGCTATTGTAAATTACATACAGAGATAATTAACTCAAGAAAATAAATATTCACATGCTGTTGTGTTTCTCGTTTTAACTGTCAAAAATGTTACGAAAGGAAAGCTACGTAGCCTGGCTCGGAAACCCCCCCTCCCCCCACGTAGCTCAGCGTAGCCTTCCAGCCAACCCCCCCCCCCCCGGACCGAGCCACGTATTTGTGCATGCTCCCTTATTATAACTCAAATTCTTATCATATAGCTTCTTTGAAGTCAATCACTGGTAACATTTCTCTATTGTCTTAAGTTCCTATACACATCAATTTCTAGTGTTAAACAGTTTTTATTCAACAAATACTTACTAATTTCTGAATTCATGAGAAACAAATGGCATTTGCAGTCATTTATTTAACTATTTAATAATTCTGTGCAAGTTTTAAATTGCTTCCAGTAACTGTTCATCAAAAGTAAATGTCTAAAAATATTTTAGGGTGTGATATGTTACTCATTTTCCTACGACATTAATAAATAAATCTAAATTTATTTACATATGTGAAAAAGACACAAGACAATACAGATAAATTATTTCAAGCTTGACTTACCTTTAAAACGAATTTATTCATCATATTTTTGACAAATAATGGCAACACAGTTTCTTGATTGATTCCCATTACAAATGACACTTAAGTTTTATTTATTTCCTCCACATTTTGTTATTTAATCTGAGTTTCATACTGATAATTCATTGCATTTTTTGCAAGATATCAGTTTTCTAGAATATCTATGATAAATATTTTGTTCAAGGAAATCAAATGAACGCATTAACTAAAGAAACTGATCCTTTGTTTCTGAAAGAAAGTAGTGTTTATAGATTTTGAAATTGAACTTACAATAACTTTTTTCTACAGTATCCCAGGTATGTTTATTTGGATATATATTCTCTTATCCCGCAATCGTGTTAAAAATTAATTCACTTTACCGACAATTGCAAAACACTTATACAAAACAAAAGGAGAAGCTGAAAGAA
>JARYHS010012519.1:222421865-222455397 GCA_031002005.1 Vandiemenella viatica | reverse complement strand
CCAGGCGAATACTAGGATGGTTCCTTCAAAAGACCATTTGTCGAATTTCTTCCCGTCCCTTGCCTCTCCACTAGTTTCCTACCTCTAATTACTTCGACTCGACGGGCGTAAAGCCACGTGCAGTATTTCCTGACTAGTAACATGGGACGTTTGAGTGATTTAAAAATTTATGTAATTTCAGCGTTCTTACTGCGCCGCTCCCCTTGGGCATCATTAAGGGTGACGAAATACACCTGCCCTCACTATCCCGCTGTAAAGGCGTGTAATTCTTCAGATGGCCTAATTCCGCAGCTGGGGTGGCTGGGTGGTGGTGAGTAGTTCGAGTTTAGCGTCTTGAGGACGATATGAGAGACCTCCGATGACGGTGACGCTTATACCGATTAAATCTCCTCTGGTCGGATTACATCGCCGTTCCTGTCTGTCTGTGCCACTACACACCATTATATTATAAAAGTACCCAACGATGTGTAAACTCCCGTAAGAAACCAGTTTTGCGAAATTAAACTGACAAAACGATTTTAATCTGAAGAATTGATTTATCTTTTCTCTTCACTCTGATCAGTAATAACACAAAAAAAAATTTAACTACAATTTTTTAAGTTCATGTTTCATTCATACTCTTAACTACTCTTAATTTCACTCGTATTTTAGATGAGTGTTCTGCGAGACTTAAATGATGCTTCTTGATAATTGTTTCTCCGAATAATCGGTGTTTGAACTCTAAGGATGTGTACCTAGAACTTCTGGCTAAATAGTTTTATTGATGTGTAATTCTCAAACGTACATCAATATAAAAGTGTTTCGGATAATCGAATTTCACCTTGCACTTGTGATGACAGTGGTTCTCAGTAGTCTGGTAACTGACTGTAAATCAGTAAACAGTGATCGATGAAGACCACTACGGCGGGCATCCCAACCTCCAGTAGCCATCAGGGCTGAATTTTATTGCATGAGTCACTAACTAAATATATAGCGGATCATTTATTTTAACTGAGCAAATAAAATCGTGTGGTTGTAATGACCTGGTGACAGAGTTTCTTATCGGCTACGCAATCCGTCCGTATCATAGCCACCTACCAGGTATTGAGGAGCTTGCTGTTTTAACGTGGAATCCGAACTATGAAAGCATTCCGGTATATTCACATTACATAGCAAGCTGTGTCATGGACCTGAACCAGAGGCCTCTCGATCTCCAGTCAGACGCCTTAACCACTAAGCTACCAGGCCACGTTTCAATTAACTAATAGTCAATTATGCCACAACCTTTCCGTGGACATTTAGATCAATACAATTTAACAAGAAGAAAATACAGAGAGTTGCACGGAAACGAGAATTTAGTAACACTGATACGACACTGGTACGACTGATTTAATATTTTAATACTTTAACATCTGATAAAAATGATCAGAAACAGACAACATAATTTCGTATCACATTATAGAAAATCGTAAGCTGCGACAAACTGATGTGAGTCGTGTGTGCGTTCTTTTATTAGTTTAAAAGCATCATACACCTATTTTTGTTGAAGAGAGTGTTTAAAATTTATTTTTAAAATTTTGAAGATACTGAATGAAGCGTTAAGATTTATAGCGTGCAGAAACAAGGAGTATAGAAACCTGGAGAAAATCAGCACAGCAGCGAGAACGTTGTAAATACTTGAAGTTAGTAGTGGAGACCAAAACGTGGATACAAATCACTACAGCCCATTTCCTGAACGTATAAATTAAGCAGAAACCACATGTGGTTTGATAAACCTTGAATATTCATTGTTTTCCCTGCTCGTTTGCAGGCAAACCAGGCTTAGCATGAATGGAATGAAGTTCGACTTTTAATAGAATTCATTTTCGAAGAATAAATATTCAACACGCCGGAGCATGAAAATTTGTTTCTAAAAATTATTGTTTATTACTGAAACATTTTTTTCCTTGTATCAGACAAAAACAAACGTAATAATCATTGGATATATGATATTTAATATTTACGCAAAAATTTGATGTTTCAGGAAATGTTTAGCTTTCGACCAACACAATAGGGGGCTTAAAATATAAATGTAGAGATTTATTTTATAGTCTAAATGTTTTCTGCGATCATCTTATCGTGGGTCCCGAATACCTATTGACTAAGGAACGCAAGCAAAGCCTTTTAAAATATCTTAGCCATATTTTTTTTTTTATCAGACACAAATTACTCCAGGATTGACTTCCAGAACAGCTGTTAGCACATCGGATATATTTACATGTATAACATAGTTGTGACTGAGAATATAAGGTCCCCAGGTACAGGAATTAACTATATTCTATAACTTACCATTGTTATTTCCATTCTCACCATTAAGAGAACGCTTTTATACTTAAATAATAATGTGAGGGAACTCACAAGAATATATCAACATAACGGGTTTTTCCTTCTTGAAAAATTTTCTGTTTCTAGGAAATGTGTTCGTTATAAATAACAGAGACCTGACAACCGATTAACGAGCGTAGAGGAAGAGATAAGAGAAGAACGACAGATTGACACGAAACGTAATATTATGGAGGAGACTATGTGAAGGACACAAACGATAAGCAATGATGGCTTCAACATTCACATCACATCCATGATCAATCCATTAGTCAATGTTCTAAATGTCTGCACACCACAAAATTAAATATTATGAATTTAAATCAATTATTTTGGCCAGTTGTTGGATAAAGATTTTAGATGGAATTTGTGCCAAAATGTGCCACCACAATTCGGGTTCTTGGCTCATGTTAGAGGGTGAAAGATTTCTAGCAGAATAATGTGTGATGTTCAGTTTAAGATCATCTCGAGATTTGTTTGTGAGAAGAGGTAGTTGAGTGAACTACACTTAATGGTTCCTTGAGGTTTATTACTATGTACACAAAACACTGGTAAACAATAACAAATGTGGTACAGTTAGCGGATGACCGTCGAGAAATTTAGCCTGGTCCTGATCCGGGGTAGAGAGACGGCTTCTACTTCTCGCGAACTTCCGGTGGTCTTCTGTAGTTGAAGCTGGTTCCGCGGTCAGGCCGGAACTGGCGGTGGAGCGGCCGGCTACGCTTATATAGGCGGCCTGGCGCAGGAATTCCGTTGTGTGGTAGTACGGCGACCTCTGTAAGAAATAGTCCCACTTAGCTTCTAGATGATTCTATTTGTTTTCCTGGTTTGTTTTGATGTCTCTGCGCCTGTTTGGAGTCGTATATGTATCCCGGCGTGCAGGCGCGTTGTGTGTGAGGTCTGCCTGGCAGGGGCCTTTACTGGCAGACTGAACATACCTCCCTCCCGGGGGGGGGGGGGAAGCGATGTCTGCGACGTCTGCGAGGTCGTCTGCCGCGGCGCCCTGGAGCAGACTATGAAGGCTACCTCCAGGGGAGTACGGAGCTGTTCCCCTGGCGATGCGTGCCGACCTGCGTCGTGGTGCAGGTTGTGGTGGAGGTACTTGTGGAGCTAACGGCATCGGTTCGTCGGCGTCGATGGCCGGGGGCTGTACGGGGGGCGCTGAAGATGGTCCCCGCAGGTGGTCGAGAGGCTGCGGCTGAAGGGTGTCGGAGCGACCGACAGGTTGTGGCGTCGTTGGTGGCGCTGTAACTGTCCCTGAGCAACGGTTAGACGGCAGGAGTGGTGGAGGTGGCAGGGAAGGAGAGGAAGAAGTGGATGGCCGTGCCGTGGTGGAAGAGGACGGTTGCCGTGGGGTAGCGGGGACGTAGTTGGTTTCGATGGCGTCGCCACTATCCGGCCATCCAGGCTGACGTCGAACAGTTGGCGGCCCCGGGGCCGCTGGATGACCCCCGGAAGCCAACCGGCCCGGGAGCCAAACCAGCTGGGCCCAGACTAGGGAGCCCGGGGTGAACGGAATGGGCCCGAAGGTACCTGTACTTTGGGCGGGGGTAAGAGGAGATGGAGGAGAGTGCGAGGTTTGCGGCCATGCAGCAATTCCGCCGGGCTTTTGGCCCCCACGGGAGTGGTTCGATAGGAACTGAGGAAGAGTGGTCAATGCCTCTTCAAGTTTGTGACTTGTGGTGTATTTGGTCATTTGGGTTTGAATGTTCTGACTAGCCGTTCCGCCTCCCCGTTAGATTGGGGGTGGAAGGGCGGGGTGAGGAGGTGTTGGATATTGTTGGCGGTACAGAAGGAATAGGAATTCCCGACTTCGAAATTGCGGTCCGTTATCTGTGACGATAGCGTATGGTAATCCTTCGATGGAAAAGATCTTCGTGAGGGCTGAAATGGTGACCTCTGTGGTGATTGTGGGAGCAACGGACGACATATGGGAAGTGGGAAAAGGCATCCGTCACTAGGAGCCACTGGTGGCCTAGGAATGGGCCAGCGAAGTCGAGGTGAATGCGTTCCCAGGGTCCGGACGGTGCCGGCCAGGAAAGGAACTTTTGAGGGGGGCGGGGCAGTTGTTGCGCACAGATGGTACAGCGCCGCACCAATCTTCGTGACTCCGTGGTAAGGCCGATCCAGAATACATGGCGTCTGGCAAGGGATTTGGTGCGGGGCGGGCAATTCCCCAGTGTCCCTTGGTGGAGAGTTTGGAGGATTGTCGGTTGTAGGGATCTCGGAACGACGACCCTCGGGGTGGAATTTGGTTCTGTAATGAGATGAAAAGAAATCCCATATAAAAGGGAATAGAATTTGGAGCAGGCAAAAACAATAGCTAGCGCCTCTTTCTCGATTTGAGAATATTTAAGCTGGGCAGCCGATAGGGCTTTGGAGATGTAAGCTACGGGGCGTTCCGTGCCATCTGGTAATTTATGAGACAGAACTGCCCCCACACCGTAATCGGATGCATCTGTGGCAAGTATCAAGGGGAGGTTTGGAGTGTATGGCATGAGGCATGCTGCGGACTTGAGCTGCTGTTTAAGGGTGTGGAATGCGGTCTCGCAAGCTGGGGTCCAACGGAACGGGACATTCTTGCGACAGAGGTGGTACAGGGGTGCTGCCACTTGTGCTGCTGAGGGTATAAATTTCTGTAGTATGAAATCTTGCCTAAAAAAGATTTCAACTGATGTAGATCCTGAGGCCGAGGTAAGTTGGAAATAGCGTCCACATAGGAAAATGCTGGGGAAATGCCTTCCTGAGCGATGATGTGACCCAGGTAGGAAATGGATTGTTGAAAAAATTGACACTTGGAAAGGTTGCATTTCAATCCTGCTGCCCGGAGGCGGAGGAAGAGTAGGCGGAGGTTGGTCATGTGTTCGGCAGCGGAGGGTCCCGTGACGACTATGTCGTCGAGATAGTTGATGCATCCCGGAATATCCTGGAGAAGTTGTTCGAGATACCGTTGAAAAATCGCTGGAGCACTGGCCAAGCCGAACATGAGCCGGTTGAGTTGGAAGAGGCCAGAGGGAGTGTTGATGACTGTGTATTGTCGGGACTGGATATCCAAAGGGATTTGAAGGTATGCTTCTGCCAGGTCAATTTTTGTAAAGTAGGTACCTCCTGCTAGTTTACGGAAGAGGTCGTCCGGTCTCGGAAGTGGATAGTCGTCTACCAGCAGATGCGGGTTGACGGTGGTCTTAAAGTCACCACAGAGACGTAAGCGGCGTCCTGGCTTCTGAACTATGACCAACGGCGTGGCCCAGGGGCTGAACCGCACCGGCTGGAGGATCCCTTCGTCTTGGAGACGTTGAAGTTCTTCCTGAAGTGGTTGTTGAAGCGCTACGGGTACCTGGCGTGCCCGGAAGTATCGAGGCCGTACGTCCGGCCGGAGTTGGAGTGATGCTTCGAAGTCCTTTGCACAGCCGACGCCTGGTGAGAACAGGTCCTGAAACTCGGTGCAAAGGGCGTCCACTTCAGGAAAAGGAACATGCTGAGATACAAGGTGTATGTTATCCTCAATTGAAAATCCGAATAAGCGGAAAGCGTCCAGTCCAAATAAGTCTGCTGTGAGAGAACTGTTAACTACTAAAAAGGGGACTGAACGATGTACAGACTTATACATGACGTTTGCTGTGAATTGTCCCAGGAGTGCTATTTCCTGTTTGTTGTATGTCAGGAGGCGCTTGGGGGCCGGCGAGAGGGGGGGGCGAGCCAATTTGCACATAAGTAGTATAATTAAGCAATGAGACTGCTGCTCCTGTGTCGACTTGTAGGCGCAGGGGCTTGACATTGACCGTAACGTCAATAAAAAGTTTGGATGCTGTGGAAGTGTCTACCTGATTGATATCCATAGGTGCGCCGCTCAACCTGTCTTGGTAAGACCCTGGGCGGCGAGAGCCGGGATTGGCATTGGTGGTGTTGGTGCGGCAGACGGACGCCAGGTGTCCTTCCTTGCCGCAACGTGAGCATTCAGCCCAACGATCCGGACAATTTTCCCTCTCATGTGCTGAATAACAGGCGGGGCAGGAGGGTAGGCGGAGCGGGCTGCGGCGTCGGCGCTGCGGGATCCGCTGCTGCTGCCGAGACTTGGTGCCCCTGCCGGAACGGGCCGGTTCGATGTCCTTCTGAGGAAGCGGTCCCCCGGTTGTGGTGTCGGGAGGAGCGCGACTGGGAGCTCTGGATGGCGGCGACGTCCTGTGTGTCCTCTACGTCAGTTCGGATTGCGGCCACATCCGCCCAGGACTCCAGGCGGCGATCTGCGGCCGTAGATATTTCGAATTTGTAGGCAAGTTCGATGACCTGCTCCAGGGATGGGTCCTCTAACTTGAGGGCGTCATGCCGGAGTGCGGCATCTGGTGCAGCCTGTATGATGTGATCACGCACCATGTCGTCGGCGTAGGATTCGTGGGAACAACGAGTTTGAAACTTACATTTTTTGCTAAGGCCTTGGAGTTCGGCCGCCCACTGGCGATACGTCTGATCGGGCTTCTTCCGGCATTGATAGAATTCGACGCGGGCCGCGACGACATGGTACCGGCGTCTGTAGTATGCATTCAGTGTCGTACAGATGGTCGTGAAGGTGAGGGTGACGGGGTCTTGTGGCTGAAGTTTGGTGAGCAAGACATACATCTTCGATTGGTTCCATTAAAGGAAATATGCACGCTGGTCTTCTTCTTTGGATATGTGATGAATTGCGAAGTGTTGTTTTATGCGCTTCTCGTAGGTCTCCCATTCTTCGACGTCATCGTTGAATGCTGGGAACGGAGGCGGGGCCGTGGGTTGGCGGAGATTCCTGACTTCCGCAATCAGTTGTCTCTGAGATTCGAAGAACTGATGTAGAAGTCCTTGGAGGAACTGTTGCCATTCCGTAGGTGCTGCTGGCGTAGCCATGATGGTCGAGAGTTCTTATCCCAACCTTGTCGCCAATGAAGTGAACTACACTTAATGGTTCCTTGAGGTTTATTACTATGTACACAAAACACTGATAAACAATAACAAATGTGGTACAGTTAGCGGATGACCGTCGAGAAATTTAGCCTGGTCCTGATCAGGGGTAGAGAGAGACGGCTTCTACTTCTCGCGAACTTCCGGTGGTCTTCTGTAGTTTAAGCTGGTTCCGCGGTCAGGCCGGAACTGGCGGTGGAGCGGCCGGCTACGCTTATATAGGCGGCCTGGCGCAGGAATTCCGTTGTGTGGTAGTACGGCGACCTCTGTAAGAAATAGTCCCACTAGCTTCTAGATGATTCTATTTGTTTTCCTGGTTTGTTTTGATGTCTCTGCGCCTGTTTGGAGTCGTATATGTATCCCGGCGTGCAGGCGCGTTGTGTGTGAGGTCTGCCTGGCAGGGGCCTTTACTGGCAGACTGAACAACATCTCAACATTCTAACAATTTTTAAACATAAATTGAAGGGATTTCTACTGAATTAAAAAATGTCTGTATAAAAAATATTAATTTTTCCATTGTTTCTAAAGCAAAAACTCTTCCTCACCACTTGTCCTATTATTCAGAACAAATCATCAGCTCATTTATTTTACATTGAAACAAAGTTTTTACCTTGTTTTGTATTGCAGGTTTGGGGAGATGCAGCAGTACAAATCTTTTTTGCTTTAAGTCCAGCTTGGGGTGGTCTTATCACCCTGGCTTCCTACAACAAATTCTCAAATGATTGTTACAAGTAAGTAAAACAGTTATCAAAAATAAATTTAATCTCTTGTCTTTCAGTGTACCACATACCTTCTCTCAAGGAAAGTAAATTTTAAGTCACTTTCAATAACAGATAACTTTAAATGTTATTTTATATAGTATACTAGCTGACCCAGCAATGCTTCACTATTGCTGGACTTGAGTAGGCACATAGATTAAATGAAAAAATATTTACAATTAAATTTTAAACTGCTGTTTCATTCATTTTCAGTTGGAAAGGGTGAGAGGGGATGTGCTTTGGAAAACATATGCAGGCAGTATTTTTCTGTTTGTTTCAAAGTATAAGTGTGCAAATTCCCATTGAAATCATATGAAATATGTGGTTTTGTCGAAATTATGGGGAGGAGGGGTGGGTTTTTAAATTTTTTTGACAGGAACCATTTTCGACATCCCCTCGACAATTCACCATAGTTTCGCCGTAATCGGACGAACGGTTTGCAGGTTTGTTTAAATTATGGGGTGTTATGGGGAAGAGGGGGTAATTAGGTGGTGGAAAGAGATGAGAGGGATTGGGTTTTTGTGAAATGAATGTGTACAGTATTTCTCTCTCTTTTTTAAACTATAAGTGTACAAATTCTTATCTAAATTGGATAAAAAATGTGGTTTGCCTAATTCATGGGGTGAAAACGTAATGGGGTTGGAAGGGGGAGATGGGATGAATATTCGGAAACCATACGTAAGCAGTATTTTTCTGTTTGTTTTAAAGTATAAGTGTACAAATTTTTATCTAAATCAGATAAAAAATATGGTTTGCCTAAATTATGGGGTAAAAACGTAATGGGGTTGGAAAGGGGGGGGGGGGGATGGGATGAATATTCGGAAACCATACATAGGCAGTATTTTTCTGTTTGTTTTAAAGTATAAGCGTACAAATTCTTATCTAAATCGGATAAAAAATGTGGTTTGCTAAATTATGGGGTAAAACGTAATGGGGTTGGAAAGGGGGAGAGGGGATGAATATTCGGAAACCATACATAGGCAGTATTTTTCTGTTTGTTTTAAAGTATAAGTGTACAAATTCTTATCTAAATCGGATAAAAAATGTGGTATTGCCTAAATTATGGAGTGAAAAAATTATGGGGGTGGAAGGGGGAGAGGGGATTAATATTCGTAAACCGTATGTAGGCAGTATTTTTATGTTTGTTTTATAGTATGAGTGTACAAATTCCTATCTAAATCGGATAAAAAAGTGTGGTTTAGCCTAAATTATGGGGTGTTATGGGGAATAGGGGGTGACATTTTGGAATTTTTTTTTTCATAGGAACCTTCGCAGACGCACACTCGAAAACTCTCCAAAGTTTCATTGCAATCTGATAAATGGTATAGGAATGCATAGAAGACGAACAAACAAACATTGATTTTTATATAAAAGAGATAATTTTATTTCCGAAGATACAGTATTATTTAAACCTACCATATAAAACTGTTTCATGTCAAGAGCAGCATCAGTCCACACATTTTATAAATAAAGACTTCAATTCAGGCTTTTTTTCCGTCATCAGTCTGTCAACTGATTTGGTGCATTTCTCCATTTCTTCTTGAGCTGAATTCTTCATCACCAGTATACGCATTAGAACCTACACTCTCCATTGTCTGCTTCATATTGTTATCTTTTCCTTCAATTCTTCTCTTCCTCATACATATGAACCAATCCTACAGGTCCTAAATTTGATCCACCATTCTATCTTTTTGTCTGTGATACTCTTCTACAAACTTCTTCCCTCAATCATCGTTTCCAAAATACATTAATTTGTACTTTATCTGACCATTTAATTTTCAGCATCATTTTATAACACCATACTTCAATTTTCCTTCTTTCTGGTATTTCTAAAGTCCATGCTTCACTACCATAAAGTGTTGTGCTCCATACCAAACAGTTTAAAAAAGTCTTTGTGAGTACTAGGTCAATGTTTTAGACAAAATGCTTTCTCCTTTTCAAGAAGGTTCATTTCATCATTGCTCTTATGTATGTTTGATCTGCTGTTATTATTATTGTTATTTCTTGACACCATTTTTAATTGATGTGTGTCCCTCATGAATCTCTATTTGCATTATAGCCATATCATTGTTATTTGTGTTACAAATTATTCTTCTCTTTTGATATATAGAAAGATTGCTTTAAAATTTGGAACATCTTGTGCCCTTACTCTTAGATGTTAGGAACATTAAAATTCACTCTTTGAGCCAAAGCAATTTGAGCAAATACTAGTATTTTGGGCTAAAAGAAGTAAAATCAAAATTCTCAGTTACCAAAAATTTATTAAATTTAGATAGAATCCTGTCTTATGGCAGCCATGCCTGTCCACTGTGAATCTAAAATGTTTTGCTACATCACTGCTATCAGTTTTATTTTCTTTGATTGGTTGAATTTTAGTCTTGACTTCTCCATCTTATCGAAATCCATTGCCTTTGACTTACTAGTACAGGTACTAGAATTATTGTTGGATAAAAATAATAGGACAAGATGTAATTATTAATGGGTTTTGACTGTCAGTTATCAACAAAATTGTAATAATCATTTATTATTTTCATTACTTAACTGTTGGATAAAGGAAACAAAGAAACTGCCGCGAGGCACTGAAAATAAGATAGGATAGGGAAAATAAACAGTTACCCGTCACTTACCACAGATGAAGGCAGGAGGGCGAGACATGTAAAAACACAGAAACACACGAATTGCACAATATTTCGACCATAGTCTTATTCATGTGGGAGGCGAGACATATGGCAGGGGGAAAGATGTGGTCACATCCCAACCCGCCACATGAATGAAGCACAGGCGGAAAACGCGTGGTAGTGGTAGAATTGCCGGGAAGCAGGGGGGGGGGGGGGGGAGGGAATAGGCTTGACCAGTGATAAAAGTGAAACAAAACAATATAATCTTTGTGTAGCTTAATTCAAAAAGTTGAAAATAAATAATAAAGTTGTAAATAAATAATAAAAAAATAGTAAAAAATAATATAATAATAATATATATATATATATAAAAATAAAAAATAATTTAAAAAAATAAAAAATAAATAACCGACTGTAAAATGAAATGAGAGATGGCAAGTGACAGGTTTAACGTAGGTTTAGGCCAGGGGTGTGTCTGGTGTCAAGGATATGTTGATAGGCTAGTTCCCATCTGCAGAGGCAAACAGTTTATACTTCCAACCCAGACCATCCCATGGCAATTCATGCGAACTTCCATAATTCAAACAACCTCAACACCTGTTTCACAGAGCAATTAGAGTTTTTCCGAATACCACCACCCCTTCAGAACTCCGCAGATGGGAACTAGCCTATCAACATATCCTTGACACCAGACACACCCCTGGCCTAAACCTACGTTAAACCTGTCACTTGTCATCTCTCATTTCATTTTACAGTCGGTTATTTATTTTTTATTTTTTTATTATTTTTTATTTTTATATATATTATTATATTATTTTTTACTATTTTTTTATTATTATTTATTTACAACTTTATTATTTATTTTCAACTTTTTGAATTAAGCTACACAAAGATTATATTGTTTTGTTTCACTTTTATCGCTGGTCAAGCCTTTTCCCCCCCCCCCCCACCCCTTCCCGGCAATTTCCGCCTGTGCTTCATTCATGTGGCGGGTTGGGATGTGACCACATCTTTCCCCCTGCCATATGTCTCGCCTCCCACATGAGTAAGACTAAGGTCGAAATATTGTGCAATTCGTGTGTTTCTGTGTTTTTACGTGTCTCGCCCTCCTGCCTTCATCTGTGGTAAGTGACGGGTAACTGTTTATTTTCCCTATCCTATCTTATTTTCATTACTTAACTGTGACAGAGCTTATACTGCGGCATTGTATCTGCACATCTGCTAATGCTTTATACACATTTTTATCTTAAATTATTCTATTATTTGAAGAATATTATTAAGCACTTCTCTTGGTAAATTACTCCATTCACTGTCTCCCTTTCCTGCAACAAAAATTTTCTCACTCCCTTATACCTGAAATCAAATTGATGTTATAGGGTTTTGAGTATGTAAATATGTCATGTTTATTTTGCAGGGACTCACTTATTGTTGCAGTTTCTAATATACTTACATCATTCTTTGCTGGATTAGTCATTTTCTCAGTTATTGGCTTCTTGGCTCATGAACTGAATGTTGAAGTGAAGAAGGTGGTGGACCAAGGAGCAGGACTTGCTTTTATTGTATACCCAGAAGTAGTGACTCATCTACCTGTGTCACCTCTGTGGTCATTACTATTTTTTGTGATGTTACTCACCCTTGGCCTTGATTCACAGGTAAGAGTAACTCCTTTCGTTGCAAAATATTATCACACAATTGTAGAAAATGTAACAAAGAAAAATATTCATACTCTTCTGCTTTTGAAAAGCAAGTAAAAAAAAGTTTTTAACTTTAATCACTTTCTTATTATTTCTATTATAACAAATGAGAAACTTGATATACATTATATTATCATTATACTTCATTCTCAATATTTTATTTGATGTTTCTTTTTATATGTGTCCAAAGAGTAACTATAGATTCAAGTTACAAGCAGTAACACATTTCATACCAAAATCTGTCGTTATATATTACAGATTCGTATACTGCTTCTTGTTTTAGGAAGGTATTGTGACCAACTAATACTAATATATATTTTATTTCAGTTTGCTCTTATGGAAACTGTGACAACAGCCTTATTAGATAGGTTTCCAAACCTGAGAGGCTACAAGATCTGGGTTGTCATGGTTGTGGCGCTCTTTGGCTACTTTGGTGGACTTATATTCACAACAAATGTAAGCTCAGAATGATTAAGTTTTAACTGAAACTTGTTATCACTATATTCTGCAATCAAGAAAATTGTTTCCAATAAGTTCCTATAGTAATACTGGCTTGATAATTATTATATTCAGTGTCCCTAAAAAATATGCTGATAGTTTACTTAACTGATAAGATACATACATACAGATACATCGAAACTGATAAGATACCTAGGTAACGAAAAAAAATAATATGCAATAAACAACAACAAAAATTAACTTAAATCTTCCATATTTTTATTTTCTAACTTACTTTTGATTCGATCCAAAGCCTTCGTTGCCACCTTTCACTTTAGTTCCCACACTTGGCTTTCAGTTTCTTTTCAGTGTTTGGTTTTGTTCCACTTTATCGTTATTATGATGTATTTTAGCTGATTCTATACAAGAATGTTTTACAGTGAGAAGTTAGGTTTTTTTGCAAACAACTAGTGATATATAATAATATCAAAATGGGTGATGACTGTGACAGCTGCAGGATGATCAGTACCAGCACAGGATATCTAGTTAGGAAATTCAATTTGGAATGATACAAGCAGCCTGGTTGCTCAGTGGTTAAGGCGTCTGACTGGATATCAAAAGGTCCCTGGTCTGAATCCCTCTCTCAGCAGGGATTTTCATAGACCCTTAACCCAAGCTTCACCTCTGGCACAGCTTGCTGTGTAATGTGAAGTACGCCAGAACACTTCCGTGGTTCAGATTCCACAATGAACTGTAGGTTCCCCGTACACAATAGGATTGCTGGGTTAGGTTAGATGGCTACGATAGGGGTGGAATGCGCAGCCAAAAGAAACCGTGTCAGCAGGTCATTATGACCACATGGAATTATTATAATATGGAATGAAGATAAATTCCAAGAAAAGTGAGATATACATACATACATACATACATAAACAATCGGCTGTTTATGATTATGGTATGTGGATGGAATTACTTATTCAAAGCCTGAACTGTAAGTATCTTGACATAACATTTATATGGAAAGGAAAGGACAGATGAAATACACCCAACACTCACCAAATTTGAACGTAAGAGGGCAGCAGCAACAGAAAACAACACTAAAACAAGGAAAATACAATATTTCAGGTAAAACCTTTTAAAGTTAACAGATGTAAGTGGCTGGGCTTGCATTCTATGAGTGGCTGCGTCGAATGCAAGTCTTGCGCAAGCCCAGCCACTTAAATCTGTTAACTTGAAAAAGGGTTTTATCCGAAATATTGTATTTTTTTGTTTGTTTTTTTGTGTTGTTTTGCGTTGCTGCTGCCCTCCTCCCTTTGGTGAGTGTTGGGTGTATTTCATTTGTCCTTTCCATATAAATATTGCCTCACGGCATTGTTATCTATATTGACATAACATTTATTAGGAAACTCATTTGGGCAGATGGTAAGAAAGGTTTTCAGGAGGTTCTTTATTTATTGGAGAGAGTGATGAGAAAAGTGAAGGAATTGGGTTCAAGCAATGGTCTGACTGAAGTTTTGTAACTAAGTTTACTCTATTCTCTGGTACATCCCCTCATGACACACTCCAATAAAAGAAGGTTTTCATAAACTTTTCCTCATGCCTGCCCAATGTGTCCTGCCCAATTGAGTTTATTAACAAATGTTGTATTTACACTTTAAGGTTTCAACACGCAATTTGTCCACACCCTATAATCATTAAGAACCTTTGGTGCCCAATCAGTTGACACGTCACAGTATTCATCTTCATTATCATTCCACATTGACCTTCCCAGTATGATTCTTCTAAATCTGTAAACTGTAAATTATACGTTAAAGCTTTGAGTCAACTGTACTTACAAACGACAGCATAAGAAAATCTTGAAGTATTCGGCCCAAACTAGACATATTTTATAGTATGAACTTTCAGTTGAGTTGGCGTTTTATATATTGCAATCAAAACCAATAACATATTTGGTTTGGTATAAATAATAAGGTGTTCTTTATTAAAAATATTGACAGACATTATCTTAACACAGATTATAATAATAGTAATAACATGGCTCATAAACAAGAACTGCTGTGCATAGTTGTTTTCTTAATGTCAAATATTTCAATAAAAAAATAGGTATAATTTCCTAAATGTATACTGTCTTCTGATGAAAGTTATTAATCATACATTGATATAGATATAAAACTTGAGTAATTACAGCAATGAGGCCAATGTTCAGTTCTAAACTGTTGTTGTTTTTCAGAGTGGAATGTATTGGCTGCAGTTAGTGGATAAATATGCAGCAAACTGGTCTGTGCTGCTGATTGCAATTTCTGAATGCATCCTCATTTCATGGGTATATGGAGCCAATAGGTTTCTAGCTGACATACAGGAAATGATTGGGCCACGGTCTAAGTTGTGGCAGTTTTTCTGGAGGTGGATGTGGAAAATTGTGACACCTGCTACGTTACTGGTAAGGGAGTTATAATTCACTAAATTACTTACAGTGCTCGCTTTTGCCTTTATTTGTTGTCATGGAATAGTAAAACACATATATTTTGAAAAAAAATAGTGTTTAATACTTCATTTTTCTGTATAACAGGCCTAACGAGCCTGTAGTAGGCTGAACCTTGCTTTGAAACTGAGCACGCCCTCTTCCGTATTATGTACTGAACACCTCGTGAAAGTGGAAACGTTCTAAAGATAATGTTAATGATGTCGTGATTTATCTATTTGAATGCCTTATCAAGATAAGACATGGAAAATAACAAGTCACTTATCACAGATGAAGACAGCAGAACCAGATGAACACACAAACACACTTTACAGTATTTCGGTTAATAACCTTACTCATTTAGGCGTTAAGGTGTAAGGCAGGGGGAAAGAAGTGTGCACATCCAGACCTACCAGGTAAGGTGATTAAGCAAAATATTGTAAATCGTTTTTGTACTTTTTTGTGTTCATTTGGCCCTAATACCTTCATCTGTGCTAAGTGTTGGGTTATTTTCCACGTCATATCTTATTTCCGTTGCTTAGCAGCAGTTTAATTGTCACCATTAGTGAACTTTTACTGATACATACAATAACTGCAAATATACCCACCAGTTTTAGCAGTGTCACCGAAGACATTTACCTACAAACTTAGTATGATTTTGTTTCATGAAATATTTTTCATTAATTCACATAAGTCTGGTCTTCATCAGGCAAGTTCTGCCAGGAATACAGTCCAGTCTGGACATTTTGACTTAAATTTCTTCCTTCAGTTATGCCAGTGCTTTATATTTATACTAAATTTTTATGATTGCTTAACATTAACCCTCTCTCCATAGATAACTATTCCTCTCCACATATCTGCAAAATTTTCTCTATTGAAAATTGTTAATGTGTATGGAAGTAGTTTAATGCAAATGAAAATTCTTGGAAGCTAGTAATCAGTTTGTTATTAGTGAAAGATTAAACCTGGTGTTATATAGAAGATGAGATAAGAAAAAAAATTCTACTTACTCTAGAATTTAAATGTGAAATGGAAATGAATTGTAAAGCATCATGACTGCATCCCATATATTTATTTATTTTTATTATTTTTTAAACATATATCATATTTTACTTATTGTTGGAAACTAATACTTCCTTATTTCTTACAGTGGCCTAAGTGGATTATTTTAGCAACTGCCATGTAATCTTTGTTTCCAAGTTTATCCTGTCTGGCATTATTTTATCTAATCCATCCTTCTAGAGACTCACTTGCAGCATTCTGCAACAAAATTATACTGTGTTATTTTTTTCCTCTTTTAAACAGCAGTGTGTAAACAGATTCTGGTTCTGGTACTGAGCATGGTCGGTGAGTGGTTAATGCCCTGGCCTCACATTCGGGAGGACGCGGGCTCGAATCCCTGTCCGGGCATCCAGATCTTGGTTTTCAGTGGTTTCCCCAAATCACTCTAGATGACTGCTGGGTGCTTCCTTCAAAAAGGCCATGGCCAAATTCCTTCCTGTTCCTTGTTCCCAATCCCATCCCACCTCTAATGACCTTTACGTCGACGAGCCGTAAAGCCATAAGTAAAAAAGTCTGGTTCTGGTTTATAAAAATTGTAATTATATTGTTTTTACCATAGCGGAAGGAATAGCTGTCCCATAATTAAATTAAATCGAACCAGTCATGCCTTTAAAAGAAATTATCTTCATACCTGTGGTTAATGAGACGCAGTTTCTATACCATTCACATGGGGCTGGCTGATTCAGTTCCTGGTGGTAGAAGAAATTACTACTTTATGACAAACTGGTTAGGGAAGAAGTGATTCACAATTCCTCTTCAACAGATCTTGTATCAGAGGCATAATTTAACTCACAAACCTCTCAACAGTGTGAATTCAGTGTCGACATTGCCACAGTATTGTTGTGGTTGGTTCATTTCACGTCATGCTTGACACTATTTGCAGTTGGATGTTTGGATAATTAATACTGCTTCTGTGAACTACGACCACATCTGTCAAGTAACATCAATGTCTTGTAAATAGTTCTTTTCTAAAACAGTTTCCACCTCTCAGTGTGAGGTGAAACTAAGGTTTCTTGAATATTGAATAATGAGAGGAAGTTCAAATGAAAGTCTGTACAAATAAATGTCCGTAGCTGG
Source organism: Vandiemenella viatica (assembly GCA_031002005.1). Taxonomy (NCBI): domain Eukaryota; kingdom Metazoa; phylum Arthropoda; class Insecta; order Orthoptera; family Morabidae; genus Vandiemenella; species Vandiemenella viatica. The sequence continues at coordinate 222,438,017 of JARYHS010012519.1, read as the reverse complement.
CTGGTAACAGGGAAATTACACTGAACTGAGACTATCATTGGCTATCATCAATTTAAATTGATTGCAGGTTAGTTTCCCTGAAAAACTGGTTTTCAAATCAACAGCATGGCTTTAGACAAGTACAGCCATACGATCCAAGTTGATGGGCTGTATGCAATATGTTTTGGATGAATTTGACAGGGGGAAAGCAAGTTGATAGTGTAGCACTAGATTTTCTAAGCCATTTGGAAGAGTAAGGCATAAAATGGTTCTAAATACTAAATAAGCTGAAAACTATTGGTAACAATGGAAAGAAAGAACTGCCACGAGGCAATATTTATATGGAAACGAAAGATAACACACCCAACACTCACAAAGCTGAAGGGAGGAGGGCTGCATTCTGATTATAATGCTATCTCCATGTTAAAGTTCAGAAAATAAATACCACCCTTTAAAATCTGATGCATTACAAAAAGTTTTTTCGCTCATTCTAATTTTTTTCTAAGTTCAACTTGGTATAATCATTCAAATTTTCCTAAGCATAAAATGTATCATTTAATATAATTGCCCTGCACCTTCAGACCTTGAATCACTGTGCCAAATGCACATGATGCTGTCCAAAATGTAATTGCGTGTGGGTGTCTGGTATCCCCCTTGGCCTTAACCACTGATAAAATCCTACCACTTTTTAATTTTAATATTATTTTTATACTTACAATATTTTAACTAGTAATGATTTTTCACATCAATATATTCATTTTGCCATCACCTGCAATATATTATCTCATACATTGCCTATATCTCAGTAGTCTACTTGTCAGGTATCTTATAAATTTTGTAACTGCGTAACAAAATTTGTTCTCAGAACTAGACTGGATAATAGTGCATATCATTTCTAAAGGCAGTTAACTATGTTAATGCAAGCTACAAAGCAGATCTTCATAGTTTTTGAGGTATTATTTTCAATTACAATATTCTTAAGCACTCGCCTGGAGTAATATTTCAAAAATTCGTAATAAATCAAGGAAAAAAGTTCATTTTTGAATATGCAGATTTGACTAAAGCTGCTTTCAGATCGATAACTTCAATAACTTCTGAAATATTAATTAGTTATATTCTGTTTTTTATTTCACCTTTCATTTCACCTTTCGATAATAGTAAACATGCTTTGCTTATTAGTACATGAAATAACAACTCTTTGGGAGTAAAATAAAATCTATTTCAGATTGGTAGCAGTAGAATTGTGAAAGTTATTTACAGGTTTTGGGAATCACATTAAAGTGATTTTTTTAAGAAGAGACTATTAAAGTTACAATTTTTTTATATAAAGATTTAATTTGACACTTTTTATATCATGTAGAGATTCTCAAAATTTCAGAGCGATCCTTGTTCGCTGTAACTCACTCAGTCACAGGCGGGCAGTCTTCCAGAAACAGTGAGCATGACACCGTATAGATCTGTCGGTCAGCAAGTTTCAAATCAAGCACTACGGTGTTATCGTTTTATTTTGGCATAATGTAGGTTCACGTATTTCAATGTAGCAGTGAAGCCGTATTTACACAATGTGGGGCATCGGGATCACTTAAGTGTCGGTCATGGACAAACAAGTTGAATAGCAGAAGCGGGTGTTGAACTTTGAAATGCTTCCAAGTGATAGCTAATTGTACTTTGAACTATGGGTTGTGGTATGGCTCGAATCGGCTAATGGAACTTGCAATTATATCTTCAGAGAATTTGTCTGATGCCATTTCAGTTTCTGTATTTACAAAATCTTCAAGAATATATTTTATGTATACCAGCAATAGACATGTGAACATTATTTACCACCTTTCCTTAGTTTGGGGTCTAACAAGCTAAGTGGCGACCAAGTGCATTTGCAAAACTAGATCTGATAATATCCACGGTTATCCACGGTCATAGCTGAGATTGGAAGGTTATGCACTCACCCCACTAAAATTTTGTTCTCACATACTCCTTAGCAGTTCCCCCACCATTTCTCCCACTATCTAGCCAGTCGTGGGGTAATGTTCCACGTGCACACATGTCGGGAACGAAATGGCTCATTTCTCTAGTACATAAGGATAGTTAACACCGAAATATTGTATTTACATGGAAATGACAGGTAAAATACACTCAACCTTCACCAAAGTTGAAGGGAGGAGGGCAGCAGCAACACAAAACAACACACAAACAAAGAAAATACAATATTTCAGGTGAAAACCCCTTTTTCAAGTTAACAGTGGCAGGTGGCTGGGCTTGCGCAAGACTTGCGTTCGACTCATAGAACGGAATAGACCGTCGAAGGTGGTGGGGGGAACAACGATAATATATCTGTGAGTATAAGAACGATTAAAATGGTTGAAAAAATGATAGTAATAAAAAATATAAATAAATAAATAAAAATGTAATTGAAAAATTTATGAATCTATTGTGCTGGCCAGTGATGGGTGTGTAGGGTGAGGATGGTAGATATTAACGGAAATTAAGGTCTGGGGGATGTCTAGTCTGCAGGATGTGTTGATATGCCAATTCCCACCTGCGGAGTTCAGATTGGGAAGTAGTGTCTGGAAGTATGAGTGACTGCGTTGAACACAAGTCTTGCGCAAGCCCAGCCTACCTCTGTTAACTTGAAAAATGGGTTTTCACCAGAAATATTGTATTTTCTTTGTTTGTGTGTTGTTATGCGTTGCTGCTGCCCTCCTCCCTTCATCTTTGGTGTGAGTGTTGGGTGTATTTTACCTGTCCTTTCCATGTAAAATTGCCTCGCGGCATTTCTTTCCTTTGTGTGTCTGCATTACGTGTTTTCCCTCATTGCAGCTATCAATTTTATTGTAGGGATACTTCAACATTGCTTTGCAAAATAAAACATTCGTAGATAGATATATAGATAGATAGATAGATATGTTCACTTTGATCCCATGTGAGAATAATCTTGGGGATGTAGAACAGTACATACACTTATTTTTGATGTCAATATTACTATATAATTGATAATATTATTATATATTGACAAGTTAGCTACAACCCATTAGTATAACCAATATCTCCTGTAATCTACACATACAATCCTGAGTTAATTAATACTTATTATGTGGAACAGTGTATACACTTGTTACCAGCATCTAATAACCAGTTATTTTCTTACCAACCAGTTACACTGTAATTTGTGACTACATATTATATCATGTTAGTTGCTATTTATGTGAAACAGTACACACACCTATTAACAATATCAATTATATTATCAACAACTCATAAGCTGTCAATTACTTAAAAACCTGTTATTATGATAATTTTTCACAGCAGTTTTTGAGTGCATGCTATCCCATGTTAGTTACTATATATGAGTGATAAGTGTGGTGATTACTGTCAGTTGTAAGCAGTGGACAGTTTTATGTATGTGTAAAAACTGCACATCAACTGTATTTAGTTTAACCTTGGTCTTCTGTTTCAGTTTATTCTTTTCTTCAACTGGATCGAATATGCGCCTGTTAGTTATGGAGACTATATGTATCCAAAGTGGGCTGATGCTGTTGGATGGGTTATTGGTGTCCTTCCAGTATGTGTCATCATTGGAATGGGACTGTTGAAGATCCAGTCAGTTCCTGAAGGAACATTTTGTGAGGTAACATTAAAAGAATTTTATTTATCTTTCCAAAACCTAACAGAAATAGAAAGTGAAGTTTAGGATACAATCTGTATTGATTCAAAATATTTTGGATGATCCATAAATGATGTGAGAGATTGAATGAGAGATACAAAGTATGAAACTGAGGAAGCATCAGTGGCTTTGGGTGGAGGAGTAAAATTGTAAGTGTTGAGATCACACAACTTAAAAAACGAAGTAGATAAATTCAAATTAGCAGTAGGATGGAAAGGGACAGTAGAACTCTAGAAGGTATTGGAAAATACTTCTTCTATGTTTCTGGAGTATTCGTATGCCTCTTCTTTCTTAAGGTTTCTATTTGTATTTTGTAATTATATTTCCCTCTTTTCCACTTAGATGATATTTCCAAATTTTTGTAACTCTCCTAGATTCTTTGATTATAAGGAATAAAATTATAGTTTACAAAACTAAAATACATGCTTTTGTAGCAATGAACTAAAAGGTTGAAAAAAAAGTTGAAAATAATCTTTAAATATAAAAATTTTGTTCAACAGCAAGAGGATGTCCCACAATTCAGGATAACTTTTTGAATAAGTTTAAAATAAGAATAAAGTCACTGATTAAAAGTTAACTTTAATGTAAAAAAGCGCGGGGTGCAAGATATCGGTATTCTTAAATTTTTTATTGCTAGCTGTTCGTAAAGGTTGAGTCATTATGTACAAGTTAAGAGAAGCGATGACAGTTCAATAATTTCATAGCTACGTCCTGGAATTCTCGTTACAGTAATTTTTTAATCAGTGACTTTATTGTTATTTTCAGCTTATTCAAAATGTTATACTGAATTGAGGGACATCCTAGTGCTGTTGAACAAGATATTTATATTTAAAGATTTAAAGCATGCATTTCACAATGAGAATTTCAGAACATAGATATAAAATTATTGTATTGCCACTGATCTCAATACATGTGCAAAATTTCTAACAATTTGGATGTCAGGAGGTGGGTGGACATTGAAATGAAATATTTCATTACATTCAACACTTTTCTACTGTTACTGTAATGAAAATGCCAGAACATGGCTACGAAATTTTGGAACTGTCACCGCTTCTCAATACATGTGTATGTAAAATTTCAAACAATATAGACAACTAGATGTGGGTTAAAATTCAGTTGCAAGATTTCATCGCATTCAATCATTTTTCTATTGTTATTGTCACAGTAGTGAGAAATTATTATATTGTCACCAGTTCCCAATATTTATGCATAATTTTAAAATATTCAGATATCGGATAGTGGGTGAAATTGAATTGACGGATTCCATTACTTTTCTATTGTTACTGTCAAAGTAGTGAGAAAGTGGAATTTACCGAGTTATCTGAAATGGGCATCGGAAATTAAATTTTGACCCAACATTAAATAATTTCCTTAATACATAGCATTTTAGAGTTTTAACTAATCATTAACTAATATTGTGAGCTTCTAAAAATTATTCTCAAGTGTTTAACCAAATAAATTCTGTAATACATGACATTTTTTCAGCTATGTTCACTCGCTATCTTTATCTTGTGAAATGGTAGATCAACATGTTGTCGCAGTTACCACTTCAGCCTGTAACATAGCAGCTCTTTAAAAACAAGAAAATTATATATTTATACTGATAAAGGCCATAATATTGGTAAATTAAAATTTTAAAGAATTTATAAAAAGAAGAATAGCAAGTTTAATAAATAGTTTGCTCAGAGATGCTTGAAAGTATATATGATCTCTGGAAAAAGACGTTGTGAGAGAATTGTTGAGTATAGCGAACGACTAAGACAAGATTCATCTAGCATCACATTGAGTTTGGAAATAATAAGAGTTGTATAATGAGAAATTTTGAACATCATATTAGCGTAAAAAATAATGGATTAAATCTTGATAGAAACGAACCTGCGATTCTTTGGATATCAAGATTGACACAAACACGGTCATTGTTGGTATGAGAGAACTTTTAGGCGAACAAACGAAAGAAAGAAATTGACCAAGATTATAATCAAATTTCAGTCTACAAAATTCATTTTATTTCAAATAACATCACAATTCTCTTATTTTATGCGACAAGCCTACCATTTCACCTGATGAAGACAGGGAAGGTAGCTGTCAAAACATCGTGCATGGCAGAATTTATGTGGCTGAATACCCGAGAAGAAATTTTGGATTAACTAATATTATGAAATATTTGGGGTAAAATTAAGGATTACACACAATAATATTCATTTAAATAAATAGCAAATTTTTTCCTTTTATTGTATGTACATTTTGTAAAACATGTATTGGATTTGTCATTACAGAAAGTGCGTTTCCTAGTGAGGCCGACATGTGACTGGGGTCCAGCCCACTGCCGTGCCGCAAATCCTCCCACGTATGAAAGTGTGCGCAACACGATTGTATTGGTAAACGGGTTGCCAGTGATTCGCGAATCGGTGCCACCCGCTCCCGGTCCTGATCCTTCTGATCCCCTGGCGGATAACCGCCTCTGAGAGTGGATTTCCCCCGGGCCGTCGCCACAGCCCGGGCCCAGCATTCTGAAGAAGTCGGGTGCTGGCACTCGAGGAGCTGCAGAAGCTCATCCTGTGTAGTGCGGGGAAGGTGTGACACACCTACTCTGACACTGCTTTATGTAATTTACCAAACTTTCTCGTGCAAAGAGTTTCACCTGACTCATCACGAGTTTCAAAGCACATTGGATTCTGTTCTTCAAGCTGATCGGTACCTTCGACCCGTTATAACAGTGAACGAGATGGCTAAAAGGTGAGAACATCTTTTGATCTTAAAATAAGGTAAGAAACATGCAATTCAGTCAATTGCCTTAACGACATGTGTAGCTGCTGTATGTGTAGAAATGTGTCGTATAAAAAGTGAAGAAACTGTGTAACAGTTGAACAGGTTGGTTCTCTGCTCATGGAAAAAGTGATGCTCCTGTGTCAGGTATTATTTCACTCATGATTTTAAAATCGTGATGTGCAAAAACTATTTTCTGTGTATTTATTATGATGTGATACTGTTACTTGGTGCAATCTTGAGTGCTCTCTTATGAAAAGTAGGCAGTTGTTCTCTCATTGTGAATCTTCAAATGTTATTGCCAAAGTAAATCAAGAAAGAAGTTTTTATTTATTTATCCATTGTTGGTTATTACTGCATGTGACATTAGCGTTTACCTTGTCCCTTAGTAAATATGGAGACTTTGCGTCCTTAAGATATTCCTGTTTTATGTAAGAAAGACTTTCAGCAGTTTGACATGGCACAGAATTGTAACAAATTATGGTTTGTGTTAACAGAATGTCAATAGGCTCAACAGTTTGATCCAGGAATGTTTACTATATCCATTATGTTGTAACATAGTTTGTTAACAATTATTTTCGCTTTGTAAAACAAATGTGACACTTTCTACATCCGATGAAATGATTATTTCTATCTAAATGAAATATAACTTCACAAAGATTGATTAAGTATATATAAATAATTGGCATTATTTTTAGCGCTAAAGTAAGAAGATACTTTAAATGGAGAACAATATTGGATAAAATAAATAAATTTAGTTTCTGGGAAGAAACTGTAGGAGTGTAACTTTGCAAGTAGCTGAATTTAAGAAGGAAAGCTGTAGTGAAAGTTCTGCATAGTAAGCCTGAGGATGTATGTCACATGACTGACATCGCCCTTTCTAACTCTGAGGTAGTATTTTCAATCATCATGGACCCTTAGCGCCTCGAGGAAGAATTTTTGTATAGGTGGCATATTCCTCAAAATATTAGACCAAATGATAAACAGTTCCCTTAGAAAAATGTGCTACATATTTGGTGTGGATTCTAGTGAATGATTCATTAGTGAATCAGTAACTGTGCTGTGATTGAATCTTGTTACCATTAAGGACAAGAAAGAATGTAGCTTAATAATATAACTACCTATGTTGCTCATGTTAAAGAAAAAACAGAGTGAATAACATATTGTAGCATAATCCATAGCCTTATGTGTAGTACTGTATTTCACTGTAAGAGAAAAATGAATGAACTAATGTAACATAAAATTAGTAATTACTTGAATCAGTGAATATTATTTGTTTGTTGTTTTATTTTTTTATTACTGATTGAATGATTGAATGAACCATAATTATTATGAGTGCTACTTATGAAATAGGTAATTGTTAAAAATGTAAAATATGTGGTGTTATTTTTTTTTTTTTAAATGCGCAGTTGATGACTAAGGATGCTGATGCTGTAACTTTGTAATGAGATTTTAAAAATAATTAATGGTATTGCCAGTAGTATTTCTGGAAAGAAGAAATTGAAATGTGTTAGTCATTCAGTAATTGTAACTGTCAAAGGAAGATAATCTGAGTAATTGCTTTACTTGTAAATATTCCTGGTTTTGTATTCAGCAGTTATCAAATCTGCATGTGGTTAGTTGGCATTCTTTCAGCTTCTCCTTTTGTTTTGTATAAGTGTTTTGCAATTGTCGGTAAAGTGAATTAAGTTTTTAACACGATTGCGGGATAAGAGAATATATATCCAAATAAACATACCTGGGATACTGTAGAAAAAAGTTATTGTAAGTTCAATTTCAAAATCTATAAACACTACTTTCTTTCAGAAACAAAGGATTTTCTTTAGATTAATGCGTTCATTTGATTTCCTTGAAACAAAATATTTATCATAGATATTCTAGAAAACTGATATCTTGCAAAAAATGCCAATGAATTATCAGTATGAAACTCAGATTAAATAACAAAATGTGGAGGAAATAAATAAAACTTAAGTGTGTCATTTGTAATGGGAATCAATCAAGAAACTGTGTTGCCATTATTTGTCCAAAAATATGATGAATAAATTCCGTTTTAAAGGTAAGTCAAGCTTGAAATAATTTATCTGTATTGTCTTGTGTCTTTTTCACATATGTAAATAAATTTAGATTTATTGTTATTAATGTCGTAGGAAAATGAGTAACATATCACACCCTAAAATATTTTTAGACATTTACTTTTGATGAACAGTTACTGGAAGCAATTTTAAAACTTGCACAGAATTATTAAATAGTTAAATAAATGACTGCAAATGCCATTTGTTTCTCATGAATTCAGAAATTAGTAAGTATTTGTTGAATAAAAACTGTTTAACACTAGAAATTGATGTGTATAGGAACTTAAGACAATAGAGAAATGTTACCAGTGATTGACTTCAAAGAAGCTATATGATAAGAATTTGAGTTATAATAAGGGAGCATGCACAAACTACGTGGCTCAGAGTCCAGAGGGGGGGGGAGGGGTTGGCTGGAAGGCTACGCTGAGCTACGTGGGGGGAGGGGGGGTTCCGAGCCAGGCTACGTAGCTTTCCTTTCGTAACATTTTTCACAGTTAAAACGAGAAACACAACAGCATGTGAATATTTATTTTCTTGAGTTAATTATCTCTGTATGTAATTTACAATAGCCTGACAGGAGAAAACAGTACAAAATGTCTTCTGGAATCAAAAGGGAAAAAAGCTACGTGCTACATGGGGGAGGGGTAAAGGCAAAAGCCACATAGGGCTACGTGGGCTGGGAGGGGGGGTTCACAGGAGGCAAAAATGGAGCTACGTGGTTTGTGCACGCTCCCTAAGACAGACAGCTAATGTACAGTATGAGCAATTTTTGTTTCATTTTTAATTCTGGTTACTTTTCCTAGTAACTACAACACAGTTTTTTTTAGAAGTTTGCAAGGTTACAATGCAAAATATACTAAGACTGTATTCACAGTGTAAATATCATAACATCTTATCTCTTAAAAGTGCTGGGCTGATTTCTGACAGTTATTGTTCCTCCAGCATACCAGTGCTATACTGTACAGAGTGTTAAATTTTTCAGCAAAGAAACGTATAAAAATGTGAGATGACTGAAGTTAATTGCCGTAAACCAGATCATTCAATATAGAATTGTATGTAACAAAAATCATGGTCTTGATTACATTAAAATTAAAATATTTTGAGTGGTTATTATTTTCATTACAGCACATGAAGGTATTTCTCATCTCTTATTCAGGTAACAGCAATATCACAGCAATAATCATCAAACATTTTAATGACATCAGTGCCAAAGTTCAATATATTTGTAAAAAAAAAAAATCAGATTACTATAGTGATATATCCAGAATAGTTGTTAATGGTAGGCTAAACTTTTTTTGGGGAAATAGATAAGTCAGTATATATCATGAAAACATTCTTATATGGATAATGATGCAGGAGAAGGATGGTTTGAAACAGAGAGAATTAGTAAGCCATAAAAGGGAATAATTATCCATTTCCCATATATACATTTGATTATGAATTTCTTATATACATTCATAAATTGAATCATGATCTCATCTTAAGAGCTGAAGAAATTTTTTCTTTTTTTATAAATAAGATCAAATACGAAAAAGGGTATTATGATTACATTAACAATGTAAGAAACAGTGACGTGTGGGTCAATAAAACTTTTAAAGCTGTCTTCTATGGTATAAATGTTTTAATGAATAGAAAAGGAAGTTTGGAAATTCACAAGGTTTGCTAAACAGTTAAGAAGTATCAATTTCGTTATTGTAAAGAAATTATTAGGGATTGATATTGCAGTATGAGACATTTTATCTGTTTCTTATTTTGTTTCACCACATTTCGTTCTTAACTATCAACTTAGTTAATCGCTCTAGCATGTTCAAATTATTGCAGAGTCAATGTTTCAGTCAGTAAAAAATTAATAAAATTTTATATTTTGTTTTCTAACCAAATGGCTATCCTGCCCTAGTAATGGCTTCCTTTTAATTCATAACAAACTATCAAAATTATTCATATTCAAACAGTATAGTATTTCCTGTCCCGAAGAATTCTGCTCAGGATTTTCTTTATCCTTCAGTCCAGGGTACACTCACTTTAATAAATTTTTGATGACACCTACAATCATTCGTAACGTTAATATCATTTGAATCTCTGTAAACATTTTTACCATACTTATTTTGTTTCTCCCTTACTTGTTTTCTTCTTCTAAATTTTAATTTCCCTTCTTTTTTTATATAAAAAACCCACTAACTACATATTTATATTTCCATATGTATTAGGGCTCACCATCTAGCATCATACTTTAATCAGCCTGCTAAAATCTTTTTGGTTAATGATTTCATTTAACCAACTTTTATTAACTAAAGTTGTTTACTAAAGTATTCATTTTTTTGGAAGAACTGAGACTTTCAAGATGTATTCTTGTAATGAAATCTTCAGTAGTTTACTGCTGAATTGTGTTGGAAAAACATAATACTTTGATGGTTAGCTTAGCCACCATCTTCACATGTGAAACCATCTGTACTGTTGAGCCAGCTGGTCTTGGCAAAAATTTGAATTGAGCATCATACATTTATCCATCTGCCACCATAAGATGGCTCTCTATTTGAGATCTATGGCCAGCTTATCAATGTCTGGACACGAACTGTTGATGGAAGCATGGGCTATGAAAGAGGGGTACATCAACTGAGCAGACCAGTACAAATGGTTGTACGCCTGAGGAATCTGACAGAGCCAGGTTTCAAAATATTATATTTTTACAACATGAATGAGTTTCATTATTATTATTATTAATTTTTAATTGCGATGGAGCTAACACTCTGGTGACAATTCCCCCAGTATCCATTTACCACTTTTTTATGTATACATATTTATTTATTTTTTTAAATCTTTTATAACTGGAATGTTAAATTCCTTCCCCATTTGCTATTATGATTTACACATTTTAATTCTAAATGCCTTAAGCGTTTTGGAAAAATTATTCATCACTACACTTGGTAATTTGTTCCAATCCCTGACACCCTTACCAACAAAACAAAATTTTGTCACTTCCTTATGCATGAAATTGAGCGCAAGCGTTTGGTCATGGTCACCTTTCCCCTTCCAAGCAATATTCCTAATTCTTTGACCAATATCCCTCCAAGCCTCATCACCAACATATGCCCTGTACATTCCCAGCACTCTCTTCACGCTCCTCCTTTCCTCCAATGAGTCCCAACCCAGCTCCCTTATCATATCAGCTACAGACTGGGTTCTGCGATAATTTCCACAAACAAATCTGGCTGCTCTTCTTTGCACACCTTCCAACTCCTGTATTTGATAGCCAAAATGTCGGTCCCAAACTACACCACCATATTCAACCAATGGTCTGACCAAAGTTTAGTAACCCCACTCCCTAACTTCTCTGGTACATCCTCTCATCACCCTCTGTAGTAAATGAAGGATTTTGTAAACTTTTCCTACCACCTGTCCAATGTGTTCTGCCCAGTTGAGTTTGTTATCAAACGTTATGCCAAGATATTATACTTCAAGCTTCCAACAAGCAATTCTGACCCCATTATATTCAATTTCATGTCTGACAACTCAGCTCACAGTTTCCTACCATATATTCAATCTTAAAAAAAGAAACACTGTGACTACAGATGACATGCTTTTAAGATTTTACTTTTTAGTTGAACAAACTTGTGTTATTGAAAGATAGTGTAACATTAGATTTATTTATGATTGGTGTAGCTTTAGACAAGCAGGCTCAAGGAGTCTTCAACATAAAATTGAATAACATATATACTTTAGGTACCAAAAAATATCAGGACATTTTTCAACATAATATTAATCTAATTGTCATGAAGTTTCTTAGTTAATAAACATTGAGACAGTGGTAGAGATGGTAAACAAATAACTTATCAAAACTGAAAATATAAGTGACGAATATATATAAATACATGAACATGTAAAGTGGAAAGAAATGCTCAGGGCTAAGCACCACTCTGCCTTAACTGTGAACAATTAAGTTCATGACCATTGTAGCCTTGTGGTTCCTTTAAGATTTAATTGAAGAGGTTGCCACTTGTTTGTAAATAAACCCCAAACATAAAGGGTAGATTGAAATAAGTTCACTTGACACAGTTTTAGAGTCACAAAATACTTATATTCTTTAAATAAAGTTCCTCTTGCAATGTCGGTACCAGAATTATGAATATAAGAATCAGACAACAGTTCCATAGAAGACAATAGGTAAAGTACATTAACAAGAGAAGAGACAAACTTTCATCAAGCCCCCTACTTGGATGAAAGTATAACTACGGCATTTTAAAGTATAATACGACTCCAAACCACATGGATCCAAGAAATAACACAAAGTTAACTGTTCGAAAACTGCCAAAAGAATGAGCCACATTGTGACACGACATTGGTTCTCAAAAAACTGAGTGCCAGCCTGGATGTCCACCTTCCATTTATTGGCTCGGTTGACCTTATGACGTCAGCAAAAACCTTCCAAAATTAATATCTCCAAATATACTTAATAGTTTAACTGGTAACTAATACCGGGGCTAATACCTTATTCTACTTGTTCCAATTTAGTTTAATCTTCAAAAGGGTTTGTATCAAATTAATTTTAAATCCTCTGACGTCATCAAGTCTGGCAGTTTCCCTTTACAATTACGACAATGACAACAAACCGTTCCCAAAATCTTATTTATCTCATAGATGCATTAAGCTTCCTGTGGAAACCTATATATAATTTTAATCATCTTAATTTACTCTATCTTGTGATATAAATTTCTTATTTTTATCTCTTTTAGTTAAAATTTCAATTTTTTCTCGTAATTAAAAATACTAATTACATTTCACCTAATTACTTTATGGACAAAATACTCTAGAAGGTGCTGACTGTAACTGATGATAAAAGATCAGCTGTAACTTTATGCGATTCCAAGTTATTTCAAATTTGAGATTTTGGTTTTCACTGGGCACATGGCTTAAAAATGTAAATGACTCAAATAACTCTTAAACTAAATTTTTCCGGTCATAATTAATTCACTTTAAAATGATTCTTATGACGAGTTTTCATATTGGAAATGAATGCAACAAAATCTGTTACGGTTGGAAAACTCGTAAATCTGAAATTTTTATCTTCCACTAAAACAACTTTGAAATCGAACTATAAAGTATGTAACTACTGATAATAACTAGAAATAGAAATGATTTTGGTGAGCTTATAGATATGTTACAAACAAATGCCAGTTTTCAACAGCTCTTAACGACCTTTGATTTCGGACAAAACGCTTAACATGTCCAGACATGAAGAAGTAAAATAAGAAATGAAAAAATAACACTCGTAATCAATTAAGTGAGAATAAGATTTGGGGGGGGGGGGAGGCTGTGAAGAAAGAAATTAATAATCTCTGGGCAAGGCAAGTACACAGCATACATTATGGATTTGGGTCTACAACCACATATTTAATCACCAATGGAGTGTGCAGACCATAACAGTTAAATTAAACTAATAAATGTGTCAGCAGAAATGGTGTACCAACATACTTTAGATACCAGACAGTGGCCTTGATCACTGATGATAACCATACTCTTTTTTTTATTTATGACTCACACTTTGCTCTTGGTCATTTGACATACACAAAGATTGTATGTTGTTTGAATATGATGTAAAACTGTAGGCATCTTTATTTGATAGGATTAAAGGTTAAATTATATTGCTACAGTAAAGGCAGATTGGTTCTCTGAAGCATCCGAACTACACACAGTCTCTTACAAGATTCAGAGGCCACCTACAATATTATTTATTTCTGTCATCTTACTCTTTGTCATCACAATTATCCAGCCTTCAGATTCAATAAGTGAAAGATATGCTTTCTCTACCATTTATCATATTGAAATTTCCCTTTATCTTAGTTCCTAGTTCCATTATTATTATTATCAGTTCATAAACTTCAAATAAGATCATTCCTATTAATGACCAAAATCCTCATTTTTTCTTATCTAGTAAATTAATTTTCAGTGCATTTTATATTACCTTGCTGACAAATGAAATACTGATATTTTTTAAGTGCTGATACATGTGAATTAAAATTTGCCAGAAAAAAAATAATAATAATATTTGAGCACATGTAGGCCTTCTTGAATACTTTTGGTGATTTAGTGCTTTTGGCCAAAAATTCACATACATTAATTATTTTAAAAAAATTATCTTTTGCGCAAGATCTTAAAGAGGATTTTTCTTTGTGTTATGGCTGTTAGAACGTATATTTTGTTCTGCACGATAGAGATTGTATTTACCAGGTTCTATTTTCATCAATATCTTTGAGAATAAAAAAAATTGACATCATCCTTGAAATAATACATATATAAAATATTTATGAATGCATTTTGTGACTCTGATAAAATTCTTTCAAAACACACTTTCTTATTCTCTTAATGATTTCAGTCCTATTTTGCTTTACCTGCCCAGGTTCTGAGTTTTCCTTTAATTTTTGCCTTTTAGCTAAGATTCACTTAGAATGGTGTTTGTCAACAAATTTACCTAATATTTCTGCCTTTTGTCAAAAAGATTTATGCTTTGGCATATAAAGTAATTTTACTATCTTCAAATATCATGTTTCTTCCCCTTTCTCCTCTTTTTTCAAAGAAAGTGCTGCACACATTTTTCTTTTACCCTGCAATACAACTGACTTTCCAGCTACAGATATTTTTCAGTTTATTCCTTTCAGCGAAAGCATCCACTTAAGCTAGTTACTGTATAGTGTAACTATATGCTTCTATATCATAGTATTATCAGAGGGTTATATTTAATACAATGTGATGTTATTTTTAACTGAAATCCTAGTAGCCAATATTGTCATAAAATAAATTATTGTGACATAAAATATCCACAAAAAAGTTTCCATACACTGTTCTTACTTTCTATGACATAAGCTATAGTAATGGTGTAGTGACTTATGATGAGACTGCAGTGTCTGGAATGTTTATGTAGTAATCCTTGTTGGGTTTTTCTGGAGGAACATGGGTTTTTGTAAGAATATTTTCTGTCAGTATTATCTCACCTTGGTGAAACTCTGAAATGCTTAAACATTTCAGAGCTTCATTTTACCTTGAAAATAAACCAAAAACATTATCAAACATTTCCAAACTACTGTAACTAAAGAAGGTAAAAAGACCTTTTGCCTCAATGCCTAAGCTGTTTCAAGAGTTCAGGTGTTAAACTATGAGAAATATTTGTCATTGCTTACCAACAACTTGCAGATTTGTTAGCTTTACCTGTGATAATCCAAAACTGATTTGGAAATACTGAGACTTGTGACTCTGTTTCCCATTGAATTACATTTACCCAAAATGAATTCAGTCAACATCCTGTGAATCGTGCTTGGATTGTTGTACTATATTGTTACTGTACATTGGCAAAATTGTTTTTGATAGTTACTATGTGTGTAACCTCTAGTCTTCTTAATTATGAAAGCTTTTGTCTAATTTAAAAACTCATAGTGGTAAAACAATGGTCAATGAATTTTCAGAATTAAGCAGAGGTGTAATTAGTATTTATTAGTAAATGTTGACAAGCTTTTTCAGACGTACTTAATACTGGATGTTAAAACATGTTACATGAACTGTTGTGGAATGAGAAATTAGCAAACTTCAAGATGAAACTTCATTGTTTGAATACTGTACATCATTATTAGGAGGTAGTAATTGCTAAAAGAAAACTATTTATATTAACTGAATTTCATTCATTTT
>JARYHS010012519.1:222255701-222420865 GCA_031002005.1 Vandiemenella viatica | reverse complement strand
AAAATGAATGAAATTCAGTTAATATAAATAGTTTTCTTTTAGCAATTACTACCTCCTAATAATGATGTACAGTATTCAAACAATGAAGTTTCATCTTGAAGTTTGCTAATTTCTCATTCCACAACAGTTCATGTAACATGTTTTAACATCCAGTATTAAGTACGTCTGAAAAAGCTTGTCAACATTTACTAATTAATAATACTAATTACACCTCTGCTTAATTCTGAAAATTCATTGACCATTGTTTTACCACTATGAGTTTTTAAATTAGACAAAGCTTTCATAATTAAGAAGACTAGAGGTTACACACATAGTAACTATCAAAAACAATTTTGCCAATGTACAGTAACAATATAGTACAACAATCCAAGCACGATTCACAGGATGTTGACTGAATTCATTTTGGGTAAATGTAATTCAATGGGAAACAGAGTCACAAGTCTCAGTATTTCCAAATCAGTTTTGGATTATCACAGGTAAAGCTAACAAATCTGCAAGTTGTTGGTAAGCAATGACAAATATTTCTCATAGTTTAACACCTGAACTCTTGAAACAGCTTAGGCATTGAGGCAAAGGTCTTTTTACCTTCTTTAGTTACAGTAGTTTGGAAATGTTTGATAATGTTTTTGGTTTATTTTCAAGGGTAAAATGAAGCTCTGAAATGTTTAAGCATTTCAGAGTTTCACCAAGGTGAGATAATACTGACAGAAAATATTCTTACAAAAACCCATGTTCCTCCAGAAAAACCCAACAAGGATTACTACATAAACATCCAGACACTGCAGTCTCATCATAAGTCACTACACCATTACTATAGCTTATGTCATAGAAAGTAAGAACAGTGTATGGAAACTTTTTTGTGGATATTTTATGTCACAATAATCTTATTTTATGACAATATTGGCTACTAGGATTTCAGTTAAAAAATAACATCACATTGTATTAAATATAACCCTCTGATAATACTATGATATAGAAGCATATAGTTACACTATACAGTAACTAGCTTAAGTGGATGCTTTCGCTGAAAGGAATAAACTGAAAAATATCTGTAGCTGGAAAGTCAGTTGTATTGCAGGGTAAAAGAAAAATGTGTGCAGCACTTTCTTTGAAAAAAGAGGAGAAAGGGGAAGAAACATGATATTTGAAGATAGTAAAATTACTTTATATGCCAAAGCATAAATCTTTTTGACAAAAGGCAGAAATATTAGGTAAATTTGTTGACAAACGCCATTCTAAGTGAATCTTAGCTAAAAGGCAAAAATTAAAGGAAAACTCAGAACCTGCAGGTAAAGCAAAATAGGACTGAAATCATTAAGAGAATAAGAAAGTGTTTTTGAAAGAATTTTATCAGAGTCACAAAATGCATTCATAAATATTTTATATATGTATTATTTCAAGGATGATGTCAATTTTTTTTATTCTCAAAGATATTGATGAAAATAGAACCTGGTAAATACAATCTCTATCGTGCAGAACAAAATATACGTTCTAACAGCCATAACACAAAGAAAAATCCTCTTTAAGATCTTGCACAAATTATTTTTTAAATAATTAATGTATGTGAATTTTTGGCCAAAAGCACTAAATCACCAAAAGTATTCAAGAAGGCCTACATGTGCTCAAATATTTTTTTATATTTTTTTTCTGGCAAATTTTAATTCACACGTATCAGCACTTAAAAAATATCAGTATTTCATTTGTCAGCAAGTAATATAAAATTCACTGAAAATTAATTTACTAGATAAGAAAAATGAGGTATTTTGGTCATTTAATAGGAATGATCTTATTTGAAGTTTATGAACTGATAATAATAATAATGGAACTAGGAACTAAGATAAAGGGAAATTTCAATATGATAAATGGTAGAGAAAGCATATCTTTCACTTATTGAATCTGAAGGCTGGATAATTGTGATGACAAAGAGTAAGATGACAGAAATAAATTGTAGGTGGCCTCTGAATCTTGTAAGAGACTGTGTGTAGTTCGGATGCTTCAGAGAACCAATCTGCCTTTACTGTAGCAATATAATTTAACCTTTAATCCTATCAAATAAAGATGCCTACAGTTTTACATCATATTCAAACAACATACAATCTTTGTGTATGTCAAATGACCAAAGCAAAGTGTGAGTCATAAATAAAAAAAGAGTATGGTTATCATCAGTGATCAAGGCCACTGTCTGGTATCTAAAGTATGTTGGTACACCATTTCTGCTGACACATTTATTAGTTTAATTTAACTGTTATGGTCTGCACACTCCATTGGTGATTAAATATGTGGTTGTAGACCCAAATCCATAATGTATGCTGTGTACTTGCCTTGCCCAGAGATTATTAATTTTCTTTCTTCACAGCCCCCCCCCCCCAAATCTTATTCTCAACTTAATTGATTACGAGTGTTATTTTTTCATTTCTTATTTTACTTCTTCATGTCTGGACATGTTAAGCGTTTTGTCCGAAATCAAAGGTCGTTAAGAGCTGTTGAAAACTGGCATTTGTTTGTAACATATCTATAAGCTCACCAAAATCATTTCTATTCTAGTTATTATCAGTAGTTACATACTTTATAGTTCGATTTCAAAGTTGTTTTAGTGGAAGATAAAAATTTCAGATATACGAGTTTTCCAACCGTAACAGATTTTGTTGCATTCATTTCCAATATGAAAACTCGTCATAAGAATCATTTTAAAGTGAATTAATTATGACCGGAAAAATTTAGTTTAAGAGTTATTTGAGTCATTTACATTTTTAAGCCATGTGCCCAGTGAAAACCAAAATCTCAAATTTGAAATAACTTGGAATCGCATAAAGTTACAGCTGATCTTTTATCATCAGTTACAGTCAGCACCTTCTAGAGTATTTTGTCCATAAAGTAATTAGGTGAAATGTAATTAGTATTTTTAATTACGAGAAAAAATTGAAATTTTAACTAAAAGAGATAAAAATAAGAAATTTATATCACAAGATAGAGTAAATTAAGATGATTAAAATTATATATAGGTTTCCACAGGAAGCTTAATGCATCTATGAGATAAATAAGATTTTGGGAACGGTTTGTTGTCATTGTCGTAATTGTAAAGGGAAACTGCCAGACTTGATGACGTCAGAGGATTTAAAATTAATTTGATACAAACCCTTTTGAAGATTAAACTAAATTGGAACAAGTAGAATAAGGTATTAGTTACCAGTTAAACTATTAAGTATATTTGGAGATATTAATTTTGGAAGGTTTTTGCTGACGTCATAAGGTCAACCGAGCCAATAAATGGAAGGTGGACATCCAGGCTGGCACTCAGTTTTTTGAGAACCAATGTCGTGTCACAATGTGGCTCATTCTTTTGGCAGATTTCAAACAGTTAACTTTGTGTTATTTCTTGGATCCATGTGGTTTGGAGTCGTATTATACTTTAAAATGCCGTAGTTATACTTTCATCCAAGTAGGGGGCTTGATGAAAGTTTGTCTCTTCTCTTGTTAATGTACTTTACCTATTGTCTTCTATGGAACTGTTGTCTGATTCTTATATTCATAATTCTGGTACCGACATTGCAAGAGGAACTTTTTTTTTAAAGAATATAAGTATTTTGTGACTCTAAAACTGTGTCAAGTGAACTTATTTCAATCTACCCTTTGTTTGGGGTTTATTTACAAACAAGTGGCACCTCTTCAATTAAATCTTAAAGGACCCACAAGGCTACAATGGTCATGAACTTAATTGTTCAGTTAAGGCAGAGTGGTGCTTAGCCCTGAGCATTTCTTTCCACTTTACATGTCATGTATTTATATATATATTCAGTTTTGATAAGTTATTTGTTTACCATCTCTACCACTGTCTCAATGTTTATTAACTAAGAAACTTCATGACAATTAGATTAATATTATGTTGAAAAATGTCCTGATATTTTTTGGTACCTAAAAGTATATATGTTATTCAATTTTATTTTGAAGACTCCTTGAGCCTGCTTGTCTAAAGCTACACCAATCATAAATAAATCTAATGTTACACTATCTTTCAATAACACAAGTTTGTTCAACTAAAAAGTAAAATCTTAAAGCATGTCATCTGTAGTCACAGTGTTTCTTTTTTAAGATTGAATATATGGTAGGAAACTGTGAGCTGAGTTGTCAGACATGAAATTGAATATAATGGGGTCAGAATTGCTTGTTGGAAGCTTGAAGTATAATATCTTGGCATAACGTTTGATAACAACTCAACTGGGCAGAACACATTGGACAGGTGGTAGGAAAAGTTTACAAAATCCTTCATTTACTACAGAGGGTGATGAGAGGATGTACCAGAGAAGTTAGGGAGTGGGGTTACTAAACTTTGGTCAGACCATTGGTTGAATATGGTGTGTGTAGTTTGGGACCGACATTTTGGCTATCAAATACAGGAGTTGGAAGGTGTGCAAAGAAGAGCAGCCAGATTTGTTTGTGGAAATTATCGCAGAACCCAGTCTGTAGCTGATATGATAAGGGAGCTGGGTTGGGACTCATTGGAGGAAAGGAGGAGTGTGAAGAGAGTGCTGGGAATGTACAGGGCATATGTTGGTGATGAGGCTTGGAGGGATATTGGTCAAAGAATTAGGAATAGTGCATGGAAGGGGAAAGGTGACCATGACCAAACGCTTGCGCTCGATTTCATGCATAAGGAAGTGACAAAATTTTGTTTTGTTGGTAAGGGTGTCAGGGATTGGAACAAATTACCAAGTGTAGTGATGAATAATTTTTCCAAAACGCTTAAGGCATTTAGAATTAAAATGTGTAAATCATAATAGCAAATGGGGAAGGAATTTAACATTCCAGTTATAAAAGATTTAAAAAAAAAAAAATATGTATACATAAAAAAGTGGTAAATGGATACTGGGGGAATTGTCACCAGAGTGTTAGCTCCATCACAATTAAAAATTAATAATAATAATAATGAAATCTTCATGTTGTAAAATATAATATTTTGAAACCTGGCTCTGTCAGATTCCTCAGGCGTACAACCATTTGTACTGGTCTGCTCAGTTGATGTACCCCTCTTTCATTGCCCATGCTTCCATCAACAGTTCGTGTCCAGACATTGATAAGCTGGCCATAGATCTCAAATAGAGAGCCATCTTATGGTGGCAGATGGATAAATGTATGATGCTCAATTCAAATTTTTGCCAAGACCAGCTGGCTCTACAGCTGTCGGTTAGCACAACAGATGGTTTCACATGTGAAGATGGTGGCTAAGCTAACCATCAAAGTGTTATGTTTTTCCAACACAATTCAGCAGTAAACTACTGAAGATTTCATTACAAGAATACATCTTGAAAGTCTCAGTTCTTCCAAAAAAAACTGAATACTTTAGTAAACAACTTTAGTTAATAAAAGTTGGTTAAATGAAATCATTAACCAAAAAGATTTTAGCAGGCTGATTAAAGTATGATGCTAGATGGTGAGCCCTAATACATATGGAAATATAAATATGTAGTTAGTGAGTTTTTTTTAATAAAAAAAGAAGGGAAATTAAAATTTAGAAGCAGAAAACAAGTAAGGGAGAAACAAAATAAGTATGGTAAAAATGTTTACAGAGATTCAAATGATATTAACGTTACGAATGATTGTAGGTGTCATCAAAAATTTATTAAAGTGAGTGTACCCTGGACTGAAGGATAAAGAAAATCCTGAGCAGAATTCTTCGGGACAGGAAATACTATACTGTTTGAATATGAATAATTTTGATAGTTTGTTATGAATTAAAAGGAAGCCATTACTAGGGCAGGATAGCCATTTGGTTAGAAAACAAAATATAAAATTTTATTAATTTTTTACTGACTGAAACATTGACTCTGCAATAATTTGAACATGCTAGAGCGATTAACTAAGTTGATAGTTAAGAACGAAATGTGGTGAAACAAAATAAGAAACAGATAAAATGTCTCATACTGTAATATCAATCCCTAATAATTTCTTTACAATAACGAAATTGATACTTCTTAACTGTTTAGCAAACCTTGTGAATTTCCAAACTTCCTTTTCTATTCATTAAAACATTTATACCATAGAAGACAGCTTTAAAAGTTTTATTGACCCACACGTCACTGTTTCTTACATTGTTAATGTAATCATAATACCCTTTTTCGTATTTGATCTTATTTATAAAAAAAAAATTTCTTCAGCTCTTAAGATGAGATCATGATTCAATTTATGAATGTATATAAGAAATTCATAATCAAATGTATATATGGGAAATGGATAATTATTCCCTTTTATGGCTTACTAATTCTCTCTGTTTCAAACCATCCTTCTCCTGCATCATTATCCATATAAGAATGTTTTCATGATATATACTGACTTATCTATTTCCCCAAAAAAGTTTAGCCTACCATTAACAACTATTCTGGATATATCACTATAGTAATCTGATTTTTTTTTTTTTACAAATATATTAAACTTTGGCACTGATGTCATTAAAATGTTTGATGATTATTGCTGTGATATTGCTGTTACCTGAATAAGAGATGAGAAATACCTTCATGTGCTGTAATGAAAATAATAACCACTCAAAATATTTTTATTTTAATGTAATCAAGACCATGATTTTTGTTACATACAATTCTATATTGAATGATCTGGTTGGTTTACGGCAATTAACTTCAGTCATCTCACATTTTTATACGTTTCTTTGCTGAAAAAATTAACACTCTGTACAGTATAGCACTGGTATGCTGGAGGAACAATAACTGTCAGAAATCAGCCCAGCACTTTTAAGAGATAAGATGTTATGATATTTACACTGTGAATACAGTCTTAATATATTTTCCATTGTAACCTTGCAAACTTCTAAAAAAAACTGTGTTGTAGTTACTAGGAAAAGTAACCAGAATTAAAAATGAAACAAAAATTGCTCATACTGTACATTAGCTGTCTGTCTTAGGGAGCGTGCACAAACCACGTAGCTCCATTTTTGCCTCCTGTGAACCCCCCCCCCCCTCCCCCCACGTAGCCCTACGTGGCTTTTGCCTTTACCCCCCCCCTCCCTTCCCCATGTAGCACGTAGCTTTTTTCCCTTTTGATTCCAGAAGACATTTTGTACTATTTTCTCCTGTCAGACTATTGTAAATTACATACAGAGATAATTAACTCAAGAAAATAAATATTCACATGCTGTTGTGTGTTTTGTTTCTCGTTTTAACTGTCAAAAATGTTATGAAAGGAAAGCTACGTAGCCTGGCTCGGAAACCCCCCTCCCCCCACGTAGCTCAGCATAGCCTTCCAGCCAACCCCCCCCCCCCCCTCTGGACTCTGAGCCACGTATTATGTGCACGCTCCCTTATTATAACTCAAATTCTTATCATATAGCTTCTTTGAAGTCAATCACTGGTAACATTTCTCTATTGTCTTAAGTTCCTATACACATCAATTTCTAGTGTTAAACAGTTTTTATTCAACAAATACTTACTAATTTCTGAATTCATGAGAAACAAATGGCATTTGCAGTCATTTATTTAACTATTTAATAATTCTGTGCAAGTTTTAAATTGCTTCCAGTAACTGTTCATCAAAAGTAAATGTCTAAAAATATTTTAGGGTGTGATATGTTACTCATTTTCCTACGACATTAATAACAATAAATCTAAATTTATTTACATATGTGAAAAAGACACAAGACAATACAGATAAATTATTTCAAGCTTGACTTACCTTTAACACAGAATATATTCATCATATTTTTTGACAAATAATGGCAACACAGTTAATTGATTGATTCCCATTACAAATGACGCACTTAAGTTTTATTTATTTCCTCCACATTTTGTTATTTAATCTGAGTTTCATACTGATAATTCATTGGAATTTCTTGCAAGATATCAGTTTTCTAGAATATCTATGATAAATATTTTGTATCAAGGAAATCAAATGAACACATTAACCTAAAGAAACTGATCCTTTGTTTCTGAAAGAAAATAGTGTTTATAGATTTTGAAATTGAACTTACAATAACTTTTTTCTAAAGTATCCCAGGTATGTTTATTTGGATATTTATTCTCTTATCCCACAATCGTGTTAAAAATTTAATTCACTTTACCGACAATTGCAAAATACTTATACAAAACAAAAGGAGAAGCTGAAAGAATGCCAACTAACCACATGCAGATTTGATAACTGCTGAATACAAAACCAGGAAATATTTACAAGTAAAGCAATTACTCAGATTATCTTCCTTTGACAGTTACAATTACTTAATGAATAACACATTTCAATTTCTTCTTTCCAGAAATACTACTGGCAATACCATTAATTATTTTTAAAATCTCATTACAAAGTTACAGCATCAGCATCCTTAGTCATCAACTGCGCATTAAATAAAAAAAAATAACACCACATATTTTACATTTTTAACAATTACCTATTTCATAAGTAGCACTCATAATAATTATGGTTCATTCAATCAGTAATAAAAAAATAAAACAACAAACAAATAATATTCACTGATTCAAGTAATTACTAATTTTATGTTACTTTAGTTCATTCATTTTTCTCTTACAGTGAAATACAGTACTACACATAAGGCTATGGATTATACTATTATATGTTATTCACTCTGTTTTTTCTTTAACATGAGCAACATAGGTAGTTATATTATTAAGCTACATTCTTTCTTGTCCTTAATGGTAACAAGATTCAATCACAGCACAGTTACTGATTCACTAATGAATCATTCACTAGAATCCACACCAAATATGTAGCACATTTTTCTAAGGGAACTGTTTATCATTTGGTCTAATATTTTGAGGAATATGCCACCTATACAAAAATTCTTCCTTGAGGCGCTAAGGGTCCATGATGATTGAAAATACTACCTCAGAGTTAGAAAGGGTGATGTCAGTCATGTGACATACATCCTCAGGCTTACTATGCAGAACTTTCACTACAGCTTTCCTTCTTAAATTCAGCTACTTGCAAAGTTACACTCCTACAGTTTCTTCCCAGAAACTAAATTTATTTATTTTATCCAATATTGTTCTCCATTTAAAGTATCTTCTTACTTTAGCGCTAAAAATAATGCCAATTATTTATATATACTTAATCAATCTTTGTGAAGTTATATTTCATTTAGATAGAAATAATCATTTCATCGGATGTAGAAAGTGTCACATTTGTTTTACAAAGCGAAAATAATTGTTAACAATCTATGTTACAACATAATGGATATAGTAAACATTCCTGAATCAAACTGTTGACCCTATTGACATTCTGTTAACACAAACCATAATTTTTTACAATTCTGTGCCATGTCAAACTGCTGAAAGTCTTTCTTACATAAAACAGGAATATCTTAAGGACGCAAAGTCTCCATATTTACTAAGGGACAAGGTAAATGCTAATGTCACATGCAGTGATAACTAACAATAGATAAATAAATAAAAACTTCTTTCTTGATTTACTTTGGCAATAATATTTGAAGATTCACAATGAGAGAACAACTGCCTACTTTTCATAAGAGAGCACTCAAGATTGCACCAAGTAACAGTATCACATCATAATAAATACACAGAAAATAGTTTTTGCACATCACGATTTTAAAATCATGAGTGAAATAATACCCGACACAGGAGCATCACTTTTTCCATGAGCAGGCAACCAACCTGTTCAACTGTTACACAGTTTCTTCACTTTTTATACGACATATTTCTACACATACAGCAGCTACACATGTCGTTAAGGCAATTGACTGAATTGCATGTTTCTTACCTTATTATAAGATCAAAAGATGTTCTCACCTTTTAGCCATCTCGTTCACTGTTATAACAGGTCAAAGGTACCGATCAGCTTGACGAACAGAATCCAACGTGCTTTGAAACTCGTGATGAGTCAGGTGAAACTCTTTGCACGAGAAAGTTTTGGTAAATTACGCAAAGCCGTGTCAGAGTAGGTGTGTCACACCTTCCCCGCACTACACAGGATGAGCTTCTGCAGCTCCTCGAGTGCCAGCACCCGACTTCTTCAGAATGCTGGGCCCGGGCTGTGGCGACGGCCCGGGGGAAATCCACTCTCAGAGGCGGTTATCCGCCAGGGGATCGGAAGGATCTGGACCGGGAGCGGGTGGCACCGATTCGCGAATCACTGGCAACCCGTTTACCAATACAATTGTGTTGCGCACACTTTCGTACGTGGGAGGATTTGCGGCACGGCAGTGGGCTGGACCCCAGTCACATGTCGGCCTCACTAGGAAACGCACTTTCTGTAATGACAAATCCAATACAAGGTTTACAAAATGTACATACAATAAATGGAAAAAAAAATGACTATTTATTTAAATGAACATTATTGTATGTAATCCTTAATTTTACCCCAAATATTTCATAATATTAGTTAATCTAAAATTTCTCCTCGGGTATTCAGCTACATAAATTCTGCCATGCACGATGTTTTGACAGCTACCTTCCCTGTCTTCATCAGGTGATATGGTAGGCTTGTCGCATAAAATACAACGATTGCGATGTTATTTGAAAAAAAAGAATTTTGCAGACTGAATTTTGATTATAATCTTGGTCAATTTCTTTCTTTCGTTTGTTCGCCTAAAAGTTCTCTCATACCAACAATGACCGTGTTTGTGTCAATCTTGATATCCAAAGAATCGCAGGTTCGTTTCTATCAAGAGTTAATCCATCTATTTTTTACGCTAGTATGATGTTCAAAATTTCTTATTAGGGAGCGTGCATAAACCACATAGCTCCATTTTGGCCTCTTGTGAACCTCTCCTCCCCCCCCCCACGTAGCCCTATGTGGCTTTTGCCTCTACCCCCCTCCCCCCCACGTAGCACGTAGCTTTTTTCCCTTTTGATTCCAGAAGACGTTTTGTACTGTTTTCTCTTGTCAGATTATTGTAAATTACATTCGAAGATAATTAATTGAGGAAAATAACTATTCACATGCTGTTGTGAGTTCTGTTCCTCATTTTAACAGTGAAAAATGTTATGAAAGGAAGGCTACGTGGTCTGGCTCGGAACCACCCCTCTCCCCCCATGTAGCCCAGCGTAGCCTTCCAGTCACCCCCCCCCCCCCTTGACCGAGCCACGTAGTTTGTGCACGATCCCTTATAGAACTCTTATTATTTCCAAACTCAAAGTGATGCTAGATCAATCTTGTCTTAGTCGTTCACTATACTCAACAATTCTCTCAACTTCTTTTTCCAGAGATCATATATCCTTTCAAGCATCTCTGAGCAAACAATATTTATTAAACTTGCTATTCTTTTTTATAAATTCTTTAAACTTTTAATTTACCAATATTATGGACTTTATCAGTATAAATGTATAATTTTCTTGTTTTTAAAGAGCTGCTATGTTACAGGCTGAAGACAACATTTCAACCTACCATTTCACAAGATGAAGATAGCGAGTGAACATAGCTGAAAAAATGTCACGTATTACAGAATTTATTTGGTTAATCACTCGAGAATAATGTTTAGAAGCTCACAATATTAGTTAATGATCAGTTAAAACTATAGAATGCTAGGTATTAAGGAAATTATTTAATGTTGTGTCAAAATTAAATTTCTGATGCCCATTTCAGATAACTCGGAAACTTCAACTTTCTTACTACTTTGACAGTAACAATAGGAAAGTAATGGAATCTGTCAATTCAATTTCACCCACTATCCGATATCCGAATATTTTAAATTATGCACAAATATTAGGAACTGGTGACAATATAATAATTTCTCATTACTTTGACAATAACAATAGAAAAATGGTTGAATGTGATGAAATCTTGCAACTGAATTTTAACTCTCATCCAGATGTCCATATTGTTTGAAAGTTTACATATACATGTATTGAGAAGCGATGACAGTTCAATAATTTCATAGCTATGTTCTGGAACTTTCATTACAGTAACAATAGAAAAGTGTTTGAATGTAATGAAATATTTCATTTCAATGTTCACCACACCTGCTGATGTCTGAATTGTTAGAAATTTTGCACATGTATTGAGATCGGTGACAATACAATAATTTTATACCTATGTTCTGAAATTCCCATTGTGAAATGCATGCTTTAAATATAAAAATTTTGTTCAACAGCACTAGGATGTCCCTCAATTCAGTATAACTTTTTGAATAAGCATAAAATAAGAATAAAGTCACTGATTAAAAAATTACTGTAACGAGAATGTCAGCACGTAGCTATGAAATGATTGAACCGTCATCGCTTCTCTTAATTTAATTGCAATGGAGCACAGGCTCTGGTGGCAATTTCCCTAAACCCCCATCTTCGCCCTATCCTGCACCCACCTACATTTGCCCTTTACAAATTTTATCTTTAAATTCTTTCAACGTTTTTGGTAAATTATTCATCATTTCTCTTGGTAACCCATTCCAATCCCTGACACCCTAACCTAAAAAAGAGAATCTTCCCACACCCTTGTGTCTGAAATCGAGTGTCAGCTTGTGGTCATGATCATCTTTTCCCTTCCATGCACACATAATGACAACCTTTACGAACAGCTAGCAATAAAAAATTTAAGAATACCGATATCTTGCACCCCATGTTTTTTTACATTAAATTTAACTTTTAATCAGTGACTTTATTCTTATTTTAAGCTTATTCAAAAAGTTATCCTGAATTGTGGGACATCC
This sequence comes from Vandiemenella viatica, assembly GCA_031002005.1. Classification (NCBI taxonomy): domain Eukaryota; kingdom Metazoa; phylum Arthropoda; class Insecta; order Orthoptera; family Morabidae; genus Vandiemenella; species Vandiemenella viatica. The sequence continues at coordinate 222,408,249 of JARYHS010012519.1, read as the reverse complement.
TCTTATTGTTGAACAAAATTATTATATTTAAAGATTATTTCCAACCTTTTAGTTCACATTGCTACAAAAGCACGTATTTTAGTTTTTTAAACTATAATTTTATCCCTTATTATCATAGAATCCAGGAGAGTTAGAAAAATTAGGCAATATCATCTAAGTGGAAAAGAGGGAAATATAATTCCAAAATACAAATAGAAACCTTAAGTAAGAAGAGGCATACGAAGACTCCAGAAACATAGAAGAAGTATTTTCCAATACCTTCTAGAATTCTGCCGTCCCTTTCCATGCTACTGCTAATTTGAATTTATGTACTTCGTTTTTTAAGTTGTGTGATCTCAACACTTACATTTTTACTCCTCCACCTAAAGCCACTGATGCGTCCTCAGTTGCATACTTTGTATCTCTCATTCAATCTCTCACATCATTTATGGATCATCCAAAATATTTTGAATCAATAAAGATTGTATCCTAAACTTCATTTTCTATTTCTGTTAGGTTTTGGAAAGATAAATAAAATTCTTTTAATGTTACCTCACAAAATGTTCCTTCAGGAACTGACTGGATCTTCAACAGTCCCATTCCAATGATGACACATACTGGAAGGACACCAATAACCCATCCAACAGCATCAGCCCACTTTGGATACATATAATCTCCATAACTAACAGGCGCATATTCGATCCAGTTGAAGAAGAGAATAAACTGAAACAGAAGACCAAGGTTAAACTAAATACAGTTGATGTGCAGTTTTAAACATACATAAAACAATGATTCTGTCCACTGCTTATAACTGACAGTAAGCACCACACTTATGAATGTTTTATTATGTAAAGCAATGTTGAAGTATCTCTACAATAAAATTGATAGCTGCAATGAGGGAAAACGCGCAATGCAGAAACACAAAGGAAAGAAATGCCGAGAGGCAATATTTACATGAAAAGGACAGGTAAAATACACTCAACACTCACACCAAAGATGAAGGGAGGAGGACAGCAGCAACGCAAAACAACACACAAACAAAGAAAATACAATATTTCTGGTGAAAACCCATTTTTCAAGTTAACAGAGGTAGGCTGGGCTTGCGCAAGACTTGTGTTTGACGCAGTCACTCATACTTCCAGACACTACTTCCCAATCTGAACTCCGCAGGTGGAATTGGCATATTAACACATCCTGCAGACTAGACATCCCCCAGACCTTAATTTCCGTTAATATCTACCATCCTCACCCTACACACCCATCACTGGCCAGCACAATAGATTCATAAATTTTTCAAAATTTTTCAATTACATTTTTATTTATTTATTTATATTTGTTATTACTATCATTTTTTCAACCATTTTAATCTTTCTTATACTCACAGTTATATCATCGTTGCTCCCCCCCACCACCTCCGACGGTCTATTCCATTCTATGAGTGGCTGCGTCGAACGCAAGTGTTGCGCAAGCCCAGCCACCTACCTCTGTTAATTTGAAAAAGGGGTTTTCACCTGAAATATTGTATTTTCTATGTTTGTGTGTTGTTTTGTGTTGCTGCTGCCCTCCTCCCTTCAACTTTGGTGAATGTTGGTGTATTTTTCCTGTCATTTCCATGTAAATACAATATTTCGGTGTTAACTATCCTTATGTACTAGAGAAATGAGCCATTTCGTTCCCGACGTACGTGGAACATTACCCCACGACTGGCTAGATAGTGGGAGAAATGGTGGGGGAACTGCTAAGGAGTATGTGAGAACAAAATTTTAGTGGGGTGAGTGCATAACCTTCCAATCTCAGCTATGACCGTGGATATTATCAGTTCTAGTTTTGCAAATGTAACTTGGTCGCCACTTAGCTTGTTAGACCCCAAACTAAGGAAAGGTGGTTAAAATAATGTTCACATGTCTATTGCTGGTATACATAAAATATATTCTTGAAGATTTTGCAAACACAGAAACTGAAATGGCATCAGACAAATTCTCTGAAGATATAATTGCAAGTTCGATTAGCCGATTCGAGCCATACCACAACCCATAGTTCAAAGTACAATTAGCTATCACTTGGAAGCATTTCAAAGTTCAACACCCGCTTCTGCTATTCAACTTGTTTGTCCACGACCGACACTTAAGTGATCCCGATGCCCCACATTGCGTAAATACGGCTTCACTGCTACATTGAAATACGTGAACCTACATTATGCCAAAATAAAACGATAACACCGTAGTGCTTGATTTGAAACTTGCTGACCGACAGATCTATACGGTGTCATGTCACACTCACTGTTTCTGGAAGACTGCCCGACTGTGACTGAGTGAGTTACAGCGAACAAGGATCGCTCTGAAATTTTGAGAATCTCTACATGATATAAAAAGTGTCAAATTAAATCTTTTATAAAAAAAATTGTAACTTTAATAGTCTCTTCTTAAAAAAATCACTTTAATGCGATTCCCAAAACCTGTAAATAACTTTCACAATTCTACTGCTACCAATCTGAAATAGATTTTATTTTACTCCCAGAAGGTTGTTATTTCATGTACTATTAAGCAAAGCATGTTTACTATTATCGAAAGGTGAAATGAAAGGTGAAATCTAAAAACAGAATATAACTAATTAATATTTCAGAAGTTATTGAAGTTATCGATCTGAAAGCAGCTTTAGTCAAATCTGCATATTCAAAAATGATCACTGTCTCTAACTTTTTTCCTTGATTTATTACGAATTTTTGAAATATTACTCCAGGCGAGTGCTTAAGAATATTGTAATTGAAAATAATACCTCAAAAACTATGAAGATCTGCTTTGTAGCTTGCATTAACATAGTTAACTGCCTTTAGAAATGATATGCACTATTATCCAGTCTAATTCGTTGTACTGAGAACAAATTTTGTTACGCAGTTACAAAATTTATAAGATACCTGACAAGTAGACTACTGAGATATAGGCAATGTATGAGATAATATATTGCAGGTGATGGCAAAATGAATATATTTATGTGAAAAATCATTACTAGTTAAAATATTTAAGTATAAAAATAATATTAAAAAGTGGTGGGTTAAGTGGTAGGATTTTATCAGTGGTTAAGGCCAGGGGGGATACCAGACACCCACACGCAATTACATTTTGGACAGCATCATGTGCATTTGGCACAGTGATTCAAGGTCTGAAGGTGCAGGGCAATTATATTAAATGATACATTTTATGCTTAGGAAAATTTGAATGATTATACCAAGTTGAACTTAGAAAAAAATTAGAATGAGTGAAGAACTTTTTGTAATGCATCAGATTTTAAAGGGTGGTATTTATTTTCTGAACTTTAACATGGAGATAGCATTATAATCAGAATGCAGCCCTCCTCCCTTCAGCTTTTGTGAGTGTTGGGTGTGTTATCTTTCGTTTCCATATAAATATTCCCTCGTGGCAGTTCTTTCTTTCCATTGTTACCAATAGTTTTCAGCTTATTTAGAACCATTTTATGCCTTACTCTTCCAAATGGCTTAGAAAATCTAGTGCTACACTATCAACTTGCTTTCCCCCTGTCAAATTCATCCAAAACATATTGCATACAGCCCATCAACTTGGATCGTATGGCTGTACTTGTCTAAAGCCATGCTGTTGATTTGAAAACCAGTTTTTCAGGGAAACTAACCTGCAATCAATTTAAATTGATGATAGCCAATGATAGTCTCAGTTCAGTGTAATTTCCCTGTTACCAGCTAGCTACGGACATTTATTTGTACAGACTTTCATTTGAACTTCCTCTCATTATTCAATATTCAAGAAACCTTAGTTTCACCTCACACTGAGAGGTGGAAACTGTTTTAGAAAAGAACTATTTACAAGACATGTTACTTGACAGATGTGGTCATAGTTCACAGAAGCAGTATTAATTATCCAAACATCCAACTGCAAATAGTGTCAAGCATGACGTGAAATGAACCAACCACAACAATACTGTGACAATGTCGACACTGAATTCGCACTGTTGAGAGGTTTGTGAGTTAAATTATGCCTCTGATACAAGATCTGTTGAAGAGGAATTGTGAATCACTTCTTCCCTAACCAGTTTGTCATAAAGTAGTAATTTCTTCTACCACCAGGAACTGAATCAGCCAGCCCCATGTGAATGGTATAGAAACTGCGTCTCATTAACCACAGGTATGAAGATAATTTCTTTTAAAGGCATGACTGGTTCGATTTAATTTAATTATGGGACAGCTATTCCTTCCGCTATGGTAAAAACAATATAATTACAATTTTTATAAACCAGAACCAGACTTTTTTACTTATGGCTTTACGGCTCGTCGACGTAAAGGTCATTAGAGGTGGGATGGGATTGGGAACAAGGAACAGGAAGGAATTTGGCCATGGCCTTTTTGAAGGAAGCACCCAGCAGTCATCTAGAGTGATTTGGGGAAACCACTGAAAACCAAGATCTGGATGCCCGGACAGGGATTCGAGCCCGCGTCCTCCCGAATGTGAGGCCAGGGCATTAACCACTCACCGACCATGCTCAGTACCAGAACCAGAATCTGTTTACACACTGCTGTTTAAAAGAGGAAAAAAATAACACAGTATAATTTTGTTGCAGAATGCTGCAAGTGAGCCTCTAGAAGGATGGATTAGATAAAATAATGCCAGACAGGATAAACTTGGAAACAAAGATTACATGGCAGTTGCTAAAATAATCCACTTAGGCCACTGTAAGAAATAAGGAAGTATTAGTTTCCAACAATAAGTAAAATATGATATATGTTTAAAAAATAAATAAATGAATATGATGCAGTCATGATGCTTTACAATTCATTTCCATTTCATATTTAAATTCTAGAGTAAGTAGATTTTTTTTTCTTATCTCATCTTCTATATAACACCAGGTTTAATCTTTCACTAATAACAAACTGATTACTAGCTTCCAAGAATTTTCATTTGCATTAAACTACTTCCATACACATTAACAATTTTCAATTTTGCTCTTTTTTAAAAAAAAAAAAGAGAGAGAGAAAATTTTGCAGATATGTGGAGAGGAATAGTTATCTATGGAGAGAGGGTTAATGTTAAGCAATCATAAAAATTTAGTATAAATATAAAGCACTGGCATAACTGAAGGAAGAAATTTAAGTCAAAATGTCCAGACTGGACTGTATTCCTGGCAGAACTTGCCTGGTTAACAATGGTGATGATGATGAAGACCAGACTTATGTGAAAAATATTTCATGAAACAAAATCATACTAAGTTTGTAGGTAAATGTCTTCGGTGACACTGCTAATTTGCAGTTATTGTATGTATCAGTAAAAGTTCACTAATGGTGACAATGAAACTGCTGCTAAGCAACGGAAATAAGATATGACGTGGAAAATAACCCAACACTTAGCACAGATGAAGGTATGAGGGCCAGATGAACATAAAAAGTACAAACACACTTTAAAATATTTTGATTAATAAGCTTACCTGGTAGGGCTGGATGTGCACATATCTTTCCCCCTGCCATACACCTTACTGCCTAAATGAGTAAGGTTATCAACTGAAATACTGTAAAGTGTGTTTGTGTGTGGATTTGTGTGTGTTCATCTGGCTCTCCTGCCTTCATCTGTGATAAGTGACTTGTTATTTTGCCTGCGTTATCTTGATAAGGCATTTAAATAGATAAATCAAGACATAATTATATTATCTTTAGAACGTTTCCACTTTCTCACGGTGTTCAGTACATACTACGGAAGAGGGTGTGCTCATTTTTAAAGCAAGGTTCAGCCTACTACAGGCTTTTCAGGCCTTTCATAGAGATAAATGAAGTATTAAACATTAATTTTTATCAAAATTATCTGTTTTACAACATAAAAAGTCAAAAGCAAGCACTGTCAGTAAGTTAGTGAATTATATCTTCCTTACCAATAATGTAGCTGGTGTCACAATTTTCCACATCCACCTCCAGAAAAACTGCCACAACTTAGACCGTGGCCCAATCATTTCCTGTATGTCGGCTAAAAACCTATTGGCTCCATATACCCATGAAATGAGGATGCATTCAGAAATTGCAATCAGCAGCACGGACCAGTTTGCTGCATATTTATCCACTAACTGCAGCCAATACATTCCACTCTGAAAAACAACAACAGTATAGCACTGAACATTGGCATCATTGCTGTAATACTCAAGTTTTATATCTAGATCAATGTATAATTAATACCTTTCATCAGAAGACAGTATACATTTAGGAAATACCTCTTTTTTTCTTTTAAACATTTTATGTTAAGAAAACAACTATGCACAGCAGTTCTGTTTATGAGCCATGTTATTACTATTATTATTATCTGTGTTAAGATAATATCTGTCAATATTTTTTTAATAAACAACACCTTATTATTTGTACCAAACCAAATATGTTATTGGTTTTGATTGCAATATATGAAATTCCAACACAACTGAAAGTTAACACTATATAATATGTCTAGTTTGGGCCAAATACTTCAAGATTTTTTATGCTGTCATTTGCAAATACAGTTGACTCAAAGCTTTTACGTATAGTTAAAAGTTTACAAAGCTAGAAGAATCAAAATGGGAAGGTCATCATGGAATGATAATGAAAATGAATACCGTGATGTGTCAACAGATTGGGCACCAACGGTTCTTTATGATTATAGGGTGTGGACAAATTGCATGTTGAAACCTTAAAGTGTAAATATAACAATTGTTAATAAACTCAATTGGGCAGGTCACATTGGGCAGGAATGAGGAAAAGTTTATGAAAACCTTCTTTTATTGGAGTGTATGATGAGGGGATGTACCAGAGGATTTAGTAAACTTAGTTACAAAGCAACAGTCAGACCATTGCTTGAACCCAATTCCTTCACTTTTCTCACTACCCTCTCCAATAAATAAAGAATTCTGAAACCCTTTCTTACCATCTGTCCAACTGAGTTTCCTTATAAATGTTATGTCAATATAGGTAACAATGAAAGGAAAGAACAGCCGCGAGGCAATATTTAAATGGAAAGGACAGATGAAATACACTCAACACTCACCAAAGTTGAAGGGAGGAGGGCAACAGCAACACAAAAAAAAAAAAAATATTTTGGGTAAAACCCCTTTTCAAGTTAACATATGTAAGTGGCTGGGCTTGCACAAGACTTGCGTTCGACGCAGCCACTCATAGAATGCAAGCCCAGTCACTTACATCTGTTAACTTGAAAAGGGTTTTACCCGAAATATTGTATTTTTTTTGTTTTTGTGTTGTTTTGTGTTGCTGCTGCCCTCCTCCAATCAACTTTTGTGAGTGTTGGGTGTATTTCATCTGTCCTTTCCATATAAATGTTATGTCAAGATATTTACATTTCCGGCTTTGAACAAGTAATTCCTTCCACACCATAATCACAAACAGTCGTTTGTTTATATATGTATGTATATCCCAATTTTCTTGGAATTTATCTTAATTCCATATTATAATAATTCCATGTGGTCGTAATGACCTGCTGACAGGGTTTCTGTTGGCTGCGTGTTCCACCCCTATCGTAGCCATCTAACCTAAACCAACAATCCTATTGTGTATGGGGAACCTACAGTTTAATGTGGAATCCAAATCACAGAAGTGTTCTGGCGTACTTCACATTACACAGCCGGCTGTGCCAGAGGTGAAGCTTGGGTTAAGGGCCTGTAAAAATTCTTGCTGATAGTGGGATTCAAACTGGGGACCTTTTGATCAGCAGCTTTAACCACTGAGCGACCAGACTGCTTGTATCATTCCAAATTGAATTTACCAGCTAGATATCCTGTGCTGGTGCTGGTCACCCTGCAGCTGTCACAGTCATCTCACATTTAGATATTATTATATATCACTAGTCATTTCCAAAAAAAACCTAACTTCTCACTGTAAACCATTCTTGTATAGAATCAGCTAAAATACATCATAATAACGATAAAGTGGAACAAAACTTAAACACTGAAAAGAAACTGAAAGCCAAGAGTGGGATCTAAAGTGAAAGGTGGCAACGAAGGCTATGGATCGAATCAAAAGTAGATTAGAAAATAACAATATGGAAGATTTAATTTAATTTTTGTTGTTGTTTATTGCATCTTATTTTCTTTTTTGTTACCTAGGCATCTTATCAGTTTCGATGTATCAGTATGTGTGTATGTTATCAGTTAAGTAAACTATCAGCATATTTTAGGGACAATGAATATAATAATTATCTAGCCAGTATTACTATAGGAATTATCGAAAACAATTTTCTTGAATGCAGAATATAGTTTGAGTTAAAACTTAATTATTCTGAGCTTACATTTGTTGTGAATATAAGTCCACCAAAGTAGCCAAAGAGTGCCACAACCATTACAACCCAGATCTTGTAGCCTCTCAGGTTTGGAAACCTATCTAATAAGGCTGTTGTCACAGTTTCCATAAGAGCAAACTGAAATAAAATATATTATAGTATTAGTTGGTCACAATACCTTCCAGAAACAAGAAGCAGTATACGAATCTGTAATATATAATGACAGATTTTGGTATGAAATGTGTCACTGATTTTAACTTGAATCTATAGTTACTCTTTGGACACATATATAAAAAAAAAAAAACAACAAATAAAATGTTGAGAATGAAGTATAATGATAATATAATGTATATCAAGTTTCTCATTTGTTATAATAGAAATACCTAATAAGAAAGTGATTAAAGTTTAAACTTTTTTTACTTGCCTTTCAAAAGCAGAAGAGTATGAATATTTTTCTTTGTTACATTTTCTACAATTGTGTGATAATATTTTGCAATGAAAGGAGTTACTCTTACCTGTGAATCAAGGCCAAGGGTGAGTAACATCACAAAAAATAGTAAAGACCACAGAGGTGACACAGGTAGATGAGTCACTACTTCTGGGTATACAATGAAAGCAAGTCCTGCTCCTTGGTCCACCACCTTCTTCACTTCAACATTCAGTTCATGAGCCAAGAAGCCAATAACTGAGAAAATGACTAATCCAGCAAAGAATGATGTAAGTATATTAGAAACTGCAACAATCAGGGAGTCCCTGTAAAATAAACATAACATATTTACATACTCAAAACCCTACAACATCAATTTGATTTCAGGGATAAGGGAGTGAGAAAGTTTTTGTTGCAGGAAAGGGAGACAATGAATGGAGTAATTAACCAAGAGAAGTGCTTAATAATATTCTTCAAATAATGGAATAATTTAAGGTAAAAATGTGTATAAAGCGTTAGCAGATGTGCAGGGACAATGCCGCAGTATAAGCTCTGTCACAGTTAAGGAATGAAAATAATAAATGACCATTACAATTTTGTTGATAACTGACCGTCAAAACCCATTAATAATTACATCTTGTCATATTATTTTTATCCAACAATAATTCTAGTACCTGTACAAGTAAGTCGAAGGCAAAGGATTTCAATAAGAGGGAGAAGTCCAGACTAAAAGTTAACCAATCAAAGCAAATAAAACTGATAGCAGTGATGTAGCAAAACATTTTAGATTCACAGTGGACAGGCATGGCTGCCATAAGACAGGATTCTATCTAAATTTAATAAATTTTTGGTAACTGAGAATTTTGATTTTACTTCTTTTAGCCCAAAATACTAGTATTTGCTCAAATTGCTTTGGCTCAAAGAGTGAATTTTAATGTTCCTAACATCTAAGAGTAAGGGCACAAGATGTTCCAAATTTTAAAGCAATCTTTCTATATATCAAAAGAGAAGAATAATTTGTAACACAAATAACAATGATATGGCTATAATGCAAATAGAGATTCATGAGGGACACACATCAATTAAAAATGGTGTCAAGAAATAACAATAATAATAACAGCAGATCAAACATACATAAGAGCAATGATGAAATGAACCTTCTTGAAAAGGAGAAAGCATTTTGTCTAAAACATTGACCTAGTACTCACAAAGACTTTTTTTAAAACTGTTTGGTATGGAGCACAACACTTTATGGTAGTGAAGCATGGACTTTAGAAATACCAGAAAGAAGGAAAATTGAAGTATGGTGTTATAAAATGATGCTGAAAATTAAATGGTCAGATAAAGTACAAATTAATGTATTTTGGAAACGATGATTGAGGGAAGAAGTTTGTAGAAGAGTATCACAGACAAAAAGATAGATTGGTGGATCAAATTTAGGACCTGTAGGATTGGTTCATATGTATGAGGAAGAGAAGAATTGAAGGAAAAGATAACAATATGAAGCAGACAATGGAGAGTGTAGGTTCTAATGCGTATACTGGTGATGAAGAATTCAGCTCAAGAAGAAATGGAGAAATGCACCAAATCAGTTGACAGACTGATGACGGAAAAAAAGCCTGAATTGAAGTCTTTATTTATAAAATGTGTGGACTGATGCTGCTCTTGACATGAAACAGTTTTATATGGTAGGTTTAAATAATACTGTATCTTCGGAAATAAAATTATCTTATATATAAAAATCAATGTTTGTTTGTTCGTCTTCTATGCATTCCTATACCATTTATCAGATTGCAATGAAACTTTGGAGAGTTTTCGAGTGTGCGTCTGCGAAGGTTCCTGTGAAAAAAAAATTCCAAAATGTCACCCCCTATTCCCCATAATTTAGGCTAAACCACACTTTTTTATCCGATTTAGATAGGAATTTGTACACTCATACTATAAAACAAACATAAAAATACTGCCTACATACGGTTTACGAATATTAATCCCCTCTCCCCCTTCCACCCCCATAATTTTTTCACTCCATAATTTAGGCAATACCACATTTTTTATCCGATTTAGATAAGAATTTGTACACTTATACTTTAAAACAAACAGAAAAATACTGCCTATGTATGGTTTCCGAATATTCATCCCCTCTCCCCCTTTCCAACCCCATTACGTTTTACCCCATAATTTAGCAAACCACATTTTTTATCCGATTTAGATAAGAATTTGTACGCTTATACTTTAAAACAAACAGAAAAATACTGCCTATGTATGGTTTCCGAATATTCATCCCATCCCCCCCCCTTTCCAACCCCATTACGTTTTTACCCCATAATTTAGGCAAACCACATTTTTTATCTGATTTAGATAAAAATTTGTACACTTATACTTTAAAACAAACAGAAAAATACTGCTTACGTATGGTTTCCGAATATTCATCCCATCTCCCCCTTCCAACCCCATTACGTTTTCACCCCATGAATTAGGCAAACCACATTTTTTATCCGATTTAGATAAGAATTTGTACACTTATAGTTTAAAAAAGAGAGAGAAATACTGTACACATTCATTTCACAAAAACCCAATCCCTCTCGTCTCTTTCCACCACCTAATTACCCCCTCTTCCCCATAACACCCCATAATTTAAACAAACCTGCAAACCGTTCGTCCGATTACGGCGAAACTATGGTGAATTGTCGAGGGGATGTCGAAAATGGTTCCTGTCAAAAAATTTAAAAACCCACCCCTCCTCCCCATAATTTCGACAAAACCACATATTTCATATGATTTCAATGGGAATTTGCACACTTATACTTTGAAACAAACAGAAAAATACTGCCTGCATATGTTTTCCAAAGCGCATCCCCTCTCACCCTTTACAACTGAAAATGAATGAAACAGCAGTTTAAAATTTAATTGTAAATATTTTTTCATTTAATCTATGTGCCTACTCAAGTCCAGCAATAGTGAAGCATTGCCGGGTCAGCTAGTATACTATATAAAATAACATTTAAAGTTATCTGTTATTGAAAGTGACTTAAAATTTACTTTCCTTGAGAGAAGGTATGTGGTACACTGAAAGACAAGAGATTAAATTTATTTTTGATAACTGTTTTACTTACTTGTAACAATCATTTGAGAATTTGTTGTAGGAAGCCAGGGTGATAAGACCACCCCAAGCTGGACTTAAAGCAAAAAAGATTTGTACTGCTGCATCCCCCCAAACCTGCAATACAAAACAAGGTAAAAACTTTGTTTCAATGGAAAATAAATGAGCTGATGATTTGTTCTGAATAATAGCACAAGTGGTGAGGAAGAGTTTTTGCTTTAGAAACTGGAAAAGTTAATATTTTTTATACAGACATTTTTTAATTCAGTAGAAATCCCTTCAATTTATGTTTAAAAATTGTTAGAATGTTGAGATGTCTTTATGACTGTGTAGAGATTAGCTTTGGTGCAAATCACTCTCGCTACCACCCACAGAGTATAGAAGTAGATAATTTCGGCAACAATGGAGTAGAGAGAAATGTGAATAAGAGTGTGGACAGAATACTACTGCCATCCATTGACATACAAAGACACAAATAGGCCTAGTAATTGTACACTCCACAGAATATTAAGCAATAATATTGTTGTTTCTTTGTGACTCACCACACATAAAAAAATAAAGTTACAGAAGTAAACGGAATAGTACCTGTGCATTTGCTAAGCGATGCCAGTCTGGAGTCAGATAGAAAAGAATCCCTGTTGAAGCTCCAGGCAGTGTCACTCCTCTCACAAAGAGAATCACCAAAACAACATAAGGGAAGAGGGCAGTGAAATAGACAACCTGTTGACAAGATTTCAGTTAGTTTAAAGAGTGGGTGTAAAATATTTATAGAAATTAATTGATTATCTCTGCCTTGTATAAAAACATTATTTGTCAGTTCTAATGATTAAATTCAAGCCACAGGTTTGAATATGAATGTTACAGAGTCTAACAAAGAAAACACAATTTTCTAAGGAAAATGCAAATGTTGAAACAAGTTACTGTTACTGTAGCATCAATTCCTTAGAAATAGAAGTGCACGTGTCAGGAGATTTAAATAAACCCTAGCCTCAACTGACACCAAATAACAATGGAATAACAACGGAATAACAATTTCTACTAATAAATGTATAAATAGCTGGAATTATCAATTAAAAAATTAAACTAAATCAAAGCAAAACTATCAAGTGCTTTTCCAGAACTTCAGATATTTGAAATGAGAGAGAATATAACAAAGTAGAAAATACAATGCAGCTATAACAAAAAAACACATAAATTTAACTGAACAAGAGGGGGTGCAGAGGAGGGCTGCCAGATTTGTCTTTGGAAATTACCGCAAAACACAATCGGTAACTAATATGATAAAGGAGCTGGAGTGGGATTCATTGGAGGATAGAAAGAGGGTGAAGAGAGTCATAGGAGTGTACAAGGTCTATACTGGAGATGAAACATGGAAAGATATTGGTGGGGAAATTAAGAGAGGTGCTTGGAAGGGTTAGGTTGACCATGACCACAAGCTGGCACTTGATTTCAGGCATAAGGGTGTGGGAAAATTTTCTTTCGTAGGAAAGGGTGTAAGGGCCTGGAATAAATTGCCAAGAGAAGTGGTGAATACTTTATCAAAAACACTGAAAGAATTTAAAGTAAAAATCAGTAGAGGGCAAAAGTAGGTTAGAAGAGGAAAGGAGAAAGATGGGTGTGTAGGGAGATTGCCACCGGAGTTGGTGCTCCATCACAATTTTATCAATTATTTTTATTATAAGAAAGAATAAAGAATGAAAGAAACAAATGAAAATTTTGGAAAGACAGAAGACAGAAGCCTGAAGTGTAACAATGTCTATACAATCAATAAGTGAGAAACACCAATTTCATTTTATTTTATTATGAACAAATTATTCAATTAAAGTTCTTCATTAAGAATAATTTAAGAACACCTTCAGTTATTATACCTTTTACAAAGTGCAACAGCTAAACACTGGAAAAGAGAAAATAAACACTTCATACTGGAAAGAGGCACAAATTCTTCAATTATCAGTATATAAGTTAACTTGAATTTTGATTGAGTGAATGATTACAATCAACAATTTTTGAGTAACTAAATTTATCCACTTTTATGTTGTTTTTAAAAAAATTGAAGAATCACTGAAAACTGAATTAAATATTGCAAAGTTAATAAATATTAATTTAGAGACAGTATGAAATTATTGTAAATTCTTAACACCAGAATCTCTCACATACAATTTCCTTGATGCTGATTTATCACTACGAAATGGTTGGATACAAACCTCCAGCAGCATCACTCCCCCAAACATATGAAGATGCTTCCACTTCAACAATTACCTCCCCTCCCACACTGAATCTTCCTTCTCATCTGATCCAAAGCCATCTGACTGATAATCCCTTACCTAGTACTTGCACAAACACTCATATCCTACAGTTAGCAACCTGACCAGTTCCATAAATGTACATCCAATGCTAAAACACTATACAATTGCACACTGCATGATCTAAAAGCAAATAAAGCATCCTGTCATTTGACAAGATCCCTCCTGACTAAATGAAGGATAGGAAAACTATTATATATGCTCATTAAATATTTTGGATTTGGTAAGAAATAAAATTCAGTGATTAGCAAATATAAATAACGGAAGATTACTACTAGATTTCTGACCACTATGCAGTATTTTTCACGTTCTGATATTAACGGACAGTTTGTTCATGATTTTTGTTTTTCTGCACAATCCCATCACCTCCTCTGGAAAGTACAGTAATGATACCTTTGTCTTTCCTTATTAATCAATAAGCATTTGATGAAATTAAACAAGCAAGCATGTTTTACTACAATATTGTATGGCTTCACAAATATTTCTCTAGTGAAATCCAAAATTAATAAATTCAGCTGCCTAAAAAAACTATCACTTTACTTTCTGTGAATATACTTGAGAAAATTAAACTATAATAATAATTATTAACAAATACAATTATGTAATTACATTCCCTCTTAGAATCATTTGCACAAATAGAGGTCTCAGGCAATATGTACTGCAAAAGAGTGGTCAAAGTCTGAAACCTAAGCTTCAGTTGACAAATATTTATTAAATTGCTTACTTTTCCTGAAGACTGTACTCCTTTACAGAGACATAGGAAGACAATTATCCATGCCATAAGAAGACACATAGCCATTGACAAACGTATCTCCCCGGTTACTTCAATGCCTGAAGACAGTCCAAGAACGTAGTTCCTGCAAAAAGCATATAATTTTGATTGTTTACATAGGTAGAAGTAATGAAACCATTAGAATATTTGATTAAAACTTATTGAAATATTTATCAGTGATAATTCCTTGTAATAATATATTTTTATAATAATGTAAAAGCTTGTAATGATACTGGGCTGATTGTATTACATTGAAGATGATATCCGCAGTTTAGTAATTGTTCAGCCCAATCCTTCACAATGTTTGTGAGTATACACAGAACAATGCAGTTTGCAGGTATCCTAAGAGACGGGAAGGCTTCTTTTGCATGGCAGATAATCCTACTGTTCACCTGACTGCATCGGACATTTAGGACCGCAACTAGCAAACAAGAAAAAAAATTTGGGTAAAATCTGCAGGTCCATGCCTCGTGTACCTTGAGCACAAGATAAGCCACTCTATTGTGCTCATTTTGAATCTGTAATACCAGTGGGCCCCGCCTGATAGCCACATGTCTGTTGGCTGTGGTTTCTCTTGTTTAGCATTTATGGAAGGAATGATGGTGGTGGATGGGAATATTATGTTACAGTACAAATGAGTTCTACAAAAAGACATTTTTATTGTTTTATATGGGAAGACAGATGAAATACACCCAACACTCACTAAAATTGAAGGGAGGAGGGCAGCAGCAGCACAAAACAACACAAAAACAAATAAAATACAATATTTCAGGCAAAACCCTTCTTCAGATGTAAGTGGCTGGGCTTGTGCAAAACTTGCGTGCGACACAGCCACTCATAGAAGTGTTGGGTGTATTTCATCTGTCTTTCCACATAAATATTGCCTCACAGCATTTCTTTCCGTTCAATGTTACCTTTTTATTGTTTTATATATATAAGCAGACAGAAGTGCAGAATTTCTGAACTTGCCCATTAATTGGAATGTCAGTAAATAGTGATCAGGTCACCAGGTGGAGAAGAGATCGGTTGGTGCCCCATGCTGCACTAGTAATTAGAAACACAGCCATCAAGATTGATCCATAGGCACAATACAGTAAGGGCTGTTGACTATAAGGGCCTATCTCACCTAAGAGCAGCCCCCACACTTGATAGAAAACTGAGCTAAAACTTCTAATTACAAACAAAGCAATGTGCATTTCCAAATTAACAATACATCTGAAGCAGAAAACTTAATCATTAAAATGGTATCGATTTTGGTTACATACGAAGCGAGACAAATTTTTCATGGTCTGTTCGGATCATTACTCGAATGTAAGAATTTCCACTGCTGCGATGTGACACAGTTTCCGTAAAGACTTGGTACAAATTTCTTATGCTCTCGGTAAATCTTTGGAGATTATTGTCTCATGTAGAGATAGGTGAAGTGGCGTAGCTATCGGAGGGCTAGGTGGTGCCGTGCACCAGGGCCCCCAAGCGCAGCTCAGGGGACCTGAAGGCCCAAAATATTTTCTTGCTCCAGGACCCTTGTTAACCTAGTTATGCCACTAGTGACAGTGTATTGAATAAAAGAGAAAACCAAGCTGATTCTCAAATTTCATTTTACCTGATTAATTTTACATATTTTGGTAATAAGCGATAATTTGATTATTGCAGAGTCAACTGGCGACCATAGCAAGAAGGGATAACAGACAGAATCTTAAGTTGCAATATTACACAACTACCTCTGGCAAAATTACATTTACTTTCTAGTCAGTTGCAGTAACAACACCAAGTGCTAGCTTCGACCTTCGCACCGCACACTCTATTAAATACTACTGGAATCTTCTACATTTTGGAAGGTTCAACCAGCATTGCCAATTAGGAAAGCAGAACTGTCATATGTCTTGTGCTTCAGCCACTTCATACGCGTGTGATGTTCCCTTTGTAGCAAGGAGTGCTACCCGTCTTGAAGCGTTAGGCCACTGTCCTAGTTTATGCTATTAGAGCATTTAGCAATTCTGTAAATAACCTTTGGAAAACATTTCTGTGATGTAAATATCATCTGTGCATGTGCAGAATTTCAGCAGCTAGAACCACCAGAAAGGGGCTAATTTAGTGTTGTAAAAAAACTTTTTTCTGACTTGAAAGAGAAAACATGAAAAAATAACTATGAAAAAAAAAAAAAACACGTTTTTATTTCTTTCTGGGACACTTTTTTTTCATAACTACTAAATCTCAAATTTGTAAGGCATTTATTGTTTAATATGACTGTTTTAGAGTTTATACTAAGTACTTATCTTAATTTTTAAATATTTTTCTGGTTCAGTAGAAAAGAAAATTACGAAAATATTGGCAACATTGACTGAAGTTTTCTTTTACGAACTTGGACTTCCTGAAGAGGCTAGGTTGCACGAGAAGGAATCCCCGTTCCCCGTTGTTTGGATTGATACTCACTATTTGAACTAGTGCTGCCAGCCCCACGAATTTATCTGTAGACCTTCGGATCTTTTAAACAATTAGGAATTTTAAATTTACCTACAGTTTTTTGTCTCTTTTTATTACTTACTGTGCTTTCCTTATATTCGTATACTTGTTAAACTCTCAGTGTATAGTGATACTGAGTCATTGAATTGTCAGTAATTATGAATCATTTCCTTGGAACCGTTGGCGTAAACCAACGATTGAAGAAGAAATAGATTTAAATTCATACTTAAAAGACTGTAATACAGAATTATTGGCACTGTCATTATGCACAGTGTGTACTTTGCTCACAATTTAAAATTGTAATCTCAAAATCCTTTGTGTACAATACAAGAACAACCAGTAAAAGAAAGTGTAACTATTTCTGAAGTTATGAATCTAGAGGAGACAGAAGAAGACACAGAAAATTCCAACAACGACCGAACTAGTGTTGGTAGTGCTGATACTAGTGAATGTGGTACTGACATAGAGGATGAATAAAATTATGTTACCTATATTGATACATTTATGAATCATTATGTCAGACATTATATGATTCAGTAAGATTTAAAACACACATGTAGAACGGAATGTAAGTTCTGTAAATAAATCTATAATTTATCAAATATATTGATTTCTGAAAAAGAACCAAATTAAGAAAAAAAAAACAAGGGTGCTAGTTTTTTTTCATGTTTTTTTTTTCACAAAGCTGACATAAACATTTTTTTTTTCAATTTGCCACACTAGCCTAAATACATTAGTAAGTATTAGATTATTTATTAGTCATTGTGAGAGGGCTCCATTAAGAGTAATTTGGCAAATGTTTAGATAACGACTAAGTACGGAAAACTCGTATACACTGTCAATACCGAGCATCTAAAGTCACCCTCTCAATACGGTTGTAGAGAACAGAGTGGGAAGGGTGGCTTACTGGATGATCCTCAAACTGGATACTCACGTGAAGTACTCCTCTGCGGGCGGTCTCCTAACGGAGCGGTCTGCCATCTGACTGATGTTGTACACGACCGCTTCGTAGCCATTGAAGCAGCGCTGCTTGTAATACGTGCCATTCTGCGAAGCACATGCATCCGCAGCCTCGTAGGAGAAACAAGCTGCAGACAGGAGAGGAAACATTCAAACTGCTGTAAGATGATTGTTAATTCCAATTGTTCTCAGTTTATGTGGCAGGTCAGTTCTAATAGAACTGATAAATGGGTTAGTTCAAGGTCCTTAGGGGTCATCCATAAATTGCATCACACATTAATGAAGAAGGGAAGGGGTATCCACAATGTGTGACAAGAAGGCAGGGTTAGGAGGGAAGTGTCAAAAGCTTAAAGGGCAATTGGATTCATATTTGGCATACAGCAAGGAGTTTCATGCAGGCCTATATTTCAACAAAATAAAATTTTAACACTGTATGCTTTATACGTCTTTAAAGTAATACTCATGATGGTAAATAGCCCTAGAAAAACCGTAAACAACCATTGCATCCATAGCCACGGAACAAGAGGTCAGGACAACTACTTCCGTGTGAGAGTTAATAAACAATATGCGGAACAAGATCCGTTCAAGAAAGGAGTAATACTGTATATCAAACACCCTAAGGAAATCAAATTGTTAAGTGGTGTAGAATTCAAAAGGAAATTAAAAATTTATTTAGCTAATAAGGTACTATATTCCATAAGAGAATTTTAATGAATGATAGACTTTCTGTCATAACCATAGAACATATGTAAATTAGTTTTACAAAGTAGCCATATTTAAAATATTAATTATTGAATTCAGGTATAAAAACTATGTATATTGTTAAAATAGTTGAGAATTTATAGAGATTATAAATGTGTAAAATGTTCCAATTCTGTACAACCTACAGACAGGGAAATAAATAAATTATGTTCATATTGGAAGTTCTGTTCTGATGAAGTTCTAAACTTAACCCTGTAAAATGTGTGACATCACAATGTGGATGAGGGCATGAAAGGAAGTGGGCGAAGGGTGGGGATCAAATGACAATGAAATTTGTGTTGTGTAATTTAAGAATTGGCCATTAATAGTAGAGATAGTAGGAGATTAATCAGTATTCAAATATCAGAAACTGTCTAGCAATTCAAGAGAAAGTCAGGCGTACTGTAATGGTTAAGAATATTAAGTTTACAGTACACAAATTTGACCAATTAAAGATGGATTACAACTAATAATGTTAACAACAATTTTTAGGCATAGTATAATAGATGCAACTGTTGTTGCATGCAACCCAGCCTAATAGTCTGTGCAGTAATGCGCGACTGAAAGCCACCAGAAATGAGTTAAGAGAACTGGTTGGATTTTAACTAAAAGGTAAAGTCAGTTCACAGCACATAGCACAACCCGTTTGGACTTCGGAATTACCAGAGATCGCGATTACGTGAGCAATTGGAGTCATAACAACTCCAGTAATAGTTTCCGAAGTAGTTCTAGCGGTGTCATTCTGGTCCAGGGTATCGTAAACGTAATTACAGCTTGAAAATAATGATCCAGGGGGTATTACAACGTAATTAATGCTTGGAAATAATACGTCTTGCGATCGACTATCATTGTGCTATGATCAGCGCGTAGACTTCTTTTGTCATTGTCTGTTACTATAACCAATCTTTCTACCGAAAAATACGAGGCTGCCTGCGGTTTCTGCTTCCGGAAATAAAACTGTGCCACTAGACTGAGAGTAAATTCTATTGAGCTCTATGGGAGGTTTCTATTCTACTCCCCCTCCAACCTTCCTTTTTTTTTTGGAGCGAATGATTTTCCGCCAGTAGTTGCACGAGTTTATGCCGTAATCTTTATCAGATTATTTATTTGCGCACAACTCTGTTTTGTAAGAACGAAAGCAAAGATTTGACTTAATTGACTCTCTGGAACCGATTGGTTATTGAATGACGAAGCTGCCTTCCTTGGCCAGCAGATTCTGTTGTCCACAAGGGGCATTAACAAAATATCTCTTGTAGAAAGCTGCAATAAAAATTCACTGCCGAATAAATAATGGATTATGAGTATCCCTGATAGTAATTCTTCACTAAGTTATATTCATCCTAAGAAAATTCCTTATGTATTACGGCCTAAATTTCGATTTACAAAACTTTTAACAAACTGCTGCGACTTCACCAGGTTAACAGATTAGCTGAATAAACTTTCCTCCTTGTCTTTCCGTAGTTTCATTGTGGAGGATTCCTCCATGATGCAGACCATAGAGGAAGGAAATATCCTCCATGATGCAGACCATGGAGGAAGGAATGGATGCAGACAAATAACGTAAAGACAAAGACAATCAAACAATGTCCCCGGCTTCCCGCACAGTGTGCAGGTTAACCAACTTCAAAAACTGAAACATCCAGTGCACCCTATGCTAAAAAAATACCGCTTTATCTAAGAACCTTCCAAACTAATAAAACAGAAAGTACACACCCATCACATAATATATTATATACTGAAATGAGCACAGACCCAATCCATTATTTATTGACAGTTGGACTGCAAAAGTTATAAAAACACATATTTTCCCATATATGGGAGAAACTGTTGCCTAGTGTCTAAACAAAGGTTAAAACATTCAGTTGGTATTCTTTCCTGCATACATTTTATAATGATTACTATGGGAACTTAATAAATACGCGTTTCGGAAAATTTCCACTGGAACTTGCGTTTCATCGCAATTAAATTAAATTGTATAGATTATCTGTGTGCTACTGTTCTTTAAAACGCGTACACTTTTTTTTAAGGAATATGGGTAATTGGGTTTTGTGATGTTTTCTAATAAAAATGTAATTTATTGGGATGCAAAGTATCCTGTATGTTAACCCATGACGTAAGCTATCAGTGTGTTGAAATATGTTTTAGTTTTTCCATGATCTGTGCACACACAAACAAAAATAGCAAAATCTACGATTTTGGCCTCTGTATCATCGGTAGCTTTACACCTTATCAGGATTCAACCAGTAACAACTATTTTGTTTAAGGTATATGGGGAGAAAAAAAATTGAACGAAGAAAATTATATGGCCTATTGAAATAATTAATAAAATGAAGGATAAGTAGAAGAAATAAGGTCATTGTTACTTTGATGTGTGTAAATGGGTGTTGCCCTGGTTTGTTAACCCGTAAACCAGCAAGCACTATATCGCATAATGCAAAGATGCTAACTGAGAGGTCTCCAAGACGGTTCCCGTCAGTGTATATGTCGTCATCCAGTATATATATTGTATTTTTCCTTTGTATGGACACCACAGGACGGACAGGACATTCACACAGACACAACACTTAAACATCCATGCCCGCGGCCGGATTCGAACCGGCGACCTTCGGCACGCGGAGCTAGCACTCTAGCCCCTACGCTACCGAGGCCGGCCAGGCAAACTCTTACTTTTAGAGCACAACCAAAGCGAACACTACCAGTCCCAAATTACTCCACCAATGCTAGGGGAATATGGCCAGGCACATCTTACCAACACAGAGTCGTTGTAAACCTATAGATGCGGCAACACGACGCAATTCTTTCTCATTCTTAAGGCCGGTCTACAAGTAACGTCTTGACCAGGCAAAACGTATCAGACAAAACATTGTGTGGACAGCAAAACGGACGTTTTATCTGAACTGAACCGCATCAAATTAACAAAACTGTTCATAGAAATGTGCATATAAAAATAAAGTAGATTTATTTAATAGCTAGACCGTGGTAGTGCTCAGGGCTGGCGTTAGGGTGGGGGGGGGGGGGGTAAGCGGGTCAAATGTACCGAGGCCCGCCTGTCTGATGGGGGACCCGGCCACCGACTGTAGGGGCCCTCCGCTCTGCAAGTAGTAAAGCTAAAAAAAAAAAAAAAAGTTGCCGATTTGGTCTGATGGAGAGCCCTAACCGATGAATTGGTCAAGGGCCCCCAACTAGTTACGTGACTGCTAAGAACGCTTACACCGGGAAAATTATTTTACTTTTTCAAACTCTCCTAAAAGAGTTACGGCATTGTCCTGCCAATGTCATGGTCCTTGGTTATTAAAGTACATCTTGAACGTATCCCTTACACGTTTCGCATATATTTCAGAACAAGTTCACGTCTTCGTAACTGAACGTTGTGTATATTTCCTGGTTTCAACATTTTGTATATAACCTTAAAAGTTTGTGGTATATGCGGCTAAGAAATTGTTGCAACATTACGGCTGTAAACTCAAGATCTTGAGATTGTTTCAACGTTACAGTTGTGAGCTCTAGATCTTTCGACTTACTAGAAATCTTAGCATAGCAGTCAGTCTCTCAACGGGTGAGTTTCTCCTTATCACAGCAGTGTCTTGTTTTTGTTTTTTTAGATTATTTCAAATAAGGGACCGTAACCACTCGTAAATAATTACGCCAGTCTTCAGGTTCATGAGGCAATTTCCGAAGCAAATTAGATGAAAGAACCTTTCCTTCTTTAGTAACCATCTTCTAGACCATTATTACTTTTTAATCTCATCAGACATAGAAATATAACCACTAAAAGAAATGCTTCACCCATGATTTCAATAGAACTGAGCTAAAGACGGAAGTCAAAAACGGAAGATTGTGGACGCGAGTTTTTGGTCAGGTAAAACTGACGTCTTGCCTGATCAAGTAAAACGTCAGGCAAGACGTTACGTGTAGACCGGCCTTTACAAATCGCTTGACCTATTTCTATACTGAATGTTCTTCGTAGCCAGACGAATGTTTTCATTTCACCGGTCATTTCTTCTCCAACGTAAAAACATGTTTTATGTTACTTTCAGTACAATATACACACTAACAGAAAAGCAAATAAAATAAAACAAACATAGTAACACAAACCACTGAAAGAGTATGCTAAAATTTGCGTGTCCATGCGTAAAAAACAATTTTCTAGGACTGGATTATTTTAGCTTTTGTCCTTGCCAGATGTTAATTATTCGTCAGGTTTGATGCAATTATAGAGCTTCCATGTTTTTAAAGAAGCCTTTAAAAGTATACGATGATGAAAGGGAAGAGATGTGAGAGAATTTTAATTATTTTTAACATGGGCACCAGAAAGAAAATACACAGAAAAAGGTTAAGAAACAAAAATTTTATTATTAAATTCACTCTTTGAATAAAAACTTAAGGCGTCTAGGGTGTTGTCCAAATTTGTTCAACATCTTGTCAGTAAATTCAGTATCCTTAGTTAATTAGTAAATATAATGTTTTTAAAAAAAAAAAAAGTGCACCTCCCTTAAATTAATCCTGCCGGCGCCCATGATTTTTAAGTACGAATAAGTTTTGCATGCAGGCATGTTCGTTCGAATCTTCTGAACAGACGATTTTAGAGCTAAATTCAGTGACTACACTCCGCTGCTTTTCCATTCTATTATCTCTGAGGGATGCTGGTCAACACCGTAAATCTGAGCTCTCTCACCGATAATCGATTCTGTGGCCACTTCCACCCGAGGTCGGAGCGTTAATCACCACGCTAACCACTCAAGTCTAGGAGTGTATATATCTTGCGATAGCGAAACCATCTCTTTTCACTTAGCAGCACTAAAGATCCTGATCCTGCTATACTGACGGTCCTATACAAATCTCACGAAACAAAATGACGAATGGATCAATGACTTTTTTTTGGTATCAGGACAAGTGAGTTTTTTTAAAATAAAAACTTTGCTTTCCTTTTAAAATTGACTTTTAAGAATAGAAAGGTTTTTTAAACGGTTACTTATCTAATAGTGTACTCGGTATTGGAATATTAACATGTGCCAGTATATTTAATATTTGAATGTATATATGTTTCACAGAAAAAAATTAACAGATGACATAGAAATTAGATGTTTTGTCTCTCAGCTATAGAATACGGACAGAAAATAAAATTAATCGATAATGCAATGTTGTTGGATACCTATTCCCCCAAAGTTTTATATTTAATTAACTGTTAATAAACAACGTCAATGAAATTGTATTTAAATAAAGACGAAAAGCATTTGTCTAACAAAACTAACTAAAAAACAAAAAACAAAAAAGTTATCATAGTAACTAAGGACCTGGACCGAAAATCACCAAGATGTTAAATTGTATTTTATTTGTCTAGAAAAGGCCTGCTGGAAATGCCGGGCAGGGCTGAATCAATTTAGTAAAAAAAAAAAAAACAGCTCTATTCATTAAAACTTAATTAAAGAATAGGTTATTTTTACCGATTAATCCCGATGTAAACAAAATGGAAACATCACTTATCTATTTGGAACATCATCTTATGACACGGAACAGTGAAATGTCCGTTAGTTCAATGATAATTATGCCAATGGTGGTTGGTCCCCGTTAAGGTAATTAGAGGCGAGAGAGGATTAAAAGCAAACAATGAGAATGAATTCGGCTTTGGCCTTTTGAAGAAACCGTCGGCATTAGTTTGGAGTTAGATTTCTACGACCGTACAGATGTCGAATTTTCAGATATCTACGATCGGACATTTGCCTGCGCCGGGGAAAGGAGGCGGGGGGGGGGGGGAGGGGGGTGTATGTTACGAAAAGTAAAATTTATATGGCAATTCTTTTTTTATTTTTGAAAATAATTGTTATGACAATAACAAATACTTCTGCGGAAGAAACGGTATTTCACTGCCCCTTATGACATCAAATTTCACAGTGAAAGTAATTTTACAATTAGCGGTGCAATCTTTTTTTACGCAGCCAAGTTTTAAACCCTTCATTTGACAACCATTCGACTCTGAAGAGACAGTAACGTTTCTGTATTTTCTTTTGTAACTCATTCATTATTTATTTGTATCGTGCAAATTAATAACACTATTCATTCTTCAATTCTCCGCGAACAAAACCGGCACGACGTTCTGTCGTAGAGTAGGTAACTGAAAAAATAATCCAATTGCTTCACGATAATCGGATTTGCGAGTAACTGTCGTAAACATTTGAACACAGAGCGAAAAAGTTGAATTACGTTCAGCGAATGGGGGAATGAGGAGCGAAACGCGGCGACCTTATTTACTACCTACACATCCGAGAAACCATCAACCCGTAATTTCTAATATTTCTTAATAACCGGATATTTTGAGTCCTATTGCATGTAGTGAACCAAGCGCAAATAAATCACGTTAGATCCGGACAGCCCGGTCGAAAACCGGACGGTTGGCAACCCTACATGAAGTGTTTTCGGGAATCCAAGGAAAACCGAAATCCGGATGGGGATTTGAGCCTTATCATACCGAATGAAAGGCCTGATCGTTACCGCTGATATTTGAAATTCGTTCTGCACATGTTGGGAAAGGTAACTCAACGTAGTAACGTTTTCTTGTTTTTTCGACCTTCAGCATGAAAGATTTTTGACCTTGTTTACCCTTGCGAGTGAAGAAGGCGGTGTATTGGCAGGGAGGAATTCTGGGAATCAAGAGGGCGCCAGCTTTTGTCGCGTGTTCAAAGCGTTCTACTTTCTTTGAGTGTGTCAGACCGAGAAGCAATAGCATTGTTCGATCAGCGCTATTTCCGAGTAAAATTTGTGTGGCGACTTTTTCCTGCAAAAGCGAAAATGAGCGACGTAATAAATAAAAAACAGTTTGGGAAACGGTAAGAACGGAATAAGGGAAAACACACAATAACCAAAAATCTTGCGCATTAATGTGCGATACTCCACTTTTAGCCACTCATCAGAAGTAGCAAACTACGTAAACAATTATTTCTCCGCCATAGCTACAAAAACTACAAACAAAATTTTCAGACAAAAATAAAATCTTATTAATATTGTGCCTATTCAGTAAATTCAGTGGTTCTGCCCCCCGTAACAGAGAAAGAGTTGGAAAAAGCTGTTGTCAGGTTAAAAAATAGAAAATTAAACGGCCTCGATAAGGTGTCTATATTTTTTATAAAAGCAATTTATACATATACTCAGGGCCCCTTTAATACTTATGATAAATGAGTCTTTTCCAGCTGGAGTATTTCCAGACTTCTGAAATTTTTAAAAGTTCTTCCTGCATTAAAAAAAGGAAGCAATGAAGAAGTAAAAAATTACAGAAAATTCTATCAATGTCATCTTTTTCCAAAATATTGGAATCACTTATGAAATGTAGATTAAAAATTATATGAGCAATCTCCTTAGCAAGTCACAGTTTGGTTTCCAGACAGGAAAAGGAACACAATCAGCGATGGTACCATTTACAAAATATGTAGCTGTAGAACTTGACAGCGGTGATCAAGAAGCAGATTCCTAGATTTTTCAGAAGCTACAAAAACTGGAAGCGATAGGAATAAGGAGTACCATGAAATGCTGGTTATATTCATATCTAGAAAATCGAACACAAAAAGTACAACTCTACGGAATCCCAGAACATTCTAACATTAATCTGACAACTATACCGAATGCTTTACTATAAAACAAAATGGTGGGTCGCGACCCGGTGTATGGTCACCACAAATAATAATTATATATATATAGCAACAGTTGCTAATTGGCCCTGGGGACTCATTGAAGGAATATCCCCACTTCCCCTCCCCCATCAATAGCGATAAAGAATGATAAGGAACCCATTTACAATTAATTTAGAATTTGAGACAGAATTGCCGAACTGTCGTGTGACAGATCAATCAAAAATACATAAGAGATAATACCACTGACACTTTTTTTGCCTGTCGTATCGTCCGGAATGTTCAGTTTTAGCAGCAAATGCTTTTGTCACGATTATAAGAGTGAAGACAGATTTTCTTCACAGGTTCTACTAAACAATAAATATAGAAACAGATTTGAAGTCGAACAGGTCCAGAGAAATAAGTTATCATCTTTTTCTCCAAGCGTGAAGTTTTTATTTGGCGAGAAACAGTTTCACGATTATTATTAATTATTTTATCTTGTTTCAATTTAATTTTTGCAATTTTTGTTTGCATGTAAGATTTATACTATAGTTAATTATTATAGTACACGAAAATTATATTCACATCCAAATAATATTTTATTTTACCTACACGTCTCAAAATAGGGAATAAGTTTTTAGTGGGTCAAGAAAATACTAAAAACAACAGGCTAAAAAAAGTTTATGATGCACTCCCCATACGATACTCGGAGTATTTACACTGAACGACTCAAAAACTGTACGTTACAAAAACGGAATGACACAAACGCGACTGGAGAAAGATTACGAAGAAACTGTAACCAGTTTCCCACTGGTTACCATTCATATGAATAACGGTTTCAAATAAAGGTTTCAAAATTCTGCACTTATTGGAGAGGGTAATGAGGGGATGTATGAGAGAAGTAAAGGAATTGGGTTACAAAACTTTGGTCAGACCATTGCTTGAAATTGGTGGTGTAGTATGGGACCCACATTTAGAGTATCAAATACAGAAGTTGGAGAAGGTGCAAAGAAGGGCTGTTAGATTTGTTTCTGGAAATTATCGCAGAACGCAATCAGTAACAGATATGATAAAAGAGCTGGAATGGGACTCACTGGAAGAAAGAAGCAGGGTGAAGAGGGTCATGGAAGTGTACAAGGCGTATATTGGCGTTGACGCATGGAAAGATATTGGTTTAGGAATGAAAAGTAATGCATGGAAGGAAAAAGATGAACATGACCACAAGCTGTCACTCGATTTCAGGCACTAGGGTGTAGGAAGATTCTCTTTTTTAGGCAAGGGTGTCAGGGATTGGAATAATTTATCAAGGGAAATGAGGAATAATTTACCAAAAACATTGAAAGAATTTAAAGTTAAAATTTGTAGAGGGCAGATATAGGTGGGTGCAGGAAAGGGGGAAGATTGACATGTAGGGAAATTGTTACCGGAGCGTGTGCTCCATTGCAATTTAATTAAATATTATTATTATTATTGCTATTATTAACGAAGTTTGTGTATGATAAAGAAACGAAATAATTTGTTCTGAATAGGTACGATTATATCACAAATATGTAGTATTTTGATTTGCATGTTGTCTGTGAATGATCTAAATAGCTTTTTTAAAATGTGTTAAAAGTATTACAATATCTGGAATTTTAATTAAAGAACAGTAATTGCGAGTACTACGCTAGTCATCACATAGGCTATAATGTACAGTTTTGAACGTTTGTAATATTTAGTTTCGCCAAAGTGATCTTAAAAGTAAAAGTAATTAAAGTAATTTGTTTCTATTCGATTTTAATCATTTTTGAGTGGATTTTATCATTTTCTTCAGTTGTTAGCATCCGAGAATAGTCTGTTGGGGCTTTTGATCGCGTCTGAAAATTTCTACTATATGTATATAAATTTACGATGATCGCGGCTCATACACGAAATAATTATAATATAGTATCTTTCAGTTTTTGACCCATATTCTTTGGACGAGCTTCGTTATATTTGTGGAGTACTCTACTGCAGAGTTACCCTCAGTGAACGAGACTTACTTCCAATTCTTCATATATATATATATTAAAACATAATTATTTCGAGACGTTACTCAAGGTGGCGACATTTACCATCCTCTTTTGAATAAGATCTTTCTTTCTTAATGAGTCAGGTAGGCGGCAAGAAAGAAGAAAATAAAGAGAAAGTATCAGCGCCTGCCCCATATTGGTGGTCTAATCAGCGACCAAATTAATTTGAATCTAAGTGAAAGTTACATTCCATTTTTAGTGATAATATTTTCATGTAATTTTAATGGTGACAATAAGGCATCCGGTTCCTTGAAAGCAGAGAAAACCCCGAGGAGGTGGTTGACAAGAATTTTTCCGCGAAAGAACAAGCTCGTTGTCCTACTTTGAATAAAAGGGAGTCTTGACCTGGAGGGAGGGGTAGGAAGAAAGAGGGCGAAGTACAGTAGGTCCCGAACTGAATAGGACCTCGTCAAACGGTATTAGCAGGGGTAGGGGTGGGGGGCGGGAATGGGGGTGGGGGTGTCTAGTGATCTGTAACAGCCATTCAGTCTCGGTGGCTCTTACGTAACGTCCAGACTGCTTAGTCGCAGTGTCACAGACAGCAAAAACGTAGCTGTAACGACCGAGAGTGGTGGTGTAACGGTTAGCGTTCTGACCTCGCGTTCGGGAGGACGTGGGTTCGAATTCCCGTCAGGCCACCCAGATTTCGGTTTTCCATGATTTCCCCAAGTCACTCTTCGCAGATGATTCCTTCAAGAGGCAATGGCCGAGTGGCTTCCCGTTCCTTGACCCCGTACTTTCCTGCCTCAAATGACCTAGATGTCGATCACAGCATGTCGTTGTTGACGGGGAAACCTCTTCTAAGATAGATGTTACTTCTGGCGTTCCTCAAGGAAGTGTAATAGCACCACTTCTTTTCTTAATTTTTATAAACGATCTCGGTGACAACATCAAATGCTGGTTGCGATTGTTTGCCAACGATGCAGTTATCTATGGGGAAATTAGATGCTCTGACGATTGCTTAGAAGTTCAGCGCGGTTTGGATGCTATTTCCGAATAGTGCCGCAAATGGCAGCTTACACTTAATTGCAAAAAGTGCAAGGCTACGCGAATAAGTAACAAAAAGAATCAGTTTGCTCACGAGTTCAAAGTAAACAATTCAGTTGTTGATACGGTTGATTCCCTGAAGTATGGGGATAATTGTACAAAGCAACATGAAATGGGACTTGCACATAACAACCGTCGTAGGCAAGGCAAATTCTAAATTGCGATTCATAGGTCGTATTCTGAGTAATTGTAATGCTCATACAAAGGAGATATCGTATAAAACACTAGTGCGTCCGCATCTGGATTACTGTTGTGAAGTTTGGGATCCGTATCGCAAGAGCCTGATTGACTCAGTGAAGAGGGTGCAGAGGAGAGCCGCTCGATTCGTGACTGGTTGCTACAGCCTTTATGAAAGCATCACAGAATTGATACATAGATTGTGCTGGGATGTTTGGAAGACAGACGACGTCATTTGCGTTTGAATTTATTGGAGAATATGCGAAATTGTATAACCTACGAGTGCAGTGAGATAGTTCTTCCGCCAACCTATTTGGGTCGCAATGACCGGAGCGAAAAGATCCGAGAAATAAGATGCCCTACTGATGCTTTTATGTATTCTTTCTTTCCTCGCACTATTCGGGATTGGAATGCGCGGAATTAAGATTGGTGCTTAGCACC
Organism: Vandiemenella viatica; assembly: GCA_031002005.1. Lineage (NCBI taxonomy): Eukaryota > Metazoa > Arthropoda > Insecta > Orthoptera > Morabidae > Vandiemenella > Vandiemenella viatica. The sequence goes on along the minus strand of JARYHS010012519.1, from coordinate 222,377,923 downwards.
CTCTGCCACCCACAATGTTTGTGTATTGCAGAGTATGGCTGTAGATATAGATGTAGACAAGGCGTAAAGCAATAAAAACACAAAAAACAAACAAAAACGTAAAGCTAAAAAACTAATTCCTGTAATGGAAAAGAGCTTAGCTGATAAAACAATAAACACTAACAATACTAATCCTCACCGTTGGTTCAGGTGGTTACGGCGGCTGACACGGGGTTGGGTGTTCGAGTCCGGGTGATGAAAGAAACTTTCTTCATCACGACTTGGCCGGACGAATAGTAGACGTGGTGGTGCACGATTCCTAATCACCAGATTGTGCGCCAGAGTCCTGGGTTAAACCTCTCCGCAGTGCGTATGGAGTTACGGCATACCACACTGTTGATGGTGATTCATATGGGGACGTTAAGCCTGGCGGCTTGGTGTCTTTCCAAAGAGGAGGCCACGATACATCCTCCTTCTTGTATCTGTCATTAATTCACAATATTCGTACACTAACTGAACATAGGCTGACCACAATCATCCACTCAAGACAATAAACGCGTAAGTGTACTTCCATTACTGTGGAAGACAAGGGGGAAGTGTTTCAGTTTCAATCATAAATGAACGACACTAATATATTTTCATGTTTACGACAAATGAATGATAAGAAAAGGACTACCATTCGTGGATTCGCCACGACATCGGAAGAGTGAGAGAAACAAGAGCTGACCAGCAGATGAAGGTATCTTTTGACTCGGACTTCATTCTATTTGCTCTCCGCAATAACTTCGCCCTCAGTCTCCCCAGAATGGAAGAGTGGACTTCAACTTCGACCTTGCTTGAGGCAAGGTCACGTCTTCCGCAGCATGCTTTGGGTCCTGCGCTGCATAGTCCTTTAAGTGTTCAGTTAATAGTTAATATGCTTGGGAGTTGTTTACACTCTGATGAAATTTATGTCATATCTTGTAGAGGAATGTATGTGGTGTACCCTGAATAAATTCAATTTAAAAAAATGTTCCAAGAAAATGTATTTACCAACCTAAAGGGGCCGGTAAACCATCATGCAAAACGTTTGTCAGGCCATTACTTGAATATGATAGTGTAATATGGGACCAACATTTCAAATACAGGAGTTGGAAGGGGTGCAAAGAAAGGCTGCTAGATTTGTCTCTGTAAATTACTGTAGAACACAATCAGTAAGTATCATGATAAAAAAGCTGGAATGGGATTCATTGGAAGACACGAAGAGGGTGAAGAGAATCATGGGAGTGTACAAGGCGTATATTGTATCTTGTAGAGGAATGTATGTTGTTGTACTCTGAATAAATTCAAGGGGTCGGTAAACCATCATGCAAAACGTTGTTCAGACCATTGCTTGAATGTCATAGTGTAATACGGGACCAACATTTCAAATACAGGAGTTGGAAGAGGTGCTAAGAAGGGCTGCTAGATTTGTCTCTGGAAATCACCATAGAACACAATCAGTAAGTGTCATGATAAAGGAGCTGGAATGGGATTCACTGGAAGACACGAAGAGGGTGAAGAGAATCACGGGAGTGTACAAGGAGGCGTATATTGTTGGAAGAATTAGGAGAGGTACATGAAAGGGGAAAGATGACCATGACCACAAGCTGGCACTCGATTTCAGGTGGGGAGGTAAGGGGGTTCGATACTGGAATAAATTACCAAGAGAAATGATGAATAATTAACCAAAAATGCGAGAAGAATTTAAAGTCGAAATTAGTAGAGGGAAGAAGTAGGTGGGAAAAGGAAAGGGGAAAAATGGGCGTGTATGGCTTTCCATCGCAATTAAATTAAACATATTTGTTGCTGTTTTGTGGAACAAGCTCCAAGTTTTATGAAATTTTCCTTCAGTTGTTTAGAAGTTCTCGGGGCATTAGATGGTTCGTCACGGCTTCCGATACACACAAAGAATTTCTCGGGCCGACTCTTGCGCGTTGTGTTTAGAAAAATGGTTGGTCTAAAGAATTGTTTTGACCTTAAAAAAAATATACCCACGAATATTTTCTAAAAAATGTTTTTCCCTATAATATTGATCATATTTTTAATATCTTCTTCAGTAATACTTGAATAACTGCTCTTTAATGCATTAAGTTTTTTCTCTAATGCTGCGCTTCGGTGGTCTTTGTTTATATATACATTTAACTCAGTTTCCATAACACCGATGAGCTCGATATAGAGAAATAAATTGAAGAACGAAATTTCTTTCAGTTAGCTCTCAGATAAAGGGTCAAACATGATAACCAAATATTTCATCTGTCGAAATTACCATCAAATACCCCAACAATTATTTGTTGTTGGCAACACTTTCGAATGTTCGTGTTTCACAAAATACTCGACAAAACGTTTAATCATTTTGCCGTCTGCGTAACGGTTGTGGAGAAAAAGTAGAAGAAAAAATCCAATATGCCATACGTGATACTTTAACTAAGCATGTAAAAACGCCACAAGACACGATCGGAAGGCACAACGGGCCTTGGTTCAAACCCAGAGCCACAAATAATGTCCATAGTTAACATGGTTTTTAGGCGGTTTTCGGTAATTATCTATGAAAATTTTAGAACGGTCCTCATTTTCCACCTCAGTAATTAGGTAATACTAATCATACGGAACATAAGTAACATCGTCCGCTGACAGATGTCGGCACTTACGCATCCCTCAACAGCTAGCAACAGGCTCTCTCTTTAACCCAGCTGATAGAAGGAAAGTAATCTATGTAATACATTTGGTAACTGGAAAACATTTCGCCACTAGAAAAGGGTTCTTTTTTTTTTTTTTTTATATTCAATGATCCAAAATAGTACAGGCACTCTAGCTACGAAATTACTGGAATATTTTAACAAAGCTCTCAAACACAAATCCCATGGATTACTGAAGAAAAAAATCTATGAAATCCATGAAATAAGTTATTTTGTTTTTATTTTTATTTTTTTTAAAGAAAGAATACTTGTATAAGGTACCATTTCCAGAAAAAATTCGAGTGTTCAAAGGTTTTCAAGAGGCAGTATAGAAACAAATAAAATCCGATTAGACAAAGTAAGAAGCAAAAGCAGAGTGAAGAGAAGTATAAATTTTGGGAAGAAAGAGAAGTAAAGAGAGAAAAGAAGACATGAAGTTACTTCACATGTACCATAGTGCATAAAAATCTAAAAGAAGTATAAAACGATAATACATAATAGTTTTGACGACAATTTCTGTTACAGCGTTGCTTGTTTCTTAGCTTCCGCAATCAATTTATTTATTTTTTAAACTTAATTTTATTCGTCAAGCAAAACGAAGTTGAAAGCAAAGGGGACCAACTATACAGAATGTGATGGAGAGGCAAAGATTAAAAAAATAATGCGATTCTGTGTGCAAGTTCTACAGTTGTCAGATCGTCTTGAGGACAAGTCTAATCACTGATACGGAAATAACTAGCGAGTATTCTCGTGAACGATGTAAGTGGTTTCTCTGTTGGTCACCGTTACTAATGTTTACCAGCCGAAACGAGAAGTTTATGCTAATGACGTTCCCTCCAGCGTTGCAACCCTCGATCGATACCACCAGCTGGGATAATCACGTGACATTCCACGTGATCTTACATTTTCCTTCAATCCCTACCTCTCCAGAAGTTTATACAGCAGATCAGCAGATTCTTGGAACTGTTTATCATGCATATAATTACGAGCTACTTTCGTTCTTTTCTGCATTTCATCTGAAGACGACGGTGAGGAAAACTGACAATAGCTTTCATTAATGAAGAAATTTCTATGGATTCCAAACCTTAGAAAATGTATGACTACTCCCTTTATTTTTCAGGGATGACATTAAAGCCTGGAAGGAATTTATTTGGAACAATATGCAGCATGATAGCTTGTCTCATATTTGGTTCGGCAAATGAATTAGTGATGATATTACGGAAAGTGTTACCTACTTCCATGATGAATATAACTATGATAACCATCGAATTACTCTCACCAAAGGCGGACAAACAGCAACATTTGAAATTATCGGAGCATATTTAAAATTTGAAACTATTAAAAACTTAAAATTCCTTGGAAATAATGACTCAAATTAAGAATAGCACCTCCATTACTGTAAATTCTTCAGTCCCAAACATCATAAATTCGTGAAGGCATGTTCACAATTAGCAGGCGAGGATAAAATTAATAGTTTAGTCTGAAACGTATCTTAATGCCAAAAGCAACGAAGAGGGGTTAAAAAATTATTTGCGTTATGTTGTTATGAATATATCTCTTTCTAGATGGCATAACGAAACGTTATCTAATTTCAAGTAAAACACATCCATAAATCAATAAGCAATATGTTGTGTACACTCTATTGCCTGGATTGTCAAAACTTCGTGAAGTCGTACCCTCAAATTGTCCATAATAAACTAATATTACTGTTCGAAGATTGCTGAGCAGATTTTAAGACAAATCCTAATTTTTCTAGGCATATTGAAGGTTTTTATCATTGATAGTGTGTACAATCTCTGGTCGTGATTGTATTAACAATCTTTGGTGCATACCTGCATAGTACGTTCTCCGGTCACATAGAGACGGAAGATACACTGCAGATTTTAAGCTAGATCATAAGCTTATAAAGCATGAAAACCCCTTCCAAATAAATTTTGTAGTTTTTGCGTGATACCGGTTCGGAAAAACATACAGACAAGGCCCTATTACAGATTTATGTTTATAGAGAAGAGATATGCCAAGATTATGAAACATTACCGAGTTGTTTGCACAGGTTGCCAACGTAGGCGCACGACGCTAAATGGTTAACATAATTTTGATTTGATTGCCAATAAACACACGCTCCGGTGGCAATTTCCCTACTCAACCATTCCCCCCACTTGGTAATTTTGTTCCAGTTCCTGACTCCCTTACTTAAAAACGAAAATTTTTCCATTCCCTTATGCCTGAAATCGAGCTTGTGAAAGTTGTCATTAAGAAGAATTATTTGCTTAGCTAAAATGATGTATGATTTTAAGAAAAGACTGAAAAGATTGGCATAAGGAAAGTACGGTAGTCATCAAATATGTTAACTTAGAGATTTTTAATATTCTTGGGTTACCTGAAGACATTATTAACATTTATAAGGTAATTAAGATTGATGTCTTTTTAAGTTTTATTTGCTTGCGTAACTCGAATGACATATTGGCTACACTGCCATTATACTTCCTACATTCCATAAATAAATGGTAATTGCGTCTCATAAACTTGTATGAAATTCTGCTGGGCATTGAAAATTATGTGATGAAAATGCTAGGAGAGAAAATTTCCTTTTAGTAATAAATAACTTTGTACATCGTTAGATACGATATTTATTTGTTTTTACTGTTCAATCATAACATTTTTTGTAAAAAAAGAGAATTACTTGTTCGCTGGTAATATAAAAGCCTGTTCCAGAGGCAAAATAACCATACCAGAATTGTTATTAATTTTACATATTACATTACTTTTTCGTTATATTTTGTAACCTGGAAAGCTAAATTTAATTACCAGACTTACTGTACATAGAATTATTCTCTAGGGGCGAACCAAGTATATCAGTTTTTGTAGTGCTTGCAAAATAACGAAATAATTAGAATAATTAAAACGGCTACGAATAAGGAACTCGCTAACGGAGATGTTTATTACTTCAGGAACTTCCAACCTAATTAGTAGGAATGTTTCCAAGTGTTGCCCTTGCCTCGAGGAAGAGCTCCTCAGCGTTCAGAGATGTTACTCATTTTCAGAAGGCAACGTTAACTAACAGTGAAGTTAGAAAACGGTTTTGTACAGCAGAACTGCCGAGCAACAATCTATATAAATGCAGAAAATTAGTCAGAGACATTATAATGCAACTGGGGAAATTATTGCGTTGAGATTCAGTAGACTACATAATTGCAGATTGAATGAGCTGTGAAGTCAGTATTATTCCCCGCTAGAATGATTAGCTTTCTCAACTGAGATAATGAAGTTTACTTTAAATGAGAGCGCAAAAGACTAATTTTATTTAATCTTCTATTTCAGAAACACCTCCATAATAAACATCAAACTCTTTACCGAGGATTACCAAGCACATTAGATCACAAAAATTTCATAATTTCGTCTAGAAATATTCCAATTGACTCTGCTGGCCGTTTTATTAGAGCTACCTTTTATAAGCCAGATAGAAAATTCTCGACGTAGTTAAAGGCACCTCCACCTCTTTCCATAGCACCAAACGGTCAGCTACTATTAAAAGAATGAAAACTTACTTAAAACTTTTTGCAACTAAAGGTACAAAATGTTAAATGGAATTATAATGAAATTACAATCTTTTGCAATACGCTGGACAAAATAAACAACTGAAATGCCTCGTTAAGACTCGCTGAAATATTATCGCTGGCGCAATATGGTATAGTAATTACTTTTAATTGAAATTCCAGATATAGCAATCAGTTTATCACACTTACAAAGTCTGTTACACTCAATGAAAATAGTTTCACATAACACACAGAACAAAATACGACAAATTTACAAGCCAGTCTCAAGTAATGAAAATGAACGAACCATTTCCTCAATTTTACAGAAACTTAATTGAATAGAGAGTAATGAAAAGCAATATAGGTTACAGTTCAGTCACAACATGTCCATTTTTTTTAAAGAAAATGGTTTAATACTTTTGCTTGGGAAATGCTATCAGCAGCCATATTTGTTCGACTGCTTAAATCACAAGGTGTATTCCTTCTGTACAGTTAGAAAGGTGAATGAGGGAGAACGAAATGTATAATTTTCATTTTTTATTTAACATATACTCCTTTCAACCATTACTGAACATGCATGTAAAATTTGTTAAAGGATTTTTAAAATCAACATTTAATTCTTCGGCATTTTTTTTTTTTTTTTAATAACGGGGGGCCATATGGAATGAACAAAAAGCATGATTAAGCACGAAGATACTTTTTTTTTTTTTCTCGACGAGAAGTAGCGTACAGTTTCACTTTTGTGAGTCGGTGCAATGTAGTGAAACAGAGATCATATTCCTTATTCCATATACTCGAATAGAAATCTAATAGAGCTCCAATAACCAGGGCTATTAAACGATGTAGTTTAGGCGTTGGGAAAATTAGAATATTTTTTTTAAAGAATTTGATAATTAGCTTGTAGAATTACTTGAGAGTTGAAGGTATAGTGACAGGATTGTAAGAAAGTTATAAAATGTTCATGATGAAATTATCAATAATTCAGTCGAGATCGGATTTGCTTATTACGCTGAAAACTGGTGTTTTAAAACTTTTCTTAAATTCCAGAAATGTTCTTCTTAATGGTTTCAGATGTTGCGCAGAAAATTTCCCCATTGGTAGAGAGAGTTATTATGAACTGAGATACAGAAAATGTTTCAGTGTCTATTCGACTACGCATCTTAATTCCAATTAAATGAATTTTTAGTTTAAATTCGTCCAACACCCGAAATAATTTTTTCAGCATGTCTCTCGAATGTTTCTTACGCTTCTTGACTTCCTTATCAACAAATGAAAATTCCCAACTCTCTTTTTCCTGAAATTAGATAGTTAATAGTCATGGTTATCCCTTCTCTTCCACACAGAGAACTTATCGCCAATGCGTGGTTTTATATAGCCATCTCTCTCATCATTCATCTTCTTTCATCTAATGATCTTTCATCTGATGACTCCCAACCCAGCTCCTTTATCATTCCAGTTTCCGACCATTGCATTAGTAACGTTCGCTGTGAACACTTTATAACGGCGAATCTTTGCTAGAAGTCTCTTCACCTTTCTCCAACTTTACTTGTACTTGTTATACATAGAAAACTACTCCAAACAATTTCTCATTATTAATACAGTATTTTTTCAGTATTTTTTATTTTTATTTTTTACAAAATTTTTCAGGCGTTCCGTGCTGACGAAAAAGATAAAGGGTCACGTTAGATAAAAAGCAAAAAACAGGCAGCTGGAGCTGTAGTTAGGGGTAACGGTCCAGAAGGCTTCCGAAAATGGCTCCAAGTGAGACAGTCAGCGTGGAGTTGTCAGACTGCCGCCTGTGTCAGTGATGATAAGCGATCTCTCAGAGGTTCAGACACGTGGCGCCTCTGGTGTCGAATCGTGCGTGAGGTTGCGTGCGCACGCAGCCCTGACCTGGCCAGACGCAGCACGCGCAACAGGCGAGCGGGCGTGTTCTCACCCTCAAGACGCCGGCAGTTGCCCCAACACGACCACGCCTTTCCTCACGCAGTTTAAGTAATGCCGGCCATGACGTATTATAATAGTACGAGAGCTGTTAAACATTTATGGCTAGGTATTTGAGGCACCACGAAATTTTATATAAGACTTCTTTTGTATTGTTTGAGTAAATAGACTGAAGACCTGATGCATAAAATCTTCTCGAGCTTTCCGCCGCGAGAGTGCCTCCATAAGAGGCGACGTTTCGGAGTATGACTCTGGTTCCGTCTTCCGGCGAAGAGTCGGGTGCCAGAAGAGTCCGCGCTTATAAGGCATGTGGTTGCTAGGTGACGTCAGCCACATACGTCGGAATCCTATCAGTACACAGCCCTTATAAGCGCGATCTCGTCCTGTACCAGACACTTCACCGGAAGATGGCGCCAAAGTCAGGCTCCGAAACGTCTCCTGTTTTGGAATCGCTCCCTCGGTGGAAAGCTCGAGAAGATTTTATTCATCTCATCCACCGAGAAAACCTCCATTCTATCAGATCGAGCACCTGGCTGAAGGGTAGAGGACACTTTGAATTTTATTTGAAAAGAATGAAAGTCCTTGCGGCATTTTGAAATTTAATACCTTAAATCTTTATATTTAATAAAATAAAAAATAAATAATCCAGATTTTTTAGCCGGGTTTAAAATGTCGCCAGGCGATTTCAACATTGCATTTCATAAATATCGGAAAAAGTTATTTGAAGCAACCCGAGGATTAGACTGAATAATATTTACACCCAGAAAAAAAATATTTTTGAAAAGACAGGCCATTTTAGTGGGACGTTTTTTTTACCTGCCAAGCGTTCGGGAATGTTATGCGTGAGTGCGAGTGAGTGGTATATTGGCTGCCGGCCTGGTTGAAATATGCTTCGGTGCGATTGACTCTTGTGTGACTATTACTGGGCCACTCTAAACCAGCTGTGAAGTGAATGGAGATTGACAGGATAAATCTTGCCTCAGCATTACTTCGAACTTAGAAAAGCTGTCTGCTGGTGTGGCATAATTGTATCTCTGTTCATTTATTATAGGATTTAAAAAGAAACAGATTAAAACACACCTTGCTGAATACATAGATACTAGTTCGAATGCCGGCGAAAATTACGGGAATCGTCTATGGTGGTGGCAGCCTGATCTGGGTTTTCCCGGATCACTTCAGGCGAATGCTGTGATGATTCCTCACATTAGCCCATGGGCCATATCCCGTATATCACACCCAAACTATTACCCTTTCGGATAAGTGCAATAAGCCCTCCGCCACACACTTTTAGTGAATCGCGGGGTAATAATAATAATAATAAATTGCTCTGAAAAATTTTGTAAGGAAAACGAATAACGATTAACTATTCTCTGTTTTATTAATATTTGTAGTGATAGTGAGTAAACGTTTTTTGATTCGATTCTCCTGAGTTTTGGCTATGATGTTTTTAAATAACTGTATTGATTTTCAATGTTTATTATTATGAAAAAATTCTAAGTAATATATAATCTCAAAAACGAATGAACTATTACTTATTTCACCCATGAATTTCGTGATTACCTGTGATTTCCTGTAAACTTACTCTGAACATTTAATAAATTCGTCTGTTTCTATTCCTTCTTTTTTTATTGCTTTACCCCTCATCGACGACTAAGGTCTTTAGAGGCGGGATGGGACTGGGGACAAGGAACGGGAAGGAATCCGTCCATGGCCTTTTTGAAGGAAGCATCCCGGCATTCGCCTGGAGTGATTTGGGGAAACCATGGAAAACCCAAATCTGGATGCCCGGTCGGAGATTCGAACCTGCGTCCTCTCGAATGCGAGGCCAGAACGCTAACCATTCACCCTCCACGCTAGGTTTTCTTTTCTTATTGCTATGTAAAAGTACGTTAGTAAAGTAAACTATAATTTATGATATATTTTGTAGTTATCTGCGTTTCGCGTAACCTTTTATTCAGTTTTCAAATGAATTTAGCTCTTTCTTATCTTCTATCAGAAAAAATCTTATATTATGTAGTGCCCTGGATATAGTAACTGCTGCAACGGAAAGAGCACCAACATCTTCTAACATGGGTTTATTAATTTAATCATCGTAAATAAACACGGTGCGGGGTGATGTTGATGGAAGTAATAGGAGGGAAGGGATGATCACGACCACTAATTGAAACGCAATTTTAGGTATTACGGAGTGAGACAATTTTCTTTTGTTGGTAAGGAAACCAGGGATTGGAATAAATTACCAAGGGAAATGCTGAATAACTTATCAAAAACGCTGAAAGAAACTACAATTATAATTCGTAAATTATAAAAGTAGTTGAGTGGGGTAATTGCGCTCAAGGAATATAAAATAAAAATGAACAATTGGAAAAATAGGACAATCGCAATAAAATCTAAAATAATTAACTAGAATAATCTAATATTATTCCAGATAAGCTCTGTTTTTCCCCCTTATGGCTTTACGCCCCGTCGACGTCGAGATCATTAGGGGCGGGATGGGATGGGGACAAGGAAATGGAAGGAATTCGGCCATGGCCTTTTGATGGAAGCATCCGGCCATTCGCCTGGAGTGATTTGGGGAAACCATGGAAAACCCAAATCTTGATGCCCGGACGGGGATTCGAACCGGCGTCCTCCCGAATGTGAGGCCAGAGTGTTAACCGCTCACCCACCACGCTCGGTATAAGCTCTGAAACGATGTTCTGGTCAGAAAATTTTTGTAATCACTTAACTGTGTTAAGTGCTTCTGATATATCCGGATTTTTTTTCTGAACGGGGTTTAGAGTACATCCCACGTTCTGTACACCGACGCAACGTTTTCCTGTCACCCCCCCCCCTGTCTCTCCCACCCCCCCCCTCCCCGCCGTGTCTGTGGGGAGTGAACACGTTCCTCATTTCCCATCGACCGCTGTCCCCGGGGAGACAGCGGGCGTTGCGCTGGACGAGGCGATGCTGTCGTGACCGCAGCCATTTCAGAACACAATAAAAGCTGCTGTGACCTCGCCGTGTGCCCTTCACTGATAGGAAATAGAGTTGTAAACGAGGTTATCTTTGCGGATAGGGATGGAGATGCGGTTTGCAACGGTCATACGTCTCGTTGCTTTGTTAAATGTTAAAAAATGAAATTGAAAAATATTTATTTTATGTATAATAAATATAAATTGAATTAGAGAAACAAGTTGCTAAACTAGCTTACTATTTCATTTTTGAAAAAAAAACGCCCCGCAGTAAAAACGGCGGATGCGAATGCGGAGGTAGGATGCCATGCGAAAATTCCGCACTTGCGGGTGCGGAGCTCCGTTACATCCCTAGTAGGAACTAGCGTCAGCTCGTGACGGTGTTTGGGTGTGGTCACGAATCCAGAGTATTTCCGGTTTTTAGGGTCAAAGGTCAATCTGTCTAAAATACCAAATTGACCTGTGTTTCACCCTAAGGGTTCCTGTAAGGAACTAGACCGATACCGGGGTTGTAGTATCGCCTAAGTGCCTTAACTTACACTCTTGTCGACTAACAGTTCTCTTAAAAACTCGGTAAATAATTTGGATTTGACCATGTAGCCAAGGTAACTCAACTGAATGCTCAGGTCGCCACTATATTCGTTACCCACGAATATAAAAAAGGGGTCTATGCTAACAACTGAAGCACACAAAGTCACTTTTAGAAAACTTCAAGGTTTTATTCTTCAAAATCAAAAGTTCAAAATTGCATTTACAGTTGAGCAGGCATATCGAACACTCGTTCCACAAGTTTGCAGATTGTGAAGAGAAACTACCTACCGAAACCCCTTTAGTAAAGTTACAAGTTCATGGTGAGTAAACAGAGCCACGCCCCAATCATGATGGCCGAACCCGGTAGTGCCAACTGAACCTGAGCTACCAACATTAGTCGGAGTTGCCAACCTACTAACGCACACACGCTTAAATCATCTTGTTAGCACGACTTCAAACCCGGAAAAGACACTGAGTCAAAATGGCTTCCCAATTTATACCCTCGCTGACGTCAGAGCCAAAATACAAGTTTCTACTGGCGCCTAGGCGATCTAGGCCTGAAATATCTCAGTAACTAAACTGTCATCCAAAACTTTAAGTGTTGCAGTGTTTCGACATATTTAATTGTGAAATAATGGATATTTAGTGATTAATTTTAAGCAGCTGGTTTAAAAGTTGTAAGGGTAGGAGTGAACTATTTCTCTACTTTGGGGAACTACTATTGTTCTGGAAACTTCTACATTTCGTCATTTTATTAATGCTACAATTTACATAAATGTTATTACCGTCACTGTGTTCTACAAAAATTCCTGATTTTATTGGTGTAACTTTTATTAAGATTGGTGTACGGAAAGTTTACTTACGACGTAATCAAGGTGTGATTTCAGTTTTAATTTTATAACTTTATTTCTATTAGTTTTATCGCAAATCTAAAATTACCATGAGATTCTCTGAATCAGATCACGTATTCTGAAAGTTGTCTCATCTCTGTATCTACTTTAGATCGGTTGAAATTTATTTCTAAGTTGACCTCATGGTCGTGATGAAAAATAAATCTTAATATCTCTATAAAATCGGTTCTATTGACTGGAATTACTTGAAATAATTATATGTTATATTAGATTTTTAGTTCTTTCCGGAAATCTACTTTTTTATTTCGAATGTTCTCTAGGATTTTGAGATAAAAATTATTAGAAGTGAAGTGCATCTGACGAAGTATAAACAAATTGATTTAAGTTATTTAAACGTTCAAAAACTACGAAGTTTTAGTGAATTTATATTTTAATTGCCTGATTACTTCATTAAAATTACTTTATTTGGTTCGAAAGTGTGTTAAAACAGTGAAATGCCCAATATTAGAAATTACTTGTGCACTGAACTGGATTATTATGGATTATCATATCAAAGGTTAGTAAAAGGTGTTAATATCATTACAGAAAGTTACTTTAGTTGGTTTACTTGCTATTAAGTTACTTTCTTGCTCGTTAATTGATCTAAAAATGGCAAAATGCTTCCACAGTAGAAATTCTTAAGTCCAAGGTAGTATTATTACTGATTATTTAATTTTCAGTTGATTAAAAGCTTGTTTATCATTATTCAAAGTTTATATTCGGCGTTTAGCAACTACTAACAGTCTTTACTGCATTCAAATCGGTTTAGAAACTTCAAAGTTAACCTATATCAAAAACTTTTATGTGAAATTGAATTTGGGGGATTTAAGCTACTCCCTCCCAAACTGATGTTTTCTTTTTGTTATCAAAGGTTTATTTAGAGCATTTATTTAATTATGGATACATTTATTATCCCTAAAGGGTTTTATTTAGTGTGATTGGTTACTGTGTCTCTTGTGCTACATAAAGCTTTACTCCCATAACCTCTACATGAACTGAAAACTGTCTTCTACTACAGAGTAAACTTTCCCTTAATGTCTAAAGGTGAGAGGCTAGAATTTAATAAAATTCTAAGATGCTTACATTCCCTCTGCAAAATTTAAATAATGTAGATAAATAAATAACGTAGTGACACAGCTACATTGAAGACGCATCAAACGCGAAAACCAAATAAAACGCAATTAAATTCACGCAAGTCTGGTGAATAAATACCTACTACATACCTAAAGAGGCCGCGTAGCGTGACGGTAGTAATTCATAAATAACAACGACGTGAAACCCTTCACTGAATCGTGCAGTACAGTCTTATTCCACGCTCTTTCAGTCGTAAAGTTGTACCATATGTTTTTAACAAAATAAAGTATTTAAATTAAAATAAACTACTACGAAAAGCAAACTTGATGAGTGCATTTTCGCAATTCATTTCATCACAGTTGCTCAACTATTAAATTGTGCACATAACCTCGAATTTTATAGTAACATTGCTGTTAATTTGCGAGCAACGACTGCCACGTGACGTCACTGTTTTCCATCCAATAGCTATTGAGACGAGTAAGTGAGCTTATTATAGTACAGATTTGCAGCTGAGGATACTAGAGCAGGGAGCAGAGTAGTGCGAAGAACGGGAAGTAACTCGGCTACGTCCCGGTGAAGAAACCGTCGCATTCTCTTAGAGAGGTTTCTAACAACTGTAGTATTCCTCTTTTTATTTACCGCTTTATGCCTCGTGCATGTCATTAATGGCGGAAAGGGACTGGGACCAAGAACGGAAAGGAATTTGGCAATGGCCTGTTTAAGAAACCATCGTGGCATTCACCTACAGTGACTTGGGGAAACCATGCAAAACTAACATCTGGATAGCCGAACAGAGAGTCGATCCTGTCTCCTTCCACTGCCAGGCCTGAAATTTACTCAACCACCAGGCTCAATGCTTTGTCCTGCGGAAACAAATTCGACCAGCGGCCTGTTTTCAATCCCACCCGCGGATTAATATTTTATTTGGGAGTTCATACTTATGTGAAAATACAATTTCTAAAATGAATTATATTAGCTCCCAACACAATTTCATTCTTCACATTAGTACAAATTTTCATCATGCTATAAAAAGTTCATTATACGTTTTATTTTTAAATAACGCCAATGAGCATAAACTCTATGTATTTAAAAATTTGACTCAATAATAAAGTGTATTTGTATTATGAGATGTATCTATCAAAAAATAATTACCTATTCGAGTTTGAAATCTGACCCGAAGTAATTGATAACGAATGGGTAGGAAATAGGCAACTATCTTGCAATGGTACAGTCACTGATATTAATCTAAATTATTTATGTCATACTGGATAGTCAGGAATTTCAGTTTATTCTCACTTTTATAAACAGTGCCTGTATTTGAAGAAACGAGTACAGACTTTTAATAACGACAGCAAACTATTCAATTCTCCTTTTCAATTTAATTAATTTTTGTAATTTCGAAATTAGTAGCTCCATCGTTACTCCGATTATCATAAAAATACAGACTAATTTTACACTGTTGCTTAATTTATATTTCCTCTTTTATGCTTGTTTAATTGAGAAGCCGCTTCCGCCATTTATCTTCTCTTGGCAGTCCTTTTATACTATCTCAGAAAAAAAGACTGTCGACAATGATACGCGCTAATTAACTTTGCATTTCGTTAGTCAAGACACGGAAAGAATTCCAATAAATTTTCATTTCTCCGAGTCGGCAGAAAGGTTTTTCTCTCTCTCTCATGTATTTACATATTGCTCAGACATAACGTCTGCGATACAAAACCTTATTCAGACTTGAATATGGCGCTGTAGTATGTGACTCACGTTATCAAGTACCTGAAATGGGGGAAGTGTAAAGGAGAACTGTTAGATTTGTTTGTGAAAATTTTGATAGAGCACAATAAGTAACTGATACGATAAATGAACATGGAACACAATCAGTCAATGATAGGGTAAATTACGCTATAACACATTCAATGGTAAATTAACATAGAAACCAATCAATGAATGATTTGGTAAATGACCACAGGACACAATCAGTGACTGATATGATAAATTACCATCGAACAGAATCCATGAATGATATGATAAATTACCGTAAAACACAATCAGTAACTGATATGATAAATTAACACAGAACACAATCAGTAACTGATATGATAAATTAACACAGAACAGAATCAGTAACTGATATGATAAATTAACACAGAACAGAATCAATGATTGATATGATAAATTACCATAAAACACAATCAGTGACTGATATGATAAATTTGCATACAACATAATCAGCAACTGATGTGGGAAATTACCATAGCACACAATCTGTGACCGATATAGTGAAGCAACTGTATCTTTGAACGACAGGAGGTGGAAGAAGAGTCACGTTAGTGATCAGACACAAATAAATGATGGGGAAGAATTTCGAGGAAAGGAAGAAATTATCATATCCGTAAAGTACCACTAGATTTCAGGTGTAAGGGTGTGGCAAAGTTTTCATTAGCTTCAAAAGTGGCGGTACAAACGCATTATTCCGCGAATTCATGATCTCACAGTTGTTTACTTAAACGGAATTGTTATTAAACAACGCTCATACCAACGATTTTCTTTCAAATGCGAAGATATTGTACATTGGAGCTGTAAAAGTAACGAGAAATTGTTTACCCGTATGTATTCGTTAATAAACCAATCAGTGCAGTTGACTGGATTAAAACATTAGATCTCGAGATATGAAATTTTACAAGCTTGTGATATGTACTGTACATTTCATATTGTGTACCTCGTAAATAATCATACGATAAATAAATAACTATCGAATCGTTACTTTTGACACAATCGAGCAGTAGCATGAAGCATCGCAACGAGGCGCGTTACGGGATGACTTCATTCGTACTTTGTAAAGATTAAGTAAATTGTTCATTTAGTAAAGTAAGTTTAGGTAAAGTGCACTGTAATATATCGTATCGCATTTTAGAAGCAACGCATTTCATAAATGTTTGAAATTGATAAAATCTCACTAAGGTATGACAGTAAAAAAGCTCTGTACATTTTAATGTTAAACAACACCAAAACTACAAAACAGCTCTTTATGTTGTCAAAATTACTCGTACTTACCACGTTAAAAATATCGACACTTAACCGTAAATAATATTAATTATATTAAAATAACGTACGCGTATCACGTTTGTAGCCTACACATTTTCCATCGTAACGAAACGAATTCAAATTAAAATTCCCAGAAATACGCGACGAACGATGTTTAAATGTTCACTCTCTCATCCAGATTCATTTAGTCGCTGAGCAAACCGTTCCAGTTCCCGCATGGTGCGTGGTATTTGTTCGTGTATATAATCAAACTGACAGCCACACGACATATGCGAGCAACGAAATGAATTTGGGAGTAACGTTTCAGTACTTCCGGTTTGCTACAGCTCTAACGTAAATATTTCGGCTAAACCTCGTTCCATTGCACGATCCTCTTCATAATCAACAGGCAGATTTAAAAGAAATACATGCCTTCCTTAACGGATGCTTTGAAGTGTTAATTTAAAGGTAAAAGATAATATACAATTAGGCCAACGCTTAGCATGTCACCGACATCTATGGGCAGATATAGAAAACATCTCCGACCGTCCTAGGCCATCGAACAAGACCACGTGACACTATCATATCAAACTGATATTTTATTATTTTTGATTATTATCTTCACTAATATTATACATGCGAATAATGGGAAAGTCACAGACAGCTGATAGCGTGTGTAAGGTTATATCGGTCGCTATCGCTTTGTTTCTCTCGCAGTTAGTTTGTGTATGATCTGTTCATAAATTTCATATACACACAACTTAGTGTGCACGCATGCAAAATAGCGGTTAAAAGGTAGTTTCAAATAAATTAAGCACTAACTTTGAGATATCAGTGGCCACTGCAATAATTTTTATATATTTGAAATATAGCAGACATGATATAAGGTTCAGACTTTTAGTTACAGTCTTAATTGATTCCTTCAATGCAAAAATGACTTATGCACAGATTCAGTCAATTATTAATAAACTTATCAAGAAAGTGGGAATGTTGGGTATGCATGTTTGTTGGATGAAATGTTGCAATATGTCTGACAGACGTATTGCAGTTCCTCAAGAATATTCGGTCGTGAATGACTACTCGCTTACTTTGGCATGGAAAACAAGTTCTTGCCACCCTTGTAGTAACTTTCAGAGTTAAATCTGTGCAACTTGATTCAATATTCGCAGATGAAGATCTTAGGATTTAGTTACATTCAAGGAACACAATAAAAGGAGAAATTCTGCAGTACGTTGAGTTTGATTTGTGAATAGTAACTTCTCGTTTGGAGCTATAATAACTTCAAATGTCGAATGAAGTTTCCATTGAAAACAGGAAGAAGAAATTCTTTTTGATATGTTGGGTAGAAGCAACTTTGGTAGCAGTACCACAATAGAAATAATCGGACTACTTTATGTATTCAATTTAACACTTACCATAAAATATCCATACTTCAGTTATTTACAATGTTGACTGCTTGTTACAAAACCATAAATTATCCATTGAATAAAGGTGAGTGATTTCCTTCTGTTGATTAAAAACATATAATAGTGAACGAATGCCTACTCTTAATTCCTTTGTGTACACGAATGAAGGATGTGTGAAATTTGAAAGCTTAATGTTCTGCCTGAATTGGTGTTTACGAATAGCAGACTTTATTAAGGAATAGAAACACACAGACCGAGAGTGGTGGGTGTTTGGTAACTCTCTGGTCTCTGGTTTGAATCCCCGTCCGGTAATCTTGATTTCCGTTTTACACGGTTTGCCGAAATAACACCAGGCGAATGCCGAGACAGTTCCTTTTAAAATCCATGGCCGAATTCCTTCCCGTTCCTTGTCACTAGTCCTTCCCGCCTCCAATGACTTCGATGAGGAGTAAGGCCATGAGCGAGGTACTTTAGACCAGGGGTGGCCAGCCCAAATGATCTTGTGGGCCACTTCGGAAATGCATCATAACCCCGCGGGCCTCATATACATCCTCATATTACAATATTAGATTAACACCCACTATAGAAATTTTTTTGGAGAGAATATAATTTGATTATTCTGGAAATTCATAACTGTAAATTCAAAATAAAACAGGCAATATCTGTCATATATTCGCAAGATAATTATTTTAAAATCAGAGTTATTTTTTTCTCATAATTTCGACAGTTAAATTTTTAATAAATGGATGTACAAATAATGCATTTTTTAATAAAATAAAATGAAATAAATAGATTTTGTGAAAGTTGAGTCGAACTTACAGAACTATTGTCGTTGATATCTTTTGCTTAATTCCTCTAAAAGAAATTAATTTTATCGTAACAAACGTTGACATATTAAGATTAATTTAAATGTTCCACGTCAAATACAGCACGAAATTCGATTGAGGTAAATGATCCTTTCTGATGTACTAGTTCTTTAACATTGCTTTAACTGCTGCACAAACGTAGCTACTGCTTTAGAGCAGTATCTATGGCCATGAGTTAAGCTCAGTGTTGCGTGAGGTTGAGTTGTACATCACTCCCGGCCAGTTAAGCACGTTCAGGGAGTGGGACCCACACTTCACTAGCGGAGCATCCACTGTCCACATCGAGGACCACACAGCGGCTTACAACCATTTTCTCTTTTAGGGAATACTTTTGAAAAATCAGTAATAATGGTAACTACTGCTATAAAATTTTATCAGAGCGTACCAAAACATAGAAATCTGTCAGCTGCGAGTTACTATCGAGCGCTCAGGATTCCGTGACCAGCTTGAGTATGTAACTAAATTCATCATACAAAAATATTGAAAAGATACGAATAAAAAGTGATTTTTAAATGAAGTTTATTAGCAATTTTGTGAACATGTCTGCGAAATGGTAGATAAAATCTATCAGAAAAAAAATTATCCAAAAAAATATAGTGGAACTAAAAAAAAGTTGAAAATTCTCAAAAAAAGTTTAGATGAGTGAAATATGTAAAAATTAGTAATTTAATTTTTTTTATTTGGACACAACAAACTTAAGTATCAATGCTATAGTTTTCCTGCAATATTCATGATCCTGTAAACTGTTAATTCGCATCAGTTGTTTCGGAAATAAAGGGAGAAGTAGATTTTTTTTTATAGTTTTCCACCGAAAACTCGAATAAATCGTGGAAAAAAGGGATGAATAATTTACCAAAAAACGCTAAAAGAATTTAAATTTGAAATTAGTAGAGGGCGAAAGTAAGTTGGAAAAGGAAAGGGGAAAAAGGGCAATATAAAGCACTTGCCACCGGAGTATGCTCTCCATCACAATTAATTTAAAATTAAGCCAAGTGAGACAGTTTTACTTTGAAGTATACATGTGCTCCGTTTCATCGAGATGTGATAAAAACTGTGGTTATGTATAAATAACATGTTAATTACACATCCGTTTTTAGATATACAGAGATAAATACTGACGCTAAAAGGCAGGCGTGAATTCTAATATACCTAAGTAGCTAATATGACATTAAAGGCTAGTCACATCTCAATAGTTTAAACTATTATGAAAACAATAGAGAGCTTAGTCATTTTCCGGGGTTTTTGCAAGTAATTTGTTCCAATTTCATCAGAAAAACATTAAATAAATTATTTTTTCCTTTGTGTAACATTACTTCTTACACAAATTGTTTTCTGTCAAATTTAAGACCTGCTTAGGGAGCGTCCATAAACTACGTGACTCGGTTTAGGGTGGAGAGGGGATGGATGGAAAGCTACGCTAGTCTAAGTGGGGAGAGGGAGGGGCGGACCCGAGCCATGTATAACAGCCCTCAAACCTAAACTTAAATGGAATTGAATTTTGTGAATCATTTTTAGTAGGTTGGAGTTTGGTTGAATATGATCTGGTAGGTTTGTTTGGAAATTTCCTGTAAATCAATGTATATATAATTTGTTTTATGAAAAGAAATTATTTAAAGGCTATTTAATATGTTCAAGAACAGAATTGTGCAAGAGAATTGCTTAAATGTTCGTAATTCCAAGCATTAATGCCAGTTATTATGTCTAAAGAACAATTTGCTACAGTTTAAAATGATTTCTGTGAATAATTTTGCGTTTAAGTATCTTTAATTTCCATTTCTGACCATTTTGTATTGATTGTAAATGATTATGTATTAATTCTGATTGTTTTTATTATGTTTCAATTGTTTAAGTATTGTTAATGTTCGAGAATTATCTTTCAGAATCTTTTGAAGTGTTCTAGAAATTTCGATGTAGCTTATATAAAGCAAACATCCGAGACAGAGAAAAAGTTTTTCACCGACTCAAATTACGGCGGCCAAGAACTGTATTGTCTGTTGAAGAAATGTTGTATACATTCGCTGGATTGTATGTATTCATGTAAACAGTATCTTTTACGTCGTGTTTCATGAAAATAAAAGCAAGTTTAAACTGAACAGTATCGTGGATTAGTTATTTATCATATTAATTAAATCACGAACAATCCAATATGGCGACCGTGACAGGACGAGGGAATATTAACATCTGTAAGATGCTAATTCCCTAAAAGAGATTGCAACAGATTGGCTATGTGCAAATAAATTCTTCGGACTTTATCGTCTGATAGAAGAGGTTATAAAGGCAGCAGGCTTCGAAGAATTACAACGATTGAAATCATCGTTGGTTCACGACGAGTTTGGAGAATTCCGACGAGTAATGTAATCGGCGACTACGTCTGGAGGTACGACGATAGCGAGAGTCGACCAGGCCTTTTCGACAGCAAGTGGAAGAATATTCCGGCCCGCGATACAAGTCTACTCCGGCGTGAAGACGACGTGTGTTCGACACAAGCCACGTAGCTTTTCATGTTAATATTTATTTCCGTCATTTAATTATGTCCGTATGTAATTTACGAGAGTTTGACAAGAGAAAATAGTACACAATGTATTCTGGTATCAATAGGGGATAAAGCTACGTCGTACCACGTGGGGGGGGGGGAAGCGGGGGGGTTGTCTGAAAACATCAGGGAGAGATTACATGTGGAAGCATTAGAACAGATGCTAAAAAGCAAAAGACTGCAGTGGTTGGGATATGTTATGAGGATGGAGGAGGGGATTATGCTGAAAGTAGCACTGCTGAACAGCGGGAAGAAGACCAGTTGGAAGACCTCGGGCAAGATGGGTGGACCAAGTGAAGAAAGATGCAGAGGCTAAAGAAGTCGTGTGGAGAAAAGTGATGGAGGAAAAATATTGGAATGATCGCCAGGCTGGGAAGAGGATGTGCAGGATGACCCGCAAAAGCGGAAAAGTCTTATGATGACCACGGGGGGAGGGAGGGCGGAGGTAGAGGCAAAAGCCACGTAGGGCTACTGATGTTACACAACATTGTTTTCTTCGTGTAGAGCGGGATTTGGAGGGGGTACAGAGGAGGGCTGCCAGATTTATCTTTGGAAATCATTCGGTAACTAATATGATAAAGGAACTGGAGTGGGATTCATTGGAAGATAGAAGGAGGGTGAAGAGAGTTCTGAGAGTGTACAAGGCCTATACTGGTGATGAAGTATGGAAAGATATTGGTTGGAAATTTAAAAGAGGTGCTTGGAATGTAAGCTGTCACTTGATTTCAGGCATAAGGGTGTGGGAAAATTTTCTTTCATAGGAAAGGGTGTAAGAGACTGGAATAAATTGCCAAGATGATGAATAATTTACCGGAAATACTGAAGGAATTTAAAATAAAAACTAGTGGAGGACTGAAGTAGGTTGGAAGAGAAAAAGGAGAAAGGGGTGTATAGAGAGATTGTCATCGGAGCGGACGCTCCATCGTAATTTTTGTCAATTAATGCTATTACTACAGTGCGTCTGGGGTGAAGGATAACGCGTTGTATCGGGGGTGAGATTCTGTGCGTGGTCCAGCTGAGCTGCGCGGCGCTGCGGGTTGCCGGGCGCCCCTGACCCGCCGCGCCTGCTGACGTCACGCCGGTCGATGCCCGCCGCGCCGCTCCCATTGAGGTCGCCCCCGCGCGCCATAGTACGCGGCGCTGTGAATGGACCGCGGCCCGGGCCAGACTCGGGCCTGCGCGCACGGGCTGCGCGTCCTCGCGCTAATGGAATGAGCCCCGGCACAAAGCTGCCTCTCCTTAATACAAGGCCCCCCACACTTCATGCTCCCTATCTAGCTGTACTAATAAAAGGCTAAGCTCGGTCATTGTGTACCCGTGTCCTTAACGCTGACGCCACGCACCCAGCCTCCGTTGCAGGACTAATAACGACCAGAGATGTTGCTACGTAGCGGAGATTAAAAAATAAAACTTAGTCCATAACTCCAACGTTGGTTGGACATCCCGAAGGAGACATAATAAGCCATTGTGTCAGAGGTAAAACGTTATTTAATAGCAGTCCTAATTAATTAAGCATTCGCGAAAAAATAACTAAATTAATTATTAATTTTAATTGCGATGGAGCTAACGCTCCTGTGGAAATTCCCCTAGTCATCAAATTACCACTTTTCATGTTTTTTTAAAACTTTCTTTTATAATTGGAATGTTAAATTCGTCCCCATTTACTTTTCCAACTTACAAATTTTAATTTTAAATTCGATAAGCGTTTTTGGTAAATTATTCATTACTTCACAAGAATTCTGCACGGATTTTCTGCCGGATAATTTCTTCTTCCCACAACGTTTCGGCAGCAACCTCCGCTGCCTTCATCAGGTGCTATCGGTGTTGTGTCGTCGCAACTTAGATATGACATCTCACCTGATAAAGGAATGGAGGTTGCTGCCGAAACGTTGTGGAAATAAGAAATTATCTGGCAGATAACCCGTGAAGAATTCTTGTCAGCCATACGCGGGGAAAACCTTAATTCTCACATCACTTCCCGTGTTAATTTGTTACAATAACAAATAAATTTTTCCCATCCCCTTATGAATGTAATCGAGTGCCAGCTTGTGGTCATGGTGGCCTTTCCCCTTCCATGCACTATTCCTACTTCTTTGACCAATATCCCTCCAAGCCCCTTCACCAACGTATCCCCTGTTCATTACCAGCACTCTCTTCGCCCTCCTCCTTTCCTCCAATGAGTCTCAATCCAGCTCCTTTATCATATCAGATATTGACTGGGTCTTGCTATAATTTGAACAAACAAATCTAGCTGCTCTTCTTTGCACACTCTCCAACTCCTGTATTTGATAACCAAAATGTTTATTCGAAACTACAACACCATATTCATCCAATAGTCTGACCAAAGTTTTGTAACCCAATTCCCTAAAGTTTCAGGTACATCCTCCCATCACCCTCTCCAGTAAATAAAGGATTTTGTAACCGTTTCCTACCATCGGCCCAACAAAAGGTTAATTATGAATATAAGGTGGGGAAAGAATTGCTTGCTGAAGACTTGAAATGTAAATATCTTGGAATTACTTTTGATAACAAACTTAACTGGGCAGGACACATAGGACAGGTGGTAGGAAAAGGTTTCAAAGTTCTGCACTTGTTGGAGAGAGTGATGAGGGGATGTACGAGAGAAGTCAAGGAATTGGGTTACAAAACTTTGGTCAGACCATTGCTCGAATATGGTAGTGTAGTATGGGACCCTCATTTTACGTATCAAATACAGGAGTTGGAGAGGGTGCAAAAAAGGGCTGCTAGATTTGTTTCTTGAAATTATCGCAGAATGCAATCAGAGACGGATATGATAAAGGAGCTGGAATGGGATTCATTGCAAGACAGGAGGAGGATGAGGAGGGTCATGGGAGTGTACAGGGCATATACTGGCGATGAGGCATGGAAAGATATTGCAATAGGTATGAAAAGTAGTGAATGGAAGGGAAAAGATGACCATGACCACAAGCTGGCACTCGATTTCAGGCACAAGGGTGTGGGAAGATTCTCTTTTTTAGGTAAGGGTGTCAGGGATTGGAATGAGTTACCAAGAGAAATGATGAGTAATTTACCGAAAACTTTGAAAGAATTTAAAGATAAAATTTGTAGAGGACAAATTTAGGTAGGTGCAGGATAGGGGGAAGATGGGTGTGTAGGGAAATTGCCACCGGAGCCTGTGCTCCATTGCAATTAAATTAAATTAAATTAAAAAGTACACCGAGAGAATGATACGTAACACTGATATTACGATAAACATTTCGACTGCAAGAAGTAACTAGCAGTTAAACGGATAACAATTTCACTCTGTATCATTCTGACCTCACATCAAAATAAAAGTTACTTTATTCTAATGGAGGGAGCATGGACTGTACTTTAATCGAAACCACATCAAAACTTTAAATGTAGTTTTCTCGTGAATCGCATTCAGCAGAAAACTATCTCAAATTTATCAATTTTTCGACACCACATCAAAAAAAAAAAAACTACACATACACTTTTAACTGCGTTACCACCGACCACACCTTAATCACTACTTCATTAAAATCCGAAAAGTAGTTTTTGCGGGAATCTTGTTCAAAGAAAATTTATCTTAAATTTTTCAATTCTTCGGTATCATACTAAGTTAACTTCAGGACCAAGAGCTATTCATTAATCGAAAGTCTATCAAAATCCGACACGTACTTTTTGCGTGAATCGCGTTAAACGAAATATTAGTTAAATTCCTCATCAAATCAAAATGAAACATACCCTATTTTAACTGCGGCACCATTGGCTGAATATTAATCGAAATGCCATAAAAACATGTTAAATCTCAAGCAAGTGGATGGCGACAGTGAATGATGATGCAATCACACTGAAAATAAAATAAATATATTTCGAAGCTGAGTGATGTGCTTCCTAATGACAGCCTGTAAAACTGCAGCTGAATTTTACTGATTAATTTGTGTGCTAAGACCAGTAAGGTGTATTGATATATGTCTAGGTTTGAACTCCGATTACCTACACGTATGTTGAAGGCAGTTTTGTATTCTGGGAGTTGTTGTTAATGATTGGAGGAATGAGTCTCTAGCTGGTTGCTGTAATGTGCTTCTTACCGAGGAATTTCAGATAAATTGTCGTGTTGCACGCGCAGATACAACCCGCAACCGTGCCTTATGACGACCAGTGCTAGGACCCTGAGGAGAAATATTAATGAACACAATCCTCGGAGCGTCCAGGCCCCTGTTTCAACAGCTATGCCCAATTGTTTCCTGTCGAATGTCAGCTAACGATGTAAAGACAGGCCTGCACGGTTCTACTGTATCAGGCAAGGCGTCAGGTAAAACTGACCAGAAACTCATGTCCACATTCGTACTTTTATTTTGCTTCTGTCGTTGTCTCAGTTTTATTAGAATCATGGATGAAGCGTTACTCCTACTGATTATTCCATAGTGTGTGGTGAGATTATTAAGTAAAAATGTTTATTACTCACGCTGATATAGAAGATGGTTTGTAAAGAGGAGAAGATTATCTTATGGATTTTTTTTTCGGAATTACGTCATGAACTTGAAAAGCGGTATAATTATTTACGAATGTATGTGGACACTTATTTGAAGTTGCTGTCATTAGTAATTCCAAAAATACAGAAACAGGTCACTGCTATGGGAAGAAGTATTTCTCCATAAGAGACTGAATGCTTACTCTAAGATTTCTATCAACAGGTATAAACCATTGCTATTCCTTATTCTGATGAATGATTGCTTTGGTGGTTTACTGTCAGAAGTTAAATTGTTTGCAGATGATATGTTATATAATAGGATCAAAACAACTGTGAACAATGTTAACAACTGCAGGGTGATGTGGGATGAAAATAAATGCAAAGAAGATTCATCTTATTAGGTAGGCAGATAGGAAACTAAAGGTTGTTTATGATTACAAGGCGGGAACAGAATTGCTTGTTGAAAGCTTGAAGTGTAAATATCTTGGCATTACATTTGATAACAAGCTTAACTGGGCAGGACTCATTGGACAGATCATAGATTTTTTTTTTTTAAATCTTCCACTTCTTGGAGAGAGATATCAAGGCACGTAACTGAGAAGTGAGTGAATTGGGTTACAGGCCTTTGGTTAGACGATTGTTTGAAAATGGTGGTGTAGTTTGGGAATCACATTTTGGCTATCAAATACAGGAGCTTCAGGGAGTGTAAAGTGATTTGTTTGTGGAAATTACTGCAGGGCCCACTCAGAAACTGACGTGATAAGGAGCTGGCAGGGAGCCAATGGAAGATAGGAAGATGACGAAGAGAGTGCTGGAGTGCGTGTAGTGGTGATGAGGCTTGGAGAGATATTGGCGGAAGAATTAAGAGTAGCGCATGGAAGGGAAGAAATGTCCATTAGCACAACTGGCATTCATAAGGGGGTGGGAAAATATTCTTTTTCACGTAAGGGTGTCAGATACTGGAACAAATTATCAAGTGAAGTGATGAATAATTTGCCAAAAATGCTAAAGGTATTGATGGGTGAGTGGATTTACATTATAGAATATAAAATAACAACATCAATAATAATAAGAAGGAAAGGACCTGAAAAGGTGTGGAATCAAGGTGGAAGACAGGGAAATATTAAGAGGAAAAATTGCTGAGGTAAAGGATCTGACAGAAGAAGAACCAATCAGGAAAAGTAGGGTACTCTCAGGGAGAAAAAAAAAAAAGGCAAGAATGACCCAGAAAATGAAGGAGTACTGGCGACGGAGGAAGGATACTCAGATGGCTGAAACGAAAAGGGGAAAAACAGTAAATAAGAAAGTGCTAAATAAACGTCTAGGGAAATTGCCATAGGAGCGTGCAAATTAAATTAAATTTCAGTATACTGCATTGCATGATGAGTCAGTAGTTTACAAATTTTTATTACAGGTAGCTAATCTGTGCATTTGGAAGACAGGTGTAGGCGCATCATTTAATGTGACTGATTTTCCTAAACCTTTTGGGCGTTTGATTAATCTTGTCTTTAAAGAATTTAAGTCAAAATTTATGATCAGGTCCCTAGTCAGTGGTACGGGGAGTTGCCTGCGCTATCGTATTGGAGCGAGTGAGCGCCAATCGGAAGTCAATCTTAAACGAACAGTAAGAAAGTAGGGAAGTTACTTCTTCACGAGCTGCAGTAATCAGGTATATTTTGAAGAAATTAGAAGGTAAGCTTGGACGATCGGAGTGACACTTCCCAAGCTCTCTTAGTCCATAAGACACTAGTACCATTACATCCTGGAAGCCAGCTCACTTCGAGGATAGGTTGTTCTCAATCGGAACTGGGAACCACTCCGGCTCTGTCTTAAGTTTTTAGTATGATCTATCCCAGCGTTTCATAAAAGGTGAGCCGCGGAACCCTGGGGTTCCATGGTATGGTCACAGTGGTTCCATGTTGTGTCAGAGGATTAAATAAAATGTTAGTTGAAAAGAATAATAACCGCGCCGTCAGGAGGCTATCATGGTTCTGCTTCCGTTTGTAACGACTTCCCGATGTGAGATTGGTTTTTCATCTAACGCTTACAGCAGAAACAAATACAGAAACAGACTTCAGTTGTCAGACATTAAGCCTAATTCTAGTGCTTATATAAGTAAATACGTGAAGAATTTCATTCTTCACACTAAATAATTATGTTGTACGATAAATGTTTAATAATACTGAAAATAATTATTTTTCATTTATAATTTATTCCTTCTTTTCAAGTCAAACATGAAAATATTCAAACTAAAAGGTACAGTCATTTTTTAATTGTAAAAATGGGGATCCCCTAAAAAAAGTATGATCAATTAGGTTTTCGTTGCCAAAAAAAAAATTGGGAACCGCTGCTCTAATCGGCCAATTAAATTACACCTCGACTGTGACCAATAAGAGCAACTTGCTTGATGATTATAACGCACGGACTAGTTTATTCCCCTATGTTCTATGCAGGCTTAGGAAAGAGTCTCCAAGTTATTCAGGCTTCATTAGGTATTTCTTGGACTGTTTTTCTAGATTTTGTTTTTTTTTGTGATTTGCATTTTCTGATTATAAGTGTTATTGTGGGGAATGTTCAACAGTTTATTTTACCACATTAAAATCTAACTTCATTTTCTGATACTAGTTCCTATTCACTTTGCTTCTTGTAAGCAACAAATAAAGTAAAAGCCACATACAGTATTTTGGGTGAAACATACTTAAAAGTGAGAAGGTCGAACGAACTCTCTGGTTTTGTATTGCAACGAAACGCTCTAGTTTCAACAGGACATCCACGTCACGCCCAAGCTTATTAGCTCTGCATGAAGGATCATAATGTTCCGGGCAAGCCTAGAGCACCAAAGGTGATATAGGCATTAAGTGCTTCTACGCCTGTAGGAAGTGGATAGGGTATAGAAACGGGGAGCAGTTCGGACATGGCCTGTTAAAGAAACCATCCTGGCTTTCACCTGGAGTGATTTTGGGAACCATGGAAAACCGAAATCAGGATGGTATATTATGGGGTCAGATCTCACATTTAAGATAATACATCCTCGTCCAGACATTAAAAAAAAGGGAATGATTGTCCTCAGTGGTTAGCGAAGCAATTGTCGCGGGTGACAGATATCCCGAACAGGATACATCCCCCCTCCCCAAATAAGTAGGGATTACTTTATCCGCAATGGATTGCTCACTCCTACTGAACCCAGTCGAGAACGCCTGGCTTGGTTCCTCCTTCAAAAGTTTTTTTTTTTTTAAGGTACTGGAAGGAAATCGGCCATGGCTTTTTATAGGAACCATCCTGGCATTCACCTGCAGTGACTTCGGAAAACCGAAATCAGGATGGCACGCCGAATCACAAGACGTATCCAGACCGGCTAGCGATGCGTTGTCGCAGGCGTCAAATTAACCGAAGAAGATCCTCGCCCGTATCAGAAAAAATTCCGAGTCACAGGAAATGATTATTATCCTGATCGGTATGCGACGCAGTTGTCACTGGGATCAAATGTCCCTAAGAGACTCACCCTCCCCCCCCCAAAATGCAGGGACTACTTCATCCATAATGGACAGTTCACTGCTACAGAACAAAGTCGAGCATACATTGCTCTATTCAATGATAACCGTTTTTTGTTTATTTTTTTTTTTTACAAATTTCATTTCTCCCAGGTGAAACCAGGGAGACGGGCTGCTGGAGGGTCTCGAATCTCGATGACCCTTTTCGACCGTCTAACCTAAAGCGGAAATTGAAGTCGGCCGTGGCCTTGTAAGGAACCATCCCAGCATTCGCAATGAGACTGAGGAAAATCACGGAAAACCCTAGTCAGGATGACCGGACGGGGTTCATGTAGTAGAGCGAATTCGCACTACTGTATTCCAGACTCGGTGTAACCATTGTTTATCAAGGGTGTTATTTGTAAAAGCAAAAGGAGCATAGTAGCTGCGAGAAGTTTCGGGAGAATTGAGAACTATAGATAAGAGGAAGTGTTGGAGACATTGTTATGATGCACTGAAATTTATTTCTTTTTTAGAATGTGTGTACTCAGTTTTGATCTACTTTGCGAACTTGCTAGTTCGGAAACATTTGTCTAAACTTTAATTTGTAATCGTTCGTTAGTTGTGTGAAGAAATAAATAACTGATGTCAGTTGAGTTAACTAGATATCTGTGATTTTTTTTTTTTTTGTTATGACTTGGGTAAGTAGTTCTAGCGGTGCCATGCTGATCCAGGGTGAACTTTGACACATTTACTGTTTGATATGAATACGTTTTGCTATTACCTGAGGCAGTATTATGATGCCATTACCTCGCTCGGTGGCAAGTACTTTTTAGCGGTATTGGGGTCTCTACTTAACCCGGAAGTACATCTTCATTTCTCCGTAATATCCTAAACGGAGGACCATCATCACTCTGGTTACCATATAACCAACTTGAATTAGTTTCCCTCAAGGCATATTACATCCAAGAACAATACTGATCTATTAAGTCCCTGCACGAGATATCTATCACGGTAATTGTAACCGTTGTGTCATGACAAGGTGATTTCCGGGACGGGGCTGTATCATACGTTAATAAAAAATGTCCTTGAGTGAACATTTAGTAATTAAGCTATTACACTAATGACATGGTTATGTTTAGATGAAATTGACTGTAAACCGACAGCCCTTGATTAGCCGCAATATAGCATCTGCTGGCTGTGACATTTTAACCGTTACGACGTCATAGCGTTCCTACTTTACCGTCATCATCATCATCATCATCAGACGATTCAATCAAGAAATGGTTCTGACTCTTAGAGTTAAAAGTCCAGGTAGAAATTGAACAGTCTTCTCCCGGTGCGTTAACACTAGCCCAACGAACGACAGCCAATCGCAGTTGGCTCTGAAAACTCGTCGGATTTGCTAGCGTTTTATATGTTAAATTAATAAGTGACGTTTCAATTAAAATTTAACGTGCCGATGTTATTTGTCAGTTATCGTATGTGCAGCATTTATTTTACTGTAAGGACCTGATTAGAAAAAAAAGAAATAAAGGACGCTGGTGTATGCCTCTCTTTTCAATACTAGGAAGGAATGTGGTGGGACAAAATTAATGTCTGATCTTCCTTGGAATACGGCTCTTTGATAATTTTCTCCGAATGAAAGAAGCAAATATCGATTTGTTATTGAATTGTGTCGGGCCCAATAACAAAAATTCAATTTTTCTTTTTCATATTAACTTCTAAAAGATCACTTATTTCCCTCTGAGCGTCTAATCTCTTCGATTTGTTTTTAACCATTGCCGTCCACGATAAAAACCGACCAGTTTCAATGCGCTCTCATTATTCCACTCCATACTCCCTTGTTTTTCAACAGAATAGTAAGAAATTAACAACCACGCACTCAGTTGACAAGGCAAATACTAAAATAATGAATCAACGTTGGTTTGTAGTCTACATCAAGAGGCTGTCCCAAGACCAGCCCACGCCAACCCTTTGATGTTACCGCCAGTAGTCCGAACGTCAAGGCCAACCGCTTCGTTGACCCCGATTTGTATCCCGTACTCACTCTGTCAATGAAACGGTTGGTCGCCATTAGTTGTACGTGATTTTCTTAGTGTGTGCGAGCCTTTAAGGTGCGTATACACTGGGCCAACGAACGACAGCCAATGTGTCGGGACGAATATTCGTCGCAAAGGCATTGTCGTCCGGCCTCCGCTCCTCATCGAACCAAGGGGTTGTCACCAAGGGATTAGGCCATGCGGAATCGCAGTTAGCTCCGAAACCTCGTCCAAGTTGCTAGCGTTTTATCATATGTTAAAGTAATAAGTAAAGTTTTAATCACAATTTAACCAGCCGATATTATATGGGAAGAAGAGGATTCCATTGTCGCATGTGCAGCCTTTATTTTATTGTTGATCAGTAAAAGAAAACAAAATGATGCTGGCGGATGACCTCTATTTACAAAAATAGGAAGGAGTGCAGTATTCACTTAAAAAAAAATTAAAAAATAATAAAAAGAGAGAGAGAGAGAACTGCGAATTTATCCTGCATGAAGCCCGTACTGCTAAAAGCAACCCATGTTAATTAGCACCACTGCCAGTTTTTGCATTTGATTTCATCTCTGTGTTTTTCACGACGTAAAGATTTCAACAAATATTCCATTTTCTTCTTCGCATCTTGCACATTAACTTCTAAAACCTCACTTACATCCCTCCAAGCGTCTAATCTCTTAAAGGTGTTTTTATATTCACAGTTCGTAGGATTCCATAAACATTACCGTTCACTATAAAACTTGATCAATATTTTTTTTTTTTTTTGTAACTGCTTTACGTCTCTTTTTAACATCGAGGTCTTTAGAGACGGGAAAGGATGGGGGCCAAGGATGGGGGCCAAGGATGGGGGCAAGGAATGGGAAGGAATTCGGCCATGGCCTTTTGAAGGAAACATCCCGGCATTTGCCTGGAGTGATTTGGGGAAACCATGGAAAACCCAAATCTGGATGCCCGGACGGGGATTCGAACCGCCGTCCTCCCGAATGCGAGGCGAGAACGCTAACCGTTACACCGCCCCGCTCGGATGATCAATATTAATTGCGGTCTCATTATTCCATTCCGTACTCATCACACTCAACAGAAATTCTAAACACTCACGCGTTAGACAAGGCGAACGAAGAAATAGTGAACCAGCGTTGGTTCGGCGTCCACACCAGAAGGGTGTCCCAAGGCCAACCCAGCGCCAACCCTTCCATGTTACCGCCAGTAGCCTTAACCGCAACCAAGGCCAACGGATTCGTTGGCTGCGATTTGCCTCCCGTACACACTAAGCAGAATCTCCCCCAACAAAGCGGATGGTGGCCATTCGTTTGCTTAGTGTGTGCGGCACCTGTAGACGATGCACTGCCAGGTAACTCCAGCGATCCAGCCTATTTCCTTGTCCCATAGGTCTCGTGGTCTTCCTTTAGGTCTTTGATGATGTCTTGGGCTCCACTCCGACACTGTTTTCGTCCATTTTTTCTATTTTATACAAGCAACATGGCCGAACCACTGTCACTTCGATGGATAGTGTCGAACCACTCGCAGTGGTGCCGAGAATGTTTGATGCAAGACAACCGGTTGCACTATATGAATCTATAACCAATCTGCTATTAAAATCATATTTCACTAAAAAAACAAATGAATCTACGACATAATTTTGTCGTATGGTAGCGTGCATAAACCACGTAGCTCCATTTTGGCCTCCTGTGAACCCCTCCTCCCCCCCCACGTAGCCCTACGTGGTTTTTGCCTCTACCCCCTCCCCCCCACGTAGCACGTAGCTTTTTCCCCTATTGATTCCAGAAGACATTTTTTACTGTTTTCTTCTGTAAGACTATTGTAAATTACATGTGGGGATGATTAATTGAGGGAAATAAATATTCACATCCTGTCGTGTGTTCTGTTCCTCATTTTAACAGTGAAAAGTGTTAGGAAAGGAAAATTACGTGGCCTGGCTCGGAAACCCCCCCCCCTCTTTCCACGTAGCCCAGCGTAGCCCAGCGTAGCCTTCCAGACAACCCCTCCCCCCCTGGACCGAGCCACGTAGTTTGTGCACGCTCCCTATCTCTCCGTCCGCCGTCGTGTCATCTATATAGCAATTGGGTGGATTAAGGAACCGTTATTGGCGGGATAAAATTCTGACGTCACGCGTCCGTCCATTGTTGGTAGACTATCAATGGCCAGAGATTTTACTGCAAAATCAGGGTTATGATCGTTATTTGATATCTAGGTAAGTGCGAAGAAATAAAAAAGTAAAATGAACACATTAAATACTGTTTTTTGTTTATTTATGTTCCTAAATACTCCAAGTTAGCTAAAATATTTCGTTTCACTTGACGAGTTCATTGTAGTTCATTTTCTTCAATGCGATTTCTTTGCTTTTATATTTTGTCCGTGTTCGCTGTAACAGCATTTTCTTCATCCTCATTTCTTTGCTTTTTATGTTTTGTGCATTTTCATTCTACCTGTATTTTATTCACTGTGACTTCTTTGTGTATGTATGCTTTGAAAACAGTACTTCTTTGCAATTGTTTAGTTAAATCTAACTGTTGGCAATATCTTATTTTTAATCATGATCTATGCCTCATATCGCGATAAATGTAAAACCACTGATGAGATGATGTGCCAGAGAAGTTAGGGAATTCGGTTACAAAACTTTGGTCAGACCATTGGTTGAATATGGTTGTGTAGTCTTGGGCTCACATTTTGGCTAGCAAATACAGGAGTTGGAGAGGGTGCAATTGAGGGCTGCTAGATTTGTCTCTGTAAATTACGGTAGGACACAATCAGTAATTGATATGACAGAGCTGGATTATGAGTCATTGGAGGACTGGAGGAGGCTGAAGAGAGTGCTGGGAATGTACAGAGCATATGTTAGTGATGGGGTTTGAAAGGATAATGGTCAAGGAATTAGGAATAGTGCACGGAAGAGGAAAGACCACCATGACCACAAGCCGGCACTCGATTTCATGCGTAAAATGGGAAAATTTTCTTTTGTTGGTAACGGTGCCAGGGATTGGAACACATTACCAGGTGAAGGACAGGAAGTGATCTGTGGCAGATCTAACGAAAGAGTACAATTCTGGTGCTTCCAGAAGTGTTTCATAGTACAAGAATCGCGATTCTGCCACAGATCACTCCCTATCCTGCTTTACAGAGCGGGCAAGCCTCCGACCTCCACGTTCTGTGATGTGGCGTTGGTGTCCAACACATTGTCGCCTACTCGCGGTTTCACCGTCCTTCAAACACTTTCAGTAGCACGCGAACAGCCGACCAGTCTCTTCGTTTCCGAGATGCTCGTTCCCAGCCGCCGCGCCCACAAATCGCTGACCGTAATTTAAGGGAATTTCGTGGCCTATATGTAAAAATCTGTTGTCAGATACCTCTGCAAGCCTACCAAAGACTTGAAGAACCTATGCTTCGCCGAATCGCTGTTGTAATGCGTTCGAAAGGTGGATCAATATGCTAGTAAGTAGGTGGTAATAATGTTTTTGCTGATCAATGTATGTGGTCTTATGGTGGAAGAATCACTGCGACTCATGGTTAGTGCCAGCAAAGTGAACAGGAATTACCCCTAGCAAATGAAAGCACGGAGAGAATGTTTAGTTAGCTTTAAAGAAATCAAGTACACTGTAATACAAACCACACTTCCCCAAAATAGTTTCGAAAAACACTGTACTGAAAATAACATTACAGCAGTTGGGGAATATAACTAATAAAATACTAACTAACCTGCAGTCCCATTTCTAAGGCGACAGTGCACCTAATGATTTTGCAGGAAACCGATGTTCATGCTGGAACGGTCGGAACAAGACACTAATAACATAAATGCAGGACCACTGCGCTTTGTTTCAAGACGATATTACGAAAATTATCGCGTGGTGTAAAGACTGGTAACTGGAGTTAAACGCTAAAAATGCCAAGTCATGCATAAAAGTAAAAAGCTGACACAATTTAACTCTGAATATACGATTAATCACTCTGTCTTTACAACGGTAGATTCCGCTAAATTTCCAGCTGTAACAATTCATAATAATATGTTGTGAAATGAACATATTGAGAAGGTAATAGGGAAAGCAAATCATACGCTCAGATTTCTAGGTTGTAATTTAAAACAGTGCACACCGGAAATTTAATCGATTGCGTACAAAGTTCTGGTGCGTCCTCGCTTAGAATATTGTTGTTCTGTATGGGGCCCCCAACAAGAGAGGTTAATGGAGACATTGGAGAAAGTCCAAACAACAGCCGTCCCATTCGTGACAGGTATATATTGCTGGAGGGAAAGTGTAAGTGCGATGTTGAAGGAGTTAGGTTGGGAAGACCTGTAACACCGAAGGCGTTGCTCTCGGAAGAAGCTAATTGGAAAATTCACGACTGACGTATTTCAGGATGACATCAAACACATATTACCACCAGCAACAATCATATTTAGAAATGACCGAGAAAATAAGATAACAGAAATCAAGTCCAGCACCTCTTGCATTCGGGAGTACGGTGGTTCGAATCCCCATCCGGGCATCCAGATTTGGGTTTTCCATGGTTTCCCAAATCACTGTAGGCAAATGCCGGGATGCTTCCTTAAAAAGGCCACGGCCGAATTACTTCCCATTCCTTGTCCCCAGTCCCATCCCGCCTCTAAAGAGACGTAAATCAGTTTAAAAAAAAAACAGAACCGATTCATTTCTATACTCATTTTTTCCACGATCGATTGGGGAATGGAATAGGAAGGATTTATCGAGCGAGGAAACTGAGAATCCAACAGGGGTAGGTCTCGGTAAATCACCCCGGCCCTCCTTGTCTGGGTTTCCAAGTGAATGCCGGGATGGCTCCTGAAAATATCCCCTGGGCGTCTCCTGCAATATCACGTATATCCCTTCCTATGCAAACGGTTATACATTAGGAGAGGTGCAATGGCCATCCCCCCTCCCCCCACCCACTTCTAGTGAATCAAGGAGTAGTAATAATAGTAATACAGCTTGCCTACGGTACACGTATATATAGCGTGGTTACACCCTAATGGGCCAAGTGGAGCATATTCAGTACTTTCTAGAGACGTGAAGTGGGGAGTCATTTATTCACAGCCTGGTGAGAACAAGCTAATCTTGAAGCTTGCTGCCTTACATAATATCATATTGCCAGTGTCCTATTTTTTTTTTTTTACTTATTGCTTGACGCGTGTCGACGGCTAAGGTCATTAGAGGCTGGATGGGACTGGGGACAATGAACGGGAAGGAATTCTGCCATTGCCCTTTTTTAAGGAAGCATCCCAGCATTCGCCTGTAGTGATTTGGGTAAACCATGGAAAACCCAAATCTGGATGCCCGGACGAGTATTCGAACCCGCGTCCTCCCGAAGACGAGGCCAGAACGTTAACCGTTCACCCACCACCCTTGGTCAGTGTTCTATAAACTGATGGCGCGAAAAAAAAGCTTCATTCGTATGAATTACCGTCTAGTAACTTAAAATATATCATGCCGCGACAACCTATATATGAATTTTGGCACGAAAAATATGAAGTTTCCGTTTTCCAAGATTATATTTGTTTCATGGACTAGTCGCTAGATTAGCTGCCTTTTTTTTTGTTAATATCTCGGAAATATTTGCGGTTGTTGGGATTCGCAATCGTACCGCTGCGACTTTGTACTGTATCTATGGAACCGCATTATAATTGGCGCAGCTGATTACCCCGAATGCAAATCCGTAAACAAACAGCGTGCCGAAAACACTCACTCACGGCTGTTTGCAGAATGATTTTTTGGCGGTTATAAATTGAAAAAAAGAGAGATGAAACAGCTGCTGTAAATGTGGAGCGTTGGCAATAAAATCATGCGCCGCTCTGGAAGCGGAATTTCATAGCTATTGGTTTGAGCGCGGTTTATCATTGGACTCCGCGCAGTACAAAGTTAATTCCTACTATTCAGTGTTAATTTTTTCGTAATAATGATAGCTAAGGGAAAAATCAGATTCATATGATACATTTCGGAGTGCAAATATGATACAATTTGGAATGCGGAGCAGGATTAGTGCTGTATCTGTTTGAATAGGATGATCACTTTGGTAGGTATTTGGAAATTATTATTTCTTGCTCTTCAGTCCTGTCACGGTCGCCATAATAAGAATTTAGTTGCTAGAAATTACTACACCAAAGAATCACCTTTCACTTGGGTTTACGTTTTCTCGCGAGCTCTACAGTAAAATTACACATTTTTAGATTGTTTGTTGATGATGCGGTTATTTATAGGGAAGAAAAGAATTCGGCCGATTGCTTAGAAATTCAGTGCGATCTGGATGTTATTTCGGCATGGTGCGATGAATGGCAACTTACGCTAAATTGTAAAAAGTGCAAGACAATGTGCACAACTAACAAAAAGAATCCGATTCTTCATCAATACGAGGTAAGCACTTCATTTATTGACATAGTCGATTCTGTGAAATATTTGGGAGTAGCAGTACAAAGGAACGTGAAATGGGACTTACACATTAATTCGTTAGTAGGTAGAGCTAATTCTAGGCTGCGATTCATAGGTCGAATCTTGAAAAATTGTAATGAAATAACAAAGGAGATAGCGTACAAATCTCTTGTGCGTCCACATTTCGACTACTGTTATGCCATTTGGGATCCGTTTCGTTAGGGGTTGATTGAAAGTATAGAGAAAGTACAGAGAAGAGCCGCTCGATTCGTGACCGCTTGCTGCAGTCCTTATGAAAGCGTCACAGAACTGATTAGTAGACTAGGCTGGGAGTCTCTGGTAGATAGACGACGCATGTTTCGTTTAAACTTATTGGTAAACATGTGTACTCCCACTTTCACTCACGGGTGTAGTGAAATACTTCGTCCACCAATCTATTTGAGCCGGAATGACAAGAAAGATAAAATTAGAGAAATAAGGTGCCGCAATGATTCTTATACGAATTCATTTTTCCCTCGTACCATTCGGGATTGGAATGCACAACAAAGAGATTAGTTTTGGTGCTGAGCACCCTCTGCCACCCACAATTTTGTGAATTGCAGAGTATATATGAAGATGCAGACGTAGACACCGAACAGGATCGACTCGACCAAAGATACTAAATACAATGATACAAATATTGGAGCGATTCTATCTTTCAATTAACTTGCAACTCTTTGCGCAACTAACAAACTAACTCTTCTCTGTTGCTGGTTTATGTAGACGCTGCAGAAAGGCCCAGAATTATTCAAAGAGTTCAAACCGACGTTTCTCGAATTCTATCAATAGTTAAACAATGAAAATCCATACAAAAATAATTACTATCATACAAAATCTTCATAGCCAATAGGAAACATGATTAAATGAATGTTAATACTGTCTACATGCATTTACACATCAAATTATGAACATTAACCAGTTGGAACCGTCGCCAATTGTCCTCCAAACATCATAGCTCACATCAATACTTACAATTACAAACTTTTAATTAATTTTTCGTACCTAATATTGTTC
This sequence comes from Vandiemenella viatica, assembly GCA_031002005.1. NCBI lineage: Eukaryota > Metazoa > Arthropoda > Insecta > Orthoptera > Morabidae > Vandiemenella > Vandiemenella viatica. The sequence goes on along the minus strand of JARYHS010012519.1, from coordinate 222,339,083 downwards.
TAGAACATATTACATAGCATTTACCGTTTCGTGACAATCGCGTACAGTGACAATCGCGCACAGCGACAATCGCGCACAGTTTAAAGGTCGGGCCACTCTCTCCCCTCTCCCGTGTACTTTATAATTTACGGATCGCAGTAATATACAGGAAATGGAAAATAAATATTCAAACACAATAAAACAATCGTACTCTTTTTCTCTAAAATTTATTTTAGCTATCGTAAAACACAAATGTAATCTTAGATTTGTCTGCTTCAAGAAAATCTGATGAATCTGGAAGTGAGGTTGAAGAAAAGAAAGACACTTTTGTAAGTGAATCAGTAAGATCAAAATAAAATTTGGTAGTAAAAGACCAGGAATTTCCACAATCTACCTATCGCTTCTCCATGTTCACTAGCCCGATACCGGCCCGCACCGTCGAAAAGTAAAAGTAAGTAAAGTGTTTAAAATCAGCCAAGAAGCTTCGTCATAATAAATATTTGCAACTTATTTACATTTATTTAAAATAATGAAATTAGCCAAATCAACCAGAGAGACTCGTCATAATTGATTATTATTTACAGTAGACCTACATTTATTCAAGCTTGTGCATGTAGGACAACGCCTCTAGACATGATCTGATGTCGCCGCTCTTTTCATATCTGTCAACAGTTTTTACAATTGTTTCGTCCAACTTCTGGTATGTGGTTTTTCTTCTCTTTCCTTGAAGAATCAATTCAGATCTCATATACATGAGACCTGAAGACTCGGCTTCCCTCTACAATCAAAGTAACACGTCTCTAAGCTTCGGGTTTGGTCTGCCAAGTACATTGTCAATCCTATTATTCCATCCTTCAACAGCATTAGTCGTGCGATGACGTCTTTTAGACAATTCCACATATGAATTTGGATTTTTTCATTCTCAAGCCACGTGTTTGCCAAGTAATCGAAAAACTCCAATAGTTTTGAATTATTAGAAGCCTGTGATTGGATCTCCAACCAACATCTGTCAAATCTTCTGTTTTAAGGATAGCCAAAGCTGGACACATACGAATATGGAGGTGAAGTTCTTCATTTTCTTTGTACTCATGCGCTAGTCCAAGCTCCTGAACCTTTCTCCATATACATTTTTTATGTGAAAAAAACAGCCTTTTACTTCCGTTGAGCAAAACACTTCCTTGAGGGCAGATACTGCACGACTTTCAAAACCTACAGTCACTGTCTTGGGGGCCCATTCTGGTACAGCCTTGATAATTTCACTAAACATACGTACATAAGTAGCTTTCTTTTTGTCAGGTAAGAGTGTAAACACCACAGGATGTATGTTTGTTTCTTCGTCAGTGCTGCCGTAATCCGCATGTATCGTGTAGATTTGGGAGAACTGTTTACTGGCACTTTTTAAAAGTACCATCCATAAAGAATTGTTCGTGTAATTTTAAACTTTGTTTGCCTCTTTTACCGCTCAGAACAATTATTCTTTCACCTTCCATATGATCCGTAAGAACGAAACTGCCTCCATCTCCCGTCTTCAACAATTCATCATCCAAGATCTCTTCGTCAGGATTATTTGGCTCATTTTGGTTTCCTTGTGATGTACTCCTCTGACCAGAATCCAGCATGCTGTTGTAGCGGGACTAATTGGTAGCTAAAAGCAGGTAGCAAGAGACGACCCGGTTGTGCGCGATTGTAGCTGTGCGTGATTGTCACATATTCGCATTTACATAATTTTCCCCCATAAAAAAATGTTCATTTATATGAGAAATGTACACAAATTCATGATTAGTCACACAAAATATATACAAATCCCCAATTAATTAACTCCCACTTTGCTATACATAATTCTTCAAATAACATACAAGGGTCTGAGTGTTGTTATAACTTCACGTTAAAAATTAATTAGACAAATAGATATTGACAAAGTTATGTTGATGTAAGCACGGTAGCTTTTGTATCTTACTGCACTCCAACAGTGAATTCAAAAGATGAATGACTGGTTTTGTGAACACTAAGTTGGAGAAGAAAAACATCAATTTGACGGCATTTGCAAACGACGTAAAGACCCCGAGGAGTTGGCAAGAGGCCTTTGAGCGGTATATTAACATGATGTTGTGGACATATGTTTACTAAAAGACAAAGCTTAAATGATTACAGACAAAACGGAAGAAATACTATCCAGCATGATTAGAAAATCAAAGGAACAGTTAAATTAAGGTGAAAACTTTATATATATCTTGCAAGTGATGTGAATGAGTGTGGAAATTTTCTTCTTATCAACATCTTACACATATACTACGCGCAGGCGGTTACCATGAGAGATGTTTACCCCTCAATTGCAACTTCTGGGAAGATGAACTGGGGTTGATTCTTGGCTGTCGGGTGACTGACCAGAAGATGACAACAGAAGGATGCATACTTCATGACGCGGCGTCGCCAGAACCAACCGACTCTGGCCGCGGAATCTTACGACTACGTGAACTGGGGTTGCAGTACGGCAGTGTCAGTAAGTGTGACAGATTGTATGTTCAGTGTAGGGTGTCGTGGAAGGAAGATGAAAGAAGGGAGAGGGTGGAACCCGGTGCCGGCCCATTCCGGCCTACTCTTCCGAAAGGCACCCTTCCGACGGACGAGTCACCATCAACAGTATTGTATGCCCTCTCTCTATACGCACTGCGGAAAGGTTTGGACAGTGCCACGTAGCACTCCTCTACTCATTTGCTACGGGCACCGCTGCAACAGACCTGAAACCCAGATTTTAAATAAAATGTATTTTATGAATTACAAGGTACGAAATGACGTAAAAACGTAACAGTTAAATATTTGCATATTCCGCCATGGGAGAACGTAGCGAGACATCTCGGGATGCGATTGGAGTCTCTGACTGGGATCGGAGCATGTGCGGGCCCTCACATGCGCAGTAGAGAGCAGAGGCTCTTATCAAAAGCGGCGTCCAAATGATGCGGCAGTCCGTATGAGGACAGGATGGCGTACAGGTGGGGGATGTGTACTGTGAGACACTCCGACGCCTACGCAGGTCCATCAAGAACAAAAGACCGGGGCTGCTCACGGAGGGTGTGGTTCTGCTCCACGATAACGCGCGTCCACACGTCTCCAGAGTCACACACATGGAACTTGCCAAGTTCAAGTGGGAGACGTTGGACCATCCGCCCTACAGTCCGGACATGTCGCCCTGCGATTTCCATGTGTTTGGTCCACTGAAGAAACACCTGAAAGGGAAGCGCTTCAACTCGGACGACGTACTCAAGGACGCAGTGAAGGACTGGGCCTCGTCACGGCCACAGGAATTCTGGGAACAAGGAATCCTGCGGCTTGTTCATCAGTGGGATCGTTGTGCTCAGGCCTATGGTGTATATTTTGAATAAAGTCTACATTTGTACCCAACGTGTCGTTTCGTACCTTTTCATTTGATCACCCCTTGTATTTGTAGCAAGCTAAGGGTTGAATAGATATCATTTTGTATGTTTGTCTTGCAATTTAATGTAAATCCACGTTGAAGTCATTAGAGGTGGGAAAGGAACGGGAAGGAATTGGGCCATGGCCTTTAGAAGGAACCATCCTGGTATTTGCCTGGAGTGATTTGGAGTAACTATGGAAAACCCAAATCTGGATAGCCGGGCGGGGATTCCAACCCGCGTACTCCCAAATGCGAGGCCAGATCTCACCCACCACGCTCGGTTAATACTTCGAAAGAAAAGAAACAAAATTATTGCAATCGGTATGCTGACTTCTAAAATACATGAGATACATCAGCATTTCAAAGAGTTGGTCGTTTGCCAGGTCTTGAAGGCCACCCCGTACTTGGTTAGCTACGAGGACACCTTGTCTTCCAAGTACCAAGTCGAAGTCATCAAAATTCTGTCCAGCCGGGAGTTGGCTCGAGTTAGTAAACTAGTTCCCGTCGGCTCTTGCCAGACCTCCCACGAGGAATGCGTGCGACAAAACTTGGCACTCCGAGGCCCCGTGCAGGTGGCAGCAGCGGCGCACGCTATACCAGTTAGCAGTTGTTCCCTGTTAGTTTTACACCAACCAAACTCATTTTTCGAAACTGCTCAGTAGGCAGCAATAATACTGATGCCTTTGAAAGATGATTTATCTCTTACAGATTACTGGTCGTATCGGAAATGAATTGTTTGCTTATGGAAACTACCTGAAAAATTGAAAACACTAACCTCAACAGACTTTTGAATTGAAACTCCTATAGGCGCGTTAGGCGACGATTGGACGGGAGTAAATCCATGAGTTCGCTACTTCCCGTCAAAATATCTCGGAAACTTTTAATAATATCGGTTGTTTCTCATATACATTAATGATTTGTGAGACATAATAAGGATGATGAAAAGATTATTTGCTGATGATGCTATAATTTATCACGAAATCACAATCCAGGAAGACTGCGCTTTGTTACAAGACGATATTACGAAGATAATTGCGTGGTGTAAAGACTGACAGTTGGAGTTAAACGCTAAAAAGTGCCAAGTCATGCGTGTAAGTAAAAAGGTGACACCATTTAGCTCTGAATATATAATTAATGGTACTGTCCTTAGAACGGTAGATTCCGCTAAATACCTAGAGGTAACCATTCGTAATAATTTGTCGTGGAATGAGCATATCGAGAATGTAATTGGGAAACTCCGGAAGTTAAATCGATTGCATATAAGTCACTAGTGCGTCCTCACTAAGAATATTGTTGCTCTGGATGGGGTCCCCATCAAAAGGGATTAATGGAGGTATTAGAGATGGTCCAAAGAAGAGCCGCCCGATTCGTGACAGGTATATATAGTTGGAGGGAAAGCGTAAGTGCGATGTTGAAGGAGTTACGTTGGGAAGACCTGGAACACCGACAAAAGCTAATTGAAAAATTCACGACTGACATATCTCGGAATGACAGGAAACAAATATTGCTACCAGCAACATTCGTGTCTCGGAATGACCGTGAAAATAAGACAAGAGAAATCAGGGCCAGAACCGATTCTTTTCTGTATTCATTTTTTCTACGAGCGATTAGGGAATTGAATAGAAAGGATTTACCGGGCGAGTAAACTTAAAATCCGACAGGAGTAGCTTTCGATAAAGCTCTCCGACCATCCCGATCTGGGTTTTCCATGGTTTTCCCAGATCACTCCAGGCGAATGCTGGGATGGTTCCTCACAATAGCCCATGGGCGCCTCCTGCCATATCCCGTATATCACTTCCAAACAATTACCCTTTCGGATAGGTGCAATGCACCTTCCGCCACACACTTTTAGTGAATCGCGGAGTATTAGTAATATCCTGACCGTATCCCCAAGAGATACAATGCATTCACCTAGATTTGCTGTATTTACAATGGAAAAAATGTGCACTGTAATGAAAAAGATTTTGATTTGGTTTGTGAAATACAAAGTATTAAATTAAAACTAGATAAAATACTGGAGGGTCATCTTAAGAGTGACAAGATACCGGAATAAATGTTGTCGAGGCAGTGAGAAACAATTTAAATGAAGTAGTCCAAATATATAATTGGGGGCGTCCGTTAATGACCTGAGGTGAAATAGGAGGGGGGGGGCTAGCGAAAACTCACGAGACCTCATCAAGGGGGGGGGGGGGGAGGGTGGGGGCGGTCAACGGAAATCTCACGTGAGGTTTTGAAATTCTAGTAGGACTGTAGAGCTACTAAAAAAAAAAGTCTAAAAATGAAGCGAAAGTCGACTTTGGGGGAGGGGGGGGGGAGGTGTTTCGTCCAAAAGTGGTGGTGTAACAGTCGTTGGAAGCATGAGACCTAAAAAACCTTATAAAAGGTCTCAAAAAGTTACGAGGTCGATTAGTAGGGCGGGAGTCTCCGTCAAAATCTCACGTCATATTATAGGGGGTGAGGGGGGGCCGATCAGATCTCACGAAGTCTCACCAGAAGGGGGAGGGGGGTCCGGAATTCTGGAAAAAACACCTCAGGTCATTAATGGACGCCCCCATTTCGTAAGCTCACTCACTCGTGCACTCCCCTCGATAGCTATTGGCTGGAAAGCTGTCACTTGTCAGCCTTCGCTCGCAAAACAGCGACCAGAGATACCATTAGAAGAAATTCGTGGTTATGTCCACAATTTAATAGCTAAGCAACTGGTACCAAATTAACTGTCATAATACATTCATTAATTTTTATTTTCGTAACATTTCATAGTCAAAAATATTATGATAAATTTTTCGGCTGAAAAAACGTAACATGGTGCCAATGAAAGCAGCTTAAAAAACTTTTGAAAAATTAAATTCCTCATGGTCTCTGTTGTAGCCACGAATGCCAATTATCATTCCGGCTTAGGATAAATTTCAATTCAATTAAAACTTTCACTAATGTTGTTGCTTGACCAAAGTTTATGCACTACCGTTTATTTGGTTTTTAGGTATTTTACTGACCACTTGCGTTAATGGTCTTTGTTCAAGTTCCCTGTACGTCAGTTATTAGGTCATTTTAAGTAGACATGAGAACAAATGTGTTACCGAATCAACTAATCTGGCAATTTATTTCATCGGAGTTGCTCAAGTGTTTAATAATATGGAATGTGTATTAATTTCTCTGGCCGTTACAGATACTATAACCAATGATTACATTATGATTGTTTGCCCTGTCTCAATAAAATAACAAAGTGATACTTTTTAAGAAAACACGAATTTTTTAAATTTTGCAGAGTAAACTTTAAGGGCCAAATACAAGTCAAGTTTCTATTTAAGCCATTATACGATTGCGCTATCATCCCTGTTCGCGTTATATATCTAGCTCTATTAGTGCTTTTTAGTTTTTCAAGCTTAAGAGATTTTATTCACCCTGAAACACAGGTAAAGTTTATATTTGGTCAAATCAGGTCAACCTGTCATAATCTTTCATCGTAAAAACTGGAACTATTCTAGACCCGTGACGATACGCAAAAACAGATCACGGGCTTACACTAGTTACTGTATAATTTGCTATGAGATGACGTCAACTAATCATTTAGCAGTTTGGTAGCAAAGATAGTGACAGGGGGGAAAAAAACTCCTCGAAATCGTTTTCGAGCTGTGCTCTTATTATGATCATGAACAACTGATCATTGAACAAGTATAGTACCTTAATGGTAACTAACACATTTTCGATCTTATCGCAGCATAAAGGCCAGAAAATATTTCAACAAATACGGGAATAAGCTGTCGCAAAGCAGTAAATGCAACCGTAAAACCAATAGCTCAACACAAAACGAAAAAGAAGATCGTTTACAAATTTGAAAAGCTGCAAAAGAGCCTTTTAGAACGCAACCGAAGCAAAAGTTTGGTGTACTTGAAATAACGAGAGGCTCCGCTCAAGAGATATTGCACTTGACAGAGTGAACCATAAAATAGTTTTAATTAAACTGAAAACTATTGCACTGGATAAAAAGTTACTTGCTGTGCAGAGGAATTATTAAAAGGCAGAAAGCAAAGTGTTAGAGTAGGAGATACATTATAAGTAAAAGTAAATATGGGAGTGTCGTTTTTTTTTTTTTGGTAACTGCTTTACGTCTCTTTTTAACATCGAGGTCTTTTAGAGACGGGAAAGGATGGGGGGCAAGGGTGGGGGCAAGGAATGGGAAGGAATTCGGCCATGGCCTTTTGAAGGAAGCATCCCGGCATTTGCCTGGAGTGATTTGGGGAAACCATGGAAAACCCAAATCTGGATGCCCGGACGGGGATTCGAACCGCCGTCCTCCCGAATGCGAGGCGAGAACGCTAACCGTTACACCGCCCCGCTAGGTATGGGAGTGTCACAGGGTACTGTATTGAGACCATTGCTGTTCGTTATTCTAATGAATGGTTGTACTGATGGCTTACAGTCAAAATTTAGGTTATTTGCGGAAGATATATAGCAGCAACGAAACACGAGAAGACGGTGGACAGTTGCAGAGTGACCTGGATAGAATATCTACGTAAATGGGCGGGTCAGCATGGAATGAAGATAAATGCCAAGAAGAGTCAGCTTATTAGGTACACAGATTAAAAAAAACTAAAGCTTACGATTGTTTATGATTATACGGTTGGGTCAGAATTGTTTTTTGAAGGCTTGAAGTGTAAATATCTTGGCATAACGTTTGATAAAAAGCTTAACTGGGCAGGACACATTGGACAGGTGGTAGGAAAACGTTTTAAAATCCTGCACTAGTTGGAGAGAGTGATGAGGGGATGTACCAGAGATGTTACGGAATTAGGTTACAAAACTTTGTTTAGACCATTGCTTGAATATGGTCGTCTAGTTTGGGATCCACATTTTGGATATCATATACAAGAGTTGGAGAGCGTGAAAAGAAGAGCAGCCAGATTTTTGTGTGCAAATTATCGGTGGACCCAGTCAGTAACTGATGAGATAAAGGAGCTGGATTGAGAGTCATTGGAGGAAAGGAGGAGGGGGAAGAGAGTGCTGGGAATGTACAGGGCATATGTTGGTGATGGGGCTTGGAGGGATATTGGTGGAAGAATTAGGAATAGTGCATTGAAGGGGAAAGATGACTATGACCACAAACTGGCACTCGATTTCATGCATAAGGGGGTGGAAAAATTTTATTTTGTTGATAAGGGCGTCAGGGATTTGAACACATTACCAAGTGAAGTAATGAATAATTTACTAAAAACGCTTAAGGAATTTAAGATTAAAATTTGTAAATCGCAAAAGTAGATGAAGGAGGAATTTAACACTCAAATTATATACGATAATAAAAAAAGTAAAATAAAAAGAGGTAATTAGATGACAGTAAATTGCCACCAGTGCGTGTGCTGCATCGCAATTAAGTTAATAATAGTAAAATTTCACGTGCCTAATTAGCGAATGTATAGACGTACGTGTACCGAAGCTGGCAGTAATACAGGGCGATCCACTGCGGTAGTGGCAAGAGGTGAAAAGACTGTTCGAAAAACAGAGGAGGATAAACGAACTTTAGAGAATAACAAGGGACGGTAGTGACGTAGAAACATAAGCAAGATGCAAATCTGGTTGTAACATATCACATGTAAAAACAAATTCACAGCCACTGACGATGCCCCACACCATAAGGGCGAAACGCGTATGGAAATAAAGAAAACAGTAACATCAACAGTTGTCCCAGACGGAATTTTGATTTATAATCTAATAAGGAAGATGATTTAAAAATGTGATGCATAATGCGATTTACGTCGCAATACGCATTCGATAATTCTCGCAGATAACTAGAAGTAATCTTGGTCGAACTTAAAAAAAGTCAGTATTAATTGCAACGGATCGGCTTTTTTCGTACAGTGTGGATAGTATGCTAGTGGAAGTCGTGTCAAAGGGAATATTCTTCATAACAAATTTAATAATTCATTCACTAAAGAAAAAATAGTTTGCATACCGTTTTCCTATGTTAGATACAGATTCGTTATAAATAATTTCTGGCGTTATCGTAAAGCAGGTGAAAACTGGAAAAATCACCATGTTCCTGTTGCAGCACTGTATGAGTGCTTTCAGAATATAGACTGAAATTGGTACTTTTCTGATCGAAAAATACCATTATTTGTTAATCGAGAAAAAAGTACCTTGCCAATGGAATATCCCACAAGTTACTTGAACAGACCCCATCAGTTATCTCGGAAATGTTTAATACTTATGTGCAACATAGGTTTGGAAAATATCGTATTCTCGAACGTTATGAAATACTACGACGAAAAGAAATTAATTGTGCTGAACCAATACCAACTTTGGAAAATACAGGTAGCCCCATTTTCTCATTATTAGTGCATGCTCACAAGTAGCTACGATTTTTTGTTTGTTTGGGATTTCCAGAAATATTTCTACATTTTACCACGTAATCGCCCCCCCCCCCTCCCCCCAGCATACGGAATATTGCATCAAATTTGAGGATTTAGAAACGATCTCGGAAACAAGGTTAATATCCTTTTAAAACTCTTTTTTGATGGTGCATTTGTCTGCAGGAAAGTAAAGCTTTCTGCTGATGTTCAAAGATTCAACTTGATCTCGACGTTATTTTAACATTTTTTTAGATAAAAGACAGCTTAAATTAAATTCCAACAAGTTGTAGGTAATCGGCATTACGAATAATTAGATACCACATGTCCATGGGTACAAAGTAAGGCATTGGGTTTTTGGGAATATCGAATCCTTTAAAAACCTAGATGAAACATTACAAAGCAACATTAAATGAATCAACAATCGACATCGGTAAATGGAAAATCTTCTACTGCTACTGTTATTAGTATTCCGCGATTCACTGAATTTAATTGCGATGGAGGTAACGTTCCGGAGGCAATACCCCTATTCATCTGATTACCCCTTTTTATTTTATTATTTTAAATTTTATTTTATAACTGGATTGTTAAATTCCTCCCTATTTACAAATTTTAATTTTAGATTCCTTAAGCGTTTTTGGTAAATTATTCATTTCTCTTGGTAACTTATTCCAATCCCTGACACCCTTACCTAAAAAAGAGAATCTTCCCACACCCTTGTATCTGAAATCGAGTGACAGCTTGTGATCACGGTAATCTTTTCCCTTCCATGCATTACTTTTAATTTTTACACTGATATCTTTCCATGCCTCATCACCATTATACGTCTTGTATACTCCCTCTGACCCTCTTCATCCTCCTCCTGTCTTCCAATTAATCCTATTCCAGCTCTTTTATCATATCTGTTACTGATTGCGTTCTGCGATAATTTTCAGAAACAAATCTAGAAGCCCTTTTTTGCACCATCTCCTGTATTTGATACTCAAAATGTGGGTCCCATACTACACTACCATATCCAAGCAATGGTCAGACCAAAGTTTTGTAACCCAATTCCCTTACTTCTCACGTACATCCCCTCATCACTCAATCAAATAAGTACAGAATTTTGAAACCTTTTCCTAGTGCCTGCCCAATTTGTCCTGCCCAGTTAAGCTTTTTATGAAATTTTATGCCAAGATATTTAAATTTCAAGTCTTCAACAAGCAGTTCTTTTCCCACCTTTAGTTTTTAATTTGTGTATCTAATAAGCTGACTCTTCTTTGCATTTATATTTATCCCATGATTACCAGCCCAACTAGATATCCTGTCCAGATCACCGTGAAACTGTTTACAGTCCTTTACTGTTTGATCCTTATATGTAGCATTATGTCATCTGCAAACAATATAATTTCTGATGAACACAATTATTCATTAGATTAATGAATAGCAGTGGTCCCAATATTTTACCCTGTGGCACTCCCACTTTTACTTCCATTTCCTTTCCCAACTTACTGTTTCCTATCTTTTAAAAATTCTTTACCCAGCAAATCACTTTCTCATCCACTCCAATAGTTTTATTTACTAGCATTTTGTGGTTCATTCCTTCAAAAGCGCTTAATGATGTGGTCAGTGGGATCCGTATCGCAAGGCTTTCGTTAATACTATGGAGAAGAGATACACGATTTGTGACCGCTCGCCACAGTCCATACGAAAATGTCGCAGAATTCGTATGAGGTTTGAGGTAGGATTTTATGATAGACAGACGACAAAGTTTATGCACGCCTTTGCATGGTAACACGCAAACAGTTTCTCTAATTTATGAATGCAGTGAAATACTTTTCCTATCAACGATTTTGAGTTCCATTGATGGGATAGATAAGAGGAGAGAAATTAGATGCCAATAAGAATTTTTTTTATGTGATGCCGTTAGTGATTTGAATACACCAGCCAGAGATTAGTTTTGGTGCAAAGCACCCGCTAACTCCTTTGATGTTTAATGAATTGGAGGGTATAGATGTGTATGAATAAAATTTCCGGTTAAGTTAATCTCGGTAGCCCAAAGGTATAGAATTATGATTTCGGCGAACCCCGCTTGACACGGCGCGTCCTAGGCCTCTATTCCGAGAACGGAACCTCCTGTGACGTCAGGGATAACGGGCGGCACGAGGCTGCCACCTGCCGCCCGCGAGCGCAATCGATACACGCGCTGGATAACAGGGTCGTCTGCCGCCAGGCGCTAGGTCACTTCCCCCGCCGTTAAGGCTTTCAGCGAAGAAAATAATTTAGAAAATGAAGTAACTACCAAGTTGATCCTAACAAAAATTAAAAAAAAATTGAGTGATGACTTTTCGAGCAATAAAAAAAAAAAAAAAAATTATGTGAATAATCATTGTAGTAAGATTATTTGACAAAGTTTTAATCTATATATTCGACCGAGCGGGGCGGTGTAACAGTTAGCGTTCTCGTCTCGCAATCGGGAGGACTGCGGTTCGAATCCCCGTCCGAGCATCCAGATTTGGGTTTTCCATGGTTTCCCCAAATCACTCCTGGCAAATGCCGAGACGCTTCCTTCAAAAAGGCCATGGCCGAATTCCTTCCCATTTCTTGCCCCCATCCTTGCCGCCCATTCTTTCCCGTCTCTAAAGACCTCGATGTTAAAAAGAGACGTAAAGCAGTTAAAAAAAAAAAACACTATATATTCGTATTCGATTGGAAATCAAGAGTTTCACGGTTAGGATTCCGGAGTGTGATACGTTAATACGTTAATCTTTCCTACACTTGCTAAAATAAATAGATTAAAAAAAAAATAAACGAAAAGTGGTGAAAGATTTCAACGCTGACATTGTCACGTGATCGTGATAGGGGTAAGAGAATTGGTTGTTTTGCTGAATCGTATCATGGATTCTGAAAATAAAATTGAAAGTGAGATTTCTGATAGGAGAAACTAAAATTGTTTGATGTCCAACAGGAAGGAACCTATTAATTAGAAGTGATAGAAGATATCCTATCTATACCGGCTTTTTTTTTTTTTTTTTTTTAGTACTCACAGGGAAGCCGTTACTGTAACTGGTTGATTATAATTTCAAAATAAATTTGTTTTCATCTATTTTTAATTGCGATTAATCATGTTTTCGAATTCATTAAGATCTTTTCCAATGTATCATGCGTGAAATAATAAACTCTACTGAAAAATCTTCTTACTATGAACCATAACGCAATTATTCGTTAGAATAATGGAACTACAGGAGCTCAATATACAACCATGTTGAATTCCTTTTCTCACTTCCATCTCTTCTGATGTCGCCTATCTACGCTGAGCCTTTACTTCCTGTCTTTTAAGAGTTCCTCTAACCAGTCATTGTTCTTAACTGGAAATAATAGATGTGATCACCGAAGGAGCTAATATCTAAGTTACAAAATTCCTACAGAATCACTTGGAACAGATACAACAAAAATTCAATATCGTTGTGCCAAGTTAAGACACTATAATCAAACCGGAGGTATTATACACATCGAAAACTTTGATGACAGGGGGCAGATCATTGACTAAAGATATTGAAAAGCAAGAAAATTTGAAGGTAAATCTTTGGCCCAGTTTGTACAGGAGGAATTTGGAAATCACACGAACTATATCAGCATTCAGAAAAAAATTTCGGCAATTCTATCATTACCGTGGCGCCAGAATCTGATGATGAATTCTTGTAGAACTCGAAGAAACAAATCGAAAATAAAGAATAAAATTTTTTAATATCTGGCTTGGTTTTCGAGATATAGCATGTTAAAAATCAGTCATAGGTATAGTTTCTTCTGCTTTTGGTGTTTTTTCTTCTGGTCCAGGCCGTATTTCAAACTAGCAACAATCACTAGGAAGATAATAAACCACCTATAGTGCATTTCCACCGTGTGGATATGGTGACAAATGTTTTTTGGTCCAGGCCGGTTCTCACCCTTACCTCCTCACTTTTGAGATACAATATCTCGAAAACGAAGCGAGATATCAAAAAACTTTATTCTTTATTCTCCATTTGCCTCACCGAGTTACATACGAATTCATCATCAAATTTGGCTATAGCGAAAAGTTTCTTCTGGTCCAGGCCGTATTTCAACCAACTACGTCAGTTTTAAGATACGATATCGCGAGAACTAAGCGAGGTATCAAAAAAATTTATTCTTTATTCTCCATTTGTCTCGCCGAGTTCTATAAGAATCAATCATCAGATTGAGGCGCCACGGTAATGATAGAATCCCAAAAATTTCAGACACATTTAGGAAAAGGCGAATTAAATTCTTCGTCCATACTACCAGAATGAGTAACAACAGTCTAAACAAAAGAATTATCACCATGGCGATTTCGACGAAAAACAGTTGGCTAATTGAAGTCGAAAAGGATATCCAGGTAATCGGAATTACAGATGGCTTCAAGGTTCTCTGGACTCCGAAACATACCCCGAGAATTATCGCACATATGTTTACAGCAAATAATAATCTATTAAATGGTTCAATCTAACAAATTGATGTGAAAAAAAGAACTAGTTTTTTTCGTGCACGGAGTAACCACTGGAGTAAATCATACCTAAACTGCATGTGCTTGGAAATCACTATGACAGATTAAACTCGCAGTTAGCGGTTTCAGATTTCTTTATTATCGTGGAAGTTAATTTGCAGCTTGCCTGTGTGAGGCTTTGAGGCTCTAGGGATGTTTTTAATTAGTGCTATCGTAGATTTAAAACAAAGCGGGAGATAATAGAAATAATTCCGCTGGTAATTAAAGATACAAAGCAAACCTGATTACAGTTAACAGAGTTGAGGAAGGCGGTAAATAAAGAAGCGGCTAATGAATATGAAAATGCGCTGAGGAGAACGTTTTCTGACTTTAAGACTCGCTGCGAAACATGCGGATTAAATAGTTTATTTTTGAAAAAATGCAAATCAGACCAAATACAATACACTTGATAAAATTGCGTTGGAGCGCCCGCCCCGGTGGCAATCTCCCTACACACCCCTCTTTCTCCTTTCCTCTTCTAACATACGTTTGCCCTCTACTAATTTTTACTTTAATTTTGTTCAGTGTTTCCGGTAAATTATTCACCATTTCTCTTGGCAATTTATTCCAGTCTTTCACACCCTTTCGTACGAAAGAAAATTTTCCCACACCCTTATGCCTTAAATCAAGTGCCAGCTTGTGGCCATGGTCAACCTTTCCCTTCCAAGCACCTCTCTTCCCACCAATATCTTTCCACGCTTCGTCACCAGTATAGGCCTTGTACACTCCCCTGTATTTGATACCCAAAATGTGGATCCCAAACTACACCACCATATTCCAGCAGTGGTCTGACCAAAGTTTTGAACCCCAATCCCCTTAGTTTTCTAGTGCATCCCCTCATCACTCTTTCCAACAGGTGAATGATTCTGAACCCTTTCCCTGTTATCTGTCCAATGTGTCCTGCCCAATTAAGTTAAGTTTATGAGAATTGAGTCTTTCCTGGCGAACAGATGACAGAAATTCTTCTCGAATATTCTGCAGGATCAGTTCTTCCATATGCGACGTTTCGTCAACAGACTTTGCTGTCTTCATCAGGCGAAAAGGTCGAAGTTAACACTACGACGGCAAGACACCGACTGTGCATTCCTTTTCGCCTCACGAAGAAAGAAGGAGCTGTTGTCGAAACGTCGCAAATGGAGGAACTGATCTTGCAGAACAGCCGAGAAGAATTTCTGTCAGTGTAAGTTCATTTTTCAGCAGAAAATGTCTTTTGTTATATTTCAATTAGAGAAGAGTGGGCATATTGTGTATCGATATGGCGCACTCCTAACCTAACTAGGTGGAATATGCTCTGAAGAGTTTGAAACAATCGTTTATTATTGAAATGGCTTGTGTGTGTTGTTGCAAGAGATGTTTAATATTGCACGCCCCATGGTATTAGTGTTTATAAAATGTTTATGTTCTTCCACTGACATGTGTACTGTTATGAAAAAGCTGACATTTCATAAAAATTAAAACATAAAAGTCATTTTCCACTGAATTTTCTTTGTTTTTAATTGAAAGAACACATATCGTGGATACAAGAATTCGCATCAAAAGCCCAAAATGTATACTGCAAATTTACATCAAACGTGTCTTTTTCTATAATTCATCAAATTGACTTTAAAAAAGAGGATTATTTTCATCATTTAAAGTCTTATTACATTTTTATTGATTCTTGTAAAATTTTAAAACGTGCACATACACCCATTAAAAAATAAACGATTCAGTTAATAATACGACAGTGTTGGCAATTAATTTCATTCTCCTGTCTGCAGGTAACCTACGCGATCTACCAACCGAAACGAAAGTGTTCGTTATACTACTTATATCTGCTATACTGTTAAGAACTTGCTTTTTTCGTTTGGGGATCATATTAACAGTTACCTTCGTGTTTGTCATCCTTAGAAGCTATAATAGAAAATTTCTAAAAAAAAAGGGTTGATTATGCAAGACAAAATTACCCGATTATTTAGTACCTCATTTAAGCTCAGTAAAATCAGATCAATTTTTTCTATAATTTCCTTTCTCTTCAGCGACTCAGATTGTCTCAAATAGAATGAATTTTACTGCACTCTTTTTTTTTACATCACTTAGTAACAATTTATTAAGTGTATATGTATATATATTAACAGCATTAAGTATCACCGCATATTACTCAAGTCACGATTTTATTAAAGACTAGAGATCGCCCAGTGGTCGAAATTCGACCATAATTCATTAAGTTAATTAATATTTTTTTTGTAACAGAGTAATAATTATTGCAAATAGTTTCTTGAATTTGTTCTATTGCGTTTGAAAAATTGTCCTATCGGTATCAAGTTTAGTAGCCTACATACATTCCAACGTAAGCTTCGAATGCGTGAAAATGAGGAAAAATCACTTCAAATGTGAGTAGATGCACACATGTTATTAAGCAAGAAAAACACGTTATTACATGTCGATATTATTTCTGTGTGTTTCTTACTCTTAATTTTTGGTCCAGGCTGCATTTCAACCTAACCACAACTGCTATTAGTTACGGTAGACGCCATATATCTTAGCACTGAAAAACAATATGTCAGCCCGCACAGAGAAATCGTAACTGTTACATGATTTTCTATTTGCATGTGGAAAGCAGTTTTTATTCAATACTGTAGACTTAAAAACATGTGGAATAAATGTCAACAGCTATAATAACATGTATGCATCTACCCACATTTTTCCTTATTTCAACATATTCGAAGCTTACGATATTCACTTTAAATCAAATATTATCGCCTAAGGAATGTGTGTACCAAATTTCAGACCGACAGGACAATATTTGTAGGTTCCGACGTAATGCTAAACTCAGAAATAAAGACTTTGCTGCCATTCATGTAATCACTTTTTTTTTAACTACCAGATTTCGTTCAAATGGTGGCTCACCATCATATTACAGCTACATCAATTAGAACTGCATCATTGTAACATCGTATATCTAAATCACGATTTAATTAATTCCGAATATACTCCGTTTCGAAATGTTGCTTCTATGTAAATTCAGAGATTAAGCTCGACTCTTTGGTTTCACCAAAGACCACAGAGTATCTCAATGCTGGAAATGCACGTCACATAGTTGGCTCCGATCCGATTTCATTCACATCTGTAACATGTTTTAACTATGCTTATAATTTTTTATTTATATTTTTTTTTTTTACTGTTGACCAAAGATCACAGACATCGCTAAGTGTCGTTGCCTCTTAAAAACAATTGAATGTATACAACGAAGGATTTATTTTATTTAATTTAATGTATTTTTAACACATATTAAATGTACATTTTGGCTTTATGCACTTCTTCCCCATATAAACTTTAACTATGCCAAATCTCACATTTCTCCGTGCGCGCAATATTCTGAAAAATGTTTCCAAAGTTTTCGCTTAGCGTATTAATATATAGATTAACCGCAGCAACACTCCTTCTTTGATCCATAGACTATTTAATCTGTTGGTACTCGCCAGATTTTCTCTTCTCCAGCGACTTCACACAGATATCATATAACACTGCCCAGTACTTAAAGAAATTTACTTCCTATAAGAAGACAGCATTCAATCTAAAAATGAGAATACTCCATTTTACATAATATTTAAGTATTGATGTTGTTACTAATTAAACATTCGCTTAACACACTTTACGAAAAAAACATTTAATTCAATGTCTTTCAAACTCTTCCTACAATGGTCGGATGTTTCGGACTGTTGAGTGATGAGGATGCTAATGAAACAAATCGTGGAAGCAATGCTAAAGGTAAATAATGAGGAAACCAAAATATTTTCCCGTTAGCAAATATCATAATAGACCTAGTTCAATAGATATCCGTTTAGATGTTTCGGTCTGTTGAGTGGTGAAGAGGATGCTAAGGATCAAATCATGGAAGCGATGCTAGAGATAAATAATGAGAAAACTAAAATGTTTTCTCGTCAGTAAATATTACGATGGGCCTAGATGTGGGCGGGAAAGAGAAGGATATCTTGGAACATGAAATTGTGTAGAGGCTACAGGCAGGTCACAAATGGGAAAATGTCGAAGTAAACATTATTTTCAAATATATTAAAACTTAGGATGTTGAAGATGGTGGTGTCCTAAGTGGTTAAACTGAAAGCTTGGTGAGTAAATTAATGATATTTAATGAAGAACTTCTGGGGAAAAACTTTCGTGATAAATGGGGAAGAAGAAAACACAGAGAATCGAAAGAGTTGTACAAGTTTCATTATGATTTAAGAATATCAAATAAAATATAGTAAACAATGTAAGTAAAAACAAACATATCCCTCTGGAAATTTTTTTTTAACTTCTATTCCGGAGCTGCCATGAATTCAGGACATTGAATTGCTTCTGAAGAAATGTAAGGGCATCCGTGTATCGGTTATGCGGTTTTTCTTAAGAGCTTGAGTAATGTTTGTAATATCAATTCCACTAACACCAACGTACATAATAAGTTATATACGCCCAACATATGTTACAGCTTATCACCGAGAGTGGTGGGTGAACGGTTAACGTTCTGGCCTCGCATTCGGGAGGACGCGGGTTCGAATTCCCGTCCGGGCGTCCAGATTTGGGTTTTCCATGGTTTCTCCAAATCACTCCAGGCGAATGCCAGGATGCTTCTTTCAAAAAGGCCATGGCCGAATTCCTTCCCGTTCCTTGTTCCCAGTCCCATCCCGTCTCTAATGACTACGGAAAAAAAAACCAACTTATCATTAAGTCAATAAAATAAATCACTAAGAAAAAGTAACATAAGATATAGTTGAATATAGCTTTTTTTTATTTTTTTTTTTACAAATTTCGTTCTTCCAGGTAAATCCTAGGAGGCGGGCTGCTGGAGGATCCTTTTCAGCTAACTAACCTAAAGGGAGGGAGGGGAGGGGGGGATGGAAGTCTGACCTTGTAGGGAACCATCCCAGCATTCGCCTAAATTGGCTGAGAAAACCACGGAAAACCCCAGTCAGGATGGCCGAACCGGGTGTATTCCCGGTGCTCCCGAATGATAGGTAGGAGGGCGAATTCGCACTTATTCGACTGTTTGTTAAAACCAGAGTTTTCTGTTCCACAATCGTGTTAAACGCTTCAGCGATACAATCATAATACTTTGTGTTCTATATATTTGTGTCGCTATAGAATTTGAAAAAAAAAAAAAAAAAAGAATGCGTTTGAAAATGTTAAATAAACAAATATTAAAGTTTTCTTTCGTGTAATCTTAGGATAAAAAACGGTAAGTGTTCAAATATTTTATACATATTTTATGCATGTAACACAATTTTAGACCAATTAGTGGACTGATTTCATAAGAAGATTTCTAAGCTACGAGAAATATTTAATACTCTGAATGAAGAAAGCTTCATTAAACCAGAGTCACACCATTGATTTCCAGAACGAAACCTTAATAAAAATAAAAAGCCACAGGGAACGGAACAGCTCGCTACAACATTGCTTTCTCGCGTCTACAGCGATCCTTTCACTTCAGAAAGTTTGTCTTTGTCAGTAACTTTCCTGTCTTCACTGAACAGGCTTCAGTCTTCATCCAAAACTTTTTACTCTGGTGCTTGGTTAGACAGAAGTGTCTTTAGAGAGCTAACTTAATTCATTCGTACATTGAACGAAATCACCCATGCACCAAATACGTGATGAGCAGGGTTCAGTTCATTATGACCAAGAAAATAGAGAAGTATGAATGCAAATAAGACCTTAAAAATCGGTAAATATGACCTAAAAATGATAAATATGACCATAAAATTTCTCCAAGAAGATTTTTAAATCTTCATTGTTCACTTTATTAGATGGGGCGATACTACCATTTCACAGAGTTCTTTAGAAAATTGACAAATTGAAAGATGATGAAGCTGACAAAAAAAGTCGCTGTCAAAAAAAAGTGGCTGTGTACTTTGTCGAGCTTAATTCCGTGATTCATTGTTCCTGTGTCTCGCTGTATCGTAATATTAACTAAGGAACAAGAAAAGACATACACCATGCATTGATCAACCAATTGAATGGATCAAATCATTAGTTCTAGACATAAAAAAATTATACTACATTGTGATGCTCGCAATTGTCCACACCTTTTTCATGTCTTGTTAACATATCTTTTTTCACGTGAAGTAATAGCGTTACAGGTCAAATATTATCTCTGATACTACCCAACATGGTGGGTGAGCGATAACGCTCTAGCTTCGCATTCGGTAGGTCGCGGGTTGGAATCCCCGTACGGCCATCCAGATTTTTGTTTTACATAGTTTCCCTTTTTTTTTAACTTATGGCTTTACGCCTCTTCGACGTCGAGGTCATTAGAGGCGGGATGGGACTGGGGGCAAGGAACGGAAGGAATTCGGCCATGGCCTTTTGAAGGAAGCATCCCAGAATTCGCCTGGAGTGATTTGGGGAAACCATGGAAAACCCAAATCTGGATGCCCGGACGGGGATTCGAACCAGCGTCCTCCCGAATGCGACTCCAGAGCGTTAACCACTCACCCACCACGCTCGGTCATAGTGTCCCAAAATCACTCCAGGTGAATGCCGGGATCGTTACTTCAAAAAGCCATGGAAAACTCCTTCCCGTTTCTTGCCACCAGTCGAATCCCACCTGTAATGACCTCGACTTGGCGTAAAGACTCAAAAATGTTCCAGAGGTTATGGATTTTTGGCGCGAAGACTGTGGCTTAACAATGGAAAGGAATTTGGTCACGGTCTTTTGAAGAAATATCACCTTTTTTTTGCTTGGGCTTTACGTCTCGTCAACGGCGTGGTCATTAGATGCTGGATGGGATGGGGGATAAGGAACTGGAAGGAATTCGGCAATGGCCTCTTGAAGGAAGCATCCCGGCATTCGCCTGGAGTGATTTGTGGAAACCATGGGAAACCCAAATCTGGATGACCGGACGGGGATTCGAACCCGCGTCCTCCCGAATGAGAGGACAGAACGTTAACCGTTCACCCACCACTATCCCGTTGTTTGCCTGCAGTGATTTCGGAAAACCATTTAAAACTGAAGTTTGGATTAGAACCTGTGTCCTCCGCAATGCAATGCCAGAGCGTTACTGCTTCTTCGGCTTTTGATACAATTTTTACTGTTGATTCAGGTAGACAGAACTTCTGCATCTTGCACTGATGGATGCCTTTTTCAGACATAAGATTTTTCACAACCAATCGAATAATCTGTCAGTATATGTTTACTTAGTTGTCACGTTAGTGGTAGTGGGTGGGCCAGTCAGGATTTGGAGCGCCGACTGTTCACGAATAGCTGGCGTGAGAGTTCGGACCTCAGGTAGGGACCAGCGAGAATCGATCATGGCTGAGAATAGATGCGATCGAAATCAGCAACCACAGCAGGTAGCCCTAAGGGCGTTTTCTGCGTGCGCGCAGTAGATAAATGTTAGACTATCTTTAGGCCTACTACAGGAATAGACACACTGAGCATGAGCTGCGAATTGGTGTAATCACACAACTCGCAACTGAATCAGTGTTTTTTGAAAGGGTGTATGTGACCAAATGTTAACATTAACAAAAAATAATCCAGAAGCCTTATTAGAATTTTTATAGCTTTATATGGAATTTAAATTTGTAATATGTTACCTTAACATTTCCCACTATGCCTTTTCCAAAGAAACTGATAGCTCTATCCTCAAAGAACAAAAAACGCAAGAGAAGACAAAATATGAAAAATGTAGATTACGCCATTTAAAAAAAAAAAAAAAAAACACTCGTTCAATTATTTTCATTCATGACAGAGTAGTTCAAAATCTACCTCTTTTACGCTCCCAAACGAAAAATACGCAGAACCATATCTTATTAACTACTACCTGTGCACGGATAATTTATCGGTTAATAGTCTTTGCCTCTTATATAAATAAAATAAATTTGTTAAAGAAACAGACTTGTTTAATTTCCCTAAAACATGCTAATGTCAGCCGATGTACACTGTTGGAAATATGTATTACAATGCAATGGCGGCAAATGGAAATGAATACAAAAAAAAAGGCCTGATAGAGAAAAACCTATGTTATTTCCGAATGTATCAGCTAAAAGTACACAAGAATTTGTTAAAATATTCCGGGCATCAGAAATTTTTTGTTATTGTTGTTTTTACCCTGTGCAGCAAAGAAATGTTGGTTGGTTAGGTATGAAATATGAGAGAAACAGCCCTGTTTATTTTTTTTCCTTTTACTTCTAAATTTAGGTAGTATGAAAATGTTTTAAGTATGTTTGTGTATGTCATTTGTGTCTACCATCCCTTGAGACAGACATAATTCGGATGCTTTTATGGTTGTTGATAACCTGCATCCAAACTTTACTGTTATCAACTGTATAAGAAATACTTGAAGCAATTGTAAATGAAAACACCGTCTGCTAGCAACTGGTTTTTAATTTATATAGACTCAGACGCGTTTCACCACTATGGAATGGAGCATCATCAGTCACTATGAATGGCGTTGTTAAGAAATTTGCAATATTAGTATGCATTACTAATTAATAATCACATTACAAATTTCTTAATAACAGGCAATATTAATATGCACAACTAACTAATGATCATATTGAAAATTTCTCAACAACACCATTTACAGTCACTGACGATGCCCCATTCCATAGGGGCGAAACGCGTCTGAGTCTATATAAATTAAAAACCAGTTGCTAGCAGACGGTGTTTTCATTTACAATAATTGTTTAGCAAGCAAATGCTGAAGCGTGACCAAAGGGCCCTGTGCGTGTGAGAGAAAATTGATTTATATGAACGTATATAAACCATTACACAAAATCCCTAATTAAATCGCAAAGTGAACCTGTTACAGTTTATACGATTTTAATTCTCCGTTTCCGTGTATAAGAAACCAATGTCGCGATCTGTTTGGTGGTAAGGGTTCGTTTTTCCGTATCTGTGAGAACTATACGTATGTAAAGATCAAAAGAACCAGTACGTTTTACTTTGCTCCATAGATTTTATTATGATTACTGTGTGAACGTATCAGACTTACAGCGTGTTACGTTTAATTAACATGTTAAACAATTATGTAACTTACCGGCATTGGGTATTAATCTATGACACTGCCCCTGTGACCTCAACAAGAATGCTGATTGAGGTCACAGGCGACCAACAACCACACCTTAAAACAGAAATATAAAATTTAAAAAAAAACACATTGTACGCTGAAGATACCCGGACGAGAGGCGAAACGCGTCCGTGAAATAAAATAATATCAGCAACAGTTGTATTGGCGTAATTACTAAAGAATAATTATTGATTTAAGAAGCAACTATGGAAGAGATGGCCTACAATAATCAACAAAAAACTAATTCTTGATTATGATATGAGTTGGAGAAAGGATTGCTTCTTGAAGACTTCAAATGTATATACTTCGTCATAACGATTGATGACAAACTAAACGGGGCAGGACACATTGGACAGGTGGTAGGGAAAGGTTTCAAAATCCTTCACTTGTTGGAGAGAGTGATGAGGGATGTAAGAGAATAGTAAGGGAATTGGGTTATAACACATTGATCAGACTATTGCTTGAATATGGTGGTGTAGTATGGGACCCACATTTTGTGTATCCAAAACAGGAGTTACAGCGGGTGTAAAGAACGGCTGCTAGATTTGTTTCTGAAAATTACCGCAGAACACAATCAGTAACCGGTATGATAAAGGAGGAAGAATGGGATTTTTTAGAAGACAGAAGGAGGGTGAAGAGAGTCAGGGGATGTACAAGGCGTAAATTGGTGATGAGGCGTGGGAAGATAGTTCATGGAAGGGTGAAGATGGCCATGACCACAAGCTGACACTTGGTTTCAGGCAGAAGGGGGTGGGAAGATTTTCTTTCTTAGAGAAAGGGGTCAGGGATTGGAATAAGTTACCAAGAGAAAAGATGAATAATTTACCAAAAACTCTGAAAGAATTTAAGTTGAAATTTGCAGAGCGCAGAAGTAGGCGGGCATAGGAAAGTGGGAAAATGGGGTTGTGGGAAAATTACCATCGGAGCGTGCGCTCCATCGCCATTAATTTAAAGTAAATCAGCCACAAAAGATAATGCTACAACTCAGATAATACATTCACCTTTTGCACTCTGTTCTAATATTGTTTTTTGTGTACGTAACTGCGGTTATTTGCTTCCTCAGTTTTCTGACATAAAATGCGTTAGAAAACCGGAAAACGTTATTCAGATTACTATATCAAAGATTAACACACCATAAGCATAATGGAATTGTGGAATTTATTTACGGCGACGGTTGCAAAGATATTACGTTACGAACGTTTCTGTTTTGCTACTAAATGAAAAATAGAAGACATACGCCTTTGGGAGCATCCATAAACTATCTAACCCAATTTTGACCTCCTCTGAACTTCCTCTTCCCCCACGTAGTCTGACGTGACTTTTCGCTCTATTACCCCTCTCCCCCTTGCGTGGGACGTAGCTTTTTTTCCCTATAGATTCCAGAAGACATTTTGTACTTTTTTCTCTTGTCACACTCTCGTAAATTACATACGAATATAATTAAATATTCACATATTGTATTGTGTTCAGTACGTTATTTTCACTGTGACAAGTAATATGAATGAAAAGCTACGTGGCTTGGCTCGGACCCTCCCCCTCCCCCCCTAACGTAGCCCAGGGTAGCTTTCATCACAACCTTCCCCCCTCCTTAAACTGAGTCACGCAGTTTAGGGATGCTCCTTAGTACGTACACCAAGTTCCCTGCAGACTAAGAAGCGGTAATTTGCTAGTTAAATTATAGTTCAGATATGAGTCCCCTCGTATATAGTTGCGATCCCACAATCGAGATAGATGGGAAAGATGTTGTCGTGTTAGTCAAAGCTAACGCTGTATCTTTTTAGATCAGGCTGTTGCCTTGTTGAGTTGGTCCGAGATTCTGACGTCCAAAGAGTTTTAATTGGAAGTAAGCGGCTTAGCCAGGAACTAGTTAGGAGGGCATATCGATTACGGAGCGGTCGCTGTAATACCGCCTCGGAGAACAGGTCGATTCTGAGGTAGCAGATGAAGTTCCATAACCTGATTTAAGTTTTCAGAAAGTCGACCACTGATTACGTGCACGATTTTTTCAGTTCCATCTCACAAAGTAAATCACTAAGACTGAGCGTCATATTATCGAGTAATTGAGGGTAGAGTCTCCAGATATAAAATTTTTAAGAATTAAGGTTCATTTTAACTTTAGAACGTCGGTTTCAAAGTCTTTAAATGCATTTTATTTTTAACTGCTTTACGTCTCTCAACAACTAGGTCTTTAGAGACGGGAAAGGATGGGGGCAAGGAATGGGAAGGAATTCGGCCATGGCCTTTTTTGAAGGAAGCATCCCGGCATTTGCCTGGAGTGATTTGGGAAACCATGCAAAACCCAAATCTGGATGCCCGGACGGGGATTCGAACCGCCGTCCTCCTCTATATTATTGGAATTATTAGTGCGGTGTATCAGGAAACACATTTTATTCTTGAGTAGAAGGCATGTGTAAGAAAACGGTATGAACGATTTAAACTAAATATCTGTATGTAACGAATTTATTTGAGTATTAAAGCGGCTGTATCTCTGGTCAACGTATAACAGTGATTATCGCTGGAACTGCAGTAAAACATTGAGTTGCAGAGAAGTTATTACAGTGTATGAGAATCTGAATTGGACAGCGGCATGATTAAGATGTGAAAACTATTAAAGCAACAAGAAGAAGTCTTAATTTGAATGTATAAAAAAGGATTATGTCTCTTAGTCATTATACTGGTAATAGGTTAAAAGGAATACAAATAAAAAATAGCGACAGTTTCATATTTTCAATAGTTTACGTATGATTAATTCTGAGAATTATCGTAACTGTAAAGTTGTACGTGGCACTATGTTGCGTTTGGTGTGGGGCAGAAATCAATAAATAGTAGCTAATTTACTCTTGTAAACAATGTTTTAGTAAGAGAAATAAAGCGGAAGTCAGAGGCAGGCAGGATGGCTTTGCAGTTCTGAGAGAGTTGTTGGCAACGAGAAGAAGGAACGGTATTGTTATTCGCCAGGGTCCAACCCACGCACTTTGAATGCCAGTTTCGACCGTTGCCTGTCATCCTCCATGTTCGATAATTATCAAAGCGAAGACGAAAAACGTCAATTCGTATGAGAATACGGTGTTCAATGTCAACAATGTGGCTTTATTTAACAAAGAAATGCAGTCAATCGTTTACAATATTTCGTGCACTAATTCTTTTCACAGAAAACATGCTCTGTTATTCCCACTACGAGTTCCAGGTTGAATACAGTAACGATTCGGTTTAATATTCATGAGATTGCGACATAAGGGCTATCTGAATGCTCTGCGGAATATTGCGAACCGAAGGGAATAATCAAATTAGATCCGGTCGGACTACAAAGCGGAACGGTCGCACGGGGAAATTTTTTGTTGTATTTTCGTTAACGAACAGTCAGTGAATGCCAGAATAAAGGCTATATATAACGAACGTTTCAAAGGTTTTATTTTTATCACGACCTGCTGAGAATACAGAATTTTGTAATCGAGTTTACTTTATGCGTTAATGGCAACACTGACTCATTACAGAGTTTTGCTTGGTATGTGAATGTAATAGGAAAACTAAATTTCATAATACTTCTTTTGTTTCATTGCACTAATTAATAAACCTTTCACATGTTTCTGTTTGTACAATTCTTTTAGTCGATATTTTTATATAAACAAATAGACCTTTTTCATATAGATAGAATAAGTCTCAATATTCTTTCCTATTCTCTGGCTTTATGGTCTTCCTCTTTCCAAGTCGATTCGATACACTGTCTCTGGCGGTAGCCGTTCAAAAGTCTTCATCATAGCAGTACTGCCAACCTTACTCTTTGCATCACTCGAATTTCTTATAAACTGCTTTCTAGTTGACAAACATTTTATCACAAATAATTAGGAAACATTTAATCCAAAAGTGACAGCATATGTAAGTCATTGCCTTACAGATATTCAATAATATTGGTGTTATTATTTTCATATGCGTTTTTATTTATTTATTTTTATTGGCATTTGGTGTGTACCATGCAGCTAAGGCGTTCTCATCTCAAACTCACATTAGCTTTTGACTAATTGAAAGAGATACATAGGTTTCCGTCGTCTCTATCGAACTCTCTACACGCCTTTGTCCTCTATTGTGTTTTCTTTGGGTTCTAGTCAATTTTTATATCGCTCAGAATTTTGGGATACCAACCAATACAGAAATTAGAAGACGTATTCGCGTCAGAAACACACAGCTAAGCACCAAAGGCAAACCCTCGTGACATATTACTATGACGTGTATACGCTTAGTGTAGTGAATATCGCTGACTATGAATGTGTGACAGACTATTTGGCGGTATTAAGATCCGTGAAAGTGGTTTTGTTGTGTTGTAGGTATTTTATGTATCTGAAAGTTGAAAATAGTATAAATAAAGCATTAAACGGTTAAAGATCGGTAAAAAAACACGTAACAATATAATCACATGACCGTAATTTTGCAAGGTAATTAATAACCTGTAGATAGTGTAATGAAGTCGGTTGAGTTCGTTGATGTTTTGTGATTGAGAAAATAAACTTTAGTATGGAAAATAGGATCATAAAAGTGCAGAAACATTCCGTTTTAACATTCTCCTTGGAAGCTTTTAACATAATCACTAACCGTTAACTACCGTTGACCGCGTCTTAAGCAATTATAAATGCACTTTTAGATTTTTATATCTTCTTTACTGACAGGATGATGAACAGTGTCTGTGGGGATTCTACGCAGTTTGACGGTGGATTCTTATTTAACTCAACGAGACAAATCGAAAATGAAAGATAAAATGTTCGATATCTCGCTTAGTTCTCGAGATACATTGTCTCAAAATTGTAGTGGTTAGGTTAATTTTACATGAACCCTGGACCAAAAAAAAATTCTCTACACCACAAGGTACTGCAATTTTTTTCTTATGGCTTTGCGCCACATCAATATCGAGGTCATAAGAGGCGGGGAAGGATGAGGGTAACGGGAAAGAATTTGGCCATTGCTTTTTAAAGGAAACCTCCCCGCATTTGCCTCGAGTTATTTGGGAAACCATGGAAAACCGGACGGGTATTCGAATTCGAAACCAGAGCGTTACCCCCCCCCCCCTCTCCCACGCCAGACATACACAGTGGATATTTTGTTTTCTTATTACCAGTTGTGGTTAGGTTGAATTGCGGCCTGTACCAGAAGATAAACGTCGCCAAAGGCAGAAAGAACTATGCCTATGACTAATTTCTACAGTCAATATCTTGAGAACGAAGGGAGATATTAAAAAAAATATTCTTTACTTTAGATTTTAATCGTCCATTTACATAAGAATCCATCTTCAAGTAGGGGCGCCACAGTTATGATAGTGCTGCCGTTGTCTGCCATCTTTTAGGCATCTTAGTCTAGCTCTCCGGTTGTAATAATAAAATCACAAAATTCTCCACAGTTTTTCTTACGCTATCTGAAATAAAATTCATACTCTACCTTGCTTTTTATTCTTGCTACTTTTACTTCAAGATTACTGTCAGTTTTACGATCAGAACTGAGCGTTCCAAGTCTAGCTTAAGCACATTTACATTGCGCAACTACTCGGGTATTACAAATACTCAACACAACTTGTACCGAAATTTTGTACAAATAATATTTTCACTCAAAGTAGAACTAATCGCATAACTTGAGCAGCTTCCTTCCAGCTGCTTCCGTATCATCACGCCATCTTATTCACCTCTCTCGCTCTTCATTAATAATCCTGCACACCGACTTCTCCTTGGTCTCGGACATCCTCCGTCCGCTTTATCTTTTACTGCCAAAGATGTTCGAAAAAATGTCGTTAATATATAACATTTACAAGTTATAATATCCATAATCAACAGAATTTCTATATCAACACAGATTTATAGGTCTGACTGCTGCGCGATGTTTAGGATAACTCACCGGAGTTATATAAGAACAGAAATAATGGAATCAAACGGATTAACGTGAGTTGTTCAAAGATTTCTAGGAGAAAGGCATGGATGAAAAAACATTTGTTAATAGTTGTATATTATCTATTTCTTTTCGCATTGTAATTTAATAGCTATAGTATTATTGTAACAGGTGGCGAAATGTGCACCAGATACCTAACTACTGCAAATTAGCATGGTACATTACTAAAAGATTTTGTCATATTACTATTTAAAGGGCCCACCTAGTTTTATTATTATTATTCTTTAGGTTAGTTATTATACCTTTGAATGTATCGCTGGATTGATTGTAAAGAATAGAATCTTTGTTATTGTGCTCTGGTAATGTTCCGTGATTTTGTTCGCTTAGTTGAAATAAACTTATCTCAATTTTGGACTAACGAACCTGTAATCTTCGGATAATAGTAATTGCTGATGTTGTAAGTGGACTTTGTAATTAATGTAAATATCTAGAAATAAAAAATATTTCGACAAGATTTATACCGTGATCAGGACTAATTAATTTAGAAATAATTAAGTATTTCTACATGGCGACCGTGACAGGACTCGAACCTGGACTTTGTGATTAATGTAGATATGTAGAAAAAATATTTCTACAAGGTTTATACCGTGATCAGGATTAATTAATTTAGAAATAATTAAGTATTTCAACAACTTCCCTACGAATACATTGCGAATGCTCAGCACTTCTACTAACATAGTAACAATGTTTATTTAATTTAATTGCGATGGTGCCCATGCTCCGCTGGCAATTTCCTTAGTCATGTAATTACCTCCTTTTTTTCTTTTAAGAATTACCTTAAATAATTTGAGTGTTAAATTCCTCCCCCATCATCTTTTGCGATTTACAAATTTCAATTTTAAATATGTAATACGTCAGGATTGACAATATTACACGTTTTAATGAAGACAACATCAAATGGAGTGTAAAGTACAATTCAGGCTATTTTTGGAAGATCAATTCTGCCGATTTCGCGGGAGACCAGTTGGTTTACAATGAAGGTTTGAAAAGCCGGTCTGTCTGGGGACAAAAGGCAGATTTATCTGTTGGACGAAGCGTGGAGACCGAAGGTGCGTGTCCAATCAACAAGTGGACAGATTTAGCGCTTTGACAGTGATGTATACTGGGAATCGTGTCACATGTAAGCAGCTTGTTGTTTTAAATAGCGTATTCCACGGAAAGACTCGCAGTAAGATGGTGGGATTTTCTGTAGCGAAAGAGGAGTGTATGTGTGCGGGGCCAGTAGAAAAACAGGAGTTTGTTGTTAACAAACTAATAGTTGAAAATTTTACTGTTTATTTTTTTGGCAAAAAACAGGAGCGTCTGTTGGCTCTCGTAGGTGATTGGCTATGCCGGTGTGGACTGGTGGGGGCAGAGTTTCCTTGCAGCAAGCGGAAAACGCACTCCTGTTCGGTGCTTTCGGTAATAAAAAGCTGATGGACTTAATTAAAAAACATTTAGAAGTCCTGCAGCAGAGATTCGAAAAGTACTTTGGAAAGATTTCGACTTGGTTTGTGATCCATTCGTAGCAAATTCGGAACATCTTCCAATTAATATTCAATAGGAACTCGCAGATTTAAAAGCTGACAGAACTTTGAAATTAAAACTTATTAAATTTCTTTTAGATAAATTTTGGCTAACAAGAAGCTAAGAATCCCCGACATGGCAGTTAATTTGATATTGGGATTGCTAACTATATATTTATTTGAATTGGGCTTCGCGACGTTGACTGAGATTAAAACATCCAAGAGGGAAAGTCTCAAATCCGTCGATGAAGAAATGAAGCTTGCACTGTCAACGATTTCTCCACGGATCAGCCACCTGTGTGAAGTTAAGCAGCCACAAGTGTTACATTGAAGGTATGTGTACAATTATTTACTAGAAAACTGCCCGACCGGTAAGGTGTGCCGCGAGATTTATGGATAACCTTATGTTGTGCCGCGAGTACGAAAAGGTTGCGGATCACTGTTCTAGAACATTTCAGTACATTAAAAAATATTCTAATTCTTTCCAGAAAATTTCAAAGTTTTTTTCAGAACACTTTGGTCGAAATATGAAAATGCCCTAGGTCGACCACTTTCAACCACCATATCTCACACCCCCGTTCAACTACAGACATCCAACCACCATAGTGCACGATGGGAGACTCGAGGCAATTACCTATAACATATGCTACCACCCCAATTATGTAATTATTTATCATTTAAATATTATTTTGCTAATTGTAATTAATTATCATTTAAATATTGATTGTAATGATGTACATGATATAATTTCTAAGCTGGAGGAAGTTCACAGATTAACAAACATTGTCAGTGGGTAGTATATTTTTGAAAAGAATGAGATAGAAAATCTTTGGTCTGATGTGAGAGATTCTTAAAAAAAAGAAGAAGGAAGGTGTGTGTAAAAAGCTGTAGGTGTTGGACTGTGTCGAAGTAACATTATATTAATGTATAGTACTTGTACTATAATTGTATTTTGTTTTGGTTGCGAGCTTTGAATTGATTATTTATTAAAAAAACAGTTGAGAAAATACGCTAATAACTTGGCGTTGTAACTTATGTAGAATTAGCGACCATTTGATGAGCTATTTTATTACCACTGAATATCTTTAAATATTTTTAATAAAGGTGACCTCTACTCTGTGTACGTGGCTCAAAAGACGACTTATTTAGGGCCACGTCGTCGTAAAATCTACACCGAGCGTGGTTGTGTAACGGATAGCGTTCTGGCCTCGCATTCGGGAGGACGGCGGTTCGAATCCCCGTCCGGGCATCCAGATTTGGGTTTTCCATGGTTTCCCCAAATCACTCCAGGTGAATGCCGGGATGCTTCCTTCAAAAAGGCCATGCCCGAATTCCTTCCCATTCCTTGCCCCCATCCTTTCCCGTCTCTAAAGACCACGTTGTTAAAAAGGGACGTTAAACTGTTACAAAAAAAAAAAAAAAAAAAAAAAAAAAAAAAAGATCTACGGAGTTTCGAGCAAATAATTAATGGGATTTGCTCGACTTCAATTGGATGAATTTTAAATGATTGGAGGTTACATACCACACACAAACACCAGTGGTCTGCGCTATGCAGCTGGGGCTCCAAAGTGAGAAATATGCATACTCACATATATATATATAGTCTGAAGAAGTCTAAAATAAATTGTATTATAATTGCTTGAGAATTAATTGGGGTTTTGATTCTTTGCAATATTATTACTATCCCTGCCCACTCCTTCTATTAACAGCTTTGATGCATATTTTATGTAAATGATTAATAATTACTGATTTGCTAATAACCCTTGAAGCACAACGTATAAATAAGTTATTACTATTCATTAATGTGGCGGAAGGATTTAACTATCGTACCAGCATTCTGGAACGTTATGATACAAATGATATTATTTTCAAACTGGCCGACGTTCAATGTACCTTCTGCGTTATATCTATCGCGGCTTTATTTTGCAAAACAATTCGTGGAATAAACTTTACGACAATCGATAATAATCGAAAAAAAATTAACGCTGCACTGAAAGTTCGCGTCTAAGCCATTACAACTATTCTAGTAAAACCAAAATTCGTCCTGACAATAGAATTTATGAAAAAAAAACCCAATGACATACTAATGAAGTCCTACATTAGAAAGAGTTCTTCTAGGTTAAGTATTCCTTATTTGCTGGGCTGCGATAAAACGAATATATCTATATATAGCAGAAATTCGTCGTCATTATAACTGCATTAGATAGTAGGCCTAGTGCGTTCAACATACATTTTTCACAATACATTTTATAAGCAAGAAAAATATAATATTATAGGACAAGCATAAAGTGATAAATTAGATTGTAAAAAAAAAAGTTTCATAAGAAATGTAATTTATGGCACATTCAGTTGCTTTCAAGGACTCAATCATTTGCCCTGCGAATTATCTGACCAGACGACGCGATAATTTTTTTGATTTCCTGCATCTTAAACTGGACGAAAATCCCTACAGTTTCAATTGTTGATTTGAATTTAACTTACATAGTTCCAGATCTGCCTGTCCTGGTAGTTTGTTGCCGACCATGACTGAAAACAATGGCTTTCTGATTCTCATAATCTCTTCGTAAAGCATCGAACCATGTAATATGGCAAACTGTAAACGTATTGGAAGAATTAAAAGTTGAATGGGATTTTATTGGTGCACAATACTGGTTAACGATTCATTTGGCTACATGAAGAGAAACGGATTTACGTTGTAACTCCGACAACTTATACATAGAACTAGCTTCTAAATCCATCAAAACAGATTGGCGAACGCAAAGTTCTGGCAATTAATTTCTTCAGGTTTAATATAACAGCGACATACAATATAGCGGAAACATCTGCACCCAATATATACCTTGTAATCTCGTCAAAAATAAGGGGCTGAACGCAATATTGTGGAAGTCCATTTATTCAGAGTTGCTTAAGTAAATGGAATTTATATTAAATAACGCTCATAACCTTAAAATGATGTAATGTTGTACATATTGTAAGAGTGATATCTGGGGACAGAGAGTGTAAGAAACATTTACATGTATTGAATATAAATAAACAAGATGCAATTAATTTAAACTAAATATATGTTTTTTCAGTGTTCTAGCAATTAATTTCTTCGCGGTTTCATAACAAAATAGAATGCCGATAACCTCGATTTTGCTGTTACATCTTTGGCCGTAATTAGTCCGGTAACGAAGGCCGGGCGCGTTGAATTAGCGTTAAGGACACAGTGACACAGAGACAAAAGTGCCTTTTTATATAGACAGATTCTGAGTGTGAACATCAGAAATATAAATTGAAAAAAATCTTTAAAAACCTACTGCTGCTAAGACTTCTTTACCACATAAACTAACAGAAGAGAAGACAAAAATTTGTTTCAAGGATCGTTTGGAATATCACACGACGAAACACATTCCTGTTGAGAAAATAAGCCATTTTTCACTTAATGTACTGACATAATGGGATATTTTATTTGCATTTTTTTTATTTTGCCTTTAGGCTTCGTCGACGTCAAGGTCGTGAGAGGCGGTAAAAGACTAAGGAAGGAATTAGGCCATGGCCTTTTGAAGGAACACTCCCGGCATTTTCCTGGAGATATTTGTATAGCCGGACGGGGATTCGAACCCTAGTTCTCTAGAATGGAAGGTCAGAGCGTTACCGGTCACCCACCACGGTCTGTTTTTTTTATTTGTTGATGAACCTCCCTTCCCTTCTCCCCCTCCCCCATACGAATGTTCAGGTAGATGTACAATATGTCAGCTGAATTTCTCGGAATAGTCTTAGCGTAACAACCACTTAAAACTCTAAGTTACACAATCGATGTCATGTCAGCGGAACTTCTTTTTGTTTCCAGTACTATCTCGGAGCCCCGCTGACGAAAACAAAAGTGTTTTCCGTGCGGGCGAGTCTGAATAATATTAGGTCGGGAGCGGGCAGGTACCCTGCAGCCCCGCTGAATATTCAACGTTGCGTAACCATCGATCCACGGCGGGACCCAGGCTGTGATCGGAATACAACACTCGACCCTGGCCTCACAACCAACCCCCAACTTCAACTCTATCGACAACTTCAGTTTCCCTATCCCAAGCTGTTGTAATGTTTTATATGGACAGTTGCACTTCATGGGGCAGAGACGATGTAACATTACAGAGCGGTAGGCTAACGAACTGTTAAAGTTCATCTATGTCAAAGATGTCGATAATCGATATCTATCATAAGTACTTCGTAGTACTAAACTCTTTGTAAGCAGCAGCAGTCGTTGTATGATTGTCGCTGGTGAAGGTAGCGCGGCAACGATAATGTTGTGTAAGTGTGGAGTAATGGAATTTTCCCGAGTGTAAATGGATTTCTAATTCGCGCTTCCGCGCCGGAGCAGAATATTGGCTGTCGTTTACGCCTCGTTCGGACAGACCAAGTTGTACAAACCGCATTTGGTGAGTGTATAATAAGTGGTTGATGAACAGTGATTGGTGTGAGAACAGTGATTATGCTAATAACTGAATTTACGCTAAGTGATTGCACTTTTCACTCCAGCGGACCTATAATCTCGGATTAATATTATTTTCAGTTGGTGGTCGGCGTATACGTGTTCTTTAAAACCAAAACTGTGTGAATAAACTTACTACAGCATTAAACAACTGTGTTTGTTTTCAGTGCTATAATACCCCGTACAGTATAAAATGTTTAAACCAGGGGTGTCCAACCCAAACGATCTTGCGGGCCGCTTTGGAAATGCAGCATAGTTCCTCAGCCCGCATATAAAATTATATATCCCTATATTAGATTTAGACCCACTACAGATATTTTTTGGAGTGAACATAATTTAATTATTCTGCGAACTGATAACTGTAAACTCGTGACTAAAACATGCAATATCTGTCATATATTCGCAGGATAATTATATTAAAA
Organism: Vandiemenella viatica; assembly: GCA_031002005.1. Taxonomy (NCBI): domain Eukaryota; kingdom Metazoa; phylum Arthropoda; class Insecta; order Orthoptera; family Morabidae; genus Vandiemenella; species Vandiemenella viatica. Next base: position 222,303,471 of record JARYHS010012519.1, on the reverse strand, counting down.
TCAAAGTTAATTTTTTCTCATTATTTCGACAGTTAATTTTTGAATATATGGTTGCACAAATATTGTATTTTTTTTAATACATTGGTTTTCACTACTTTGGCCATTACAAAATAAGTATATTTTGTAAAAGTGTGATGAATCTCGCGGGTCACAAAAATGTTCAGGGCGGGTCGCGAGTTGGCCACCCCTGGTTTAAACTATACCTAGGATTGGTAAATTGCTTGACATTACGTCGACTATCAGCTGTGGCGACCGCATTGTAGAAAATAAGCTTAAACGATGTCCGAAGTTAGGTTGGTCAAAATACCAGTGTATAATGATTATAATTTGTATGAATTCAATGACTACAGTAAAACAGAAGTTTTACAACGAGAGGATGAAAAACGGATAGAAGCATTTGGGATGTGGCTGTAGAGGAGAAATTAGAGGATTCTCTGGTTGGAGAAAGTAATGTTGAAGTGCTGGAAAGGGAGGATGAGAGGAGGAAACTACTGCAGGTTGTAAGAGAAAGAAAGAAGAAGTGAATGGGACACTTGCTGAGAAGGGAGTGCTTGCTAAAAGACACCTTGGAAGTGATCCTGGAAACTATCGTCCCATATCTATAACATTTTGTAGTAGAGTTATGTAGCATATTACATGCTCGAACAATATGAATTTTCTAGATGAAAATAATTTGCTTACAACAAATCAACACGGATTTCTGAAGAAATGATCATGTGAAACACAGCTGGCCATATTTACACACGATGTAATGAAAGTTATTGATGCAGGTTCAAAAGTAGGCGCAATTTTTTTTTTAGATTTTCAGAAAGCCTTTGACTCTGTGCCACACAACCGCCTATTAGCGAAGCTTCGAGCGTACGGTATATCGGATCAGCTTTGTGAATGGATAAAGGATTTTCTAACTGGTCGGTCGCAGTATGTCGTCGTTGAAGGCGAAAGTTCTTCTAATCTAGATGTTACATCGGGGGTACATCAAGGAAGTGTAATAGGACCACTTCTTTTCTTAATTCTTATAAACGATCTCGGAGACAAAGTGAAAAGCCTTTTTAGATTGTTTGCTGATGATGCGGTTATTTATAGGGAAGTAAGAAATTTAGCCGATTGATTAGAAATCCAGCGTGATCTGGATGTTATTTTGGCATGGTGTGCTGAGTGGCAACATACGCTAAATTTTAAAAAGTGCATGAGAATGAGCAGAACTAACAAAAATAATCCAATTGTTCAAAAATACTAGTTAAACAATTCATTATAGATATGGTTGATTCTATGAAATATTTGGGAGTAACAGTACAAAGGAACATGAAATGGGACATACACATTAATTCGTTAGTAGGTAGAGCTAATTGTGGGCTGCTATTCATAGGTCGAATCTTGAAAAATTGTAATGAACAAACAAAGGAGATAGCGTACAAATCTCTTGTGCGTCCACATTTGGATTATTGTTGTGCCATTTGGGACCCGTTTCGTAAGGGGTTGATCGAAAGTATATAAAAGTTCAGAGAAGAGCCGCTCGATTCGTGACCGCTTGCTACAGTCCTTATGAAAGCGTCACAGAACTGATTAGTAGACTAGGCTGGGAGTCTCTGGTAAATAGACGACGCACGTTTCGTTTAAACTTATTGGTAAACATGTGTACTCCAACTTTCACTTACGAGTGTAGTGAAATACTTCATCCACCAACCTGTTTAAGCCGGAATGACAGGAATGATAAGATTAGAGAAATCAGGTATCGCTATGATTCTTATATGAATTATTTTGTCCCTCGTACCATTAGGGATTGGAATGCACAACAAAGAGATTAGCTTTGGTGCTGAGCACCCTCTGCCACCCACAGTTTTGTGAATTTCAGAATACAGATGTAGATACAAGGACTAGAAGAGTGAGAGGAAAAAGGAGGAACAAGATCATCGATGACATCAAGGTAAACGGAAACTACCTGGACCTGAAGATGAGGTCAAAAGACAGGAAGGTATGGAGAGCACCCATGTGAAACCTGCCTTAGGTCAGACCACTTATGATGATAATGAGGTCCTTATATACTATCTGGATTGGAGTTTCAATGTATAATCCGAGATTAGGATTACGATTACTGTTTTCTGACGAATTTCCAAACATCATGGAATTTGCAGTTAACCTTTTCCTAAGTTTTCCTAGTTAGATTAGATGTTTGTGATTTTTGAACCAGTGTAATGTAACACATTCTCATCGGAATGTTCAGTGCTGCAATTTTTTTAAAGTGAAACTTCTTTTGACCGCGGTGATAAGAATTTGTCAACGTTGTAGAGGACATATTTTAATTATTTTAGATATTTCGACCGAACGGAAGCTGCCATTCGTCAGCTCAGCAGCTATGCCGGAGCGTGGCTGAAATCACACGCGCGGCTGATTTCACTTTGTAGCGAACAACTAGAAATCTCGCTAGCTCGTATCTGATCTAGGGAAGCGGCAAGCACTGCCTCGGATCGTCGATCGATCGATCGCCGCTACTACCCACCGATTCTCGTTCGATTATCTGTTCTAGAATGTTTTCTATTGCAGAAACCTAGCCTTTGCTCACATCGCGTGGAGTGTGCAGATGTATTTTTCCTTGTGGCTGAACCAATATGTATGCTGCAATTAACATGGACCATAGTGGCTTGAGTATTTCATTCGGCCAGACTCAGTGTTTCTCAAAATTTTTATCTCCACGTACTACCCCTATAAAATTTTCCAGGCAATGGCGAACCCCCTTGAAAAAAATTGCGCCCGTTTCTTTAGCTCCACTAATAGCGACAATGGGCAACAATTAACAATATTCACCATTGTGCGTCTTATATGCATGAGATAGCCAGTCCGCCATTACGTAAATCTTGTCGCGAAACCCCTACGACCAACTGGCGAACCTCTAGGGCAGGGGTGGCCAACCCAAATGATCTTGTGGGCCACTTTGGAAATGCATCGTAACTCCGCAGGCCGCATATAAAATTATATATTATACAGGGTGTTACAAAAAGGTACGGCCAAACTTTCAGGAAACATTCCTTACACACAAACAAAGAAAATATGTTATGTGGACATGTGTCCGGAAACGCTTACTTTCCATGTTAGAGCTCATATTGTGGACGGCTGTGATACAATACGCCATTCTCCAGGGCTGCATCAGCGCATCAGGGATTCCAAGCGACGGAGGGTGGATGCATGTATCCTCGCTAACGGAGGACATTTTGAACATTTCCTGTAACAAAGTGTTTGAAGTCACGCTGGTACGTTCTGTTGCTCTGTGTTTCCATTCCATGTTTAATGTGATTTGAAGAGAAGTAATAAAATGAAAGTAAGCGTTTCCGGACACATGTCGATATAACATATTTTCTTTGTTTGAGTGTGAGGAATGTTTCCTGAAAGTTTGGCCGTACCTTTTTGTAACACCCTGTATATTGTATTAGATGTTCCAAGATGCGCGTGCACTATGAGTTCGCAGAATATGACATAATTATTCTGCGAACTGATAGCTGTAAACTCATAAATGAAACAGGCTATATCTGTCATAAATTCGCAAGAATATTATTTTTAAATTAAAGTAAATTTTTTTCTCATAATTTCGACAGTTAATTTGGAATATATGGATGCAAAAATAATTTTTTTTTTAAATGCAATGTTTTTCACTACTAGGGTAAAACCAAGAACTTCTTGCAGACAACTCTTTAAGAAACTCAATATTCTTACAATGTATTCTCAGTATATATATTCTCTCATGAGCTTTGTCATAGAAAATTTTAACCTGTTTACACCTAATTCACAGGTACACAGTTTCAATACAAGAAACAAAAATAACTTGCATAAAACACAAACATCTCTGTCATTAGTACAAAGAGGAGTTAATTATTCTGGGATACATCTGTTTAGTAAACTACCTAATCGTATAAAACAGCTTTCAGATAATAAAGATGTATTCAAACAAAAACTTAGAGATTATCTTATTGGCAACTCCTTCTACTCCATTCAAGAATTTGAAGAAAATAATTAATTGTACTCATTATGACGTTTGCAAAACTCAGTTGCAAAAATGTATGTTTATTATTATTTCTTGTATTTGTAAAATATGTATATATATATATATATATTTACTATGATATGACTCATATTATGTGTATATGTATCAACAATGACGTGTTTCACATCCCAGAGGTACTTCCTCAGCAGGGATCCATGGAACAAGATTGATAAATAAATAAATAAATAAATATATTTTGTAAAAGTGTGAATGCCAAGACGGGTCGCATGTGGCTCGCTGGCCGCGGGTTGGACACCCCTGCTCTAGGCGCTCGCGTACTCCACTTTGAGAAACACTGGGTTGGAGCATAAGAAACCCTTATGATTCTCCGATCCCACCCAGCCCAAGTTTAGGTGTCAGTTAGTAGAACAAGAGCCGCAGTACAAGAAAAGAAGAGATGCTTCGCAAGTCTTAGGAAAACATTTAAAAAACGAGTTTAATCAAAATACAGAATACCCACCACAGCCATCAGACAAATACAGACATTACAGCGTTGCGCGTTACAATCTACGCGTTACGCATTGAGTGCGCATAACGTTCTGCACATGTTCTCTTACCATTATTCAAATGTCGCTCTTAACGGTAGTTTGATGTAAGCAACCACGATGTTATCCGATTTCATTTAAATGCATATTGACCAGTGAGTACATCTTAAACAGTATCCGCCACGTCGTTGTGAATTACTGTAGTCCCCGTTACGTTTTTCTGTGTATTTATGGGAGCTTAGAAGCTAGTTGTTAATGAAAATCGATTGTAAGAACGGTTGTCAGATGATTGTGTAGAAGATATTCCTCGACATAATAGCTCTAAAACACAAAATACAGAATAAGGATAGACGCAATACCTTATACTCTAGCAAAGTTTGCTTTAAATTATTAATAATTTTCTTTTCTTTACGGGAATAACTTGCATGAAGTTTATATTTACAAATGCCATAAATATAGTATCATTTGTCCTCTCGAATGCGAAAGAAACATAAAAACACACAACATAAACAGAAAAAAATAAATAGAAAAATACAAAGATGTTTCACTTGTTGCGTTTGTATACGCTGATACTCTTATCCGTTTTTCTTTTCTTTTTTTTTCCTTTTATTTCTTATTTTTATTGTACAAAATTTATTTCAACGATGAATTGCGGGAAAATATTATCTGTAAGCGAGTGTTTGGTGAAACATAAAGCAAAAACTTCAGTACTAAATTGGATGGATTTTTCACAGTTTGAAACATTAGAAGAAATGATAGTTGATACCGGGAACAGTCAAGAGCCACAGATCATGTTATCTGTCAGATGAGCACTCCTTTACGAGGTACCCTCCAAGGATGACGCTACAGTACAGTTAAACACTCCATTCTATTTAATATAGAACAATTTTTGTCAGTTATATTCCGTAAGTCTTTAGAGGAGAGAAAACTACCTTCTCAATGGAAGAAAGCGCAAGTTGTAACGATGCAATCGATGTATCGATACGTGACGCTTAGAGAGTATCTTGACAGAAGATGGAGGGAGACTGAAGAAGTGTGGTCGCGCGGGGGACAGTATGTTAGCTAAAAGGAACTTGAGAAAGCGCGACAATAGTTTTGGTGGCGGTGTCGGCGATAGTTTAAGTGCAATACAGGATGAGTGAGAACGGTGGACAGTGAAATTGAGTGCAGTCAGTGTGTGATGGTTGTTACGATCTGAAATAGTCGTGTTCACTTCGTAATCGGACCTCGCCATCTTCAGATCCACGGAGTCCGATTAGAGTTACATATCTGGTGGTTTACAACGGTGCACTGTATCTTCTTTGTGATCTTTAGGCTTAATAAAGGCAAAACTGTGTTGAAGGAAGATTGTTTAATTGGTGTGGTTGTGGCTCCTTTGAGTAATTTTAAATATTTAATTTCTGGTAATTACCCGTTGCGGCCGAATATGCAATCATTTGAAGTTGATCAGCACTGAATGTTATAATGAACTTGTATCGTCATGTTCAGAGAAAACGAACAATATCAATTAATCAGAGGATCAGCGTTTGTAGCGTTACAAGGCGATTCCCGTTTTCAAGATAGGAGATCGGGGAGATCCTAAGAATTACCAACCCATATCTCTAAAATCTGTTTGCAGTAGAATTCTGTAGGATATCATCTGCTCTAACATTATGAAGTTTCTAGATGAAAACGAGTTACGTACACCGTATCAACACGGATTTCGGAAGAATAGATCGTGTGAAACACAACTGGCCCTATTTTCGCATGACGTGGTGAAAGTTATCGACGCAGGTTCACAAGTTGATGCAATTTCCTTGGATTTTCAGAATGCTTTTGACTCTGTACCGCACAAACGGCTTTTAGCGAAGATTCGAGCGCACGGTATATCTGATCAGATTTGTGAATGGATACGCGAATTTCTAACTGGTAGGTCACAGTATGTCGTTGTTGACGGGGAAGCCTCTTCTAAGATAAATGTTACTTCGGGCGTTCCTCAAGGAAATGTAATAGGACCACTTGTTTTCCTAATTTTTATAAACGATCTCTGTGACAACGTTAATTTCAGGCTGCGATTGTTTCCTGATGATGGTCTTATCTATAGGGAAATAAGGTGTTCCGACGATTGCTTAGAAATTCAGCGCGATCTGGATGTTATTTCGGAATGGTGCCATTAATGGTAGCTTACACTTAACTGCAAAAGTGCAAGGCAATGCAAATAAGTAAGAAAAAGAATCCGTTTGTTCACGACTACAAAGTTAACAATTCAGTTGTTGACACGGTTGATTCCTTGAAGTATCTGGCCGTAATAGTACAAAGCAACATGAAATGGGACTTGCACATAACTTCCGTCGTAGGCAAAGCTAATTCAAAACTACGATTCATAGGTCGTATTTTGAGAAGCTGTAATGCTCAAACAAAGGAAATAGCGTACAAAACACTACTGCGTCCGCATTTGGATTACTGTTATGAAATTTGGGATCCGTATCGCAAAGGATTGATTGACACTTTAGAGAAAGTACAGAGGAGAGCCACTCGATTTGTGACTGCTAGTTACAGTCCTCACGAAAGTTTCACAGAATTGATACATAAATTGGGCTGGGATTGTTTGGCAGACAGACGAATTTCGTTTGAATTTACTGGAGAATATGCGAAATTCTTTAATTTACGAGTGCAATGAAATACTTCTTCCACCAACCTATTTTGGTCGGAATGACAGGAGGTATAATATTAGAGAAATAAGATGCCATACTTTTCCGTTTATGTATTCTTTCTTTCCTAGTTCTATTCGGTAGTGGAATTCACAGAATACTTTTGAATTGCAGAGTATAAATGTAAATGTAGAATATCTATAATAATGACTAACATCCACATGTCAAACACTTCCTGTACGCTGATGACCTGGCAATCACTGTACAGGATCCAGTGTTTCATTGTCTCGAAGAACAGCTAGAAGAAGCACTAGTAACCATGTCCACTTTGTTACAAGGGCAACTCTTTGAAACCCAATCCATCCAAAACCCAGATCTGAGTATTCCACCAACGTTCCAGAGTGGAAAAACGGAAACTACGTATTACATGGGAAGGCCATTCATCGGAACTTACAGATCAGCTAAAATATTTAGAGCCACAATAGGTAGAAGTATTACTTAGGAGAAGCACTGCCTTACAAATGCAGCTAACTTACACAGGAAGGACAATATCCTAAAAAAGTTATGTTGCAGTGAATGGGTGGTCCTGCGTTCACTCGCTAAAGCCAGGGGTGTAACTACTATGGGGTTAGGCGGTGCAGTGCTCCGGGGCCCCTACGCTGAGGGGTCCCCAAGCATACCTCAGGGGGCCCCCAAGAGCATCTGTGGGGACCCCCAAGTGCAGTTCAAGAGGGTCCACGGGCCTTCACGGCTAACTGGCGACCTATTTTTTTAGCTCTACCGTCGTCTAAGGGGGCCTCAGAGACACAGACACAGAGGGCCCCCTCACTCCTCAGGGTGCCCCCAACCACTGCTCAGGGGGCCCCCAACCACTGCTCAGGGGCCCCCAAGCACAACTTAGGGGCTCCCAGCCTCAGCTCAAGGGGCCCCTACCAGCAACACAAAGCAAGAAAAACGTCGCCCATCTGGCCGGAGGGCCCAAAATAAATTTTTTTGCACCGTGGCCCTTGTTGACCGAGCTATGCCACTGGCTAGAACACTCTGTTTTTCCAATGCAGACTTTAGAATCTTCCTCACGTTCAAAGAAACAATACGTAGCTTTGAATGCAACTTGTCGGTTAGTGGACTGCCAGCATGAAACCAATCTCGCTCAATACACCTACTGTACAAGGCAGCTGGTAAAGCACGAGAGGCAAGTAATGTTCTGGATACCACGCCCTGCGCCTAGTAGGCTAATATCCGGGACTTGCTTTTCCAAATTGCAGAAATGTTGATCTTCCAAAATGAGAAAAACTTTTCGAGTAAAATTGAACTGGTAAAATGGAGAACCTTCGTCCGTACAAGAAAAAGAGTGGCTTCAGTAAGGGGGCATCCACAAATTGCGTCACAAGAATTTCATGATTTTTTGACCCCTCCCCCTCCCATGCCACAGGTTGTCACATTTGTGGGACCCCCCTCTCCTGGTGTGACGTCACATTTTTTGCAATTTATAAATTGAAACACCACTTCCAAAATGATTTATGAATTTGTAGTTAAAAAATCATTTCAACAATAAATCAAACATTTAAGAAAATATAAAAAAAACATTAAAAAATCGAATTAATGATATAAAATTGAGTCATCATGTGTCCATGGATTTTGAACCCATTCCTTGATGCTGTTTATTATTGGCATAATAGTCACTTTATTCTTGATTTCGATAGTGTTCGGAACATTCGATGTGTCAACATCATCTTCAGCCACGAGCCAAAAAGTGATACAAATTATGCATGTGATGTCACGAAGTTTATGACACGTCCCCCCCCCCCTTGTCACACGATGTCACGCAATGTCACACATTGTTTACTCCCAACCCCCCCCCCCTTTTTTAAGGTGTGACGTAATTTATGGATGGCCCCTAAGAGTGAACTCGGGGTCTCACAACAGACGATCGATGTGAATGCAGAGAACAGTAGACCACGGATCACCTCTCTGCTTGCAAGCAGCGCCAATTTTCAACAACTCTCGACAACCTATGGACGGGAAGAGAAATCGACAACTATTTCCGACAGTGGATAAAACTTTGATGATGTCCTGACACGAAAGAGTAAAGTAAATGTTAATTTGTTTTTTGTCTTTAAGAACATGGTAAGAACGGAGACACCATTGTAAGATAAGGTTAACCTTAAAGATAGCAGGGCTGCTGAATATGCCATTGCTGAATTCATCTTGTATCCAGGGACTGTTGTGTAACATGCAATATTGTATCTTATAAATGAATACAATTTTCATCGACGTTATTTATTTATAATTCTCGGGAAACAAACCGAGTAATATTATTATTGATGCACAATATTTCGGCGACATAAAACTCCGTCGCCATCTTCAGGTGCAGTTGTAAGCCTTGAAGTCTGCCTTGAGCGCGTTGTTTGAAAACTGGCATGGCTTCAAGGCAGACTTCAAGGCTTACAACTGCACCTGAAGATGGCGACGGAGTTTTATGTCACCGAAATATTGTGCGTCAATAATAATATTACTCGGTTTGTTTCCCGAGAAACGTTTATAAATATTGTATCTTACCTCACATCATAAAAATATGCCAGATCAGTAGACTTTACTATTCATTCCTAACAGACATGATGATTTTTATTCTACGGCTGTGAACAACATTAGAAGTAACATGTTAGTTGGCCGATACCAATGTCAACAGGCAATATTACTACTGCGTAATGTACTGTTACTATTGTTACTATTCCGCCATTCACTAAAAGTTGGTGGCGGCATTGCTCCTATTCTAATGTGTGACCGTTTGTACATAGGAAGGGATATACGGGATATGGCAGCAGGCACCCATGGGTTATTTTCAGGCACCACCCCGGAAGTCGCCTGGAGTGATCTGGGAAAACCATGGAAAACCCAGATCAGGATAGCTGAAGCGGTTTATCGAGATCTACTCCTAGCGGATTCAAAGTTTTCCCGTTCGATAAATCCTTCCTATACCATTCCATAATCGCTCCTGGAAAAAATGAGTATAGAAATGAATCTGTTCTGACACTGATTTCTCTCGTCTTATTTTCTCCGTCACTCCTGGATATGAATGTTGCAGGTAGTAGTGTGTGTTTGCTGCCGTGCTGAAATAGGTCAGTCGTGAATTATTCAATCAGCTTCTGCCGAGAGCAACGCCTTCGGTGTTCCAGATCTTCCCAACATAACTTATTCAACATCGCACTTACGCTTTCCCTCCAACTAAGCAGGGTGATTCAGGAGGAATCATAAATATTGAAGGAGATGGTAGTATGAACAGTATGGACAATATTAAGTAAAAAAGTTCATATAAACAACTGTTCGATTTCCATTCGTTTTGGAGATACATGTTATGCTGGAGCTTCCTTACCCCATTAGATTTTTCTGTGTGGAGATGGTTGAGAAACGAAGTGTTCAAAGAAAAAGTGAACAGAAGAGACTAATTACTAGCTGGCATTGTAAACTCTGCTACCCTCATAAAAGTACAGCAAGACGTACTCAGCAGAGCTACACGTACTGCTGCGAGATGTATTGGAATAGATGGTGGGATTTTCGAACATTTAATTTAACCTTTTGTTAAATATGAGTGTGTTTTTGCATGAACAAAGTCCTTCAATAAGTTACTTGTGTGCTGTTGATCATTTTATTGGGTTTATTTTATGCAAAACATTCCAACACCTGTAACTCCAAACCGAATGGAAATCTGACACATGTTTATTTGCTGCAACTAAAACAACATAACTAAAAAAACGAGCTCTCTTGAGTTATAATCTTAGGATGAACCATTCTCGTAAATACTACAACTTGCAGATAAATTATTTTCTAGTGAATGCATAAAGTTGTTGCACACGAGACATTTCAATTGGTCCTTCTATAAAATTGACGTTTTTTAGTTGTCTCACTGTTGCAGCAAATGAGTGACATGTTTATATCAACTTTTTTACTCAATATGTTTCCTACTGCTACCTCCATCAATATTTACCATTCCTCCTGAATCACCCTGTATATACCTGACACGAATCGGTCGTCTCTACGTTGGACCTTCTCCAATTCTTGCATTAACTCCTTTCGTTGAGGGCCTCATACAGAATAACGATATTCCAAATAAGGTCGCACCATTGCTTTGTATGTAATAGAATTAACTTCCGGTGTACAAACCGATTGTCTTTCATAAGAACGGAATGCGAGGAAATTTAGAATACTTACTGCGTTTTTCACTTAGTATTGCGAAGCTAAAAACACGTTTGAAATGTCCGCTTTACGGTGTATTGCTTTAATCAGCCGTACCTCATCGACTCACAAGACTATTTATGCCCTCCGCCTCTGTGCGGTAGGAGTCGAGTGGTCTCCTGAGAAATCCGTCTAAAAACCTCCGCTTGCAGTCGCTGGATCGGGTTTGTACGTCTCCCTTTTGTTAATGTCTGCGTTTGTCAGAAACGAACAAAGCTCTGCGGCCTTCGCTTTGTCCGCCTTAATCGGCTGTCGCGAGGTTCTTCCGTTTCATGCTTTACGAGTCTTTAGATGCAGATGAGCGTTGTCGTTTTATAGGTGAAATTACTAGTTCCTCGAAAAGCAATTAACTGAGGTTTAACAATATAATTTCAGATTACAAACAGAAGAGTGTGCAGGACAAAAACGACGAGTCTATGCGACGGTGTTGTGGAATTAGCGGACTTTTCATCTAGACATATTTACTGAGCTTGTGACAGGATACCTGGAAGCCGTTTCGTTGTTCTGAGTGTCACTTGGTACAGTCGTTACGACGTATTATGAGACTGTAAATATAACGGGTTGTGAACTATAGTGGTTCAAGTGTCAAAATAAATTATCTGAGTAAAACGGGTTTTTGTAAATAGAAGTAGTACAAGTGACATATAAACAAAATCAGATCGAACGCAATTTTTTAAAAATAATAATTAGTTTATTTTAAATACATCATCATTCTATGTACAGGAATTCATTTTTGTTACATACAGAATTCAACACGAAAGTTCAAAGCAAATAGTATGAAAAAGTAAGGCTCTGTATTTATCGTAAACTAACATCTTTTCAGCTAATGTTTTTCAAAAACGCAATGCTATTATTTACAGACAAAATGTACCCTGCACAGAATCGTCTCTATCTTCCATGCATCTACACAGACGGAAAAAAAAATCCCAACACCAAGAAAAAATTATTGTAGAGTAATGAAATTTGGACAATGCATTTGTCAAGTTAACATGTTTAATTGATTAAATTTTCAAGATCACAGGTTAATTTAAGCTCAAGAAAATGCATTTCAAATGTGAAATACTGTTAAATTAATAGCCGGTGTAACCTCCAGAATTTTGAATGCAAGCCTGCAAACGTGAATGCATTGTGTCATACAGGTTTCGAATGTCACTTTGTGGTATGGAGTTCCATGCTTGTTGTACTTGTGCTGTCAATACTGGGACGGTCAGTGCTGGCTGTGGATGATGCTGGAGTTGTCGTCCAATGATATCCCATACGTGTTCAATTGGAGACAGATCTGGTGATCTCGCAGGCCAAGGTAACATGTCGACACTCTGTAGAGCACGTTGCGAGACAACAGCGGTATGAGGGCGAGCGTTATCCTGTTGAAAAACTCCCCCTTGAATGCTGTTCATGAATGGCAGCACTACAGGTTGAATTACCAGACTGACGTACAAATTTGCAGTCAGTGTGTTTGGTATAACCACAAGAGTGCTCCTGCTGTCATAGGAAATTGCTCCCCAGACCATGACTCCAGGTGTAGGTCCAGTGTGTCTAGGCCGCAGACAGTTTGGTTGCAGGCGTTCCCCTGGCCTCCTTCTGACCAACACTCGGCCATCACTGGCACCAAGGCAGAACCTGCTTTCATCAGAAAACACAACAGATCTCCACTCCGTCCTCCAATGAGCTCTGGCTTGACACCACTGGAGTCGCAAACGGCGATGGCTTGTAGTCAGTGGAATGCACGCTACAGGGCTGGAGTCATGGTCTGGGGAGCAATTTCCTATGACAGCAGGAGCACTCTTGTGGTTATACCAAACACACTGACTGCAAATTTGTACGTCAGTCTGGTAATTCAACCTGTAGTGCTGCCATTCATGAACAGCATTCAAGGGGGAGTTTTTTCAACAGGATAACGCTCGCCCTCATACCGCTGTTGTCTCGCAACGTGCTCTACAGAGTGTCGACATGTTACCTTGGCCTGCGAGATCACCAGATCTGTCTCCAATTGAACACGTATGGGATATCATTGGACGACAACTCCAGCATCATCCACAGCCAGCACTGACCGTCCCAGTATTGACAGCACAAGTACAACAAGCATGGAACTCCATACCACAAAGTGACATTCGAAACCTGTATGACACAATGCATTCACGTTTGCAGGCTTGCATTCAAAATTCTGGAGGTTACACCGGCTATTAATTTAACAGTATTTCACATTTGAAATGCATTTTCTTGAGCTTAAATTAACCTGTGATCTTGAAAATTTAATCAATTAAACATGTTAACTTGACAAATGCATTGTCCAAATTTCATTACTCTACAATAATTTTTTCTTGGTGTTGGGATTTTTTTTTCCGTCTGTGTAGTTATTTCTTGATAATTTTTAATAATCTCTCGGAACGTCGCCTCGCCATTTTGTCGCTTGTACCTATATGGTCGGAAGGAGATTGAGCCATTTTATAAGAGACTAGCCTCGTACCCGCGACTTCGTACGCGTGGATTAAGAATTATTTTTTTTTGCCAGAATTAAATATAAACATTTGTTGGTAACGAAGCATTGGTCCCAAACAATATTGAGTCGGCATAATATGACAGGAAAGCTATCACAATATCATTCTACCGTCGAACCTGTCTCTTGAAGAGAACCAATTTACAACATATTTCTGTCACTATTCGATAAGATTTCAAAATTTCGTGACTACAACTGTTAATCATACTGGAAAAAATATCCTGTGCCCTTCATACAGCTTTCCTTATAAAATTCCATCACAACGATATAGCTATATAGTCGTCAAAACGTAACAAAAAGACAGAGACTTACTTCCGTATTTATATTAGTATTACTGTGGTTTACACTCACACACTGACTGCGAACAACACCTGAGGGATCATTATAACGTAAAAAAGTATACACCTACAAAATTGCAAGACTACCTACGATTTGCCTCGCATTGCACCCCTAAATTTATAATATCTACAGTTTAACATTCAATCAATCCAAATAACATACGGCCCAGGCCTGAATATTACGATGAAAAACAATTTTTGAAAATCTTAGCCTCTACGGAGATTCGAACGGGAGACCACGACGTTCGTAAGCAAGCTCTTTAGCCACTGAGCTGCCAGTTGACTACACGGAAACACGGTCTGGAGACGTCCACATCCAACGTGTCTGCTATCGCCGTATTTCGAAGTTATGACACAACATGTGTTATTTATACAGATAATTTTTCAACAAATGTAGACAGTATTTTTCTCCTTGTTTCAAAGGATAAGTGTGCAAAGTTTCATCGAGATCGGATGAAAACTGTGGATTTGTATGAGAACAAACAAACCAACAAACATACATTCATCTTTATATATAAAGATGCAGCTGTCCCAACCGAAGGTTAGATGGCTTGGTATATAAAATAGCTTGTATCGGTTTAGCACGCTAAAGATGAGAACAGGGCCTGTCTTTCGATTCACTTAGATCTCATTTCTCGTATTTGTCACTTGTACCACTACGGTTTGCAACCCGTCATATCGTGTGTGGACATACGATCGACGAAGCTGTCTTAAATTATGGGTGCTAACTTTTAGATTTCCACGACCGGACAAATGTCGAATATTCAGATATCCACGAGCGGACAACCGGTCATTTGCCCGCGGCAGGGCGGGGGGGGGGGGGGTAGGAGGGAGGGAGGAGAGGGGAGAGGGGAGAGGGGAGAGGGGAGGGGCAAGTGAATTTATGTTTTAAAGAGTAAAATTTATAGGCCAATTCTTTTTTATTTTTTGAAAATAATTGTTACGGCAATAACAAATACTTCTAAGGAAAAAAAACGAATTTCACTGCCGCTAAGCGATCCAATTTTACAGAGAAAGTAATTTAACACAATTTTACAATTTTTTTTTTCTGTCGTTTTTTTTTTTTTTACAGTCTTTAGACTGGTTTGATGCAATCCTCCATACCTTCCTATCCTGTACTAACCTCTTCGTTTCTACATACCCCTTACAACCCACGTCATCATATATCTGCTTCATATATTCTAATGTCTGTCTTCCTCTACAGTTCTTACCTTCGACTGTTCCCTCCACTAACAAATTAACCAATCCAACATGTCTCAAAATATGACCTAAAAGCCTGTCTCTTCTTCCTGTAAGCTTCTTCCATAAACTTCTTTTCTCACCCATCATTTCCAAAACTCGTTCATTTCTTACTTTGTCTGTCCACCTAATTTTCTGTAGCACCACATTTCAAATGCTTCAAGTTTCTTTCCTTCCGGTATTCCTAAAGTACATGTTTCGCTACCGTAAAGTGTTGTGCTCCACACATAGAGTTTTAAAAAGTTCTTTCTAATTCCTAGATCAATATTTGAAACTAAAAGGTTTCTCTTTTTGATGAAGGCTCTTTTTGCTAGTGCTATTCTGCTTTTAACATCATTCCTGCTTCGACCATCGGTTGTAATTTTGCTTCCCAAGTAAGAGAACTCACTCACTTCTCCTATTGCATCAGATCCTATTTTTATATTTAATCTGCTAGTATTGGTATCACTTCTGCTACATTTTATCACTTTTGTCTTACTTTGATTTATATTCACTCCAAAATCTTCCTTCAGTATTTTATTCATGCCATTCAATAACTTCTCAATATCCTCAGCCCTCTCTGCTAACAAAACAATGTCATCAGCAAATCGTAGCATACTGATTTTTTCTCCCTGAAAGCTTATGCCACATGGAAATTTTTCTTTGACTTTTTTCATTGCTTGTTTTATATACAAGTTGAATATTAACGGGGATAGACTAGAACCTTGTCTCACACCATTTTTAACCGATGCATGTCTCTACAATATGGGGTGTAATCGTTTCTTTATGCAGCCACGTTTTAAACCCTTCATTTGACAACCACTCGTCTCTGGAGCGACAATAACGTTTCTGTATTTCGGGTGGGAGGGGATCTTCTCCACCGTCCCAAAACTGGTACTGACCTGCTGAAATTTGGATTAACTGCTTCCTATAATGTCCTCTTCCCGTTTTGCACTCTCCTTTTTCGGAAAAGTTGCCACGAATTAAATTAAAAATGTTGAAATATGACATAGCGGCGCAGCCAGTAGATGCCGCTGGCGCTGCGAAATCAATGATAATCTCTTGAAATGTCGGTTTAATCCTTTGTTGCAATATTTTCTTGCCGTTTCATCTTCACTCCGTTGTGAAACGTCGCATAAAATTAACAGACACAAAATATTTTTCGGAAATGCAGTAAAACAACGCCGCCATATTAGAATCGATACAAGCAGTCAGAGATAATCGATTGCTTCCGTTGTAAACAAATGCGCCGTTTCTGAGATGGATGCAGCAGAACGAAATTACCGTAAACTTTTTACTCTTGGTCCAGGCCGAATTTCAACCTAACTACGACCACTATGACAACACGAACCAGTTTAGGTTGGTATGATCCCTGTATCGATAAATTTTTGCAGTGCTGCTAACATCTCGCGGATGCGGAGAGTCCCACATTTCGGCATTTTTAATTTAATTCGTGGTGACTTTTCCGAAAAAGGAGAATACAAAATGTGAGGAGGACATTATATGGAAGCAGTTAATCCAAATTTTAACAGGTCAGCACCAGTATTTGGGTGGTGGAGAATGTTCCCTCCCACCCTGTATTTCTTTGGTAACTCATTATTTATATGTAACGTACAAATTAATAACACTATTCATTCTTTAATTCTCTGCGAACGAAACTAGTACGACGTTCCGTCTTCGACATAGTGTAGGTAACTGAAACAGTAATCCAATTGCTTCACTATAATCGGATTTTCGACTAACTGTCGTAAACGTTTCAACACAGAGCGAAAAAGTTGAATTACGCTCAGCGAATGGGGGAATAAGGAGTGAGACGTGGTGACCTTGTTTACTTTCTACACATCTGAGAAACCATCAACACGTAATTTTTAAAATTTCTTTATAACCGGACATTTTGTGTCCGGGCGCATGTAGTGAACCGGACCCGGATAAATCGAGCTAGAACCGGACAGTCCGGTCGAAAACCGGTAGGTTGGCAACCCTGCTTATAATGCGATATCCACGTGACTCGGTCAAGGGAGGGGAGGGGTAAGGTAAAAAAAACTACGCTATGCTACATGAGGGGGGAGGGGGGGAGGGGGGGTGGCGGTGAGGGGAGTGTATAATATTCAAACTTCTTTGGAGATGTGAGAGCCAAGCTATGTAGCTTTTCATTCATTTTGTTAGTTAGGGTTAAAATAAGGCATAGAATTCACAGCAGTATTAAATATTTATTTCCCTCATTTAATTATCTCCGTATGTATTTTAGATATCCTAAATACTGACAATGCCGTGCATACGTGTGACTTTCAATCTTAATGCTGACATACATAGCCATAATACTAGGAATAAACATAATATTCACAAGGATTACAAATCACTGCCAATTGTACAGAAAGGGTTAACATTTACTGGAGCTTCCTTATTCAATGTCTTACCAACAGATATCAAATTTTATCTACAAAAACCCAACTACTTTAAGTCTAAACTGAAAGAGTTTCTGCTTCAGAATCCATTTTACTCTGTGAAAGAATTTTCTTCTTGGAATTTGGTAACGAAGAATGACTGAAAAAATAGTATATATAGTGTACTAACAGGTTTTTAAGTAATTGACTGATTATGAGTTGTGGTAACTGGTTGGTAAGAAAATAACTGGTTGTCAGATGCTGGTAAGAAGTGTAGACACGGTTCCACATAATAAGTATTAATTAACTCGGGATTGTATTTGTAGATTACAGGAAATATTGATTATACTAATGGGTCGTAACTAACTTGTTGTCAATATATAATAATATTATCAATTGTATAGTAATACTGACATTACTAATAAGTGTATGTACTGTTCCACATCCCCGAGATTATTCTCACATGGGATCAAAGTGAACATATCTATCTATCTATCTATCTATCTACTTGAAGGTTGGCTGAAGTGTTGGATCGCCCGCGACCGACACCCGACGGCGTATTACGCTCCGGGAAACATTAGGAACGCGGTATCTAAACTGAAATTCGTTTAAAGATGTACCACGGAATTTTGCACAACAGTTCGTATTGATTTAATATTTTGAAATAAATCTGTTTTGATTCGGATCGCCAACGTGTGACCTCATCGCTCGTTGGTAAATCTAATTTTGTTCTGAAAAGTAAATTTCAGTGAATCTTTAATTATAGTAAGGTATGCAAATAATTTTCTGCTACACAGTTACTTTAATAAATTATGATTTAATTTATTTTATTGATATGCGTGACGCGTTTCGAGAAATTATTCTCATTTTCGAACGGTATTTTATTTTATTACATTTTTGGTGTGACGAGTGCTCGTGTCATCTTCTGTTTGCTGTTATCCGGTTTTAGTTTGTATTTCCTGAAATTGATATTTTGGATTGTGTACTAAACAGTTTATTGCAATTCATATGGAGTGGAATGATATTTTTTTGATTTTTAAATAAAACTTACATTTTACGAAGGATTCTCCAAAGTATGATTCACAGAATTTCACACTTGCACTTCGTCACTACATAATATTTACATATATATATATATACTATCAGTGCAAAGATGCTTTAGTACATCTTCTTTAATAAAGACAACCAAAGATAATTCTTTAAAGATTGAATGATTAAAGATACATGTTGTTACTATATAGCTTGCCTTATAATTTTACAAAAAACATTTAATAAATATAAAAGCCACAATGTTAATTAATAGATTATTGCAAATTTTTTTAAATAATTATAATAATTTATCGAAACACTTGAAATAATTTACAGATTCACTTTCAAGTCTTTCATTAAGTATTGTGTCATTAAATAATTTGTGGTGCACATAGATCTCATATTCTTCCATCAAATTCATTTGCTGGCTTTTATTTAGGCAATGGAGTACTTTCAAGTCTTTGTCGATTTCACTGAAAGGGTGACAAATTATTTAATTACACAATACTTAATGAAAGACTTGAAAGTGAATCTGTAAATTATTTCAAGTGTTTCGATAAATTATTATAATTATTAAAAAAAATTGTAATCATCTATTAATTAACATTGTGGCTTTTATATTTATTAAATGTTTTTGTAAAATTATAAGGCGAGCTATATATAGTAACAACATGTATCTTTAATCATTCAATCTTTAACGAATTATCTTTGGTTGTTTTTTATTAAAGAAGATGTACTAAAGCATCTTTGCACTGTTTGTATATATATATATATGTAATATTATGTAGTGACGAAGTGCAAGTGTGAAATTCTGTGAATCATACTTTGGAGAATCCTTCGTAAAATGTAAGTTTTATTTAAAAATTATTATTCCACTCCACATGAATTGCAATAAACTGTTTAGTACACAATCCAAAATATCAATTTCAGGAAATACAAACTAAAACCGGATAACAGCAAACAGAAGATGATACGAGCACTCGTCACACCAAAAATGTAATAAAATAAAATAGCGATCGAAAATGAGAATAATTTCTCGAAACGCTTCACGCATATCAATAAAATAAATTAAATAATAATTTATTAAAGTAACTGTGTAGCAGAAAATTATTTGCATACCTTATTATATTAAACAGTTACAGACTTTCACAAAGTCCATATATCATGGATAAAGTAAAAATTTAATTATAGTGCTCGCATTTCAAGTCCAAATTGTAGTATGAACTGACGCTGTACAATAAAGTTGCTGATCGGAGTGGAGTTATGGGAACTATTTAAGCATGTGGAAGATATGAATTGCCAGAAAACTGGAAAAGTATGTATTGCGTTTAAATTAACATATTAATTATTAGTTGCTTTTTGTTTATTTATATTAGGTCGATGTAGGTGTTTTCTTATACTCCCTGACCAGAGATATCACTGGCGCAGTAAAATAAGAAAAATGTAACACAGTACATCATTTTAAGGTTATAAGCGTTATTTAACAACAAGTAATTAGCTAAGTAACTGCAAGGAAAGTAACTGCTAAAACACTGATTTCAACTCGTTATTTTTGACGGGCTTGTAAGCCAGTCTCTTGATAAGGAGTCAACAATCATCACAGGCAATGACTGCGTGACATGAACAGCAGGAATAGTTACTGCGTCAGTATTTGAACCTGAGGCTTCGTTCTACAAAATTGTGGTAACTATAAAAATGAAAGAGCGATAGGAACGACCCCTGTTTATAGTAAAATTATTTTCTTCGATAGGAACTTCAATTTGTGGAGCATTATGTAGAGAAATGAGTTACTTCAACTCACAACTATCACCTCGTGACCAGATTTCGATTAAAGCGAAGCTTATTGTGTATCAACCGGATATTGAGAGGTGCTCCTCAATTGCGAGTTAATCAATATGTATAAATAAACAATATTTGCGCCAATGAACTCGAATGTTGGTTTGGTTTTATTTTATACGCACCCGTTTAAATCAATTTTCTAGACTGTCTTCAGTGGTTATCTTTATGACCCCGTTACTTTCATTCCAGCGTTGATGTTAATATGAAGAATAAACTTAAATTAGTTTACTTAGGTCTTTTTTGTTTCACATTTGTTGAGACCAGCGCCAGTGTTCGCTTCACTGTGTAAATTTGATTTGGAAATGTTTTGAACTCTTTTCATGTTTAATTCAAAATGAATTTAAACAACGCAGCAATGTACTGTCGCAATTTTCACAGTATTACCGAAAGGTTTTGTTTATATTTGCTAGTCAGACTGCGTGAAAGGACTGCACGCTATTGCGTATTTCACTATTCGCTGGAAAGTTTGTGTTTGTTTACGTTCAGGTGACATTGTGTTCCTTGGTTTAGTGTTCTCTTTCATGTTACCCTTCAGGATGGCGTAAGTTTCAGATAGTTAATTTGTTTATAAATATTTATTTGTATTTTCTTTTTAGTGTTGCAAACAGTGCCTGATTGGTTAAATACCTGCATTCGTTAATCACGTGTTTATCACCAGCTAACGCATTGTGGAAGTAATAGTTATCCTGAAATGCTAATGCATGTGTTTGTTATTGTTAATGGTGAGTATCTGGATGTTTTTAGTGTAAATGTTTGTCAGTTGGTAGTCGTGTTCTGGAAAGTTTTAGCATGGGTTTCGTGAACATTCGCATAGCGTGTTTGGGACGGTTTTGAAAAAAAAAATGCGGAATTTGCTTTACCGTACTTTTTTGTTGCCATAAAATACTGTTAAAAACTTAACGACGACATTCTCAGCTGAAATTGATGGACGGTGGAATTTGCTTCATTCATCTCGTTCCAAGAATGCCCAATTTCACACCCTGTATCAAGCAATCAACTAGTATTCATTCAGCGATTAAGCAATTTAGGGTGGTCATTGTGAACTTTGTCTGTTATAGTTTCTATATTTTTTTAAAAATATGCAACTTTACTGTGCATGGTCCTTAATTGTGCTTACAATCTCCTTGGTAAAACTATACTTTGCTGTACCGTCATAATAGTTACTAATATCTATGAAGAAGAAAAACATATTGCACAAATTACATTGAAAAGGTATTCAACCGACTGTACTGGACATCAGAAGTTGCTATTCACAGTAATGTAAGTTCCATTAGTGCAAACAAACAACTCGAAAGATCTTTTAAATCTTAAATAAATCATAATACAAGAATGGTTTGTTAAGTTACGAATATTTTTCTGGAGGCGCGTAACTTTATTGATTACCTACGACGTGTTTCAACTTGTCGATAGTCGATGACATCAACTTTCGCATCTTTGCAGTGTGAAAATCTTAAAGCTGTAAGTTTCCTTTCCAACACAGCTTATGAATAAACAGCAGCCTCAGGAATTTCGGAATTAATTTTATGCAAACCTTTCATCTTGAAACTGCATCGCGGACGAATTTCTTCTTTGATTTTACGAAGGAAATCGTCTTCGTTGATGGACGGCAAAATTTTCTGCTTGTTAGATAAAGTAAGACTCTTCTGCAAACTTCTTTCCTCACCCATCATTTCCAAAACACGTAATTTAGTACTTTATCTCTCTACTTTTACAGCATCACATTTCAAATGCTTTAATTTTCCGATCTTCACTACCACAATGTACTGTGCTCCACACCTAGAGATGTAAAAAGTTTTTTCTAAGCCCTGTATCAATATGTGAAGCTAAAACAAGGTACTTTTCGCTAGTGCTATGCTGCTTTCAACATCATTACTGCTTCTTCCATCAGCAGTAACTTTACTTTCTAAATAACAGAATTTATTTGCTACTCATTACATCTGAGCCTTTTGTATTTAATCTCCTGTTGTTGATGTCGCTTCCAGTGGATTTCATCGCTTTTGTCTTGCGTTTGTTTACGTTTAGTCCAAATTAATCCCCCAGAATTTTATTCATTGAATTCATTGAATCTCACACTCTCTTGAATCTTTTTCGATAACAGGTTAATGTCTACAGCAAAATAACAACATACTGATTGTTTTCTTTCTACACTTGTGTAACATTAAAAATTTCTTTTACTTATAAAATGCTGTATACGTAGCAAGTAGCATAAAAGAAGTAATATAAGTACTGCTTTTATTACGGTTGCGAACCTACGAATGAAAGACTCAACTATCCCATCTGTCACAGTCTCGTAACTGCAATATCTATCAATTTAAGAAATTGATTATTGTGAAGACGCAGCCTCTTACTACTGTCAATCCTTTAAATAAATTATCGTGTTGTCGGAGGTGATAAACATTGATTAATTATACATTTGTATATTTTTGCTGTGAATGTTTCGTGTTTTTGATGGATAAGAAAGATTTAAATGAACTGCAATTTGATTAAATGCAATACAGTATCTGAAATTTCATCAAAAGACTGCAATTAAGAATGATACGTAAGCCATAGTGTTTAGTGCTATTTTAGAATGTTTAGAGTTGTTTTATTTTATCAGTTTAATATTTAAATGCTCGTCAATGTTCATTACTGTAAAAGGATCTGACACTAAAGCATACGTCTAAAGTTTTGGACATGGTTAACCTGTAACTGCACCTAAATCATCTACAACAAACTACCCATCATTGAAAAATATAAGAAGCTTAGTACATACTTTAGTGAATATTGAAATCACCTAGCAACCTGAAAAAAATTACATGTAAATCTTTGCACACTAATTTGTAAAACAACTAGTTCCGAGTAATTTAGCATGGCGACCGTGACAGGAATGATTAATCAGCAACGATATTCAGTGTTCTACAACGACTTACAGCGAGAAGTTTACCACGTCGACCGTCGACGGGCCTGTTTTTGGAATATCTACAGGTGAGCTGGTGTCATTCCGGTATAAGGATTGCTTATGAGTTGTTGGTAATATAATTGATATTGCTAATAGGTGTGTGTACTGTTCCACATAAATAGCAACTAACATAATATAATATGTAGTCACAAATTACAGTGAAACCTTACATGGTAACTGGTTGGTAAGAAAATAACTGTTTATTAGATGCTGGTAACAAGTGTATACACTGTTCCACATAATAAGTATTAATTAACTCGGGATTGTATTTGTATATTACAGGAGATATTGGTTATACTAATGGGTTGTTGCTAACTTGTTGTCAATATATAATAATATTATCAATTATATAGTAATATTGACATTACTAATAAGTGTATGTACTGTTCCACATCCACGAGATTATTCTCACATGGGATCAAAGTG
The DNA here is from genome assembly GCA_031002005.1 of Vandiemenella viatica. Lineage (NCBI taxonomy): Eukaryota > Metazoa > Arthropoda > Insecta > Orthoptera > Morabidae > Vandiemenella > Vandiemenella viatica. Next base: position 222,279,421 of record JARYHS010012519.1, on the reverse strand, counting down.
AACATATCTATCTATCTATCTATCTATCTACAAGTAATACACATTAAGTCTAAAGTTTTGGATTTGATTAACCTGAAAATTGCTTCTAAATCATGAAGAAGGAACTACCCGTCATTGGAAAGAATAAGAAGTTTGTAAATATTTTACAGTCCTTACGTAAGTGTCACATAGCTGATTCGTGGGTTGGGCTGGGATTGTTTGGCGGACAGACGACGTCGTTTTCGTTTGAATTTGCTGGAGGATATGCGAAAATCTTTAAGTTACGAGTGCAACGAAATACTTCTTCCGCCAACCTATTTAGGTCGCAATGACAGGAGGGATAAGATTAGAGAAATAAGATGCCGTACTGATTCATTTATGTATTCCTTCTTTCCTCGATCTATTCGGGATTGGAATGCGCAGAATTAGGATTGGTGCTTAGCACCCTCTGCCACCCACAGTATTTGTGATTTGCAGAGTATAGATGTAGATGTAGATTTCCCTCTCCAACAAAACGAGAATTTTGAAACTAGTCCCTGGCACCTGTTCATACGTCCCAACCAGTTGAATTTCCTACCAAACGTTGTGCACTAGTCATTGCACTTAAGATCCTCAAACACCAATTTCTTCAAGGTGTTCGAGACGTATGCGGGTCTACTAACAGTTATACATCAGTTCTCGTCAAGAACTACCATCCCCCGCAGTTACGTGATCTGTGTGTGAGTAATGTAAGCAGCCGAGACATTTGGAGTTGATTGCGGTGAAAGGGCGAAGCCTGGGAAGCGCGTGGGAGCTGTACGCTGAATGTAGCCTCCGCAGCCACTTGTACAAATGCCACCACTGTACACCTTCCACCCACACCCTAGAAACACCTGCTGCAGCAGTTAAGTGTCAGTATCATGAAATCCACTGAGTTAGAAATGGGTGTCGGCTGGCAGCCAGATTAAATGGTAAAAGCTTGTTTGTCAATTGTTAATAATCACCTGAAGATTACTGCACAGGAAGAGGTCGAAACGTGACATTTATTAACTATAATTCTCTCGTAGTGACGTGAAGATTTCAAATTTGTCCAACGAGGGTATGCTGTGAAGCTTTTTATGTCACCCATAATTTCAACCGTCAACCACAATCTGGGAGTACAACAACGCTCCATATTAAGAACAAAGGGAGATTCTGCAAATTTTTGCGGCTGTAGTGGAAATAAATTTTCAGAATCATTAATCAACCCATCTATATGGTAACTTTAGCGTATATACAGGGGGGCTTCGGGCTGCACATTCAACCAAACCCCGTGAAAATGCGACCAGTTGGGTTTGTCTGAATCCAGTTAAACCTAACTTAAAAAAAAAATTAATACCTCTGTAGCTTACTGATAAAACCTCTTTGAACATGTTTTAAATCTACAGAATTTACCCAGGTTACGGTTTTATTAAATAGCTAAGTTTTGTCCTCTACACAAAGGTTTGTTGGACCCAACCGAAGTGTGTATACTTTGCCTGCTATTGGAGATAGGTTGGCTAGTTCCTTTCTTATGTACTTAACCTGACGAGACGTACAATGCAACGTGCAATCCGAACTCGGAAGCGTTCTGGCGTTCTTCACACTACACAGCAAACTGTGCCAGAGATGACGGTCGTGTTATAGGTCTTTGACAATTGTAACCGAGACCACGATTCAAACCTGGGAGCGTTCAATTTCCAATCAGACCCCTTAACCATTGAGTCGCCAGATTGCTCGATAGCGTAGTAAAATGGCGTCTTAGGATTGGATTACATGCTAGTTGTTTTTGTATAAAATTCTGTCGTGACGGTCTTCTCACGTACTTTGTAACGCGATCTCAGTCTTTCGGGCGCATTTTGAAAATGCCTCAACACTGGAAACAGATGTGGAAATTTAATACTCACAATGTAACAATCAATCATTCTATTTTCAAGCAAGAATCATATGTAGTAAAAAGCGAAGGCAGTGGGTTTTCACAGCTTTCTAGGCGTATTCCCGTAGGACTACCGGAGGTTGAGAGCTCCGCATTCTTATTTCCTGACTGTAGGCACTAGAATGGACGTGCCGTAGTAAGTGACACGGTCCGGCCCTTTACCTTTAGCGGAGTTTCCCAGACAGTACTCATTTGATGGCAGGCTGAGTGGGTCTGGATGGCCGTACCAGACTTTCGGCTTCGAGGAAATATCCTCGGCTACATCGGGGAACGAACCCCGGTCGTCACAGCCTCGTCAGACCCTCTAACGCCTGAGCAGCACGGCTGCCTTCATACACTGATCATCCAAAACATTACGATCACCTACTTAATACCATATTGGTCCACCTTTAGAACGCAATACAGCAGCGATCCGGCGTAGCATGGATTCTACAAGTTTTTGGTAGGCACAGGTCGTGAAATTCCCTTAAATTACGGGCTAGCGGTGTGTGGATGTGACGGCTGGAAACGAGCATCTCAGAAACAGAGAGGCTGGTCGGCTGTTCGCGTGCTACTGTAGTGAGCACCTGTGTAAAGTGTTTGAAGGCTGGTGAAACCACGAGTAGGCGACAATGTGGTGGCCACGCACGCCACATCACAGAACGTGGAGGTCGGTTGCTTGCCGGCTCTGTAAAGCAGGATAGGGGGTGATCTGTGGCAGATCTGAATGAAGAGTAAAATTCTGGTGCTTCCAGAAGTGTTTCAGAGAACAAGAATCGCAATTCTGCCACAGATCATCCCCTAACCTGCTTTACAGAGTGGGAAAGCTTCCGACCTCCACGTTATGTGATGTGTCGTGGATGTCCACCACATTGTCGCCTACTCGTGGTTTCACCGTTCTTCAATTATTTTCCATAGATGCTCACTACAGTAGCACGTGGACAACCGACCAGCCTCTCCGTTTCCGAGAGGTTCGTTTCCAGCCGCCGCGCCCACAATCCCCTGGTCCGTAATTTAAGGGAATTTTGTGATTTGTGTGTAAATTTCTGGTGTCAGATACCTCTGGAAGTCTACCAAGGACTGCTGAATCGCTGCTGAAATGCGTTCGAAAGGGGGACCAATATACTAGTAAGTGGGTGGTCATAATATGAGAATGGAGACTTTCTCGGTGTATTGATGCAGTGAGTTCTTCACGGGAGTTAAGCTGGATAGTATCGAAAAATGACGACGTTTCGACAACCTGCTCGGTTGCCTTCATCAGGTCTATTTTAGATATTATTACAAGAAATCACAAAACAGACCTGATGAAGACAACCGAGCAGGTTGTCGAAACGTCGTCATTTTTCGACACTATCCGGCTGAACTCCCGTGAAGAACTCACTGCAAGTGGTCATAATGTTTTGGCTTATCGGTGTATGTAGTGCTTTTAGTAGATGTTCTCTGTAACGTGGACACTTCGTCGTTGGAGCACACTCTATGTTGAATAATCTTTTTTGGGCGTTCAGGACATATGTACTGCTAGTCTGCAGCGAGTTTCTTCGCGGTGCGTTGCTTTGCTGCGGTACTCACTGTCCGTGCTCCACTCTGGTTCGCAGTTCTGCCACGGCAGCACCGTCCGCAGCGAGGCGAACATGTAGAAGATGGTCCACGCGATGATGAGGTTGTAGTAGAGCATGACGATGGCGGACACGATGACCATGCCGTAGCCGAGCCCGCGGAACAGCGGGCAGAACTTCTTGTAGATGGCGACCGGCCCCAGGCTGGCGTACTGCCCGAAGCTCAGCTCCATGAACATGAGCGGCAGTCCCGCGATCACCAGCATCACCGTGAAGGGGATCAGGAAGGCGCCTGCAACAACACCAGTGACACACAGAGATAAAGCAAACTTCAGGAAATCTGTAATCGAACAATGTCAAATCTACAACTTGTCAACGAATTGTCGTATCTATGCCTCAGTTGGTGCAACCGCCAACCAAGGTACAAACAACGCTGTGTCAATATGAGCCTAGAAGGGCAGTTAGAGGATATAATGTCCTTTAGGGACGAGCCTGCAGGCAGAACGTTGTCACAGTAAGAAGTTGACACGAGGCCAGTGTCGAGGCAATGCATCTACAGCTCCATCTGGCTTGTCCATACTGCTGACACCTTAAGCATTACCATCGTAACCTACGAGGCAACAGATCATTGTAATGTAGTTGTCTGTTCTCCATTTTTGTTACTTCTTTCAGTGAAAGGTTTTGTAATTATAGTCTTTGTATGTAATCAAAGTTTCATTCTGATCTAAATAAATTTAGTCTACAGCAATTATACCGTAAATGAACATGGGATGAAGATAAATGCAAAGAAGGAACAGCTTATTAGATACACGGATAAAACACTGAAGGTTGATTATGATTATAAGGTTGGAAAGGAAATACTTGGTGAAGGCTTGAAATGTAAATATCTTGGCATTACATTTGATAACAAGCTTAACTGGGCAGGACACATTGGACAGATGGTACGGAAAGGTTTCAAATTCTGCGTTTGTTGGAGAGAGTAATGAGGGGATGTACGAGAAAAGTAAGGGAGTTGGGTTACAAAACTTTGGTCAGACCATTACTTGAATATGGTAGTGTAGTATGGGATCCACATTTTGAATATCAAATGCAGGAATTGGTACAGAAAATGGCTGCTAGATCAATTTCTGCAAATTATCATAGAACGCAATTAGTAAGATATATAATAAAAGAGCTGAAATAGGATTCATTGGAAGACAGGAGGAGGGTGAAGAGGGTCACAGCGAGTATACAAGGCATATATTAGTGATGAGACGTGGAAATATAGTGGTGCAGGCAGGAAAAGTAATACGTGGAAGGGAAAAGCTGACCATGACCACAAGCTGGCACTCGATTTCAGGCACAAGGGTGTGGGAAGATTCTCTTTAGTAGGTAATGGTGTCAGGGATTGGAATGAGTTACCAAGAGAAATGGTGAATAATTTAACAAAGACACCGAAAAAATTTAAAGTTGAAGTTTGTGGATGGCAAATGTAGGTGGGTGCAGGAAAGGGGGGAAGATGTGTGTGTAGGGAAATTGTCACCGGAGCGTGCACTAGATTGCAATTTTAAGTAGTTAAGAAAATTAAGAAACAAAAAGAGGTATTGCAACGCATGCCGAGCAAGCCCAGTTTTTAATAAAATGCTCACTTTGCCACTGTCGTTGGAAGGTGGTGGGGGGGAGGTGTATAGTGCACTAGGTGTTTCGTGAGCTGCTGCGAGGTGGTTGTGCTCTAAAGAGCGATTTCGCTCAGTGGCGGTCGCGGCCACGACGGGCACCTGCGCGCGGCACAGTGATTAGTGCCACTGGGCGGCCGCGAGAGGCGCTGATTGGGACCTCCCCCTTTGCTCTTTTTCATTTGCGGTCAGAGAGGAGCCGACGGTAATCAGCGGATCCCAATCGGCGGCAGCCACTAAAACGCGAGACTCCTATTCACCCGGCGCGGGGTCGTTAGCCAGCGGCAGTGCGCATTAAAGTCCTCAAAACGCGACCGGCATGCACTGCCCCAATTATACTCCACTGGCTCGGAACAGAAAATTAATTCTTGACACAGGCAGTGAGATGCCTAAATTCGTTTGAAGATGTGCACTGTATCTACCACACATGTTCTGAGTGCACTATTTTTATATAACTTACCCTCCTGATAAGCAGTTCGCTGGATAGTCCTTTCAGATGATGCGTATTGAAACTTGATTAATTAGACCATCAATTAACAGGTACTGTCGGACGCCCGCCAGGTGACTTTTTGACCTTTCACCCAAAGATGATTATTAATACAACTTTTGCATGGATTTATGAGTTCAATGAAATAACAAGACCTGTGACAGACTTCATCTAGCTGCTTTTATTTCGGTGAAATCTTCTTATCAAATTATACGCGAGTGAGGTTCTATTTTTTTAAACTGCTTAACGTCTCCTAACAGCGAGGTCTTTAGAGACGGGAAAGGATGGGCGCCAAGGAATGGGAAGGAATTCGGCCATGGTCTTTTGAATGAAGCATCCCGGCATGGTGAGGTTCTAGACTCGTCCAAAGATACTAAAGTACATTACAGAAAATCTCAGCTAACGTTCCTGCTAGGCGACTCAAAAACGATTAGCAAAACTTCCGTTAGGAGATACTGATGAAGACTGTTTCTCTCGCCACTGCCGCGAGTTTAAATATAAGCCAGAGAAACAGCGAGAAAGGGAATAAATTTCTATATTCTTTTTTCCCACGAGTGATTAGGGAGTGGAATAGGAAGGAGTTATCGAGCGAGAGAACTTATATTCCCATAGGAGTAGGTACCTATAAAACACTCCGGCCATACTGATCTGAGTTTTCCGTGGTTTTCCCAGATCGCTCCAGGCGAATGCCGAGATGGTTACTAAAAATAGCCCATAGGTACCTCCTCTCATATCCCGTATATCCCTTCCTATGCACAAATGGTTACACATTAGGATTGGTGCAATGCACCCTTCGCCCTCCATTTTTTAGTAAATCGCGTAGTACTAATAATAAGGATAAAAAGAGGTGCCGCTTGACGGATTTCGAGTGCTAACAATTAATCTGACTATCAAAATCATACGAAAACAATTAGAACTAGTACGGAATCACTCTCAATCATTAGAAAACACAAGATGGAAATTAAAGCTATTTACAGGCATTTAAACATAAAATGGGTAAATAAACCACTCGAAATAGCTGAATACTTCCTCAAAGCACCGTGGCTTATATCAAAATTTATAATTACACGTCCGCCTTTGACACGGATAACAGCGGCGACGCATCTTGGCATGGAAGCAATGAGGCATTGGTAGGTCGCTGGAGGGAGTTGGCACCACATCTGCACACACAAGTCACCTAATTCCTGTAAATACCGGGGAGGGGGGTGATGAACTCTGACGCCACGTTCAATCACATCCGAGATGTGTTCGATCGGGTTCAGATCTGGCGAGTTGGAGGGCCAGCACATCAATTGCAACTCGCCACTGTGTTCCTCGAACCACTCCATCATACTCCTGGCCTTGTGACATGGCGCATTATCTTGTTGAAAAATGCCACTGCCATTGAGAAACATGGTCGTCATGAAGGGGTGTACGTGGTCTGCAACCAGTGTACGATACTTATTGGCCGTCATGGTGCCTTGCATGAGCTCCACTGGACCCATGGATGCCCACGTGAATGTTCCTCAGAGCATAATTGAGCCGCCGCCAGCTTGTCTCCGTCCCGCAGTACAGGTGTCAAGAAGCTGTTCCCTCGGAAAACGACGGATTCGCACCCTCCCATCGGCCTGATGAAGAAGGAATCGGGATTCATCAGACCATACAACGCTCTGCCACTGCGCCAACGTCCAGTGACGATGGTCACGTGCCCATTTCAGTCGTAGTTGCCGATGTCGTGGTATTAACATTGCCACATACATGGGTCGTCGGCTGCGGAGGCCCATCGTTACGGGTGTTCGATGCACTGTGTGTTCAGACACACTTGTACTCTGCCCAGTCTGATGTTAGTTCCGCCACAGTTCGCCGCTATAAGGCTTCTCAAGACATCCTTTATAAAAACCTAGTTAAATTAAAAATACCCTTTCCAACTTCAGTTAATTCCCTTTTGGGAACACAAAGACAGGAGGTATACGAAGCGCTAGCCCGATTCCTACACCAAGCCAATATAAAAATTTAGCAGCCAAATGGGAAAAAAAGTCTTTCTAATAACTCCCAATGAAAATTCAATAAGGAACAAAACCACCCCAAAATCCCCTACCACCTCGCAAAAGGCGCGTCATTCTGGATACAAGCCAATAATGAACAACTTACCCAATCCAAGTTTAAAATTCCCCCCTCCCTCCAAAAAAAAAAAAAAAAAAAAAGAAAAAAGAGGTCGTATAAGTGTGCAGATACCTGCCCCCCTTATAAGTTTCTGAGTCTTACTATAACAAAACGGGGACTGGATAAAATTTATAAGGCACCAAATACTAGACTCGCAATTTCACAGACGATCCATCACAAATCTTCCCTCATCGATTATCACAAATATAAATTGTAATTATGTAAAACTAGCTATAATTTTCCATTTAGCTGTTAAAAAAAAAAAGTATAAATGATTGTCTTGCATTACTCCTTCACAGATTGATAAAGCCACGTAAAATGTAATAAAGGTGTTATATGTAGCCAGGATTCAAATCAATTGTAAAAATAGAGTATTGACTAAGAGTGAAATATGTAAGATTCTTGAAGGAAAACATGTAACTGTCAGCTGGTCCAATTGGCGCAAGCCATCGACCATTAAATAAATTAAAAAAAAAAAAAAAAAAAAAACAGTTCGCCGCCTGTCCTGTTTTACCAGTCTGCCTAGCCTACGACGTCCGACATCTGTAATGACGGTTGGCCGACCAACCCCTCGACGTTTGGACGTGGTTTCACCTTGGTTTCGCCACTTGTTGAAAACACTCACCACAGCACTCCTCAAACACCCGACGAGTCGTGCAGTTTGCGAAATGCTCGTGCCGAGCCTCTGAGACATCACAATCTGCCCTCTGTCAAACTCAGATAGATCGCGCGCCTTCCCCATTCTAAACACGGATAGCACGCTCACTGATACTACATCCACCGTGCGTGTGTCTGACTAGCAGTCATTCCCCGTCAGGTTAAGCTGCTATCACCTGGCCTGGTTTATATCGATAGTAGGTAGGTAGTCATAATGTTATGACTGATCAGTGTATACATTTCTTTGTGGCGCTACTGTCAAGTAGATATTTGCATCTTCCTATCTCATTGCTTTTGGCTGTTCAGAGTGAATCCCAGGCGTACCCCGCTGAAACGTTTAGTTTATGATACGCATGGCATTATTTCCTGAAGGGAAAGTAGTTCTGTATTGACTTACCGAGTGTGGTGGGTGAACGGTTAAGGTTCTGGCCTCGCATCCGGGAGGACGCGGGTTAGAATCCCCGTCCGGGCATCCAGATTTGGGTTTTCCATGTTTTCCCCAAATCATTCCAGGCAAATTCCTGGATGGTTCCTTCAATAAGGCCATGGCCGAATTCCTTCCGCGTTCCTTGTCCCCAGTCCTATCCAGTCTCTAATGACTTTAGCACTCAACGAGGCGTAAAGCAAAAAAAAAAAGAAAAAATGTATTGGCTTGCAGCAGAGTTTCTCTTGACCCATATTGCGCCAGTGTAAGGAGCATCGAACACAAATTAGCGATGAAATAATGACACGAGGTTCTCATTGGTCAACACGTGGCGTCCATTTGCATACTGAGGTCGAAGTTAAATAAGGGCAGGGCAGCGGAATTTGTCAGCACGTGGCGTCCATTTGCAGACAGTCTCCCGAGAAATCAGAACAATCAAAACTAGCCAACAGGTCAGCGGATGGGATAGGCCAGCGCGCCTGATTCCTGACACCGACCAGAATCACTGTGCGACATTTTCGTTTATGACCTCATAATCTGTCACTAGAGGCGACGAGCTGGGGGAAAGAACGGGAAGAAATTCGGGCGTGGTGTTTTGAAGGAACCATCCCGGAATTCGTCTTTAGTGATTTCTGGACATCACGGAAAACAGAAATCTGGATGCCCAGGCGGGCATTTCAACCTGCGTCCTCCCGAATGCGAGCCCCGAGCGTTACCGCTCACCCACTAGCTTCGGTACTAAGTGGCGTACATTAAATACGCGAGGTGTTTTTACAGAATTCCGGATCCCCCTCTGGTAAGATTTGGTGAGATCTAATCCGACCCCCCCCCCCACCCTTCTTAAGATGACGTGAGGTTTTGACGGGATTACCTCCCCCCCTGCTAATTGACCTCATAGTTTTTTGTGACCTTTATGTTTTAGCACTCCTCCTTCCTTATAACCTCCCCCCCCTCCCCCTAAGTTTGGGTTACGCGACGAATCTAGATAAATTCGAAACCCGCGTTGTTTGAACACCATTTTTTAAAGCTCTACAGTCCTTCAAGAATTTCAAAACCTCACGTGAGATTTCCGTCAACCCCCTCCCCTGCCCCCACTTCCCCCTTCTCCTTGGTGAGATTTCGCCTGATCCCCCTTCCCTTATTTCACCTCACGTAATTTATGGATCCCCCTAACTTTATGTTACGTGGGCTAAGTACGTATGCGACCTGTTAAATTCAAGTAACTATTTCTACCTATTCAGTACGACGATGTCAAGCAAGCGATGGAACCTGCCATCGGAGGTGAAGAAGTTACACATAAACGCGATTTTAGAAGTGGATAATTGAACTTTGCCCACAAACAATATTTGCTAAGTGAACGTTGAAATGTGTGCTTTAAATCTACAATTTTTCACCAGACAACAATTTAAAAAAAAAATTAAGACGTATTATTCTTCTTAAATGAGACCAAAATTTTAGAATTTGCTACCTTCAAAATTATATATTAAGTGAACTTGAATAGTCCAATATAAAAGTCAATTAATGAATTCACAATACCCATCAAATCATTAATGGTTGGTCTCTAAATAAACGAACGCAGTTTTTCTCGGCGCTGTATATTTATGAATGTCTCTCGGGAAACCAACCAACCGAGTAATACTGTTATTTAAAGACATAAAACTCCATCGCCATGTCTTGAAGTTTGCCTACGGCTTACTGTTTTGTGTGTATGACTGTCATGCCGCATTTACACTCTCGCCTCGCGCCTCGTGCACGAGCGCTGACGCGAACTGCCGTTTACACTCTCGCAAGAATTCATTCATGGATGACTAGTGGGCGTGCCAGCTTTCGTGGTGGGCACTGGGGGTTTGGTCCAATAGTTAAACGCTTTCGTTATTTTTCTAAAAATTAATTGACTTTTTAAGGTTTTTTTTAAATAGATTTAATGATTTATTTATAAACGTTTCTCGTGAACAAACCGAGTAATATTATTATTGATGCACAATATTACTCGGTTTGTTTCCCGAGAAACGTTTATAAATAATCAACGCCGAGAAAAATTGCATTCATTTATAGATTTAATTATGTTGATTTGCACCTTAAAGGAGCTAATAAAACGCTTATAGGTTACCAAAATGTTCTGTGTGTCATTATTTATTGAAAACTTTTAACTACTGCGTTACAATCTATTAAGAAGAAAATTTCAATAGTTTCCAGAAATATTATCTATAAACGATAATAACTCCAGAGGATATTGACAGATTCAGTACCCACCTCAACTAACTTTAGACATGGAAAAACGATTTGTAGATATTTTGAAATTCAATGTTTATGACTGAATGAAAAATCCTTCTACCACAAATATTGAAGAAGCTGTTAGAACTTGACAGGAAGAAGGTTTAGAAATCGTATATGACGCAGAAAGTAAACATAAATTCGATAGTGATGGATATGAAAACCCGTGGCAAAATAATTAAAAAAAACACCTGTCATATCAAAATGTATGACAACTGATATTCAGTTTAATGAAAACTTTTCCTTCATATCTCATGTAATCAGGCATTTGTGCTGTTAATCATATTATAGCCAAAGAAAGAAACCGAAAGAGGAGACCTTTGTTTGTTCCTTGCAAAATTGACCAAGATATCCAGTTTTTATTTTAACATAATCTGCCTTAGGAATATCATTAATAAACCAAATAATAAAATCTAATTTCACCAATCTTCGTCCTTTTATATACGCAAAGTATAAATAAAAAGACAGATTTAACTACAGTGAGTAGTTTTATAAAGACTTATTGTGCCAAACGTAGCGAAAGTCAGACAAAGTATTTGGCAAATTATTATTATGGGCTTTAACTCGCTGTACGTCTGTTTCATAAGGTATACATTGATACAAAAGTGGGCGGTAGGTAAAAAGTTTGACTACCTCTGCTGTAAACAATGTGCTCGCGCCTTTGACTCGCGCCAAGAGACCGCCACTGAGGCGAGCGGCACTCGCGAGCTTAGACGAGGCGAGGCGAGACTACGCGAGTGCACCGTTTACACTCTTGCGTTCGCGGTGTCTCGCCTCGCCTCGTCTAAGCTCGCGCGAGAGTGTAAACGCGGCATCAGGTGTTTGTGTTCAGCGTTGTGTTTGGTTGCGACGTGAAAGAATGGAAAATGGATGAAGGGAGAGTATGAAATCGGATGCCATGCCTATTCTTCAAAATACTACTGGAGGAACACCTTGATTTTTTTTTTTTTTTAATTTTGATTCCTGCCAGCTGAAAGACGGGAGGCAGGCTCCTGGAGAGTCACGAAGACCCTTTTCAGCCTAACTAACCATAAACCAGACTCTAGTTTGTGATTTCAGGTAATAATATATGAACTAGTAGACCTGATGAAAACAACCGGGTCGGTTGTCGAAACGTTGTCGTTTTTCAACACTATCCGCCTGAAATCCTGGGCAGAATCTCTTATAAAGAGAAAAAAATAATATAAATTTCAATTCAAACAAAACATGCGCTACACATCCGCATTTATTTATTTATTTTATTTACCTTATGGCCATGGCACATATTTAATAAAACAATGTAACATTAAATTACAATTAAAATTGAAAATCAACATGGTGCAGCCACTGTAGGGCTTCATTTGAAATATAAATGAAGTCTATCGGTGATCCCCTGAAGGCTCGAAGTGGGCAATCAAAGGTTACGTGACGGATGGTTTGTCATTCCAAAGTCGTAATTCGGTGAATCTCTCATTCCCCATGGGTATAGAGCTGAAGAAGATGTGCTATGGCCAGACCTGACTCTGTTAAGAGCTGTCCAGGTCTTGCGAAGAAGTTCAAGTCCCTTTAGTGTCTGTTGATTGGGAGTGCCATTCTGGGGGGGCTGAGGCTATCCACTCGAATCTCCACGCTTCTCTCCCATTAAAATTATCAGATACTAGCCTCGTACCCGCGACTTCGTACGCGTGGATTAAGAATTTTTTTGCCAGAATTAAATATAATAAGTTGTTGGTAACGAAGGATTAGTCCCAAACAATATCGAGTCGGCATAATATGACAGGAAAGCTATCACTATATTATTCTACCGTTGAACCTGCCTCTTGAAGAGAATTAATTTCCAACATATTTCTGTCACTATTCGATAAGATCTCAAAATTACGTGACTACAACTGTTAATCATACTGGAAAAAATATCCTGTGCCTTTCCTACAGCTTTCCTTACAAAATTCCATCACAACGATATAGCCATATAGTCATCAAAACGTAACAAAAAGACAGAGACTTACTTCCGTATTTATATTAGTATTACTGTGGTTCTCAATCACACACTGACTGCGAACAACACCTGAGGGATCATTATAACGTAAAAAAGTGTACACCTACATAATTGCAATACTACCTACGATTTGCTTCGCATTGCACCCTTAAGTTTCTAATATCTACAGTTTAACATTCAATCCGAATAACCTACGGCCCAGGCCTGACTCTTACGATGAAAAACAATTTTTAAAAAACTTAGCCTCCACGTCGACTTGAACCGGAGACCACGACGTGCGTAAGCAAGCTCTTTAGCCACTGAGCTTGCAGTTCACTACACGGAAACACGGTCTGGAGACGTCCACATCCAACGTGTCTGTCTATCGCCGTATTTCGAAGTTATGAGACAACATGTGTTATTTATACAGATAATTTTTCAACCAAATGTAGACAGTATTTTTCTCCTTGTTTCAAAGGATAAGTGTGCAAAGTTTCATCGAGATCGGATGAAAACTGTGGATTTGTATGAAGAACAAACAAACCAACAAACAAACATACATTCATCTTTATATATAAAGATAATCTGTTTTGCAGTTCTTATGATTGGACTTCTTGATTTAAGTCTCTGAAATTGATTTTATATTTCTTCGTAGATGGGCAGATCCAAGTTATGACAGATCTTATTATATTGGGCAATTAGGCGATTGTATCGTCTTATCGTAGGCGGTTCGATGTTACACAAAACGGGTGGCCAGTACAGTGGAGTGGTCTTGATACATTCACTAATTATCCGCATTGTCTGGTTGAAAACTATGTCGACATTTTTGACGCATTATAAATTGCGGATGCGAAAGAGGCTACAAGGATTTCACGCGGAAGTTCTGCATGTGTGGATGCGGAAGTTCCGCACATGTGAATGCGGAACTCTGTTTCGTCCCCAGTCCAGAGTCACGTGCGCCAGTTCGGACTTGGTGTTTTGTGATAAGACTAGGGCAGTCGTGTTGTGGGGGCGCGGCGTATCGACATGTGTCTGTGACCCGCTAACCGCTGACTCGGTCCAATCGATGTGTGTCGACCTCCGAGAGCCATGTTTACTGATGTAGCCGGCACGGCACGGCTGCGGCTGGCATCTATATGGAAATGGACTGCGCGGCCCGGCGGGGACAGCTGACGCCCACAAAAACGGCCTCCGCGGGGGCGGTGGGGGTGGCGGGGGCGGCACCGTGCCGTAGGTCGGTCGGCTTTCACTTAGCGCACGTCAGTTTCACCAGGCGCGTCGCAGCAGAAACACTTGCAGAAACTTCACAATAAATGGCGTAACTGAATATCCTACGAAACAGGACAGCCTGGACGGTACTAAAATCCGAGTTTAACCTTTCGAGAAAAAGTTTTGTTTTTGTTTTGTGTTTTTTGTTTGTTTTTTTTTGTTTGTTTTTTGTTTTTGTTTTTTTGTTTTTGTGTTTTATGCTGTCATGCTCGGATGGTTAAATGAAATACTCCGTCCCTTCCTATCTCGCGCTAACTTCTTCATCTCAACATACCCCTCACAACCTATATGTAAGTCTTCTGTTATCTGTGTTTCATACGTTCTAATCTCTGTCTACCTCTACAGTTCTTACCGTCGACTGTTCCCTCCACTAACAAATTAACCAATACAGCATGTCTCAAAATATGGCACACCATCCAGTCTTATCTTTCTGTTATGCTCTTCCACAATTTTCTTTCCAAAACACGTTCACTTATCTGTCAACTTAATTTCCAACATTCCTTCATAGCACATTTCAAATGCTTCAATTTTCCTTCTTTCCGCTATTCTTAATGTCCATGCTTCGCTACCATAAAGTGCTGTGCTCCACATATACAGTTTTAAAAAGTTTTTTTCTAAGTCCTAGATCAACACTTGAAACTAAAAAATTCCTCTCTTTCATGAAAGCTGTTTTTGCTAGAGCTATTCTGATTTTAACATCATTCCTACTTCGGCCATCGGTTGCAATTTTACTTCCTAAGTAGCAAAATTCATCAACTTCTTCTGTTTTTATATTTAATGTACTATTTTTGGTATAATTTCTGCTACATTTTATCACTTTTGTCTTGCTTTGGCTTATATTTAGTCCAAAATCTTCCTTCAGTATTTTGTTCATGCCATTCAGTAACTTCTCAATATCCTCAAGCTGTTCTGTTAACAAGACAATCTCATCAGAAAATCGTAGCGTACTGATATTTCTCCTCGTACACTCATCCCATATGCAAATTTTCTTTGACTTTCCATATTGTTTCTTCTACATACAAGTTGAAGAGTAATGGGGGCAGACTACAACCTTGTCTCACACCCTTTATAACTGATGCATGGCTCTCATGCATTCTCGGCTTTTATTGTAGCCACTTGATTCTTTTATAGATTATGAAGTGTTCTTCTATCACGGTAGTTTAGAAAACTGAGAACATCTTATCTCACCAAACGCTATCAAATGCTTTTTCTAAATCAAAAAATGCCATAAAAGTATCTTTGTTTTTCATGATCTGTTACCGTTGGGAGAAATAACCAACAAGCTGGATTCTGGAGGTCAAAAAAGATTTAGAGAAATAATATAAGAGATGAGGAAACTATGGGAAAAAAGATTTTTATAAAGAAGGTATGAAGTATGGAAGGATTCCAAGGCAGAAGAGGAAAAAAAGCAGGTTCGAAGTGGTCCGTGAAGAGAAAGAAAAAACACAGTTAAATGATAAAGGAATACTGGAGTGAATGAAAGTAAAACCAAAACAAAAAAGGATGAAGATATGAAATTGGCACTTGGTCGTTGCAGACCTCATCGGAAAAATAGAAGGAAAAAGTTCTGATCATGTATTTGGGCCTCCCGACACCTCTATATTTTGACCAAACTATTTTCATGAAGGAAAGAGATAATATTCATTTCTTTGTCATCCATTGTTCTTTCGTTTCAATTTTTTTTTACATTTGATTATTTTTGGCTTGCATTTTCAGTACCCGCATTGGATGGAGTAATAGTAGTAATAGATAGCGGTTTCTTGTCGATTTATAGTTTTATACAATAGTCTTATGTTTGAATACTAATCTGGTTCTATGCCATTGTAATTCAGATTTCATAGATAAATAAATGTCATCTACAAACAACTGTTGTGTTGATGTGTTTTTTTCACAGACACGTTTCGCCCTTATGGTATAGGGCATAATCAGTGAGAGATATTATTATTGTTATTATTATTATTATTACTCCGCAATTCACTAAAGGTGCATTGCACCTATCCGAAAGGGTAATAGTTTGGCAGGGATATACGGGATGTGGCAGGAGGCGCCCATGAACTATTGTGAGGAACCATCCCGGCAAAAGCCTGGAGTGATCCAGGAAAACCCTGTAAAACCCGTATCAGGATGGCCGGAGTGATTTCTCGAGAGCCTGTCGAATTTTAAGTTTACTCGCCTGGTAAACCCTTTCTATTCCATTCCCTAATCACTTACGGAAAAAATGAGTACAGAAATGAATCGTATCTGTCCCTGGTTTCTCTTATCTTATTTTCGCGGTCATTCCGAGATATGAATGTTGCTGGCAGCAATATTTGTTTGCTGTCATTCCGAAATAAGTCAGTAGTGAATTTTCCTGTTAGCTTATGTCGAGAGCAACGCCTACGGTGGTCCAGATCTTCCCAACTCCTTCAACATCGCACTTATGCTTTCCCTCCATATACCTGTCACGAATCGGGCGGCTCTTCTTTGGAACTTCTCTAATGCCTCCATTAACCCCTTTCGACCCCATACAGAACAACAATATTCTAAGTGAGGACGCACTAGTGACTTGTTTGCAATCGATTTAAGTTCAGGAGTGCACTGTTTTAAATTACGACCTAGAAATCTGAGCATACGATTTGCTTTCCCAATTACATTCTCGATATGCTCATTCCACGACAAATTATTACGAATTGTTACCCCTAGGTATTTAGCTGAATCTACCGTTCTAAGGACAGTAACATTAATTGTATTATTATTATTATTATTATTGCAGTTATATCAATCCTTATTTCAGGATGTAGCCTCTTTAAGTCTAATGAGCTATATATTAGAATTTAATTCTACATAGTTTTGTTGTAGTTCTTTCCAGGCAGATCGATCTTGAGCCATCCTCTTTCAGTTCACGCCTGTAACTCTACGTATATCCTTATCCTCTTGCTGTCTTCAGGTTCCTTGGTATCCAGCCCAGTACTGCTGTAGTCCATCTGTAATCTCTTTTGCGAGGAATATGACCGGCCCATTGCCATTTTTTGGGTCATGACTCTTTTTAAGATGTCTGTCACTTTAGTTATTGAACGAATGTGCACGGCCCTTTTCCTGTCTCTTCTTGTAAACCCTGGCATTGCTCTTTCCATACTTCGCTGGGCAGTTCTCAGTTTTTGCTTCGTGTGACTATTTAGGGTCTAAGTCTGGCAGGCATATGTGAGGACCGGTAATACACATTGTTAAAATACTTGTTTTTTTAGATGTACTGGCATGTTAGATTTAAAAACTAGGGAATCGTCTTCCGTATGCTCTCCAGCCCAGCTTTATGCGTCTGTAGATCTCAGGCTTTGCGTCGCCATTCATATTGATCAGTTGGCCAAGATAGATGTACTGATTTACGGACTCAATACCAGAATCTTTCGTGTCTGCCTTGTCTTTATGTTTTTCTGCCCATTTGTTTTGCATGATTTTGCTTTTTGATATATTTATTTTAAGGTCCACTTCGCTGCAAGCTGCCTCTAGTTCCTATATCAGTTCTTTAAGCTCATCCAGACCTTTCGAGAGTAAAACTATATTATCAGCGAATCTTAAGTTGTTGAGACTTCTTCCATTTATTCTCAACCCTCTGTTTTGCCATTAATTTTATATTCAGAGATAAATGGTGTCACCTGTTTACTTAGACGCATATGGTGCTGATCTTCACACAGCGGTCTGAAACAGCATTTTAGGCACTTTTTGTTTTGTTTTAAATTCACAAATGTGCCCATATGAAACCTATGACGAATGATTTCTACCTACCACTAAATAATAATAAAAATAAAAAAAACACATCGACCCATGTGGAGTAATCTATATATGTAAAGATGAATGTATGTATGTATGTTTGTTTGTTAGTTTGTTTGTTCTTCATACAAATCCACAGTTTTCATCCTATCTTAATGAAACTTTGCACACTTATCCTTTGAAACAAGGAGAAAAATACTGTCTACATTTGGTTGGAAAATTATTTTTTATAAATAATACATGTTTTCTCATAATTTCGAAATACTACTGAATGGCGATAGACAGATAGTCCAGTAACGGGGTAGTTCTCACTTGCATCACATCACGTAGAAGATTTTTTTTTCTTATCTTGTATATATTGGTGAGAGTATGCAGAAACCAAGTTTTCGACCTCCAACACCCTCGGCACAATTTTCTGTGGCCAAAAAACATCAAAATTTGGGTACTTTTTTCAGTTTTTCGTCTATAACTCCTTCCTGATAAGTCCTATCAAGAAATATTCTATTTTCAATTTTAAAGAGGACAAAAGTTCCTACAACTTTCGTTTTACAAACTTTTTTCTAAACTCAAAATTAAGCGAGCTACAGTTCTTTGAAAATCAGCCAAATTTCACACTTTTCCTAAAAGTTGGGTTTTTACCTACTTTGCAGCTCAAAATGACCTGAAACCCCTGTATATATAACCGATATATATGTATTTCTGTATGACATAGTATATATATGTACTATACTTTGATTACTGATGGTCCATTCAATAATCATATAGCATTGTTGGCCGGGAGATCCCGAAGGATTGTTCGGCCGCCAGGTGACAGTGTTATGGATAGGCCGCGCAGTGCGCTTCTTGTGGCTATCTAACCTGACCAAGTACTAGTACCGCATATAGGGAACCTACAGCTTAAGGTGGAATTAAAACCACAGAATCGTTCTGGCTTACTTCATATTACACAGCAAGCTGTGGCAGAGGTAAAGGTAGCGTTAATGGCCTTTGAAAATCATTGCTGAGACCGGGATTTCGATCTCCATTCAGACGCCTTGAGCTACCAGATCGTTCTATTACTGAAGATAATAGAGCAAACAACAATGCATAATGTTATGACGCAAAGTTATAAAGTCATAATAATTTCGAAATAAGTTAAAAAAATGATCATAAATAAATTTCTTTTCCGTTTGGATTGTCCCGGCTTATCAATGAATTGTGTCTCTTTCATCCATTGCATCAGGAACAGCTTCCTCGAGGTCGAAGAAATATTCCTCTCCATCTACTACATTCCAGGAACGCTTTCACGAGGCAGGCGAGAGCAATTTTTGCAAGCAGCTGAACAATGCAGTCCTGATTAGCGACGGCTGCATGGAGGAGAACAAGGTTTCTGGAAGGAATATGATACAACCTTCGAAGTAAACTCAAGTGCATCGTCTTTTATTATTGTTTTTTTTATGACTTTACGCCTCGTCGACGTCGAGTTCATTAGTGGCACAAGTGGGACAAGGAACGTGAAGGATTTCGGCCATGGCCTTTTGAAGGAAGCATCCCGGCATTCGGCTGGAGTGATTTGAGGAAACCATGGAAAACCCAAATCTGGATGCTTGGACGGGAATTCGAACCGACGTCCTCCTGACTGCATTTATTATTGTAACTGTAATAAGACTGGACGAGCCTTTCCTTCATCCTCACGGCAATGGGTACGTTTCTCGACCCAACCAACCTTTACTTGGTGGTACGTGCATATTGAGTGAAACGTTGCCGCATCTGATTTTGGTGGCAACCGTGCTAGTCTGAATGCATTTTTTGGGCAGATTTCTTAATCATTTCATATCTGGGCCTTCCAATGTTTCACAAGCAATTTTTACGTACCGTTCCAAGATGATCTGTTCCCCTGCGTGTTCCCCAAATGTTCTCTGGAGGCTAGAGTTCTGAGAAGTTAGCATGCATGTTACTTTCAGATATGGTTGGTATTGAATCATGCAGTAGAAGTTTTCTTTCCCATAGCCGAAATATGCTGATATTGTATCACATCCAGCAAATGCATGGATGAAGAGGATGTGTGTGGGTTCAAACTCGTGGTACCAAAGCCCATTAGCAAAATGAGAAAGCCAATATACTCACTTAGAATCATCACACTGTCGAATTTTGCTGCTTGGGAAATTGCTGCGTCAACGATCAATCCAGCAGCATCTTGTTTTGCCTGTTGATCTTGGATGCCTCCTTTTTCAGTTTTTGCATTAGTATCAACATTACACAGTTCTTGCTGCTCTCATTTGCTGCGTCACTGTAGCACTTGTTTCCTCACTGAAAATGATGCCTGCTGAAGGATCTGATGTTTTCAAACTACAAATCATTTCAGATGACTTTATTCCTCTCTGCGCAGCATAACTTCGGTATCCGTCAAATATAACTGTGATGTTGGATCTATAGTTCGTTGTCAAATAGGCTTCATATTTTCCACAGAAGCAGCCAAGGTATTTACTACTATGCCACATAACCTTATACAGGAGGAATCATCCGTGCATAGCAAAAATTTTTGTGTTGGGTGTTGTATCTTGAAGAGATTTAAATGCTTCATATAGCGACAATTTTTTTCCATTGTTGTACGTAACAAATTCAAATGGAACACATTATTTCAATCCATTAAAACGGAAAAGAAATAGATTTATGACTAATTTTTGACTTATTATGACTTAATTTTGACTGCATAAATAAACTTTGTGCCATAACATTATGTTTTCAGTTTTGAAAATCCGTTTTTCAAACTGGTACAAATACCATCAGGTAATAGAACGAAATGGTAGCTCAGTGGTTAAGGTATCTGACTGAAGATCGAAATCCCGTTCTCAGCAGTAATTTTCAAAGGCCATTAACCCGAGCTTTACCTCTGCCACAGCTTGCTGTGTAATATGGAGAAAGCCAGAACGATTCTGTGGTTTTAATTCCACCTTAAGCTGTAGGTTCCCTATATGCGGTACTAGTACTTGGTCAGGTTAGATAGCCACAAGAAGCGCACTGCGCGGCCTATCCATAACACTGTCACCTGGCGGCCGAACAATCCTTCGGGATCTCCCGGCCAACAATGCTATATGATTATTGAATGGACCATCAGTAATCAAAGTATAGTACATATATATACTATGTCATACAGAAATACATATATATCGGTTATATATACAGGGGTTTCAGGTCATTTTGAGCTGCAAAGTAGGTAAAAAACCCAACTTTTAGGAAAAGTGTGAAATTTGGCTGATTTTCGAAGAACTGTAGCTCGCTTAATTTTGAGTTTAGAAAAAAGTTTGTAATACGAAAGTTGTAGGAAATTTTGTCCTCTTTAAAATTGAAAATAGAATATTTCTTGATAGGACTTATCAGGAAGGAGTTATAGACGAAAAACTGAAAAAAGTACCCAAATTTTGATGTTTTTTGGCCACAGAAAATTGTGCCGAGGGTGTTGGAGGTCGAAAACTTGGTTTTTGCATACTCTCACCAATATATACAAGATAAGAAAAAAAAAATCTTCTACGTGATGTTTGTGAGACCCCTTTTTTACGACCCCGTTACTGGACTTTAAGACGCGTTGGATATGGACGTCTGTATACTGCTTTTCCGTATATCGGTCAGACAGCTCAGTGGTTAAAGCGCTTGCCGGTTCAAATCTCCCTGGTGGCTAAGGTTTTTGAAAATTGTTTTTGATCGTAAGAGTCACGCCTGGGCCGTAGGTTATTCGGATTGAATGTTAAATTGTAGATATTAGAAAGTTAGGGGTGCAATGCGAGGCAAATCGTAGGTAGTCTTGCAATGCTGTAGGCGTACACCTTTTTACGTTATAATGATTCCTCAGGGGTTGTTCGCAGTCAGAGAGAGAGAGAGAATGTGTGTGTGTGTGTGTGTGTGAACTGCAGTAATAAAACTATAAATACGGAAGTAAGTCTCTGTTTTTTTGTTACGTTTTGACGACCAAATGGCTATATCGATGTTGGTGGAATTTGACAAGAAAATCTGTATGAAGGGCACAGGACATTTTCTTCGGTATGTTTAATAGTTGTAATCACGAAATTTTGAGACCTTATCGAATGGTTATAGAAATATGTTGGAAACTGATTCTCTTCAAGAGACTGGTTCGACGGTAGAATGATATAGTGATAGCTTTCCTGTCATATTGTGCCGACTCGGTGTTGTTTGGGTCCAATCCTTCGTTACCAACAACTTTCTATATTCAATTCTCGCAAAAAATTCTTAATCCACGCGTACGAAGTCGTGGGTACGAGCTAGAATTGCATAAAAACATTCCGATGTGGAATGGCCGCTACCTCTGTTGGAAATGATCGTTGGGTGGCGCGGTCGATGTATAAGCGGAGAATTTAACGAACTTATCCGCCCGCGTGACCGGTCTAAACGGAAAATAAAGCGCCAACTCCCGCGAGCGCTGCCGACCGCGTCATGCGCTTCGTTAACCCCGTGGCCCACAAAATCACTCGCTCCCATCAAATTGATTGCGCGGACGAAGAAATTTCGGCCACTAGCATTAGGCTAGGAGAGTCCGGATTATGATTTTAAGCGCAAGTCGTGATTTAAAGAGTAATAACTAGAGAGCGGATTATACGCAACACAAAAAGCTAGAAATATGCATGCAAATATGCATTAAAATGCGTAAAATATGCATGAAAAGTGTCAAAATATGCAACTTTATATAATATAAAAAACAGTAATTTTTAGATTATTTATTTCAAAATCAGCATGAACTAGTAAGAAGTTGAATAACATATTTATAAATTCGATAGAGAGACCGAGCATGGTGGTGTAACGGTTAGCGTTCTGGCCTCGCATTCGAGAGGACGGTGGTTCGAATCCCCGTCCGGCTATCCAGATTTGGGTTTTCCATGGTTCCCCAAATCACTCCAGGCAAATACCGGGATGCTTCCTTCAAAAGGCCATGGCCGAATTCCTTCCCATTCCTTGCCCCCCATCCTTTCCCGTCTCTAAAGACCTCGCTGTTAAGAGACGTTAAGCAGTTAAAAAAATAATAATTCGATAGTTAACAATTATTTAACATTTTTTTTTAACTTTTGTTTCTTCGATCTCTCAAAATATTTTCATAAGTGGGTATGGACCGTTCCACATTCACTGTTTTAACTGGGCAGTATTTGAAATTGGGTGCTGTGTTAGCAGATATCGTTTCTGGAAAAAGTTAACCCGTCCCATTACTAAAACTATCAATTTGACACAAGGGTTCAAAACTTGCGTTATTGTTCAAAAAATTTGAAACTCCACTTTAAGTTTATACAGGAATACCTATGGCATATATGCAGATTTTATTCATTAACTGAATATATTCGGTCAACGTAAAATACTCGCAGATGTGGGAAAAAACGAAACCGAGTATGGTGCGTGAATGATTAACGCTCTGGCCTCGTATTCGGGTGGACGGCGGTTCGAATCACCGTCCGGGCATCCAGATTTGTCTTTTCCATGGTTTCCCCAAATCACTCCAGGCAAATAAGGGGATTCTTCTTTCAAAAGGCCATGGTCGAAGTCCTTCCCGTTCCTGATTCCCAGTCCCATCCCGCCTCTAATGACCATAAGTAAAAAAAAAAAAAGAATGTTAATCACAGTTATGGTTTTAATACTAGAATTGTTAAATGCTTCCTTGTACTGCCATAGCATCTCCAATCAAAA